>CM072511.1:27278609-27368609 GCA_036898135.1 Oncomelania hupensis | reverse complement strand
TGAGTCTCTTGTATAATACTTTTCAGTTTTGTGACTGAGTATTGCACAATACACATAATTAAATTAATATGAGTAACCTAACAAAAAATCTGACCTCAATGCACAAAAGTTCAAAACAAAACCATGAAAGGGAACTAAACTTAACAGTACTCTTCCTCGTTCACTTCAAGGTCATGCCATGGAAATCTTTTTTTCCACCCTTCATTGTAGTTCCTTGATCTCTTTTCCTCTTCATACTTCTTTTTTCTCTCTTTTTCTTGTTCTTTCCTTTCGTCGACGTTTTCTTCTGGCGACTTTCGCTTCCCAAAAATTGGAAAATACGCCAACGCCGATTGTTTTAGCTACTGTATGGCGACGATATGTAGCCATACTTTCGTACTTGCAAAGATGGACAGTTTGCGCTTATGTTGTGCCATAGCCTTTTGTTTATTATATTAAAAAGATATTGAAGTGTATATTAAACTTTTGAGTGCAAAATTAAAGGGTTTTCGCTTCTTTTCTCTGTTTTTTTTTCTGTCCAAATTTAGGGCACCGGTGTGGGTTGCTTCCCTTGGCCCAAATATGAAACAGCCGAGTAGAGCTAGCTGTAGCAGACGAATTATATTGCGGGCCAAGCGGGCCCTTCGTTTTTTAACTTTCCGAGCCCGAAATCAACTTTGCGGGTTTTTGGCCCCGGGCCCCCGCTAATTTCGAGCCCTGAATAAGCGTTTCTCTAATTGGGCCAAATGATACTAAAAATCCCGAGAACAAATATAAATTTTATGTGACCAAGCACCTGATCAGTCTCTCACATCGCTCTGGAATTCTGGTAAAAGAACGATCGATAGTGGTAGCCTAATGCCCCTCTATCAATAAGTCTTACCCCCTAGTAAGATAAACTTATCTTCCCCAGAATATCATCACACTGCTGTTGCTTCTACTATGATGATGATGATGATGATGATGATGATGATGATGATGACGATGATGAACCAATATGGCGTTGGGTTGCCAAATAATCTCCAGGTCTGCCTCTGTTCCCCATATTTCAACATATTTGCAGCCCTTGGCAACAGAAGCATGTCATGCAGGCGGTATGCGTTATCTTACTGGCATCAGTTCAAGAGTAAATTAAAGTCAATAATGGACGTGGTGTGCATGGAATGACGTTGAATGGCTGAGGGGATATTATAAGGTTAACCTCAGGTGTGGAATACCCTATGTTGCTGCTGTTTATCCCTGAAACGTTTTGTTCTTCTTACCTAATGCTAATAATGAGTATTAGCAAAACATACTGATTATCCATCAGTTTCGCTCATCTACTGTTCTGTTTGTTTTTGCAGGAGAAAGAGAAAGACTGCCAATGAAACGTAAGTGCTTATTAACATCAACAGTCTTGTGCATTTCTCTTCCTGTTTGTGGTTCTCTTCATAAATCGTCATATAATAATAATAATAATAATAATAATAATAATAATAATAATAATAATAATAATAATAATAATAATAATAATAAATTTTATAATGTGTGCAAAGTCAAATTGCACCTAGCAATCACACGCATTCATACACACACACACACACCCACACACACGCACACACACACACCCACACACACACACACACGTGAGGAAGAAAAAAAAACTTTTTCAGAAGACATTACATTTTAAACATACAGATAAAAAGATAGCTTAGACAAATAAAACATTAAAATACAAAAATCCACATGGTTCGTCCACACAGTAAAATGTAAATTCTTGATAATTTTAAGCCACATATATAATAAAGTTAAATGCAATTAAATAAGACGAACAGCGTGCTAAAATTACAAAAATGTTTACATATTTAAGATGTGAGCTTATTGTATGAAACATAACAAGATGTACAATAATAATAATAATAATAATAATAATAATAATAATAATAATAATAATAATAATAATAATAATAATAATAATTACAAGCTAACATTACATGATTATTGCTTTAGGTCCAGCGGACTCTTCCGAGCCAAATCAGGACCAGACAACCCCTGATCCGCATAAAAGATCTGCTGAAACAACCCTAGTGGTAAAACTGAAGGCACTCCACCAGCCAGTCACTTTACAATAAAGACATCCCACGCAGGGGACGCTGAGGCTATATTCTAATTTATCGAACATCCGTTTACAAAAACAAAATAGAATACAAACATCATTATAAATTATCAACAAAACATATACATATAAAATGCCTACATTGCTAAATAATAACATCATAGGAAGCCCTAGTGACCACCTGGCAAAAAGCATCCAATATTCCCAAGCTGATCCAACAAACCTCACACACAAATAAGGAGTTTTGTCCCGAAGAGTTTTCAAGAAAAAAGGTAGGTGACTGGTCTAGCGAAGAAGAAGATAGTATAGCAGATTGATAGAACAGAGCAGGAATGAGAAAGAACAAATGAGAAAGACAGCGACAGTGGGAATTTAAAGCGCTAAATTTCCAGAAAGTGGGGATACTATTTATACTGAAAGCCCCGGGCACCCCATGGGGGTAATAATAATAATAATAATAATAATAATAATAATAATAATAATAATAATAATAATAATAATAATAATAAATATAATAATCCATTAAATCAAGAATATTAAAAGGTAAACTATATAAAATAAAAAGATAAAGGTAGACTATATAAAATAAAAAAGATAAACTGATAATCCGCTAATATGATAGAAAGAGAGAGAGAGAAAGAGAGAGAAAGAGATAAACATTTTTTTATTCTGGAAACTTTTTTTAAAATTAGGAATAAAAGTTTTAGACTAATAATACAGTCTAATCTTGTAATCTGTTCCTTAACAAATAAAAAATAGTAAAGAACCTTTAACATGAACTTGAAAATCATATAACTCACACACACATGCACTCACACACATGCACATACAATCACACCAACATCTTCATTATTATCTTTAAACAATTTTAGGCAACCACCCCCCTCCTTATACCTCATCATTATAATAATAATAATAATAATAATAATAATAATAATAATAATAATAATATTAATAATAATAACATAAAAAACTGTTATCACATTACAATACACCACTTTTATAATTAATTTCCCCTTTATATATATATATATATATATATATATATATATATATATATATATATATATATATATATATATATATATAGACATGAATTGTTCTTATGTGGGGCATTTTCCGTATTTTTGAGTTTATTGTGGGGCATGAAAAAATTGTGGGGCTTGTAAAACGCCCCACAATTTTAACCTGTTTACAATATTGCCGCGGGGTTGCTGATTACTGTCCTGTATAGATCTCACAACAACGTTTTATATAAAATTTTAACTAAAAAATAATTGGATTGCCTCCCTTGCTTCAAAACTTTTCAATCTGTCCGCCATGGTGATTTTGCCATGGTGATTTTAATCTTCAATGTGAAAGGAGAGTTACCGTTCTTGATTGCAACGCGAATGGCCTCACGAAGATTCAGAGAGCCTGTGCTTAAACCGGTGAGTGGAAATTTGTTATACTAGTACAACACTAAGTTTGAACAAAATTGGTCGATGTAGTTCTTTATCTTTCAAAGCAAATTGTGTTTTTAACATGTTGGCGAAGGTTGCTCAGTGAAGCACCTGTGGGTCCCTATTTTTCATTCACTATATCGTACGCTTTATGATTAATCACAGAATTCTAAGTTTTTCTTTCAAAAGTTGATAATTGAATGGTGTTTAAAGATAAACTAGGCGTACAGTTTGTTAAATCTACAGAAATAAACCAAAAAGCTGTATCAGAACAGTAGATAATAGTGATATTTATTTAAAATTCCTTTTAATATAGGCCTACTCCCTACTGTACTGCGTTGCTAACATTGTTGTGTAAATAGACTATTAAAAAAAGTTTTTCTTTGCCTTTGGTTTATTGGTTTATTACAATGCTGTGACAAAAGGCTTTTTTAACTTACTGCTTTGGATTATTTTTTTTTGATTAGGCTAATTATTTCATTTATTTATGTTTTTTTTTTTTTTTATTTATTTTATTTATTTATTTTTTTTTTTTGGGGGGGAGAGGTAGGAGGAGGGGGGTGTTGAATTTGTATCTTTTTTTTTTCAGAAATCTAATAACTATATTAAATCAAAAAGTGAAAGAAGAAATAGTTTCCAATGGTAAAAAGCCGAAGTTGCTGTGCATAATTTATTCTCGTTTGTCACTACCCTACGGTAAAAAAATGTATGTACTCTCCTCCCTCCCCCCTCCCTCCCGTCGCAAATTTGGAATACCCCCCCCACCCCCCCTTCTGAAGGCCTTGATCCGGCCCTGGCTCATCAGAGAGAGAGAGAGGAGAAAGAGAGAGAGAGAGAGAGAGAGAGAGAGAGAGAGAGAGAGAGAGAGAGAGAGAGAGAGAGAGAGAGAGGATAGGGGGCCTAGTATAATGCAAAACGAACCACATCCTTGAGAGTAGATAATGATCTAGGCTTTGGAGACAGAGGAGATAGCACGCAAGAAGTAAAAATGTTTTTCCCCTGTACTTATTACTAAAAGGGTAACACTGTATATATATAATATAGGCCTAAATATAAAATTTCTTTTTTTTACTTTGTTTACACAGTGGATCGTACATGCAAAGTTCAGCAGTGGTTGAAGGGCAATCCAGCACAGACCTGTGATGAAACATCTATGGAATCGTTGGTAAGAAACATGTTGTCTAGGCTACTGTTGTCTGTTAAGTTACTTTCTTCTTCTTCTTCTTCTTCTTCTTCTTCTTCTTCTTCTTCTTCTTCTTCTTCTTCTTCTTCTTCTTCTTCTTCTATCACCATCGTCAGCAGCAGAAGCAGCACCAGCAGCTTTATCTTCCTCCTCCTCCTTCTCCTTTTCCTCCTCCTCCTTATCATCATCATCATCATCAACAACATTATAATCATCATCTTTTTCTTCTTCTTCTTCTATCATCATCGTCAGCAGCAGGAGCTTTCTCTTCCCCCTCCTCCTCCTCCTCCACCTCCTCATCATCATAATCATCACCATCTTCTTCATCTTCTTCTTCTTCTTCTTCTTCTGAATCAGAAACTTTCAGATAACCATTTTTTACTAATCTATCAATAGGGATACATTGTCCTTGCTAAGAAAGCAATTACCAGCAAATCGATGCATGTATCTCCAAGAAAGAAAAAAAATTGTTCACGGCAATGACATTTAAATTTACATTGGCTTACTCTTGTGAAGGAAAACTACTTGCTACATGCCAAATTTTCTCCTGTTTTAACGCCCAGCAGACAAAAATTAGAGCTACTCTTTATTGTCTAACTTTAATGTGCATGTTTATACTTTATTTTTATTATTATTATTATTATTATTATTATTATTATTATTATTATTATTATTATTATTATTATTATTATTATTATTATTTTATTATTATTTTTTTTAATTCAGCCTCCTGATTGCTCAGACGATGAAAGGCTTGACTTTGAGTTCGACCCAGAATCAGAGTCGGAGGTGGAGTCGGTGATGGAGTTGGTGATGGCACATGACGGTAATTTTGTTAATATTCCTGAGAAATAATATTTTGGTAATTTTCCTGAAAGACTGTAAACAGTGGAATCTGCTGGACACACTTTAAGGGTTTTGTGTTTATTCAGTTGTGGTTTGTCTGGTTTGTTTCCACTAGATCATTAAGGCCATAGAAGTAAACTGGTCTAACTTGACTTTTTCTTGTTCAGAAAAACTACCTCCAAAGGTTTTGGAAAACGTATGTCGGGACACATTTTACATCATTTACTTCACTTACTTTAAAATGTGTCTGTGTGTGAATTGTAGACACTGACATGTATTTGGATAAATTATGATGTCATGCTATTGTTTTTCATATGTATGCTTCAGTTCATCGGTATGGTTATATTCCAAAAACTTGTACTATTAGTATTACCTTGGGTTGTTTTTTTAATGTGAATGAATGCTTCAGTTCCTCTGTATGTTTATGTCCTGAAAACTTTTCGTGTACTGTAAATTGTTCATGTATCCCTTTATAAATGGGGCAAGGGCTAGATGTAAAGAAGCACCCCTGCTTACTCTTCACCCTGAAAATAAAAAGATTTTCTCTCTCTCTCTCTCTTCTATTTTCTTTCCATTTTTCCATTTTTCCTTCCTAAATTTGGGTGGTTTGCATCCAAGTGCAATACTAATTTTCTTATTTTTAAATTTTGTGTGTGTGTGTGTGTGTGTTTACAGGTGCTGCGGATTGGACGAGGAGAACTAACAGTGGTCAGGCGCCCAAGTTCTGTAGAAGATGCTAAACGTGAAAACTATCTTCCTTGTGTTCAATGTAAAGGGTGGATTTTTGAAAACAATTTATCGCTACATTCAATCAATCATTTTATTGTCCGGTTTACCCTATAACCAATGTTTTATCTCATCTTATTCAATAATCTGTAGATATTTAGCAATCGTTACATATATAAAATTAAAACTTACAACAAACGAGGGGAAAATGATTTGGTAAAATGTGAATTTTTTGTTGCATTTTACCATGCCATATTTTGATATATTTTTTACTTTACAAGAATGCAAGTTTTTTTGTGCATGAAAATCGTTTCTTTTGTTTTACTTGAGTGGTAAGGGAGAAAGGTGTATAGGGAAGATGCACTTAAACAAAATACATAAAAATGTACATTGAAAGTACCCTTTTCAATACCTAAGGTGCTAGTAATTTTGTGCCTAAAATGCCTTAGATGTCACAGATTTTAACCTTTATTTAAAAACAAATTTAACCCATGTAAATGCCAATTACCTAAAAAGAATATTTGGCATATTTTTTTTGCATAATGATCTGCTGTAATAAAGTTTAAAGTGAAAATAAACATTCAGTAAAAGTTTTATTTAAAAAAATCTCTCTCTCTCTCTCTCTCTCTCTCTCTCTCTCTCTCTCTCTCTCTCTCTCTCTCTCTCTCTCTCTTTCTCCCTCCCTCTCTCTCTCTCTGTCCTTCTTCTTCTCCTTTCTTCTTTTTCTTCTTCTTCTTCTTTTCAAGTTTTCTTTACCTTAGTTATTGAAAAAAAAATCGGATTACTCATTTCATGTTTAGTTCGTTGCCAAATTTTCAGCCGATTCGGGTCAACATAATAATAAATGAAAAACAAACCGGGTTGGTGGGGGACATTTAAGGAAGAGAATAAGTATTCATAAGAAGACACTAAGTAGAAAGTAAAAAGAAAATAAATAAATAAACTCAGCCTTAATCCATACAATAAATTATAATAAAAACATTAATGATGGGGTTTAGAATGATTTCATTATGCATTCATTCACTTCTTCATTGATTTATGCAATCCTGCTTCGTTCATTCATTCTTTAATAGTTTACATTGTATCGAGAGCAGAGACATAAACACATTAATTTGAATAAAAATGTAGCAGATGAAATATGTAATTTCCAATGATCAAAAAATGCATGAAACATTCATTCACACTGCAATTACACAACAATAAATTACTTTCTTCCTTTCCCCATTCACATAATAATAATTAATAATAATTTATTTCATGTAAGCATTCTACGCCTTTCCCTCAGGAGAAGCTCAAAGCGCAGTTACAGCCAGCCTTAACTAAATAATCAAGGAACATAAAAGAATAAAAGCATCAAACACAATACCAAACACCACAGTATTAAAATATAGTCAAACACACCCACTCACTCTATGTCTCCCACGCATACACACACACACACACACACATACATACACACACATACACACAACCACAACCACACACACAATAAAATACAAAAGCACAATAAAATTGTCTATCTCTATCACCACAGTATTAAAACATAGTCAAACACACCCACTCACACACCCAAAGACATACACACAATAAAATACAAAGCACAATAAAAAATTGTCTATCTCTATCACCACAGTATTAAAACATAGTCAAACACACCCACTCTCTCAATGTCTCCCACGCACACACACACACACACACACACAAAATAAAATACAAAGCACAATAAAATTGTCTATCTCTATCAGTATACGTGCATTTCACACAGAAACAGAAACGAGCAATTTGCTTAAAAACGCCATGGAACAACTACTATGATCACCACAAAAAGACACCACAACACAACACCTGCACAGACACTCAAGCAGCCAAACACACCTGGGCCACAACGACGACGAAGATGAGGAAAACAGCGACGATGACGACGACACTGAGAAAGAAGATGACAACGACGGTGACGATGATATGATGAGGCTGATGACGACGATGATGAGGATGACGACCATGATGACGACGATGATGAAGGTACGATGACCACAAAAGAGGTTAAGGACGGCTGGTGGGCAGGAATTTATTTCAAGAGGTGTTCATGGAAAAGATGTGTTTTAAGTCTAGATTTGAATGCAGATAGAGTAGGAGTGTCACGGAGAGGCTGAGGCAAGGAATTCCAAAGTGTATGAGCAGCAAAAGAGAAAGAACGACGACCATACGTCTCCAGCTTGATGCGTGGCACAGAAAGGTGACCAGCGTCAGCGGAACGGAGAGATATATGGCCCACAACATGTAACATATAATGGCCCACAACTAGCAACAGTAGGCCTATATATCTGCCTCATAAACAATTCTATTATAAAAAGCCCCACAATGCTCTACATTTTGAAATACATATATATATAATGCCCCTCAAACCAACACCAGACAGAAAACCCCACAATAGGTTTATACATATAATGCCCCACAACTAGCAACAATATACATCTGCCTCATAAACAATTCTAATATAAAAAGCCCCACAAAGGTCTAATATAAAAAGCCCCACAAAGGTCAACATTTTTTATATATATATATACATAAAGCCCCATAAAA
Organism: Oncomelania hupensis; assembly: GCA_036898135.1. Lineage (NCBI taxonomy): Eukaryota > Metazoa > Mollusca > Gastropoda > Littorinimorpha > Pomatiopsidae > Oncomelania > Oncomelania hupensis. The sequence continues at coordinate 27,359,755 of CM072511.1, read as the reverse complement.
AAATGCCCCACAAACCAACACCAGACAGAAAACCCCACAAAAGGTGAGGTTCATGTATATATATATATATATATATATATATATATATATATATATATATATATATATATATATATCTTATAATAATATAATACCTAAATATAGTTTATATTTCAAAGAAAATATTATAATAATATGAGGGAGGGAGGGAGAAAGAAAGAGAGAGAGAGAGAGAGAGAGAGAGAGAGAGAGAGAGAGAGAGAGAGAGAGAGAGAGAGAGAGATAACACGCACATTTGAGTTGATGCTAGGAGAAGAAACAAACATTTAGACTACAGTAAGAGGTTAGGCGGGTGTGTTGTACAATGACATCAATGTGTTCTTATTTAGTTAACGCTTTAACTCAAAGAGCTGCTCAAAAAGCAGGCTTAAAAGCAGAATCTAACTCATTCCGACCGGGCCACCCATGCAAAGGTGCCAACCTGCTGCTTGATTGGGTAAATGAACAGATAAGGATGTGGAGCCTCGTAGTGGATGACAGGATCACAGATGGTCTCACAGAACGAGAGAACAGATAAGTTCTAGTAGGAGAGTGGGATGGCCATGGAGGAGAGAAGAACACGTGGAAACAAAAGAGCCAATAACGATGATACGACGTTAATGTTGAACACTTGTATTGCGCGTTTTTTTTTCCATGCTATGGTAACATGTTCTTCCGCCCTACTTCTCTGACAGGGAGGAGCAGCTAGCAACGTACGAGGCAATACGACGGGCGTCCACCAACCTGCGCCGCATGTCCCACAACAACAGCACGCCCATGCTCTACAGCCGCTCAGGGTCCGTCAGCACCGTCCGCAACGACCCACGACGCCGCGGCTTCAGGCCCAGAGACTCCTACCATTCTGCACCAGGCACTCTGCAGAGGTGAACGAACTTCTAGTTCAACCATTAATATTACCAGCGCTGGAACCTGGTTGATGCGATAGCGTCCTCTGTATAGAACGCGCTCCTCTCGGTACTTTTATATCACAGTCTCAAACTCTTCTCAGCGAAAAACCGCGGATCAACGCACTTTTCACATCTGTATTTTTCCTCTTTTTCCACCTTTGCACTGCACTGCAGTGCCGCCCTTTCGCCGAGAAAGCGATTCCATTTTCCAGTCACACGGCTGACAAGAAGATATACCCTACGTGTTTGAATGATAAACATTCGTTTGTTGTGTAGGTAAGAGTTTCCCATGTGTAGATAAGAATGTCCCATGTGTAGGTAAGAGTGTTCCATGTGTAGGTAAGAGTGTTCCATGTGTGGGTAAGAGTGTCCCATATGTTTGAGTGATGAACATGCATTTGTTGTGTAGGTAAGAGTGCTCCACGTGTTCGAGTAATGAACATGCGTTTGTTGTGTAGGTAAGAGTGTCCCATGTGTTTGAGTGATGAACATGCGTTTGTTGTGTAGGTAAGAGTGTCCCATGTGTTTGAGTGATGAACATGCGTTTGTTGTGTAGGTAAGAGTGTCCCATGTGTTTGAGTGATGAACATGCGTTTGTTGTGTATGTAAGAGTGCTCCTAGTGTTCGAGTAATGAACATGCGTTTGTTGTGCATGTAAGAGTGTTGTTAACGTGTGTGTTGGTTACAGATCGCAGCTCTTTGAGTTCGATTTAGGAGGAAAGTGCGTTTGGCAATATCAAGCATGATCTAAATAAAATTATCAATTCGCCGTTTGGGATATGGTGCTCGATTCGGTTGTCTCGCTTCTTAAGTGTGCGTCTAAAGACAAACCTCGAATTGATATTTTTTTATGCGGAACTGCGCTATTTTTCATTATAGGCCGTCGGTATATTTTGAACACGTTAGCATAATAACAAGGGAATGCGAAGATAATTTTGTTGTTGTTGTTAAATTGAACTTTACATGATTTGTATCGTGAGTGTTCTGTGCATCATCTATGTTACGTTGTTGTGCAGACACCACCGGAACCGTGAAACAGTGAGTCTGCAGGATATCCCCCGTGAACCGCCACCTCCCCCTCCTTACGGCATTCCCGCCGACTACTTCATCGCCAATAACGACGACGACGACGACGATGCCTTCTGGGGGTAAGATGACGTTTAAGCCAAAACAGACCCAAGAAACTACTTTGTCTAATATTCTCAGTTGACATTCGCCTTCAATTTTCCCACCCACATGTGCAGTTTGATCTATATTTTCAACACCATACAATAGGCCTATACTTCTTTGTTTGTTGTTGCTGCGCCTTCCTCGTTTAAATTTTCACTTGCTTTGCTTCCTGTCACTGACCGAAACAAAGTTTTTACCGAGTTAAACCTGCAGACCAGTTCGTTACAGTTGTACTTTTAATTCTCTGCTAGTGCGATGAATTTTAATTAATGTCACAATTAATGCGCTATCATGGTCTATAAATGTTAAGGCTACAACTCACCTTTAGCGTTCAGTATAATATATAGTAACTTACATATAAAATTATATTATTCTCAGCTGTTTTTGTTTTGTTGTTATTGTTTTTTTTCCCCCTCTACAGACTGGACATTCCATTACAAGACATGCAGCCGGAACAAGAAGGGGATGCTGTGCCAGAGGGGGACCAAGAAGAGGATCGTCATAATCCTTATCCACAAGGTCGTCATCATCGGCGTCAGCGCCCCTACAGTGCTGCTAATGGCTACATGACCCGCTGAAGCCCGAGTAACAGAAATGTAGAAGACAGAAATGCAATGGGCTATAAGCCTACATTTTACTGGTTTCTAATGCTATTTGTCCCGCTCACACAAGGTAGATAATATATCCTGACTTCCTGGCGCAGGACTGTTGTCCTATCCTATCCTATCATATCCTATCCCGTAAATCGAAGGTCGTAGGGGCACCACCGATGATCGTTTAACCAGCGTACTCTATCTTTCCATGTCCTCAGCAACCCTGATGGTTTCGCTCATTGTCAAACCAGTCCATTCTCGAATGTTGTCATCCCTCCTCTTTTCGGTCTCCCTCTTTTTCTACCTCCTTGCACTGTGCCTTGCAGAATGGTCTTTGCAAGGCTTGATGATCTGGTGACGTGGCCATACCATCGGAGTTTCCGTTTTTTCACCACTATGAGCAGGCCATCGTGTTGTCCAATGGCTTGTGTGATGGTCTGTCGGACTTCGTCGTTGGTGATGTGCTGAGTATAGGAAATGCTCAGAAGTCTTCTATAGCACCTCATCTCCATGCTTTGTATTCTTCGTTGTAGATCTGCTGTGATAGTCCATGTTTCGCAAGCGTATAGGAAGATGGAGATGACAATGGAGCGCAGCAATCTTACCTTGGAATGTAGGCTGATGGTCCTGTCTTTCCATATTGGCTTCAACCTCGCCAGGGCAGCAGTTGTTTGTGCAATCCTGGAGATGACTTCCTGTCGTGACCCATTGTGTGATACAATGGCTCCTAAATATTTTAAGCTATGCACTGTGTTGAGGGATTGGCCTTGGACTTTGATGTCCGTGTTGATGCCTTAGGTGTTGCTGGTAATCATTTTGGTCTTCTCTGCACTTATTTCCATTCCATAGTCTTTGAAGGTGGTGTCAAGCCCCTGTACCAGCTGTTTAGGGTCTTGTTCCTCTCCAGCCAATCCATCAATGTCATCCGCAAAACTAAGGTTGGAGATTGCTCTACCCCATATGCTGACTGCGCCTTCGTGATCTGCAAGGGCATCTGACATGATGCGCTCTAGGAAGATGTTGAAGAGTGTTGGAGAGAGTAGGCATCCCTGACGCACACCGATTGTTGTTCTGAACCAGTTTCCGATGGCGCTGTTGTGGAGGACTGCAATGGTAGCCTTTTCATACAGGTTTTTGATGACTTCAATAATTTTAGGGCTGATGTTGTACACTCTCATGGTTGCCCACAGAGCTGCATGCCAGACTCGATCAGACGCCTTCTTGAAGTCTACGAAGACATGATATAGATGTTGTTGGTACTGTAGGTATTTCTCGCAGATTATTCTGTTCAGTGGTACTTCGCCATGCCCTGAATCAGTGACTGTTGCCCACGAGATAAAGATTTATCAACTCTGAAAGTGTGGCTTTGGGCTCGAGACCCGTGGGCCCTGATATTGATGATGACCAGAGGGTTTGACGCATGGACTCAACCGTCTACAACGATGGTCATAGACATAACATTTTCCCAGCTCAAACCACGTTCTAAGAGATGAGTTTGATTCAGGTGTGGTCTCGAATTTCTTGTTGTTGGCCAGCTTTCATTGCATTGATCTTGAAGACTGTGGATTGTATTGTATAATCTTAGCCCTGTGAACATCATTTGTTGTCAGTTGTATGTAGAAATGCTACTCGTTTACAAAATACGATCAGGAACTAAATCTAGCAATTGTTTCGTATTTTAACCCTTTAATTCTGACCTTTGTATACCTTTATTTATTATGTTGTTATTGTTCACTCTCTTTTTGTCTCTCTGTGTCTCTGTATCTGTCTGTCTCTGCCCCACTCTGTCTCTGTCTGTCTGTCTCTCTCCCCTCTCTGTTTACATCGAACAAATTGAAAGCAATGTGGACGGCATAAATTAAAAAAATAAAAAAGCTATAATAATAATAATAATAATAATAATAATAATAATAATAATAATAATAATTATTATTATTATTATTATTATTATTATTATTATTATTATTATTATTATTATTATTGTTATTATTATTATTATTAAAGATGGCAAGCAATTCAAATGTATTTCCATACAATCCCACCAATAGCCGAGAAATACGCATTTTGAAAATTGTTTATTTTCTTTGTGGTGTTTAATTAACATAAGATAAGATAAGATAAGGCAACTTTCTTATCTTTTACAAGAAATTACATTGTGGTGTACAATTACAATCAACATGGAATAAACATCACAATTATAATATCAACAACAATGATAATGACAATGAGAATGACACATTGATATAATTACACTTATGCATGCTAACATTAAACGACAGCAAATGTTACATGAGATTATTTTGGACAAATACAAACACACACACACACACACACACACACACACACACACACACACACACACACACACACACACATGTCATTGATTAAGTAATGAGACAGCCTTTGGGATAAAACAGTTTTTCGTTCTGAGAGTTCTGACCCTTGGTGTTCGGTAGCGTCTTCCAGAAGGCAGGAGCTGGAAGTGCTGCGCAAGCACATAAGTGCTATCCAGCACAATACAACTAGCTTTCCGCACAACACGCCTTTCATACAACACCTGCAGACTCTCTTGTTTCACTCCCAAAACCTTCCCACAGACATTCACCACTCAATCCAGCACACTTTTGTTTTTTACGCACAAACTTCCATACCAGTAGATTAAAGAAAAGGTAAGAACGGACTCAAATAAAGAAAAGTAAAAAGTCTGAAGGATGCGGCTATTGACTTGGAGATTTCGAAGTTTTTGAAGGCAGTAAATTCTAGATTGACATTTTTGTGGATGGCCTGGGTGTTTGCAGTGAAGTTCAGTTTCTCGTCAATGATGGTTCCGAGGTATTTGTACTGAGTGACTCTCTCGACTGTAACACCATCATTGACAAGGTCTGGAATGAGAGCGTTGTTTTTACGAAAGTCAATGACCAGTTCCTTAGTTTTCTTGACATTTAAGTCTAGATATTTTTGTTGGCACCAGGAGCTGAACCTATCAACTGCAAAGAAATACAAAGCATTTGAATTGGACAGGTCCTCAAGGGCAGAATCGTCCGAGTACTTTATGACCGGTATTGCGTCAGTTCCTCTGCAGTCATTTGTGTAGAGCGTGAAACGTACCGGAGAAAGAACCGTACCCTGAGGAGCTCCTGTGGACGTTTGTTTGAGAGATGGGACAGCAGAGTGAAAGCGGACGACCTGAGATCTGGAAGTAAACGATCCACAGGACGAGTCTGGGATGGAAAGTGTAAGACAGAAGCTTCTGAGCCATGAGGTGTGGCAGTATGGTATTGAAAGCAGAAGAAATTTCTATAAAGAGAATACGTACAAAGGAACCAGAGGTCTGTAAGTGATCATAAGCATTGTGGAGAAGCGTCAGAGCAGCGTCGTCGGTTCAACGATTGGGTTTGTATGCAAACTGAAGAGGGTCAGAGAAAGGTTGAGTGTGACAAAGAAGACGAGACAGAAGAATCCGTTCAAGACATTTCATAGCTATGGATGCGAAGGCAACAGGACATAGCCGTTGAGTTCTTTGTGTTTACTGTTTTTGGGCACGGGACAGGTGATAGAGTGTTTCCATACACTAGGTACAACACAGTCCCTGACTGACCACTAGAATAGCTGACTGAATACTAAGCACAACTGTGCAGCGCACCACTTCAAGGTCCGACCCCCTACACCATCAGGGCTATGCCACACACCAACTCATTTCTATGTAAGCAGCACTTTTCAGGGCCTCTGCGTTTTGCTTGCCTGCACCCCCCATTCCGGTGAAAGGAAGCATCTGTCTGTGGGTAGATTAACATCCCCGAACACAGTGCGTATGGGGAAGAGAGAGAGAGAGAGTGAAATCGGCTCAGGCATTTTTTGGTACAGCGCAAATCGTGTTTACAAAATGGTGAAGCACAGTAACCTTTGAGAACGTACCAATAAGAATGGTCTAAAATGCTTAGCTGCAGTTCAAGTATACGCAAAGTAAAAATGACCAATTTCTGTTCCGCTATTCTTGAAAGACGCGGCCTGCTTCTGAAATATGGCCCATGATTTGAAATACCTGTATAGCAAAACTAAACAAAATCGCTTCTGCCGTTTTTGAGATGTTGAGCAAAACGTGTTTAGCAATAAAATGACTCCCGTGACCTCAGAATAAACTGCGAGAAGTAGATCTACCTACAGCACAAACAACATATATATCATGTCTTCGTAGACTTCAAGAAGTCTTTGGACCGAGTCTGGCATGCAACTCTTTGGGCAACCATGAGAGTGTACAACATCAGCCCTAAAATTATTGAAGTCATCAAAAACCTGTATGACAAGGCTACCAGTGCAGTACTCCATAACAGCGCCATCGGGAACTGGTTCAGAACAACAATCGGTGTGCCTCAAGGATGCCTACTCTCTCCAACACTCTTCAACATCTTACTAGAGCGCATCATGTCAGATGCTCTTGCAGACCACGAAGGAACAGTCATAATAGGGAGTAGAGCAATCTCCAACATCGGTTTTTGCGGAAGACATTGATGGATTGGCTGGAGAGGAACAAGAACGTCAACAGCTGGTACAGAGGCTTGACACCACCTCCACAACCTATGGAATGAAAATAAGTGCAGAGAAGACCAAAATGATTACCAACAACCCAATGGCATCAACACTGATATCAAAGTCCAAGTCCCTCAACACACAGCATAGCTTCAAATATTTAGGAGCCATTGTATCAGACAATGGGTCCCGACAGGACCGAGTCCTCTCATTCACTGAGAGAAAGGTTACAAAAATGCATAGACTATAACGAAGTAAACAGGCAACAATGAAGCAATAGCCCCCCTAAGGGTGCCGGGAGTTTCAGTATAAATAGTATCCCCACTTTCTGGAAATTTAGTGCTTTAAATTCCCACTGTCGCTCTCTTTCTCATTTGTTCTTTCTCATTCCTACTCTGTTCTATCAATCTACCGTACTATCTTCTTTTTCGCTAGACCAGTCGCCTATCTTTTTTCTTGAAAACTCTTCCGGGACAAAACTCCTCATTTGTGTGGGAGGTCTGTTGTATCAGCTTGGGAATATTGGACGTTTCCTGCCATATGGTCACTAGGGCTACCTATGATAGTATTATTTAGCAATATAGGCATTGGAATACTTGGGTACACGGAAACGGCGTCCAGATGGGAGAACGTCATACTCTTTGGCCAGGACATGTTTAGTGTCTCCGGCAATCATCCTAGCCTTTTGCACAACACGACATTCATACAACTCATTCAGACTCTTCTGCTGCTCACCCATTAAGCTTACTTTCCCGCACACTGTCACAACTCTGTCAAACACAGTCTTCTTTTTCACACTCAGGATATAAAACCAAATGTAAGAACAGATTCAATAAAACTCTGTAAAAAGAGCAGAGGACAGCAGCAGTACCACCTTTACCGTCAACATCCCCGTCACCATCACCATCACCCCTACCACCATCACCACCACCACCAACAACAACACCAACAATAACAACAACAAAAGCAAAGAGTAGGCTTAAGTTTGTTGAGAATGCATGTGGACATTAATCAACACGTTTTGTTGTTGTTTGTGGTAGTTGAATAAGCTTATACCATCTGTCCCACTTTAACAATGTCAGCCTGCAGCAATGCAGCAGTTCTCACCTTTTTTCATTCATATCACACTAGCCAATAGGCTACCTTGCCGCGGCGTTGTCTACCCAGAGGACACAGCAAGCACATGCGCAGCGGCGCTGCCATCAAGGTGGACGTGCATTCCATCTCTCTTCATAATCAACGTGACAACTGACCAGCCGGTCGGAGCCACTCGCATTGTGCTCTTGAAGGGAAAAATAAATATTAGGTTAAAGTATTTTCTGAATTTGTGAAAACTTTTTTTTTGCACCAGTTAAACGTTTTCTTGGTGACAAGATATATAATGAGAACGTTTTCTCGGTGATAATATATAAAATAAACAGTACTAGTAAACAAGTTCCAAGTTCTAAGTGGAAGCTGTTCAAAACAAAACAAAATTGTCCAATTTCAAATAACTGCAGGGCAGTGAAGAACCTTGGGTAAACATGAAAATACATATCTTCATCGTGGTTCAGCTGCTAAGTTTGATGTCTGTAAAACCAACGTGGGGTGCTGCGGAAGAAAAAGAAAAACTTCAGTGGCATTCAACACTTTCTACACCGCCATTCTTTCTCAGCACTCCGGTCATGTTCACCAAAGAGGCGGTTTCGAACATAGTCAACATGACAAAAAACATTACAATAGCGGACACACAAGGTCACGCCAAATGGAAAGGAGCTCACTTATTTAGACATGCCGTTAGGTCTACCACAAAGCCCGCGAACACGACACACCCCTCACAGACACTGGGGAATCCGAACTTCTCAGCTTTGATCCAATCTATGAGGAACATCAATAACAATTCAAGTGCCGCGTTAGGACATTTCTTAATAACGCGAGAAACGCGATGGCGACCGCTTGTGTTAGGTGTTCAGGCTAAAGAAACGTCAAGGGCTGCACGGCAACGTCGCGGAACTCCTTTCAACCAGATGCTACCCAACAGCCGGCACCTGACGGTCTCAAGCTCAGAGACCTGCCGGCAGGAGGACATCGCCATAACGCTGCGACCACCCGGCTGTCGGCCCCGCAGGGTGACCACCAGCCGTTGTCAAGGCACCTGCCACTCCCGCTCCGTGCCACAATGGGACCTGGATGGACAGTTTGTGCTGCACGTGTCCTACTGCACCTGCTGCAAGCCCCACAACCTGCTGTCCAAGAGAGTCATCTTTCGCTGCAACGGCACTGACCCTCGGCTAGTGGTGTACATCGGGATGGCCACCCACTGCGCCTGTCGACCCTGCTCTGATGCCGACCCTGAAGCCCAGCAACCCTACGATTACTAATAAACGATCGTCGCGTGTGGCGTCCACTCAGTGCTAAAGGTAGGCTTTATATAATTATATGTAAGCTAATGTATCCCTCTTGCCCATCTCTAAAACAAACACCTGATCAGTGTCGAAGGTCAGGTAGTATATATATTTGTATCCATCTTGTCGCCCTATAAATACAAATACTTTTGTTAATTGTTCATCAGTAATAACAATAAGGTCTATATAATAATGGAATCCTATTGTTGTTCTATTTAATACCTTTGTCATGGCTAATTTTATTAATAAACGCATGCTGGTCAATGGCGGTGACCTTTCTTGAATCTTCAGAATGGTTGTTTGCCTCCACACAGTACAGCGGCAGCGATGATGATAATGATAATGATGATGATGACGGCGACGACGACGATGATGATATATATAATTCTTAGTGCCTGGAGTCCGGATGCATTGTAGGTATGGTATATTTTATCTGGAGCGAATGAGAGTGTAAAGGAGTGGGAATGGCGCCTGTCAGTGGTGAGGCCGGAGATCCCGTGTGCGTATTGTAGGCTACCTTTCAATACAGTATCTAGCACTGCTTTATTTGTATAATTTTTAATACACTTTCTCATAATGGCTAGCACCGTACAGCAGTCATTATGGAGCAAGGAATAATACAAGCCAAGTGTTACGTTTGCGACGCGCACGATAGTACGTGTGAGAGCCGCACGATAAATCTGATCGTTTTATTTTGCAAAGCATTCAATAACATGAGTGTATTTATCTTTGATTTGATTTTGCGTTGTTGTTAGATAACGTTGGTGGTTTTAGTTGGTCGAAATTATTTAATAATTTTCTAGAGTTGGTTGTTTACCATCGATCGAAGCTTGTGGATAAATCTAGTGGTAACTAAAGACGCTTCCATCCTAAATAAGGTTATATGACGTAAGACAGTGATGACGAAGTTTATTCTGATTGGTTATAATTGTGTCACGCTCGAACATTCAAACGTTATCTTGAGTATAGAGAGACTATATATGTACTGCACTGTTTTAGTTGAGGAAGAGAGAGAAAGTGAAAAAGCGATTGAGTGATTGTATGCAGTTGTTGATGTACGCTGAATAAAGTTGGAAAACTTCATACGACGACTTCTGCCTTGTTGCTGAGTGAACAGGTTGCGTGGATAAACGAATCCGAGTTACACTTATCAGGATTTTAGCAATGGGGTTGAATCAACTACTGATAAAAACAAAACCAACATCGAGTGTAACACCAAGGGAGTCAAGTTGTAACAAACATCAACAAAGGGCAATACTCCTGCTCTCAAAGTGGACAAAAAGCAAGACATGCTGTACTGGCTTTCAGTTCCAAGATCTTTTCTATGTACATAAAGAACTCAAATGTATAGACCTACATTATATGCATTATAACAGATGGAATTTGATGGGTGCTTGTTTATAATAACTAGCTGAATGAAAGATATATCTGACTCCTAAATCAAAATAATCATCTTGTTAATTTAACAAATCAAATTAAAAAACAATCTTGTTAAATTAACAAATCAAATTAAAAAACAATTTGCGAGAAGAAAGAGTATTTTAGCAACTTTTTTTTATGTTAAAAAGGCTTACGATACAGTATGGACCTCTCGCTTATTACTAAAATTAAAACAAACGGGTATCTCTGGTTACATGTTCCAATATATAAAAAAAACTTTTTGTCCGAAAGATTTATATGCACCAGGATAGGTAAAACATACTCAGAATTTAAGAAAGTCGACATAGGGATTCCCCAAGGCTCAATTATAGCTCCTATATTATTCAATATTTTAATCTTTGATCTTCCAAAAGCTTTAACAAAACAAACTAATATTGTACAATATGCAGATGATATTGCAATATGGATTAATACATCACTGAGGAAACATACAAACAAAAGAACTATAAATTATATTCAAAAGTTATATCAAAATGAATTAAATTTACTTTGTAAGTACATGAAAGAAAATGGATTGGAATTATCAAAGGAAAAAACTTACTTGATGTTGTTTAACAATGGTCAGAATCCTAAGTATTTACCAAAATTAGAATTGGAAGGAACTGCATTGAAATATACACAACATATTAAATTCTTAGGAGTATATCTGACTTCAAAACTAAACTGGAGAAGTCATATAGAATACCTAATTACAAAAGCAAAAAAACGATTAAATTTGTTAAAAATAATAAGTTCTCAACCTTGGGGAAATAGTTCGAAAACTTTACTTCATTTAGCAATTTCACTGGTAAGATCGATATTGACATATGGACAAGAAGTTTATTTTGCTGCTTCCACGACATACATTAAGAAACTTCAAAGTTTAGATTGTAGAGCAATAAAATTGGCACTTGGAGTTCCAGTTAGTACAAATACAATTAAAAGCTATAAGGAAACAGGAATCTTATCATTAAATGAACAGAGACAATTATCAATCTCCAAATACGTAATTCGAAGTTTATCAGTAAACAATTCAGTATCAGATGATATCTGCATTGACTCTAAAGAATATCCTAAACGCGCTGAAAAAATTCCTTACCTCAAGCCAATTAAGAATTTTGTAAACACAACAATGACTGCATGTAACATTGATATTTCGAATATTCCGATTCAACCTTTAATACCTCAAATACCATATTGGGAACATTTATCTGCTAACTTTGATATAGAATATTCTAATATTACTAAAGGGGAAAACAATAATGTTCTTATAAGTGAAGTGAAAGAACACTTAGAACAATATTATCCCAATCACCTAAAAATATTTACAGATGGATCTGTACTGGAATCATCTAATAGTGGTGCAGGGTTTGTTATACCAGCTTTGAAAGTAGAAAATTCGTACTATATTGGAAAAGGATTTTCTATATTTTCCTGTGAATTATATGCCATATTAAGAGCATTACAATATATTCTTGAAACATCCCTGGATATAGTTAACTTGCTCATTTGTGTCGATTCAAAATCAGTTTTACAATCAATTCAAAACTGGGAATATACTAATAGACCAGATCTAATATTTGAAATTAAGCATATAATACATCAAATTATTAGCAGAGGTACAAATGTTGATTTTTGTTGGGTTCCGTCTCATTCTGGCTTGTACTGGAATGAGCAGTCGGACAAACTTGCCAAAATTGAAGCTAAAAATACAAATTCGATATCAAATTGTAATATTACATTATCTAGGCATGAATTGATTTCATTAGTAGAAAGACATTTTCAAAAATCAGTAAACAAGCATAACATTTTATCATGTAGTAGAAATATTTCAAAAATCATATATAAAATGCGTTTGAATTCATGGAGCACAAAATACATTACCGATATTCATTGTATATGTCAGCAACCAATGTCTGTACAACATTTATTATTTGAATGTACAACATTATTACCATTATACAAGGCAAATAATGTCTCGATCAATGAAACCGATAGTATGACAGATATTTTATATAATCATACTCTTATTGAAAAAATTGCTTACATTATCTTACATACTGACATAAAAAACATTTTTTGATTAAGTACATAAATATGTGTTTATGTTTATGCATGTGTGTTTGTGTGTATGTCTATGCATATATATGTTTGTGAAAGTCTAATATCATTTTATCAATGAAAAGACTTTAAATAAAAATCCGAATCTGAAATCTGAATCTGAATCAAAATAAAGTATGCATGTAAGAATCTCTGTTAACTACCACATCCACAAATTCACAGATTCTCACTAACACAGGCAAACACCAACACAAATGTAAGTTCCACGCTCTCAATACTTTATATATATCTAAACAATAATAATTTACCCAAAACTTTCACATCAAATGTATCAGGTTACAAGTTTACGTTCTCCAGCTGGCATTTTCATGTCCAGAGCCAAATAATAAAGACGTGTTACCGGTGGTGACCATAGAATGTTTGTCCACAAATAGTTGAGCAGATGGCGTTTGTCTGAGGTAGCAGTGAAGTCTTCGTTACGGTGCAGAAGTATTGCTGACAGCCGATGTCACCAGGCGCGGTTCGCTCCCCTTAGTAGCGACGATCACCTTGTGTCCTGAAAAATCCCGTCTCTCATGATTCGTCTTTTTACCTTTGCACGAGACAACCTTATTTGTCCAGGTCCGGTAGGCAGCTTAAACAATATATACACTCGTCAATATTCTGGTTATTATAATCATATTATTCGTCTTTGTTTTATCCTGGCTCATCTCCCTTAGTTTCTTCACTCCTTCAATTCCGCTCCGTAGCCTATGTGATCCATTCTTTCCTTCCCCCACAATGTTATCCCTATCCAGGTATAATTATTTCGTAAATAAGAATTACTATCAACATATTCACACCTTCCATTCATTCTACATTATCTACAACTTTTTTAAATAAAAATTTAATTTAATTTTATAAAACTTAACCAAAAAAACAAACAAAAAACAAACAACAACAAAATAAACTACCATACATATGCGCGTTAAGAGATCCGTTGGATCTCATTTTTGATATGATGATGATGGTCATTGTTGTCAGGGTGGCGACGTGGTGATCGTCCTTAACGCTCATGCAATAGGACGTTAAGCATCGTTTTTCGTTCGTTCGTTGTTTTTTTTTAATGACTATGTATTGTTCTGCAAAGTGTCACACACACACACACACACCCACACTGTTACGTTGAGACGCGCATGATGGTGCGTGTGAAATGCGCACGATATTATGTGTGAAGCGCGAGCAATGGTAGGCTTGCGTGTGTGACGCGCGCGATAGATCTGTTCATTTTATTTTGCAACGCATGCATTAATAGAGTGTATTTATCTTTGATTTGATTTTGCGTTGTTATTAGTAGAGGCTTTGTATAACATTGGTGTTTTTAGTTGGTCGATATTATTTGAGAATTATCTCGAGTCAGTTGTTTACTTTCGATCGAAGCGTATGGATAGTTCGAGTGGTAACCATGGAAGCTTCCATTCCAATTAAGGTTGTATGACGTGAGACAGTGATGATGAAATTAATTTTGATTGGTTGTGGTGTTTCATGTGGGATATTCTCGTTTGTTCTTGAGTATGTAGAGACTATATAAGTGCCGCACTGTTTCAAAATAGGAGTGTTGTTGATAGAGTGTTGAAAGTAAAAAGTTGAGAGTGGAAAAAGCGATTGTATGCAGTTGTTGATGTGTGCTGAATAAAAGTGGAAAACTTCATACGACAACTCCTGACTTGTTGATGAGTGAGCAGGCTGCGTGGATAAACGAATCTGAGTTACACCTATCAGGATTTCAAGCATTGGGGCTGAATCAACTTCTGATAGAGAAAAAACAACATCGAGTGTAACACACACACACACACACACACACACACACACACGCAACACACACATACTGTCTTTCTCATTTGTTCTTTCTCGTTCCTACTCTGTTATATCAATCTACTAAACTATCTTCTTCGCTAGACCAGTCACCTACCTTTTGTCTTGAAAACTCTTCCGGGACAATCTTTATATTGTGTGTGTTGATGATATTTTATAACGATGCTTGTATTCTATTTTGTTTTTGTAAACGGGGTTCGATAAATTATAGCCTCAACTCCTACATGGGATGCCTTTATTGTACAATGACCGGCTGGTGGAGTGCCTTCAGTGTTACCACTGGAGTTGTTTCAGCAGATCTTTTATGCGGATCATGGGTGAATCCTCTTTCAGCCAAGTTGTGGTCTTGATTTTGTGGTCCTGATTCGGCTCTTTGCAGTCCATTGGACCCTGTAAGCAATTAATAACTAACTAACTAACTAACACACACACACGTCAAGTTTCTTTTTGCGAAAATTAAGGAAAATAAATTATCCTAATTAAATTTTGTACAATAAATATCACGTTTTTTGTTTTGTTTTGTTTTGTTTGTTTAAGTCACGATTACCCAAAAATTTAACAAGCAATGCAATTAAAGTAGTTAGGTCTTTTTCGGTTTTGACGAACTTTGAAGGGAACAAGATGCCAAGACATTCAAATGTATTTCCAGACACTCGCACATATAGCTGAAAAATAGACTTTATAAAAAGTGATAAATCTCTTGGCGGTGTTGTGACTCTGGCTTTTTCCTAACGAGGCAATAGGAAAACATGGAATGATAGGCCAATAATATATCAAAATAGGTTCAGCCAATTCTTTGATACAGCGCAAACCGTGTTAAGAAAATGGCGGAACACAATGAACTTCACCTTTGAGAAAGTACACTGAGTGTTAGCAGTAGTTTACGACCGACGGATGCCGGTGGGGTGCCGTCCATGGCTTGACTTGTAAATAGTCTGTGCATTTATATCTGAGTATCTCATTATTTTTATATAATTATTTTTGCATTAGTTTCTTCTACATTTTGTTATTAATATTTTATTTCTGCAATAGTGAGGAGGTGAGTCTTGTCTTTTTTATCCGATCATTGTATTAATTAACCATTGTTAGACGAAACAAATTTGTAGATATATTTTAAATTTGTATGGTGAATCTTATTATTATCTAATACGCCATTGTATTATTATTTTTTTCTTTTTTGTTTTATTATGCATGTATAGTGTATTGCAAATGTTGTTGTTCCCTTGTATGCCTTTGCGAGTACGGTTGGTGTGAATGCTTGCTTACCTTGTTTTATTGTTTATGTATGTTTTCGCGCTATATAAACCTACTTTCTTCTTCTTCTTCTTCTTCTTCTTCTTCTTCTTCTTATTATTATTATTATTATTATTATTATTATTATTAATATTATTATTATTATTATTAAAGGCCCACAAAGTAAAAAGGATGGCAAAACATTCAGTAGCAGTTTTTTCCTCAGCTCTAAATATGACTCCAGCGAGCCTTAGAGAAGAAGAATAATGATGATGATGATGGTGATGACCATAAACTGGTGGTACAGAGGCTTGACATCACCTCCAGAGCCTTTGGAATGGAAATAAGTGCAGAGAAGACCAAAATGATGACCAACAACACCAAAGCCATCAACATGAGCATCAAAGTCCAAGGCCAATCCCTCAACACAGGGCATAGCTTAAAATATTTAGGAGCCATTGTATCAGACAATGGGTCCCGATAGGAAATCCTCTCCAGGATTGCACAAACAACTGCTGCCCTGACAAGGCTGAAGCCCATTTGGATAGACAGGACCATCAGTCTACATTCCAAGGCAAGGTTGCTGCACTCCCTTGTTATTTCCATCTTCCTATATGCTTGCGAAACATGGACCCTCACAGCAGACCTCCAACGAAGAATACAAAGCATGGAGATGAGGCGCTACAGAAGACTTCAGGGCATTACCTATACTCAGCACATCACCAACAACGAAGTCCAACAAACCATCACACAAGCCATTGGACAACATGATGACATGCTCACAGTGGTGAAGAAACGGAAACTCAGATGGTATGGTCACATCACCAGAGCATCAGACCTTACAAAACCATCCTGCAAGGCAGGGCTCAAGGAGGAAAAAGAAGAGAGAGACAGAAAAAGTGGGAGGACAACATTCGAGAAAGGACTGGTTTGACACTGTACGCTGGTTAAACGATCATCTGTGGTGCCCCAGCAACCTTTGAGTTATGGGATAGGATAGGATAGGATCTTCGCCCTAAATGTATTGAACATAATTTTTTACTCTTCACCATTCCTCTTCACTCTTGCCTCCCGTAACTCTGACCCCTCTCTACCATTTATGCACATCTCAGTTGTTTTCTACAATGGACTACCCAATGGCAACAGAATCCATGATAACAGAACAATCAGGACAAAGTACTGTTCTTAACAAAATCAGCGATACTGACCTGGAGAAGTCCAACCACAAGGATTTTGTATGACGAAGAAGACACTTATTCTATCTGTGATATATGCTGTTGTTGTTTTATTCCATTGAAAGTGCAGGAGGCTTGCGCCTATTTATACTAAAACATACAACATACATATATGCAAGCACCCATATATACACACACATGTTCACACAAATAAAGATATATTTCTTTTTTTTTTTTTATTCAAATAAACAAGGAAGTATACAGAAGTCATCACAAATGTACATATAATTGATTGATTTTTTTTAATCACTAGAAAAAGATAAGCAAATGTCAGAAGAAGGTACATAGTTTATCATAACAATATTTACAGACATCCAGATAATCCAAGATTAAATCCTATAGAAAAAAATACACATATTACATGTATCCAGGTAATGAAACTTGTTTACAGCACATGACATGAAAACATGTCTATAAGAATGAAAATGTTCTCTAGAGTATAATGCACCTCGTCAACAAAAGTCAAATGCCTTTTATGGTAGCAGAAAATAGAAACATCATTGAGGAAAGCAATGGCAAAAGGAATCGTAACCCCAGGGCTAGAAGGCAGGCGCAATTTGTTGTTTTTTTAAGCGAACTCTGACCCCTGCATCTTATAGGCTTATAAGGTCTTACCTGTGTGCAAAATAGGGAGTGATGTGAGAGGGAGGGGGAGTTGATGGTGGGTAGGTGGAGGGGGGGGGGGTAGTGAGGAGATACAGAAACGGATAACACAATAAAGCAGCAACTGAAAGCAGTTCAACTGGCAAATATAAGAGAAATTTTGCGACTTCTTGTTTCTGGCGCATGCATGAAACGAAACAGCTCATGATGTGTACGAAAACAACGCCGTTTCTACAATTAAACATAAGAAATAATGTTCATTATGTTTTGGAACAGTTCGCCTATATTTGCTTGTATACTCGATTCAATGTTTAATCTCTTTATTTTCAAGTTCAATGTATGTTTACATTTCTGCCAATGTTGGAAACACATTTTGCCAATATTACATGTATGCCCAAAAAAGGTACTTTCTGATGCAACATTACATAACATTACGTAACCTTTGAATAAAAATGTTTTGAAGAAAAAACAACAACACTGCGTCGGCAAACATCAGCTGCTTTGGTTGAGGCACTCCAGCTTTTTGCTACAATTTCATCCATGGACGCAAGCAACAACAAAAACGTTTAATTTTCTATGTGCATGAGCACCTTATCGGATGTAAGGTCTTTATCTCTGACCAAATACAAAACAAATTCTAAACACTGGGGTGAGGATGCGCCTTATACCGTGTCACCTTGTAGGCCGGAAATCATGGTAACTCTATATATTGGTAATCACAATGGGTCAGGTTGGGTTTGGAGTAGGGACTGACAATGTAATTTTAAAAAAGGAATGTGAAACCATCCTAAAGAACCCAGATACATGATCATCATGATTCTTTTTATAATGTGTGTAAATAACGATATAGCTGTTACAAATAAATGTCTAATTTTGTGAATGCTGCATCTCTGGGCCGAAAAAAGAAAATCACAAGCACAGCACAACATTTTAAAAACATCACAAGATTGTTTTTTTCACCAGCATAGCTGCTTCTCATCACAAATATAAGCATTGTTAAATGCGGAACATCACTAGAAACAGTGTGGTCATCACTGTCTTTGCATGTCAAGTATCAAAATCAGCAGTTTCAATAAAATCACTCTTGTCTTGTCCACTGAAACCTTACGGTCAGTGAAAATAGTCTTTAAACTTCAGAACTCATTGTACCCTAGATTAAATATTCGTTGTTAAGATAAAGTTGTTACGCTCAGTTTCTTATATTATAATAATTACTCTACAGCAGTTAAAATCATGTGGATAATATCCAGTAATGATAAAAACTGGTTTCTACCCTAGAATAAATATTATCTAATAACTATCAAATAATCTTATATGCCTACTTCTTGCATTATGAGCATCCAAGATAAAACACATGAAGTTTTTATTCTAAAATGAAGCCATCCAAGCTAATTCAAACAGCTTTCTGTGGTTTAACAGCTCTCATTTCTTCCAAATAATCAAAATGGGTTGGTCAAAGCTCACTTTTCGTTTTGCATAATCCAGACAAGGTTTCATATAATTCAGTTTCTCCTGTTTGTACAGCTTTCTTTTGGGATGTTTTCTCTCGGCAAACGGTGAAACAGTTTCAGGCTCATAACTCACAAGTCTACATGGAGCTAATCACCAGCTTTAGAAGTGTGGATAGCTGCTACACACTCTTTCGCTCATCATTTATGGCGAAACAGGTTGTCATACTCCAGCAAGACAAACTCAACCACTTTACTCTGGTAAACGGTGAAGACTGCCATTTTATTGAAGTCTTCCTCACCAAGCCACATGAGAGTTGGACCAAACACAATAGCCACATTCTGCGTCTGCATGCGATTCTCATTGCTGAACTGTACCACACTGAAATCAGTCAGCAAAGCAACCAAAATGATGACAAATCAACATTTGAAAATAACCGAAAGATGTTGAAAAAACGTTATAAAGGGCAGCTAGGCATAAAAAAAAATATTGTCATTATTATAAATATTTATCCGCCTAATATAGACTTAGATCTAGGTACTTACATGAATACAGAACAATTTTAAGTATCTAATTCCACTAAAATAAACTTAAAACTCATTGCAGGTTTACAAGGATCATTTAACTTACATAAACACCCACCCATACAGAGGCAACG
This sequence comes from Oncomelania hupensis, assembly GCA_036898135.1. Lineage (NCBI taxonomy): Eukaryota > Metazoa > Mollusca > Gastropoda > Littorinimorpha > Pomatiopsidae > Oncomelania > Oncomelania hupensis. The sequence continues at coordinate 27,339,643 of CM072511.1, read as the reverse complement.
CCCCCCTCTCCCCCCCCCACCCCCCAACAAAAAAATCTAGAATTAGATCTAGGTACTTACATGAATACAGAACAATTTTAAGTATCTAACTCCACTAAAATAAACTCAAAACTCATTGCAGGTTTACAAGGATCATTTAACCTACATAAACACCCACCCATACAGAGGCAACACCCCTCTCCCTCCCTCCCCCACCCCCACCAACCAAAAAAAAAAAAAAAAAAAAAAAAAGCAAAAAAAAAGTAGTCACAAGGGCTGGTATTTTTAAGATGCAGTGACTACATTCTAGACATTTATGGTAGCTACCTGAGACTGTTTACTAAATCAGATCCCTGTTGCTAGATCAAACACATTTTCAAGAGATAGAAATGTTTGTTGTTTTTTCCATACACAATGTTTACTGTAGTGAAAGAAAGTTGGACTTACTTTCTCAAATGCTGGAAGAGAACTCTCATGGTTTCCTGGTGGCACTTGGGTATGGAAGATATAGCATCATGTATGCCTTTCAGCTTGTCCTTCCGACTCTCCTTCTCTGCTCACAAACAACACAAATTAATAGTGTCCCCTTCCCTTACCTTCCGATCCATTCCTCCAAATATTTGGGCTCCTCACTTTCAGAAAGCAGAAATTATGCACAAGTATGGAATGTTAGTTATTCATGGCTTACAGAGTCCAGCGGATTGCCAAGAGCCCAATCAAGACCACAAAATCAAGACCACAACTTGGCTGAAAGAGGACTCACCCCTCATCCGCTTTAAAGATCTACTGAAAACACCCTAGTGGCAACATTGAAGGCACTCCACCAGCAGGTCACTTTACAATAAAGGCATCCCACGCAGGGGACGCTGAAGCTATACTCTAATTTATCGAACCCCCGCGGAAAGCGTCCAATATTCCCAAACTGATCCAACAGACCCCATATACAAATGAGGAGTTTTGTCCCGGAAGAGTTTTCAAGAAAAAAGGTAGGTGACTGATCTAGCGAAGAAGATAGTATAGTAGATTGATAGAACAGAATAGGAATGAGAAAGAACAAAGGAGAAAGACAGCGACAGTGGGAATTTAAAGCACTAAATTTCCAGAAAGTGGGGATACTATTTATACAGAAACCCCCGGCACACCCACAGGGGGTAAGTACAGAATGGGTTTGGGAAGGGCTGGCTGACATTAACTTACAATGATGCAACAATTTTTTTTATGAATAACAACAACATCAATAATAATAATCATAGCAATAGATGTATTTATAAAACGCACATATTTCACAGTGATCACAGATGCAAAACTGTTTGCTTTCTATCACGAGTAAAAATAATAATACTGATTAAAGGTTAATGGATCATTCTCTGTCAAGTCACACAAAAAAAGCAACCTGATACCCACATTGCCATTCTTTTAATATTTCTGTATTGTTACTAAATAAGAAAAACAATCTAATTAAAAAATATACTAGTAAAAATGGACTTTTCATTATTTGATCTTCATTTCAAATTTAATAAAATCATTGCGGGGGTCGCCTCTACAAACAAATTTTTTAATTTAAGTTGATTTCTGTTACGCAAAAATACATTGATGCTTCAGTCATAAATCTCTCAAGCAATCTGAATGACAATGCACAGTTAGTACCCAGACCAATCATATCCCTTGGAGACTACAGAGATCAAAGGAGGTAATAAGCCAAATTGTCAATAACTCAACAGCTCATTTATAACACAGGTCAATGACTGTCACATTTGTTTGACCTAGAACCTTGATTACCAAAGCAGGCCAAAATGTCCATCATACTAGCAGCTGCCTAACAGTAGTAACATCATTAGGGTGCGTATCCTGACCTCATAATTTCAGTATACAGTAGTCTATCGTAACTACCCACATGATGCGCAGCGAGAAGTATTTTGTCTCAGATAGTTTGGATAACATACGGGTTCGAGAGTGGATGATATAGTGGAAGTGAATAGGGATGGATGAAAGGTGGAAGGATAACTTCACGAAGTGCACGTAGCTGTAGCGAAAGATGAGGGAGGATTATAACCTTCCGAGGGCAAGACAGAGTATTATCAAATGTATTACGTTTTTTAATATGCGCACTACAGGCTAGAGTTTCAACGAGGAAAGACCTATTTTTTTGAGTGTCTTGGATCTTCTTATGATTTTGAATTCTCTTAAAGTAAATTCACAGCGCTTAATAGGCAGTGACAGTGTTTGTTCAGTGACAGACAGTTGGCAGCGTTTTAGAAGATTAAGTTGTCTTTGAGAATAACTTTGGTCTGTGAAAATAGCCGGTTTTTTTATGAGCAGTAATGCTAAAGAAAAGTAGCCTAGCTCATTCCAACGAGCGTGTTGAAAGTCTAGTTTGTGACTGTTGCCTTGTGAGTTTGTGTGATGTGAGGTCACTTGTTGTCTGTTGGACTGCCAGGATTGGTAGTGTGTGGTATCTTAGTACTGTGTCAATCTCCAGAATTGTGGCGGGGCAACTCGGCAGTGATTCCTGCTCTCCATAAGTTGTATTGGGTACGTGAAAACTTACATTTTATTTTGTCAAAGACTCTTGTGTTGTGCGCGCATGCTTGTGTGAGGTTGCTTGCGCTAGGTTGTGGCGTGGCTGTGGTTGTAAGCATGGGTGGTGAGGAGTAGAGGCTTGAAGGTGTATGACAGTTTATTTAGCCATCCTTCATGCAGCACAATATTCCATTTCATCTTGACGTATTCTATTTTCATCTTGTGTTTATAATCATGAGTGGATATTAAATTGACATTAATTGAATTTGTATGGTGACGATTTTGGTGGAATTTCTGTGTAGTTAGCTAGTGCCATCATGAAGGACTTTAGTTAGTTAGTGATGCATAGAGCTAAAACAACTAAGATGGAGAGAGGGGGAGGAATGAGAGGGGGAATAGTGGGAATGTTGGATACATCCTGGATAGACTGCGATTACCTCGGATGCATTAACTGTTGCAGGCCTATCATACTTTTCTTCACTTTACTTACTTCACCTCTGCTCTTCATCATGATGTGGATTCTATGTGATCGCTTGTCTACCTCCAAGTCATCGTCTACCCCTTTTTTTGTGATGACTAATCTGCGTAGGTCTCATCTCCTGACAACATGCGTATCATTTGTTGACACCGGAAGTGGCACCTTCCGGGCAAGCGGCAAGTTCTTACCACGTGGATCTGGATCGGACCTCATCTCTCCCACCATGTGTAGTCATTGCCATCAACTATCTATTCCCTTTCCTTCTCCCACATTCTTGTGACTTTGACTTTCTCTATTCTCATGTTGATGCTATTGTGACTGTTCATTGTTTTTCATCCCATCACTTTTATTGAGTTTAGCGCCTGTCAGTTAATGTTAGTCGTTTTAATTGTATGAATAAAGTGTGATTGAAATTGTGATCATAAATCTTTGTCATTTGTTGCATGTTGTACTTGTTTGTACATCCTTTCTTTTCTCGTCTCAGCGACTGAAGGACGTCCAGCTGATCAGGACCGCTTGTTTATGTATGTTTATATGTGAGTGTACGTGTACTTGTGTCTAATCGGTTTGCAAAACCACAAAAAGCCTGCCATTTTGTATCTAGACGACGACCATCAGACGTTTTTCTGCATGTCTCAGATAGTAGCAATTAATTTTTGAGTTAAAAAACATATGGGTCTGAATGAACAAAAGGCGGGTGTTTGGCTGTTGGCAAGTTGACTGCTTGCATAATTATAACTATGATACTTGTCAGGTCAAACTTTTAAGGGAAGCAAGTACAAATGGTCCACACGTGTTGAAGTGAACCTTGCAAGTGAAATAGTACCTTATTACTTTGAAAGTATAAAGCAGTGTAGTGTGATTGGGTCAACTTTGATGGAAAATCTTCACTGGGAGCATGTACTGAGTTATTATATTAGTTCCTTTTCTGTAAGTGAAATTTTGTTTTGCAGAAAGTAAAGTGTCGCCCAGTTGTAATACTAATGTTATCTAGGCCTGTTGTGCAGGGGGAGGGGAGGAGAAAAGGGGGAATGGAGAGTGGAGGAGGTAGGGGGAGGGATGGGGAGAGAGAGAGAGAGAGAGAAAGAAAGTGTGTGTTGTGGTACTTACTGATGGTCTCCGTGAAACTTTACCTATAGCTGAAAAATGGGTGATGTTAGAGAGAGAGAGAGACAGTGACGGAGGCACAGTGGCCTAATGGTAGAGCTTTAGCTTGCGGATCTGAAAGTCCCGGGTTTGAGCCCAGGCCAGGGCATTGTGTTGTGTCCTTGAAAAAGACACTTTACTCCCGTTTTCCTATTCCTTCGGATGAGAGTATAAACCGAGGTCTAGTCTGTGTCGCATACATTCCATCATAACGGACTTTAAAGATCCTGACGCTCATGTCCTAGATGGGTGAGTGCCGGTGACAAGAACACCCCAGCATGCACCTAGGTCCTTCTCCCCCATCCCTGGCTGCCAAGGACTGTGCTCAGTTGTCTGGAGTGTTATTATGAAGCGCCCAAAGGCTGCAATTTGGCGCCTCGGGCGGCTTGAGTTAGATCCTGTATCGGCCAGCGCCTTGAGTCGCCAAGTACAGTGAGATATGTGCGCTATAAAAATCCTCGATAATAAATAATAAAAGAGATAGAAAGAGAGAGAGAGAGTGTGTGAGTATTGTGGTACTAACTGATGGCCTCCGTGAACTTTTGCACATAGTTGAAAGTAAAAAGAGGTTCTCGCAGCTCTCTGAAAAACAGCTTGAGAGCCCCAGTCAGTGTGTGCACATCCCACTGTTCATCCTCCACCAGACTGTACCCTTCATCCGCTGAAACAAACAAAGTTTTTTTGCTTTTACATTTTAAATCAGTCAAAACGTTTCTCCACAGTATCTTAATTTTGCAATGGAGACTGTTTTTTTTTTTTTTAATGCATTCAATAAGTATGTGTATCTATTTTAATCAAGTTTTATTGCTGTTGCAGGAACAAGGAACAAGGAGATGATGCAATCTACTAAGGAGGACAAACATAGACTTGGAAGGTGTGGTTAAACAGAGGAGCGGGAAGTTGCCACCAAAGTGACTGATCACACACGACTCCAGCAAAGAAGAGAAGCCTACTCCTGTGCTACATAGCTCTTTTTGTGTGTGTGTGTGTGTGTGCTAAAACTTACCAACAAGCACAAAAAAACTTCTGTTTGATAACTGATGGCAAGTTTACAAGCTCCAGTGTCATCAACTTGTTTCATCATAAACAAAGCATTTCTGTTTGACGCCAGTTCTTTTGGATGATCATCATAACAAGAACATCAACATGGATAAAGACATTATCCATTTTGCTGCCAAGAGGGGATTGGGACTGAGTTACAACTATTTGACAGGCAATTGTAAAAATTTACAACAAATTCTAGCTTGAATAGTATTAGAAATGACTGGGTAACATTGTGTATGTGTATCAGTTTATAGTCCCCTCTCTTCCCGACAAGGATTTTCAGAGAGGAGACTTGTATGTAAACACTGGGTAACACCAATACATTTTTGAAAGGTAGTTTAATTTTCTACATAAACATGCTACTTGCAAAAAAAAAAATAATTAAAAAATTTATTTTAATTCAAAAAATATATTATTTTTAATAAATTAATTTTTATAGTCCTAATGAGAGATAAGGAGAGATAGTGAGAAAGAAGCAATTACATCATCTTTGTTGTATTGTTGGATGTATGGATGTGCAGTAGTGTGTCCCTTTTGTCTATGTCCCTGTTTGGCGCTTAGATCAGCTTTGCGAGCATTTGGGTTGGATGGGTTTGGGAGTTGGGGGACAGGCGACCATCCGCCAATGAAAAGGGGTTATCGTACCTAACTCGTAAATGTTAAACAGCTAATGTTCTGAGCTTTCCAATCAGTGTGTATTTTTGTTGGTGACCATTTAATTACGCAGAGAAAATGATGATGACTAGATAACACGTCATTGGCATAGTTCGTCACACTAATTGTATTATGAGATGAGTCGTCATAAGCAGTCAAGAGGTTGAAATGCATCTGTGGTGTAGATCAAAAGTATGATCCAAATTATAAAAATGTCTAATTCACTTTAAGAGATGACTGTTTGCAAATATATTTTATGCATTCCCTATGTCCAATATTCACAAATTTGAATCAAATCATTGTGTATGAGTATTCTAAAGACCGTCTGCTAGAATCACTACATGGCTTATCTCCCTTAAAAGATCTGGGTAGGCACACAAAAATAAAAATCATCGGAGCGTGATCAAAATGCTTTAGCGCGTTACTTGTGGATTGTTTTTTTGTTTTAAAATGTATCAAACTGGTGTTAAAACTTGTTTCAAATTAGTATAACAGTGGTATATGTTTGGTTTCAACTTGGCTACTATTTTGGTAAACTTCTAATTTATATGTGGTATTAATTGTGGTTCAGAATTGGTTGGTTGACTGAAAATGTCCCATACTGAAATCAAGACTTTGGCTGATATTTTGTTCCCCAGGAGCATTTATAAACCTGTGTACTTCAGTGCAAAGTTTATGTTTCAAATACGTTAGCATGTAAAAAGTAATGTACTCCTTCTAAACCCAAAATGTTTGCTGGGGTACACAGCGCTGAGATGTAATCAGGGCTGAAAGTAATGACTGGTCGTGTAAATAACTGAAATGTTCGCAATGTGTCCACCATTATCATAGATCAACAATAGTCAACTGTACAGGTGCGGTGGGTGAAAAACCTGCCCAGGAATAATGCCTTGAAAATACTTTTGACAGCACTTTAATTGTGCGAAGATGATATTTAAGTCAGGGGCCTTGAAAATACTTTGACAGCACTTTAATTGTGCGGTGATGATATTTAAGTCAAGTGCCTTGAAAATAAAATCTTGATCAGAGGGTTGCCACTCACAACAGTGTTGTCTGTATGCTATTGTGTTTGTCAGTGTCTGTCTGTCTGTCTGTCTGTCTGTCTGTCTGTCTGTCTGTCTCTCTCTCTCTCTCTCTCCATGACTGCATGTGTGTGTATATGTGTGTATGGGTGTATGTGTACGAACGAATGAACATTGAAATTTAACATCTACACCCACTATTGGCGATATGGCAGACGGGGATTTTAAAAAAAACAACAATCCAGAGAAAAGGGGTAAAGACTTAAATCAACACTGAACCACCAGAGCAAACATACTGCTAAGAGTGACAGTGAAAAACGGCCACTTTTATCTTGCTCACAATAGGATTTGAACCTGGTGATGAATCATCCAAAAACAACTTTATTAACAAATTAAAATGTAAGATCACAAAACACAAAATCATTTAGATAGAGAGGAACCTAAACTCTTGAGAAAAATAAAATAGAACGTTGAATTGAAATAACAGAACAGTAAAATAAGTATCAATACCTTTGTCAATAAGACATCTGAGCCGCTGAATTTCAGCCAAATTTCCACTGATTCTGTACAAACCATCATGAGTCAAACCTGCAACAAACAATATAACTTCTCTTGCATTCCTATCAGCTGCTGCATGTTAAAATTTAAATCATTTTTCCTAAATGTGATAACACTATATTATGTTGTTTTTTTTTTAATGGAACACTACATTTGCTCTAAAACTACCAACCCGTACAAAATTATTGTCAAAATAAGCTTCACATTGAAGGAAAAATTTCATGAGATTAGTGAGATAGAAAGATGGACCTTGAGGGAATTATGAACAAATAATGGCAAAGTTTACATTACATTTTTGCGTTACCAGGTAAACCCTAAAAAGCTTTACAGATAACGATACAATATGTTTTAAACAAATAATTATTGTTTCCACTGTATATATTCTTCTGCAAATATTTACATTTAGATGCATATTAAAAATAGCATTCAGATATAGATCAGCTCAATTTGCTTTTAAAAAAAAAGTGTACAACCCCACCCCCACCCCCACCCCCCCCCCCCCCAAAAAAAAAAAAAAACAATTAAAAAAAAATTAAAAATAAAATATTTTGTTGGGCAAAGCTTATATGATTTACATGCTCCTTCTGGAATTTGCAATATTTAACATTAAAATGAGTGCCCAGGAAAAACAAAAAGAAACAAATGGTGGCCTTAAAATGCAAATACTGGTTTTGAGCTTTCTGTGCTCTTGACCTTGAGATCGTCCAGACCTCCGGCTCTAAATACACTGATGTATGATCAAATAAACTACAGAAAAAGTTTTATTACGCAAACAAACAGTGACCTTGGAATGACCTTGACCTTCACTGACCTTGACTTTGGGATGACCTTGACCTTCACACGGCTGCTGATGCTCACGTATGATCAAATAACCCAATGTTGTTGCATACTCTAAGTTAAATATACAGCCATTCCACTGTACGATTATCTTTTTAAAAATGTTTTTTGCAAGGCCTAAAATGACCATGACCTTCAAGGTCAACATAAAAACGGAACATATATAAAAGATCTATCATCTCTAAATACAACAAGTTTTGACTTTATATCACTAATAGTTTAAGGTCAAGTTCAGTTCAAAATACCTATACAAATGACTTTGGACAGCTCTTGTGACCTAGACCTTGGAGTGAGGTCGACCAAATTTGCAAAGTATGTGTGTCTCATTGATATTGATCATGCACCAAAGAATCATAAATTCAATATTAGTAACTTACAAAAAAAGTGAATTTTTGTCAAAAATTTTAATTTTTTGATTAACATTTGTTGATTTTGTGACCTTGACCTTGAAGTGAAGTCATTCAGTCAGTGATCATTTATGAAGTCTCACTAGCTTACCAAGTTTGGTTGTGATGGTTAAAATAGGTTCTGAGATGTTAACCCAGTTGCAAGTTTTGCACAGAAGGACAGCAAACACCGGACAGGACAGGACAGATGTATGTACAAATTTTTTAATTTTTAAATGTCATTTCTGGACTATTTAGGACTCACTTCCCACAGATTTGCAAAAATCTTGATTTTGTTGTTTTTTGGTGAGAGGGAGAGGGGGTAGGGAGGGGAGAAAGGGGGGCAAATACATAGACTCACATTGCTATGCATGCGAGCTAAAAATCATACTACAATCTACTGCAGTATAGACAGCATAATTTTAGGCAACATGGGCTATAGCCTAAATTGGCCAGATGAGGATATCAGATGTGACCAAGAAAAAAATGTATTGTTGTTTCAACACAGAATAACCAGACTTTAGGTTTAAAAAACAAAAGGCACAACTGGAATAGACTTGAAATTATGCCACCTTAACTGTCATTAGTATAAAATGTCAAAGTAGATGTAACTACCTCTCTTTTCCACAGCAGTGATGCATTCCACAACAAAGTTAGGAACCACAAATTTGTCCCTTGCACACAGATCTTGTAAAGAGGACCCAAATACCGCATCTGTGAATAAGGCAACAACAGTAGTTACATATAAATGTCAAATCGCAAATACAATATAACAAACAATGGACAACATGCGTCATAATGATTGGATTTTTTTTTTGGTGTCCTTCAAAGAGACAATGGCTACCTTTTATAGTTGAAACAGCTGTCCCACACTATTATTCTCAATGCGATTCCTCCTAAACAGAGTGGAGAAACCCTATTAGAGACAAGCCTCTAAAGCACTAAAATACAAGACAATGTAATGTTGTCAAATGTTGATTGGGAAATCCTCACTGAATAATCAGTATTATTATCACTGCCTTAACAAGTTAGTGTTGGTAACCACATTTTTCTTTTATAAAGGGACAACCGTATCAGTTATTGACAGTGCTAGTTTCCAATGCTGGAGGTGGTGGGTTTGGTCCCCTCTGGGGTCAATCTTCTTTACTAAATGAAGGCACACAAGACTTTTGCAGGCACTGAGGGTTCTCTCTGCAATCCTGGTTTCTTCCCTCCCTTAATACTAGTATTAGATGCATTAAAGCTAAGGTTCAAAATTAGGAATGCCGTTCCTTGCTGTCTTGTATAAACAATCTCCACAGATCACTGTTCATTGCGCTTGATTATTATTATTATTATGTATGATCACAAGTATATCAACTAACAAGTTAGTATCTCCCTTCTATGGCTCTGTCGACGTGCGCGTACAACCGGTTGCTTCCCTTTACATGCTTTGTGCTCCATAGAGCGTCATCGGCCTAAAATAATTTTTTAGAAACTTCAAAACCCAGGGGAATTATGGGTAGGGAAATCTTTTTCTGAAATGACGTCGGCAGGACTCTTCGCGACTGGTGCATGGCACACGAGACACACGCAAAATGGCGTCACAAGAAGATTGGTTAGATCTGAATTCGTCTAATTTGACCTCGCATGCTGCTGGATAACAATGCAATTTGAATTTGCTTTCAAAAATCAAAAGAGAGCGAGACCACAACAAAGTACAACGAGCCAAGGCGACGCAAACACTCAAGGCCGACAGGACAAAAAGCACACAAACTACAAAAGGTAAGTACCCGTGACCATACACAATAAAGTAGGCCTAACCACCATTGCAAAATAGGATTGATCATCACCATGATTGAATTTTTCCACCCCACCTTCCAGTCGGTACGGAATCAAACATATGCTCAAATCATCATATCTTTGACAGAACTTGCATGTGCATTATACAGTGTGATTCAAGCGATAAATGAACATCACATCGAAGCGATCTGAGCAGCTGAATCGATGACAATGGCGATCAATCGTTCACTGAGACTCACGATCGCCTGCACTGAGCTCACATACATGTGTGCATGTTTCTATAAATCCATCGTGTTCTCCTTCCATAATTGAGCAAAGCCTTTGTTCACTACCAGAAATATGCAGTTCCTCTCCCAACTTTCGTTTAATTTCAGCCAGCACATCTTCGCGAGAAATGGCGACCACGACTGCAACCGTAGCTAGTTATAAGATTTCCCAGAATTCTCTATTCTATTTTTAGGTTTGGGATACCCCCGTCTCAGCTTGTGGCTAAAACCAATGGCAATGGGACCACCGCACGTCGACTGGGGGCAATACGAGATACTAACTTGTTAGTTGATATACTTGTGGTATGATATCATAACAACCCATTGATTTATTCTTCTCTGTCATATAAAGGCATTGCACTGACAATGTTTGCCTCTTATTCTTAATGCAGGCTTTAAGTCGGATTGTTAACTAAGGCCTTGGGCACAAGAAAGCCTAAATAGGCCAGTTTCAACTAAAGTTGGCCTGCCTCTTGGCTCTGTGAAAACTGAACATCAAAGCTCTATTAAGCATAGGTTGCATGTAGGCGTATTCCTCAACATTTTCTGCTACTTTGATTAAGGTCGGCGGCACCTTTTAGGCATGCTGTGCTGAGGAACCTATGGATAACTGTTCATTGAAACTACTACAAAGTACATCCATATTGAACTCAGAAGAACAGTACAGTAAAAAGCAATTAAGCATATAACTGCGTCTGTTTCTAGTACCTTGCACAAAGAACCAAGTGAGCGAAGAAAACCACCCCACTCTAACAAAGGTTAGAAAATTAACAACGAGTAAACTGTCTTGACCAATGGGTACATAATACAAGCATCATAACATGCATTTTAAAAAGCTTTTAGCCTGAAACAATGGAACACTTTTAGATTTAAGCCCAACAGCACGGATTACTGGACAAGGATGAGAACTGATGCATCACAAATAAACATCTACATCAATGCCATCATGATATGATCATTAGCACCTTACACAATCAAAATCACCTAATTTAAAGTACAGTCCTTCTGCACTGCTCCCACTGCACGTTAAGCAAAACACTTCATCCTTAATAGGGTCACATTAACCCTTTTGCTGCTAGCCGTTTCAATTGATCACAGAAACTAGAAGAGCAAAGCCCATATGACTCACATGATGCTCCTTATAAAACTCAATATGAATGCTAATGAAAACCAAAATGAAACGATGGCATTAAAATGCAAAGTAATACCGACTTTGATCTTTCTATGCTTTTGACCTTGAGATGACATTGATCTCTGGTGCCAAATACAGTCATATACTATCAAATAAAGTACAGCAAAAGTTGTATTATGCCAAAAAGAACAGTGACCTTGGGATGACCTTGACCTTCAGTGACCTTGACCTTGGGATGACCTTGACCCTCACATGATCTCGGATCAATCACCCAATGGTATTGCATACTATGGGTTAAATAAACAGCCATTCCACGGTAGGATAACCTATTTTTTTGTATGTTTTTGCAAGGTCTAAAATGTCCTTGACCTTCAAGATCAACGCAAAAACGGAAAATATATTAATGATTAATCTATAATCTCTAAATACAACAAGCTTGGACTTTAAATCCCCCTTAATTTAGGGTCAAGGTCACTTCAAAGTACCTATACACCAGCTTTGGACAGCTCCAGTAACCTTGACTTTGGAGTGAGGTTGACCATATTTGCACAGTATGTGTGTCTCATTGATATCTATCATGCACCAAATAATCACAAGTTCAATATTAATAACCTAAAAAAAAAGGGAAATTTTGTGACAATTTTTCATTTGACTTTATATTATTTCATGACTGTGACCTTGACCTTGAAGTGCAGTCATTCATTCACTGATCATTTTTGAGGTCTCATTGATAAATGCCTTATTACTAAGTTTGGTTGTGATAGTTAAAATAGACTCTGAGTACTTAGCCACTTTAAAGTTCTTGCGCAGACAGACGGCAGACAACGGACAGTGGATAGACAGATGAACGGACAGACAGTCGGACGTACAGACCTTTTTTTTAAAATATAATTTTTGAACTATTTAGGACTTATCTTTCAGATTTGCTAAAATCTGGAAAATTTTTGGGAGGGAAGAGTACACAGACTCACACTGCTACACATGTGAGTCACACAAAAAAAGGCAGAAAAAACCGCTTGGACTGAAACAAATGTAAACCATACAATTTACATATGCACTAATGACAAATCATTTGCCCATTAGACACTGTGGTGTAAATATTTTAAACAGAGGGTCCATGTACTGTTCAGTGGTTACTTCCCCTTACCCTAGTTACAAAATTGTGACATTGGGGCCTAATGATTTAAGGATATCCACGACTCAAAACCACAACAGTAACTCCAGGCACCTCTACCTATTCCTCTCTCTCTTTTCACATGACTATTGTCCAATGCCTTGAACCTATTTTCCTGCCACACATCTGGGCCCGAAATAACTGGACACTAACTTGAGCAGTAAAGTATCATCCAACACTATAACACAGCACAATTTCACAGATTATTTCTTTGTGCAACTGAGCCACTGTTCCCTTAGAAACTTGCGTGAGCAATCTTACCTTTTATAATACCCTGCTTGACCAGCTCATCCTGTGTGGGTCTGCGAACGAGCAAGTTGAGCAGCTTGGCTCTGATGCCTAACATATTAGGTTTTCCACGGTCATCCCCTCCTTGGATACTCCCACTATCCGACATGGTTCGGGAGGTGCCTGAAATAAAAACTATTGTGGTGACGGTGCCACTCACGAGCTCAAAGAGTCATTCATCTCTCAATGGTCGCACTTACACAGTCATTCAACTCTGACAAAATAACTAGCGCTAATATTGTTGCTTTATGTTGTGAAATTAGTTGCTTTTCTTTTTAGCATTCCCAGACGTATTTGGTCAGGAGGGAATCAGAAGGAACCAAATGTGGGTCTGTTTTTCCATTGGAAGCCATATCTCAAGACAGTTTTTTGACAAAACTTCTTGGAAAATTACCTAGGTTAGAAGCCTGCCTCTCGTGCCATCACACAAAGGTCAAGGTCACTAGAGTCTATTTGTGGGCTAAACACGTTTTGCTCACTGTCTAAAAAATAGCTGAAGTGATTCAGTTGTGTTTTGGCATACAGGCACTTCAAATCATGGGCCATCCTTTTGTTTGTCAGTCAATCGGTTGGCCATTCGGTCAGCCAGTGGGTCAATCAATCTGAATGCCACTTTTTTTGTGTGTTCAAAACACACTTTTTGCCTTATCTCAATAATAACTCTACCGAAATACAAACTTTTTTCTCGGGAGAGATACCTTTAAATACTGCTAAGAACATCAGACCATTCTATTTGTACTTCCTCAAAGGTACCCGTCATTTTCTATTGAAAATTTTTTTTTTTGCTCTGTATCGCAAAATTGGCTGATTTGAATTTGATACTTTCGGGGTAGCAGATTCTTTTGAAAATGCATATTTTTCAGCTAAGCGTGTCAGCGTCTAAAAATACATCTGAATGGCTGGCCATCTTGTTTATAATCCCCAACATTTCTGGCTTACATGTTTACACCTAATCAGATCACAGTTGCTGTTAATTCGGGAGTAGCTAAATAAAACCACGCAAAAACCCACGCACATACACATACATATACACACACATCTGAATCTGAACCTGATTTTTCTGATTCTATTTGCTGTAGTTGTATTAAGTGATAACAAGACACCAATGTCTTTCAAATGTGTCCAATAGTGAATTGTTTTCTCACCTATAAAATAAAAATGTCTTTGGCAACTAAACTGACAAATACAATATAAGATCACCTGGATGCCTAATTTGCTGTTTCTCAATCCATGATCACGTTTCATGACATTTGGTGCCTGGTATTTATCAAAGTATCAGCTATTGATTAACTGAATGCAAACCTTGTGATATTTCAAGTTTTATATGGAATTTTTTTTTACATCTGGACCTAATTAACTGCAAGCTGACCCTAGTCCAATTTGTGTTTTACAGGCTTATCTGAAAATACTTTGAAATAGTCGGGAGGGATCAGAACGAGCCAAATGTCAGTTTGTCCATTGGTCGGTCTTTCCGCTGGAAGCCATTATCTCAAGAATTACCTAACAGATTTTGGCCAAACTTCATAGGAACATTACTTAAGTTAGTGCCCTGCCTCCCATGGTATAAAAATTGCTCTACCACAAAGGTCAAGGTCAATGCAAACATGTTTGTTGCTAAACACGTTTTGCTCAATCTCTTAAAAATGGCAGAAGCGATTTTGTGGAGTTTAAATAAACAGGTACTTTAGATCATGGGTTATTCTTCAGTAGCAGTCTGTCCGTCACTCCGAATTTAACTTCTTTGTTTAGAACATATTTTTGCCTTCTCTGAATTATAACTGAACCCAAATTCATCATTGGTACTGTGCAGATAGTGTAACTGCTGCTAAGTATGTTACATTGTTGGTATTTGTATCTTCACATAAGCAGAGGTGCCAACCCCCTAATCTTCTTGTCAGTATTTCCGGACCCGTTTGTCAGTATTTTTTAACACTTGTCAGTATTTTTTTTTCTCGCAAAACCTAGCCTATGACACTATAAAGTAACGACAGGCTTCCCTCTGAAACAGAAGGCTATTTTCAATCCTCTAAAATCATGATAAAAATCAGCTTGTTGAACACCACACTTGTTTTACTCTAAAATCACCATGAAAATCAGCTTGTTGAACACAGCGACGTTCAGTGAGTGCAGGAGTACTATTATGAGACCAGAAACCGGTACAGAAGCACCGCTGGCAAAGATAAACGATCGGCAACTTTTCCTCCGTATTTTTATAAAAGCTACCGTATTTCCGTATGTAATTCACTTCGCCGGAATTAAATATGGTCAATCCGTACTGGTTGGCACCTCTGCATAAGGTCCAGATCGCTGTGCTTCATCATTTCCTAAGCCCATTTTGCGCTGTATCTATAAACTGGCTGAATTGATACTGATATGTTTTGATTTGCAGATAGTTTAAATCGAGTTTTATAATTCACTGTTTTCTGTATGTTTCGTTAGAATAAAAGCTAAGTCACAACACATCAAGAACGCTTTTAAAAATGGCTTTTTTTTGTGGCTATGCGTGTGAATTTCTGAAAATACATTTGAATGGCTTGCCATCTTGTTCTAATTTGAATATATATGTATCCTGGGTGTTGCTTAGTTATTAGCAATTCTGTTTCGCCTGGGATATCCAGAAATGATTGTAATCCATTGCACATTTTGTTTCCACATGACCAGCACAATTCTCAAACACACATTCAGACAGGGTAAGAAGTGAAATTTGCATTGCCAAGACTATAAATATAGTGCAGTTTGTATCTTGTCAAATTTTCTTGTGCACAAATGTGAACGTTTTCTTGTGTAAAAATGGGGAAAATAATCATCGTGCCTCTTGAATCTAAAAATAACACATCCTTAATAACTGAACTGACACAGCTTAAGATTTTACAAAACAATATCCACAATTATAAGGTCTTTGTTTGTTTTGGTTTTTTTTTAAGTGGCTAATATGTTGTGTTTTCCTTCAGTAACCTCACTTTTTATTTTTCCCAAAAGCTCCTCAGACCCATCACTCTTTTAAACCAAGCATGCTACAATTACAGCCTAAGGAGGTATTACCTTACGCTGTAGCAGCGGGTCTTTCATTAGTGGTGTGTGTTTGTCTGTGCTTCAGCAAGCATATAACACAGCATGAAATAAAATTAATACGTGGGCGAGACTTCACGTCAGACAGCACCTAGTGTGAAAAGACCCGAGGTAGTAATGGTGAGACCAACTGTTGGGAGTTATGAATACACTCAACAGGGGTCCAATCAAGCACAAAGCAGCCTTCCTGCCATCTCTCTAATATTTGTACAATTTTTCGCAGGTAACAAAATATTAAAAGATGAAGTATATTGATATTGCAAACTATTTCTGATCCACACCTGTTTGTCTCAAAACGTCAATGGTGTCGAGATTAAATTATACAATGCAAACTATGGACCAACTTTTGTTGTTTAAAAAAAAAAAAACAAAGAAACAAACAATACAAACACCTATAGTGTCAAATAAAGAAATATACTCCAAACACATCATTTCCTCAATCTTCACACTCTTTCAACCTCTTCCCTGCCTCAAAACACAACACACACAACACACAACTAATTTCAACACTAAACAAGGGGCACAGAGAAAGAAGAAAAAAAATCATACACACAAATGAAGTCATTTTCTACAAATTAATCTTCCATGTCCACTTCAGACTTCTCAACTCACCTTTCCTGTTTAATGTAGTCTCTCTGAATTCTCTTTCTTGTTGCTGAAGCAAAAACAAATAGAAATACAATTACAAAAGCATAATAATAATAATAATGATAATAATAATAATAATAATAATAATAATAATAATAATAATAATTATTATTATTATTATTATTATTATTATTATATTAATAATATAAGTGTTTTAGATCACGTACATTTGGAGGTATTATACCTCTTGGCATCCAAAATCACTCATCACGTAATGGGTTTTTTCTTGGAGGAGGTCTGAAAACGTAAAGAAATTTATCAGCGGAGGTACGGTCACGGAGGCTATCGCAACTTGCGCATTGTACTTATGTACGTTCCGCATTTTTTGAAGAAGTTGTCTGTTCTGAGATTCAACAATCACTAGCAGGAATTGCAACGTTCAAGTGCCTATGCTCCTGTAGCAGACGACCGATCATGACGTATCCGCAAGGGAAGAGACTACTTCGGGTTCAGTGAACAGAATCGAGTGAAAAACTCAAAGAGAAACAGGTTGGCTGTCGAAAGATTGGCTAAGAAAAAGAGTGTTTCAAAGCACCTGGACGCAGACCTGCTACATGATGCTGAACAAGTGTTCCGCAGTGGCAGAAACCGTATCAAAATGTGCTGAAAATGGAACACTTGTTTAGCATCATTTAGCGTGATAGTCATTTTCTTGGCCACTCTTTCGCATTAGGCATATGCTAATTATCTTGAATCTGATTTTCTTTGCTGTCAATGGCAGGGTGAGCATGATTGAAACCAAGACATTGGCTTAGCTTCTGTATGGGAGTTTAGGATGTGTTTTAATTCAGTTCATGCTATGAATAGCATGTGATGAGTCAGGAGTTGACTAATGTAACTGTTGTTGCATCCTTTTCTGCGATTTCAAAATGACAAATTAAAGTTGATGCAGCCTTACTTATGCAATTAACAAGCATGAAGTACAGTACACAATAAAAGACAGATAAATTGTTACAAATGTATTAACTAATTTCTCACTAATTTTGTGAAGAGAGCATCTCTCTCTCTCTCTCTCTCTCTCTCTCTCTCTCTCTCTCTCTCTCTCTCTCTCTCTCTCTCTCTCTCTCTCTCTCTCTCTCTCTTTGTTGTTGTGGACACTAAACTGTAGGCATGTACATCAAACAATATTTTCATCTTGGATATTTCAAATGTTGTGGACACTAAACTGTAGGCATGTACATCAAACAATATTTTCATCTTGGATATTTCAAAATTTTATTAAGTCAAGAACAGTCTGTTTTGCTTCACAACACACTAGACACTGTCACAATATCATATGTCATGATGTCAAGAAACTTGCATACAAATTAATGAAGCAAAAACAACAAAGTACTTGCGAATGGTTGTACCCTTTTAAAATTCAGCTGGGGGTATGAATACCCTTTACATTTTGACTCAGGAGGTATGAATACCTTCACATTTTTTAAGGATCTAAAACACTGTATTATTATTATTATTATTATTATTATTATTATTATTATTATTATTATTATTATTATTATTATTATCAAGAGTAATTTAATTTATATAGAGCCATATCAAAGTTAACATTTGTTCTTTGTTGCTCCTCACACACATATGCAAACACAGCATATCAGGCAACACAAACCACACACATACATGAATAATAGATTGAATGCAAAAAATAAACCTCAGAAAGGTCATTGGAAGCAATCTTGAGAGCCACCAGCCATTCATGGATGACTTTGTCGTCATCGGTGTTCAAGAGAAATTGACTGCCCGCAGTCAATGATAGCTGTAACAATAATCATCAGGGTGGAGAACAATTGAATCAAGAAATCTCTGAAATCTGGCCGGGGCCCAGGGGCCGCCTTAGGCCCCGTTGGGATCCAGGGGCCAAGCCCCGGTAGGGGGCGCCCCCTGGAAGAAAATGAATGTATGCAATTTTGAAAGTAATTTAGGGCCTCTCCTGAAAGCAAAAAGCACAAAGTAAACATGAATAGAAACAAAAAAAAAAAGAAAAAAAAAAGAATGTTTTATGCACATGCCTTTCAACAAAGTTAAGAATCTTGATTTGTAGGCCTAAATCTCAGAACTCAATATTTTTTCTCGGAAATGCAAATGCCTTCCGCGGAAATCCGCAGAAAATTCTCCACCCTGAATCATAAAAACAAATAATAGTAGTAAGTAATAACAAGCAGCTTACATTATACTACTTGCATGTGTGTGGGTGGGTGTGTGTGTGTTTTATCGTGTGATTGCGTAACACATTCCTCGCGTCTAAACTTCACAGTAAAATTATTTGACTTGATTTATACGAGGGTAGGCAGTACAGCTGGCCTGAACGTTATGCTGACCTCAATGTGATTGTTGGAGGCTTTTGAGGCATTTGCCTACACAAAACTTACACTTGCTTGATCTCTGACACCCAAGTAGCGTTAAGGTTGCCCGTAACATTTGAATGTTTAGCGTTACAAGGGTGCTGTGAGACACTGATATTATAACAACTACAACATCACACACTGGGGTGTCGGATAGCGCAGTGGTTGGAGCACTCGCTACTACTGTGTCGCAAGTTAAGCACCTTCCAGTGCGGTTAGCACTTGGATGGGTGACCTCAAAACGTGAAGCGACAAATAACATCGCCCCCAGTTGACTCAACAGTGACTGAGTACCTACTCTCTTAAGGGAGGGGAAGGTAAAGCAGCGAGGGAGAGAGATGGGCATCACCCTCATTACGCGCGCTGGCCCAAGATAAGTGTGATCTCCAACATCATGTTCCCCTACGGCCACAAGGCTATGGGACCACCTTTACCTTTTACAACATTGCAAGAGCAAAGCAAATAACTGCAGCCCTAATGTTAAAGCTTGACCCTATCTTCAAACAGTGTTCAAATAAAATTAACTTAAATGTTTTCGTCCGTGGCTGTGTTATTTTTTATTCATATATATATATAAATACACACACACACACCATGTGTGTGAAATGTTTGAGAATTTACCATGATAGTGTTACGGCGGCTAGTGAAGTCTTTAGGGGGGTTGAAGTCCACTTTTGCTCCTATTAGACTGATGACTAGTTCTGGTTTTCCATGTGGAGAGCCTGGCTTCTGGGCCGTTGCCTTCTGGTCTTTGTAAAACACCAAGTTAGACCCATGCAGCATCACGTACGTTGGCACCCAGGTTTTCCTGCACAGACAGTTGTATTAGTAGGGGGTGGTGATGACGATGATGATGACTGCAGTGGTGGTGATGATTATGGCTGGACGGTTTTACCAATACGTAACTGTATTCAGGTTCTGAAACACGACGGTACGGTATACCGGTGCAAGTGTCCAAGGTCCGGTTTACTGGGAAATCTCGACAACACATAACGCGACAGTGGGTGACATCTTGTCCGCCCAGACAGCGAGCCTAAAGCCCAAACATGTGGATAGGCAGCTGTTCTTGAAGAAGGACTTATAAGAACAGCAGCTTATCCACACGTTTGAGCATGGTACCAGTCGCCAATTCTTCTGAACCCCTAAAGTTCTTAAAGACCTTTCCCGTTAAATGATTTTGTTCTATTTTGATTTTGTGATTTAAAGTTTGCTGATGTTCTAAACAGTGATTTATCATAATTTGTTTTGAAAACGTTCAAGCAAAAATAAAGCTTCAGTTTCTATGGAAATGTGGTTCTTTGAAACTGTTTTCATCTGTGGTGCCCCAACGACTTCAGATTTACGGGATAGGATAAGATAGGATAGGATAGGATAGGATAGGAAACTCTTTTGAAGTGTATGACAATCTTTCTTTTGCCTCGGTCACTACTGTCAGTGCCATATCCCATTTGATTGTAACACTTAAAATCGCGGTATACCGGTATGAAATACCGATACGATCTAAAAATACCGCTGTAATGCCGGTACGACTTTAACCCACGGTACCCAGCTCTAGTGATTATGGTAACTGTAATAAGAATGAGAAACTCTCGCCGTTTCAAAGGTTACTCATTTGCTAATGAATTTACCAGACCCAGGCGCTGAGTGTTTGAATGCTATTAATAATATGCTTTACAAATTTCTTTGGGATAATAAACCGGATAAAGTTAACCGCACTCGTGCGTGTCAGGATTATACGCATGGTGGCTTGAAGATGTTAGACGTTAAATCGTTTATGTCAGCTCTGAAAGTTAGTTGGTTGACGCGCATATTGCGTGATGAAGGGAACATTTCTAAAATTGTTAAAGCAACCTGTCACTGGATTTTTGATGTAAAACTATACGGCGGAGAAATTGCTAATGTTATTATGAAACAATGTAATAATCTATTTTGGGTCGATGTATTTAAACATGTTAAACAGTTATTTTCTAAATGCACACCTAATACATTCAATGACTTTGTCTCTGAAAACATTTTTTACAATGTCAATATTTGCAGGGATCACAAAGTAATCTTTCTTCGAGACTGGTTGCAGAGTGATATTGTTAAAATTGGGGATATCATTGGACTGAATGGCTATTTATCTTTTAATGAATTTAAGCATAAATACCCGAATGTTACAACCAATTTTTTGTTATATGAAGGTGTAACGCATGCTGTCAAACGCTACCAAAGCGCACTGCACATTGAAACAGAAAGCGAATTTGTAATCGAAGATGCCTTAGTTTGGCGGTATTTATCAAAAGGAGATGTGAAGCAAATATATTCAGCTTTAATCTATTGTCCGGATATCCCTAAAGCTATTGAAAAGTGGAATGAAGAATTCAACATCCAATTAGACTATCAAAAGTTGTTTAAGCAAATCATATTTACAACACATGATTCTAAACTAAGATGGTTTCAATATAAAGTTCTATACAGGATTCTTCCTACAGGCCGCTTTCTATACCAAAGACGTATCATTCCCTCGGCCTTATGTACATTCTGTCAACAAGATGAAGAAACCTTACTGCATCTTTTGTGGGATTGCTCTAAATGCCAAAATTATTGGATTGAAATTCAAAACTGGATCACTGATACTTTCCCGCATTGCTCAGGTTTTATACTTTCACGGGAACTAACTATGTTCGGATTTAATAATGATACAAAGACTGACAGAGTTATTGATCTCTTCTTGTTGACAGCCAAATACAATATCTTTTGCTCCAAACAGAAGGCAGTGCCACCGTCGCTAACATCTTTTCTAATAAGACTCAAACAATATTTTGAGGCTGAAAGAGCAAAAGCTTTTATTAACCCCGGCTCCCGTTTTTCTTCCGACTGGATGTTGTATAGAAAAGCCTTTGAATAGTAAAAAAAATGTACAGTGATTTCTTGTGTGCCGTATACTTTTTTTTTCTTCTTCTACTCCTGAAATGTTAAATATTATATTCCAAATACTTAAGACAAGATATATTCTACCAGTCTGCTCTTGGAACTGCGAAATTAAAATTATATCTCTAAATTTATTATTAATAAGCATACTTACCATGAATCACAAGTGCAATGTTTATGGCGTTGCTAGGAGCGAGTGCCTCTCTAACGGAAGTAAACAAAATAAAACAGACATAGAGTTGCTTCCCCTGACCCACACTCCCCGTGCCTTTCGTGCCATATCATGCATCAAATCGCTCACAGCCAAAGTCAGTATACCTCATTCCTTATTTGGAACTGCGGGGAGGTGGGAGGGACATCAAAGTGATTCATGGTAAGTATGCTTATTAATAATAAATTTAGAGATAAAATTTTAATATTAATGTCACATACTATACCATGAATCACAAGTGCAGATTAGCACGAAAAGGACGGAGGGAAGCAACTGTATCTGAAACAACGTTACCTTGCACAGGCTGAAGAAGAGGACCAGGATGCAAGCGGGAACCAGCCGAGGCCCACTGAAGCCCGAAAACCCCTAGAGAAGGCCGGACAACAGCCAAGCGTGAAGACGGAGGACGCTTGGGTTGCCGTGTGGAATCCCGGATCGAGGCTGCAGAAGTGATCTCGCCCCAAGAACGAGAGGAACGCACCTCCCCTGGGAAAGGCGAAGGAGATCGGGGAACCAGGGCTGAGCCGGCCAAAAGGAAGCCACGAGAATGAGAGAAGGGGACTCCTCCTCGGCTCTCTTGAGAACCCGCGGAAGGAGGGAGAATGGCGGGAAGGCATAAGCCTCCATCCCCACCCAAGAAATGGACAAAGTGTCCACCGCCCAAGCCAGGCAGTCTGTGACCGGCGCAAAAGAAGCGAACAGAGGTTAAACCTCGGCGACACAAATAGGGGTAGCCTGGAAGAGTAACGAGTGGCAAAAAGATCGATGTGAAAGGAGGGAGAACGGCAGAAAGGCATAAGCCTCCAACCCCTCCCAAGAAAAGGACAACGCGTCCACCGCCCAAGCCAAGCAGTCTGTGACCGGCGCAAAAGAAGCGAACAGAGGTTAAACCACTCCGCCCAAACCGGATGAAGAACGAAGTGGGACAGGGTCCATACCGTGTGGACCACACAATGAAGGCGACTCAGAAGAACGGCTAAGACATGACAGAGCCGCTGCAAGCTTGGCTACAAGCGAACAAATGAAACAGCTAACCACAAAAGGAGGAAAACGATGAAGAGCCGGGCAAACGGCTTCCATCTGCAAGCTGAAAGGCTGCCGATACGCGCACCCCAACCAATCAAAGCCGCATCCGTGAAGATGACGGCCACCGAAAACGGAGGGGAGATAGGAGCCCCCGACGAAAGCCACTCAACATTCCTCCAAGGAAGCAGAGAAAGGCGAAGGCCCTCCGTGGCCAGAAAAAGAGCGTCCCAGGAATCGCCGGACTGACTCCAACGGGAAGAAAGCCAACGGTGAATCGGCCGCTAGCGAACTCCCGCGAGGGGAACCAGAAGAACCATATACTCAAAACGACCCAAAAAGAGAGGCCATAAAACTGGCTGAAACGACATCCTGACTCTCCAAAGGGAGCAGAAGGGACTGAAGCCTCTGCATCCGACGAGCGAAAGGGCGGATCGACCAATCGCGAGAGACGAACGACATCCCCAGGCAGGTGAAAACCGGAGATGGAGACAACACGGACTTGAGAGGGTACACAGAGAACCCCAAGCGCCGCGTCCAAAGGAGAACGAGCCTTGACCAAACGGTCATCAAGATAAGTAGAGAACTGCACCATGAGTCCGCGAACTACAGAAGCGAGTTCAAAGACAATCCGTGCGAAAACCCAAGGACTACGAGACAAACCAAAAGGAAGGGTTTACCATGAAAAACCTGAACTCTTCAGACGAAGAGCATCCAACGCCTGTGAATAGGATGCAAAGACACACGGAAATAGGTGTGCGAAAGATCGATATAGATAGCCCAACCTAGGGCCGGGCGCCAACCGCCGGAAACCTACGGGACAACGAAGAGGCGACCATAGAACCCCGGGGAGAGAGGGCAAAGGACCTCCTCAATAACACCCTTCCGGAGAAGGGCTAAGACCTCCGGGCCCAGAATCGTCTGAGCCCCAGGAGAAGACAGGGGGCGGAACAACGGCGGGGAGCGACGAAGAGGGGGCCGAGAGGAACCCCACTAAAGATCGAACCCCGACCGAAACACCTCTTGCACCCAACAGCTTGCAGGGGGAAGGCCGAGCCAAGCCACCCGCCTGGAGGGGGAGAACACCTAGGGATGCAGGCAGGGACAGGACTGGTGGAAAACGAGTCACTGCGTAAAACGCCTACGACTCACCTCAACTCTGCCACGGGAAGAGGGAATACCAATCCCGCACACCCGGAGAAGAGCGACCGCGGACTGAGCGACCTTAACCCCTGTCAGGAAAGAGAGGCGGGGCCGAAGGTATGGCCCGAGCCCAGAAGGCGAAACCATCCGACATGGACCGCTCCGACCCCTCACAAACAGCCGTGCGAACGTAAGGACCCAAAAGAGAGTCGGGTACTAAGGGTGCCACCCGAAGCGAGGAGGACAAGAGCGGAGGTAAAAGGGACGCTGACTGAAGAAAAGCGTCACGACGCACAAGCAGCAGGTTGACATAGGCAAAAAGCCTGAGATTCGCAACCCAGAACGAAGGAGGTATAGTGGGCCTGCAATAAGGCCTAACCGAAAGGACAAAACGTCGTCCCAGAAGACTTGTCCAGCCGAAGACAGCGCAGTATACAGCGCGTCAGTGAGAGAAGTATACACAAGGGACCTAACAATAGACCCCTCTGTCTGCGCCAGACCTCTGACCGAGAGAGGAACTTCCCGGCAACACCGGGCAATGAGGACGAACGCAAACAAAGAGCCCACAGAGGAAGCTCTAGGGAACCGAGGCACCCCTCAAACTAAGAGGAAGAGGCCTCCCCCTCTATAAGTCCTCTAGCCGAAGCAGAGGTCCATTCCCCCAAAAGAGTAACACTAGAAGACTCCCTGAATACAAGGCAAGTCTCATCAGACTCGGCAGAAGCAAGAGTCCCGCCCACGAAGGAATGGAGGAGCGGTAGGGGCACCGAAACCTCCTCCACCACCTGAGGACAAAGCCGCAGCGCGCAGAACGGCCTCATTAAACAGAGCATCAGGTGAAAGGGCCTGGTATAACAACACCCCATTACCCGTGAAAACAGGAACTAGGGTAGAAGGAACCAAGTGTGCCCCACCCCAAACAGAAGCTGGCGCACACAAAGGCAAAATGGCTATGCATGTGATCCGGAAAACCCGTATCATCAGAACCGGACACGCAGTACCCCCGCACCACAACCGAACCCGGAAGTGGCAGAGACCGAAGGGTGAACAGGGAATGCTTGACCCAAACCAGAAACTGAAGGGGTCACGGGTGAACCGTAACCCCCCGATCCGGAAACCAGAGCCCCCGCCCCATGACCGCAAACGGGAGTGGAGCACAAAGGAGGATGGGAGGGAGAAGCCAAACCGGGAACGGGAGAAGGTAACAAGTGACCCGTACCCCCGTACCGGAAACCAGAGGCCCCGCCCCACGACCGCAAGCGGGAGTGGAGTGTAATAGGGGTTGGAAAGGGGAGGTGAGGGACAAACCGGCGAACCGGAAGCCATGCCCCCTGTCGAAGCCGGACGTAACACTGCGAGCAGTGCTTCATATGTCTCAAGCTCGACGGCCCCGCCCCACAACCGCAAGCGGAAGGGGAGTGAAATGGGGACTGGAAAGGGGAGGTGAGGGACAAACCGGAGAACCGGAAGCCACACCCCCTGTCGCAGCCGGACGTAACACTGCGAACAGTGCTTTATATGTCCTAAGCTCGACATTAGCCAGAAGTTCCGACCCGCACTGAATCCCGCAGGAAACAGCTGGGAAGGCTTCAGCAGGTAGCTTGTCCGGCTTAGCCGGGGCGTCCCCACTGGAAAATTTTATGTGGTCCTAAACTAGGGCGACCACTTATATGAGCCAGAAGTCCCGACTCGCACTGAATCCCGCAGGAAACAGCTGAGAAGGCTTCAGCAGGTAGCTTGTCCGGCCGAGCCGGGGCGTCCCTGCTGGAAAAAAAAATTTATGTGGTCCTAAACTAGGGCGACCACTTATGTGTTTCTGGTCGTAACCTTGACCAGAAACGGCTCCAAGGACACTTCTGGCAAGACCAAGGAGCCACCCCTCACCTCGCTACCGCCACTCCCCACCTCACTACCACCACATTTACAAACCTGAAGGGTAGAAGACAAAGCAGGAGGCGCAGGCGCGGAAACGCAACGTAGCAAAACAGAGGTAATGTCGGCAGGAGAGGAAACCGACATAGTGAAGCGAACGGCCGTCGAAGTAGAAGAGACGCGCATAGACGGGGTAGAAGCCGACGTACAGCCACGTTGAGACAAGATAAGGAAACCCAAAACACCGCCGGCGGTAGTAACGGCAGACTACAGGGCGAACGCAAAAAGTCAGCAGCAGAGAGTTAGAGTAGACACAACCTCACTCAGCAGGTGCCAAAAAAGGAATGAGGTATACTGACTTTGGCTGTGAGCGATTTGACGCATGATATGGCACGAAAGGCACGGGGAGTGTGGGTCAGGGGAAGCAACTCTATGTCTGTTTTATTTTGTTTACTTCCGTTAGAGAGGCACTCGCTCCTAGCAACGCCATAAACATTGCACTTGTGATTCATGGTATAGTATGTGACATTAATAAGGCATTTACATGATTCTAGTGTTCATAGATTCCTGCTTGAATGTATGCTTGTCTCTGTTTGTGTGGGTTTTCTTTGTTTACTATAAACTAAAAAATGTATGTAAAAAAAAAAAAAAAAAAAAAAAAAGAATGAGAAGGAAGAGCAACGCTGAGATGATGATGATGATGATGATGATGATGATGATGATGATATTATGGTGCTGAAACTGTGATGGTGATGGTGGTGGTGATGAACATAATAACAAGGGAAAAAGTTTGCACTCAGTTGCTCTTTTCTTGATAATGTGAGAAATCAGTTGCTATAAGTAACAACAGCCCACATGTTTTGAACGCATGGCAGACATGAGTGTAGAGAACGGGATTTTAAAAAATAAATAGTGAATAGTATTTTTTTATTGGCTAAAATTCTTCAGCCAATAGGATAAGGATTAGGTCGTAGTATGGGCAAGGTTACTCAGACGAATTGTGTGTGTCGGGCTGTACGTTTGTGGGTGTGATAGTAAACAGAGAACTTGCACGCACCCTTATTTCTGATTATCATTGGAGATTTTTTTTGGGGGGGGGGTGGGGGAGGGGGGAGATAGGGGAGAGGGAGGTACAGCAACAACAAAACTTCATTAAAATGCCCCAATTCGAACGCTTTGTTTACTTTGAGCAAAAACCGGTTTACCAAGAAATTCGAATTGTTAAACCAGCCGCAAAAGTTTGAATTTTCAATTTCTGTTCTGACAGGAGTTACTTCCCCTGTTTTTAACTATACTGCCTTGTGACCTTTGACCCTATTTTTGAGTGAACTCTGTGGCTTGAACTGTGCGTCTTTGGTGTCTGTGGTAGAGAAAGGGTCTATTTTATCCATCTAAGATGAAATTCTTACTCCCAATTGTTTTATCGGGTTCTGACTCTTACTGGCTTGGGTAGCTGCTATTTTTAGCTCTAGAATGTTGCTGGCTAGCCAACGGCTATTGCTATTAATAGGCCCCAAAACTATGTAATGTAATCATTTAAAAAAAAGAAAACTATACTTTCGAAAGAGCTTTTTTTAATTTTAAGTTTATGTTTTTCAGCAGGGCGAAACTCACTGTGAATGTTAAACGGATCTGTCAAGGGGACATGGCAATTTGGGTGCCTTTAAAGTAAGAGTGTTTTTGGTTTTTGAAAAATAAAATGACCTAGATTTATATACTGCAGAACTGATGATGGTGGTGATGATGATTAGGATGACAACAATAATGTCTAAATAATTATAAATGCAAAACTGGCTGTCTAATAGAGGCAGCATACTGCCACACTAATTTTGGTGGTTAAGCATACTAGGCAACAAGGCTTAGATTAGAGGAGGGTTTAAGTCTGTCCTGCTCCCAACTAGACCTTGAGATTTTGTTGCTTGATTATCACCAAAGTCATGACATGGATTTTCCTTGAGTTGATAGAGGGGATTTGTACACACCAGTCAGATGTTTAGATTAGTTATCGTTGATAAGTTTCTGCTCCCCTATATCATTTTAAGACTGCATTGTTATTCGCTGGTTGTCATTGAAGTTAATGGGCTATCATCAAGATTATGATAAGAATTTTCCTTGGGTTGAATTTCACGTTGGGGATTCCTACATCAACACCTAAATGCAGTTTTGGTACTACTTCTCCCCGCCAAAATATGCATGTTGTTATACCCATGTTGACTCAAGATAAATGAACAAGTCATTACATTCCCCATAGCCTGTTTACACAACTCATAGCTCAGCCTGAGATTTGTGCTCTGAAACGCCTGATGAATCGTCATCTTTGTGTTAGGAACAACACACTCAAATGTAGGTTGTTGTCCATGCCATATCATGAGTGTTCAAGCAAAATGAACAATAAAAAGAAGAAGATGAAGAAGAAGAAAAAAAAGAAGACAAGATGGCAAGCCATTCAAATGTATTTCCAGACACTCACAGCCGAACATCTGCATTTTAAAAAGTATTAATTTTCTTGCTGGTGTTTTAACTCAGCTTCATCCTAATACAGCAAACCAAAATGTGGAAAGGTGGGCCACTATCTAAACTACCCGCAAGCCAAAAAAATATCAAAATCAGCTGACTCAATTTTTAGATACAGCGCAAAACATGTAAAATAAAATGAAGTACAATGGCAGTGACCTTTGAGAAAGTTCAAATACCAATGATCTAATATGCTTAGCAGTAGTTGAAGTATCTGCACAGCAAAAATAATGGCTGTGTTTGTGATTAGGTGGAAACAGCCTCTTCTGTGAGAATTTGTTTTACATTCTATTGCATACTTTACTACGTAAATTAATAGTGTGGGTGTGTATGTGTGTATCCATATATAATCGTATTTGTTACGTTGAGACACGCATGATGGTGCGTGTGAAATGCGCACGATATTATGTGTGAAGCGCGTGCAATGGCAGGCTTGCGTGTGTGACGCGCGCAATAGATCTGTTCATTTTATTTTGCAACGCATGCAGTGGTAGAGTGTGTTTATCTTTGATTTGATTTTGCGTTGTTGTTAGAAGAAGCTTTGCATAACGTTGATAATTTTCGTTAGTCGATATTATTGGAGAATTCTCTAGATCTGCTTGTTTACTATCGATCGAAGTTTCACGATGTTTGAGAACATTCTTGGATAGAAAGAATGTTGTATGACGTAAGTCAGTGATGACGAAGTTTTATTTGATTGGTTGTAGTGCGTCATTCTGCAGTGTTCTAAATTGTTCTGGAGTATGAAGAGACTATATAAGTGCCGCACTGTTTCAAAAAAAGTTGTTGTTGATAGTGAGTTGGAAAGTAAAAAGTTGAGAGTGGAAAAGCGATTGAGCGATTGTATGTAGTTGTTCATGTGTGCTGAATAAAAGTGGAAAACTTCATACGACGACTCCCGTGTCTTGTTATTGAGTGAGCAGGCTGCGTGGATAAACGAACCTGAGTTACACCTATCAGGATTTCAAGCATCGGGGCTGAATCAACTACTGATAGAGAAAAAACAACATCAAGTGTAACAGTATCTTACATGTTGTAAAGATTTTAAACAAATATTATACTATCTTTAATTTTTTACTTGCATTTTTATTTTTATTTTGTTTTATTTTAGTGATCAAGGGCCTGTCATAGTTCCTTGTGAGAGGTAATAAAGATTTGTTGAATTGAATTGAATGGTAATAAATTTCGTGACTTGTGCCAAAACTGAGAGTTACCAGTATCACAAGATAATTGAAATTAACATGTGTTCTGTGTAATTTACAGAGATACCGGTGCTCCACAGTGTTAATAATTATCAGTATTCGCCACACCTTCTTAGCGCCAAAACCTGATAATGACAAATATCATGAGATAATTACAAATATAGAAAAATTACAATTATCAAGGGATAATTACAATTATCATTGTAAAATTACAAATATCTATGCATGATCATGATTAGTTTTCAGTTTGGGCTCTAACAATCTGTCTGAAAATGCACCAAAACCGATAATGGTAATTTTTACTTCATAATTACAGTTTGTACGTGTTAATTGTAAATATGTCGTTGATATTTGTAATTATCCCAAAATATTTGTAATTATTGGGTATTGACGCTAGTAGGCTATCATATATGTGAATTACACAGAGCGTGTTTTAATTACCATTATCACTAATACCTGTAAATGCAAGTTTTGGCGCTAGTAAGCCACCGGAAATAAGCATGATCACATACAAATTGTAATTATCTAGTAAAAATTATAATTTTTGGTTTTGGCACATTTCCAGGCGGATTGCTAGAGCCAAAATTGAAAATTAAACAGGATTACTCAAAGATATTTGTAATTTTTGAATGATAATTGTAATTATCCCTTGATAATTGCAATTATTCCTTGATAATTATAATTACCCCATGATATTCGTAATTATCTCATGACATTTGTAGTTATCAGGTTTTGGCCCTAGTAGGACGTCATAGAATTTCGGTTCAGTTATTCCTGCGAGAAGCCCAAAAGTTTCTTTTGAACAAAAAACAAAGACATTTCGGACACGACTACCAGACTGTGATTTGAAGCACTTGTATTCCAAATTTTATATTAGAAAAATCACTTCAGCTGGTTTTGAGATATTGAGCAAAAGGTGTTTAGCACAAAATATATTGCGCCCTGGACCTTGGCCTTCGTGGTAGAGCAAAATAATTATGCCACGGAAGGCAGGTCACCAACTTGGGTAATGTTCCTATAAAGTTTGGTCAAAAACTGTCCAGTGTTTTTTGAGATAGGGCTTCCAGCGGACCAACTGACAAATTGACCCTTTTGCCCAGCTATTTCAAAGTATTTCCAGATAAGTCTAGAAACACAAAACAGGAGACCCAAAAAATAATTACAAAGAAATATATGAAGGGAGGAGAGGGGTGTGTGACAAAGAAATGGGGATTGAGGCTGAGAGAGACACAGAGAGAGAGAGAGAGAGAGAGAGAGAGAGAGAGAGAGAGAGAGAGAGAGAGAGAGAGAGAGAGAGAGAGAGAGAGAGAGAGAGAGAGAGGCAGAGGGAGGGAGAGAGAGAGAGAGAGAGAGAGAGAGAGAGAGAGAGAGAGAGAGAGAGAGAGAGAGAGAGAGAGAGAGAGAGTCAATCAATAACATGCATAGGCAGTACAGCTGGTGGACAGTCCAAAATGGATGGCTTACAGCAGTGCATGCCAATGTTACATGCCTAATGGACCACACCACAATGCACTCACTTGACTTTCCTTTTTCCAGTGTCAGAGATTTTGGCTTTGTTCAGAAATCCCTGCATGTGCTGTTCCTGCAAATTTCAAAACAAAATGTTATTTTAATATTCACTTCACAACAATTTGATTTTTTTTTCAAAAATCTGCTCTGATGGTTTAAAATACTTTCTTTGGTACAATTGGTTTAATGAGAAGGTCATGCATTTAACCCTGTCTATATTATCATTAAGTGAACTGTAGTTTCACTTCAAATATACCAAAAGTATTTCTTGCAAAAATGCACAGAGGTAAGCCATACACACACATCAAACCATACAAAAAAACAACAACAACAACAAAAAAAAAAAAAGAATTTGCAATATAAACACTACAAGAATCTGAAATAAGTTTTAATCTAACATTAAGCGAAAACATAATTGTAACATTTATCAAACAGAGCTTGGAACCAAGAATAGCTTCAAAAAATAATTGTCTGTTATCAGTGTTAATACAATTTTTAATTTAGTACATTTCTTCTAATGAGCAGACTCCCGAGTGCATCCAAACTTATTAAGAACTACTGATTGAGGATTTTATGTGAGACAATCACAACATCTAGTAATTTCTAGTACTGCTACACAACTCGTGCTTTTTGTACGCAGCAACATTTGGCACTCACTCATGTCAAATTTCTTAATGTGAGCATTCATTCATTTTTTCCTTATTTCTGCATTTATTTATTTAAAGTGTGAAAGGAGTTAGTCATTGTTTCTACTAGGGTCCAGTGGACTGCAAAGAGACGAAATGGTGTTTAAATGTTACCCGATCGAGTGACATTCAAACACCAGTTAGATCTATCGGATGACATTTAAACACCTGTTAACATCTATCGGATGATATTTAAACACCAGATAGATGTATCAGGTGACGTTTAAACATCAGTTGTTCTCCTTTCATACTTTTTTTTAACTTTGCCTCAATATTTTTAGAGAAGAGAACGTGCATTTATTTATCTTGGCATTTAGTTTTCATTTATCATTCACTTACTGAAGTGTCACCCCCCCCCCTCCCCTCTTCCTCATCCACCTTCCCTTCTGGCTTCAAATCCTCTGCTAAGGACACCAGCCACATATATCTATGCAAGATTTGATGCTTCCAATATTTTTCACAGTTTCTTCCTATTTATCTATTCCTTTATACGTATTCCTTTATTGACTGATCACCTATCTATTCCTTTATATGCATACCTTTATTAACTTACCACCTGTCTATCAATTAATGTATTTTCACTGCTCTGGTATCTACTCTTAGACTGACGATCTCAGAAAGATGCAAATCTGGATGCCTGCAACATGCACACGTGCCTCAAGCACAAGCAGAACCTTTTAACCCCCTCCTAATCCTCAGTACTCTCTTCATTCAACCCTACAAGCTCTAGTCTAAGGAAGGGGAGCAAGCTCTAGTCTAAGGAAGGGGAGGGGTAAGAGGGAGAGGGTGAAGGGGGAGGGGGAGGGAACATCAAAGCATGTGTGCTGGGATTTCAAAGACACTACCCTCACATCTTTCAATCACACAAAATGATGAGAGGGGAATGAAGGGAGGAGGAGGTACCAAACTGCCCAGTCATACGTGGACAAATATACAACAACAACAAAATATTCATTTCAACTTATATCGATGACCAGCTCTTAGCAGTCTCTCGACAGATTGTCAGATCTAAACAATTGTAAAACAATGAATGACAACACACTAGTACAACTCTTTGAAACTTGACAAAATGATAGTCATACATTAAAAAAAAAACAAAAAAAAAAACAAACAGAAAGAGATTGTGAGAAAAAAAAGTTGCCTGTCATCTGGACAGTGGGTTTCAAGATTTACGTATGCTGCACTATATTAATTACATTTGCATTTTGGTGACCTACCGGTGTTTTTTTCACCCCTGGGAGTCATATAAGAATTCCTCTCTTTCCCATCAATAGCATCAATCAAATTTGTATCTTCTAAGGCAGTTTTTTTCATGTTAATTTTCTAATAATAATGGATGCTATAAATGCGTTTTTCCCAAACAAACTCTAGACTAATCAGGCTCAAAGCGCGGCTATTTCTACCAACAAACAAGCTAACATGTTTCACCCACTCTCACTCACACAACAAACACTCATATATCACTCAAACATGTGGTGTAAAGGCAGGGAGACAGAAAGAAAATCAATTTTTATTTGTGACGTTTTAAATTGACTGCATCCAACACCATTGTTGAAGGCAGTTTCACTGAATTCTGATAGTGAACTGGCCAAGAAGGGATTAAAGCTTATAGAACTGCTTGGACTTTGTGTATACAGACCTCAAACTGTTGAGAGGTTTGAACTTGCTGAAAAGTCGGCATGGAGGAGCTTTTCTCCAGCTGGAATCGGCCCAAACACAGCCCAGGCACCAAGCCACATTCACAAATATCCCCCACGAACATGCAACAACAATGACGTTAAGGTTAGCCCCATCATCCAAGTTTGTGTTGCACAGGCCATCAAGCAAATGTCTTGTTATAGTTATGGGCATTTTATACAACACTAAAGCACCTTCCCCCTCCCCCCTCTTCTTCCCTATCCTACTTCCTTCTCTTGTTCTTTCTCTCTCTCTCTCTCTCTCTCTCTCTCTCTCTCTCACACACACACACACACACACACACACACACATGTGCTTGCACCTACACCTACACAACCACACATGTTCATGCACCTACACCCACATAATACAGTGAGTGAATGTAGACAGATAAAAAATATAGTATGTGCACACTAAACTAAACATGCAGCTAATCAAATGCCTTTCGTGCAACTAAAACAATAAAATTAAAATAACTAAGAAAAAAAAGTGTGTGTTAAAGGGTCACTTTTTAAAATCAAGTATATTAGCCAGTGTCAAATCACAAGTAACTCTAAAAGAAACCTATAATCTAATCCTTAAAAAAATAATAATAATAAAATAAAAAAACAGCAATTTAAATGTATGCTACTAATAATCTTCTAGAAGCCAATCTTCTAATTCTATGAAGACATTCTAAATCAAACTCGTCTAAAAAAAAAAGCGTACAATTGGATTTCTACATTGTCAATGAAATAAGAAGGACTGAACAGCCAACAAAGGAAGAGACTATGGGGTTTCCTAATATTCTAATATTTATAAATATTTGGGAGTAAAATAAAAAAAATAAAAAAAAGAATGTTAATGGAAGAAAACATCATATCTCTAAAGAAATAAAACATTGTTAACCCTTACGCTAGATGTCGTGTTGCAAGTCCCACTAAACACTTTGTTCAGTTCCATCTATTGCAGTCATTTCCCTTGAACCACATCTACAAGTAATAGCTTTTGAAAAAATTATTTTTTTTATTACCCTATTCAATGAGAAGGTGACCCTAACCATGGATTTTAAAGCTTTCAAGCCTGTTATGCATTGTTTGCAAATAAATGGTTTCCTCCCATTTCTTTCTGTAATATTTTAATATTTAATACATGTTATGCAATGACACCAAGGTAAGGATTAACAGCTCTACGTTAGTAGTACCTGTGTGTTAGGAGAAAAGTTGTGAGGAAGAGTGCTAGCCTTGGGGTCGAATGTTCCTTTGGCCGTGTTTTCTATCTTGCCATACATGGACCGAGATTTGGACTGTCGGTTTACACCAAGACTGCCTACTTCATCTCTGTCCACTGTGCTTTTAACCTAAACAAATTACAAGAATTATATAATCATTTCGGTGTTCATTTTTGGGATGACAAGTCCTATGGGCCAGCATACCTCCTTGCATGGAAAAACAATGGGCTATTTTGGGGGACACATTTCAGATAATCATTTTAAAGTACTTTGACATTTGGAAGTGAAGCTGCTTCCTATCCTATCCTATCCCGTAACTTGAAGGTTGTTGGGGCACTACAGATGATCGTTTAACTAGCGTAATCCATCTTTCTCTGTCCTCAGCAACACTCATGGTTTCACTCAGTGTCAAGCCAGTCCATTCTCGAATGTTGTCCTCCCACCTCTTTTTCTGTCCTCTTCTTCTGCCTCATTACACCGTGCCTTGCAAGATGGTTTTTGCAAGGCCTGATGCTCTGGTGACGTGGCTATCCCATCAGAGTTTTAGTTTCTTCACCACTGCGAGCAAGTCATCATGTTGTCCAATGGTTTGTGTGATGGTCTGTCGGACTTCATTGTTGGTGATGTGCTGGGTATAGGAAATGTCCAGAAGTCTTCTTAGTTGCTTAGCAGTATATAAATCTAAAATGCTCATCATGCATGGTACATGGGAACTGTCCTTAGTTGGGTCTAGCAGATGATACAATAGTGATGAGCATGCTGTTCACTGCTACAGACGGAGATATTTGTAAAGCTGCGCAGCTTGATGCACTTCCACTAGTCGGACATTTTATGTACCATTCTCAATTTGTATGCACCACTGGTGCAAGGTGCACTCCGAAAATGAACAATCTAAGTGATCTTGCATATAAACTTGCAAAGACCTAGTACAAAAGTTAGAACTACAAATGCTGGTGTAATGACACAATATTTGATTTATTGCAAATCTTGTTCAAATAAAACCATGAACTAAAAATAAATTAAAATGAAAAACATGACAAAAGTCAGGCCCATTCAACAATGATTAATGGTAAACATATTTATATTCCTCCTAAAATTGTAGAAGAAAAAAAAGAGCGATTAAAAAAATGGGTAATCAAAAAACAATATATGATTAATTTATAAGAATAAGTTAACTTCAAAATAATCACCCAAACTTAAAAAACGCAAGAATAAGTTAACTTCAAAATAATCACCCAAACTTAAAAAACGCAAAAAGGAGTAAATTAAAATTAACGGTAGATCAAATTAGGACAAACTAAAAACACATCGATACCATGAAAGACTGTTGTAACTACTAAATTAACTTTTAAAAATAAAAATGTCTAAGTTAATATATATATAAAGAAGAGTACCTGAAAAATCAGCTACACCCTGTAAAGTTCAAACAAAAGCTACTATTAGTACATACCTGAGAAGCGTCGGAACAAGCTGGTAATTCCCACATTGTGTCATTGCTCCCCAATCTGTGGAAATACTGGCGACCTGTCATGTCTTTCAGCTGCTGCCACTGCACGTGGCAATAAAAAAACACTTGAGTTAAGTGGACACAAGTTCACGTCTCAAGTTATTTAATTTCTTAACCCTACGGGGATATTGCAGTGGACATGCAATACTTATCGCTTAAGCAAACACAAAAATGAAAACCCTCAACAGTATGTCACATACTGCACAACTTGAAATTTAAATTATACATGAAATGACTGAACTTAAACTTAACAAATGTGAAATATTTATCTACAATAGTTTTGCACATCTTCACAAACAATGACACATCGTCAACGGGTCAATAAAATAGTGAACAATACACAATCTTATAGTGGTTGTTATCTTTTGTAGATGGTTTACTTAACCTGTCAACAAGAGCTGATACTGGGCTATTCACTAATTAGTACTTGATAATATTTTTAAGTTCAAGAATTCAAGTAGTAAATTTTTACCTTTTCTTTTGTAGACTTATTAATAAAGAAGACATCGCCTGCTTCCTCTTGCTTAGTGTATTCACTATTATCCTCCTCTGTTTTCCTCGGCAAGACCTGCAAGACAGAATGGTCACTGTCAAACAACAACTGTCGGATAAATGTTTAATCATCATGGCAAACAAGTATGGATGCAAACAATAGCTTCAAATGCATACATCAAGACAAATAAAGCATGCCAACTATCCAGAGGGCAAAAGGTTGAAAACCAATGATGCCCTCTATACTACACTATGCTAACTATTAATAAACTATACTATACTATACTACACTAGGCTACACTATACTATACTATAATAATACACTACAGTGATGTTAGAAATTTTCAGCATAGGCCATTTGGCCGATTCAGTCACAAACCTTTAGGACATTTTGAAAATCTTTCGGCCATCATTTTGACTTACAAAAGTGTTGCAACTAATACCAAACACAGAACACTGACGAAAAAAAGTTTCACACATTTATTAACAACAAAACAATATAAAACTTGATGAAATTACTACAATGGATGACTAATAAACTCTTCAACTGAAATGTGAACATACTTAGGTGAAAAAACATTCTGAGTCAGGTCCAATGTCACAGTGTTCGATGGCGCTGCATCACCCTGATTTGTCACAGTCTGAGAGGTTGTTCCACTCTCTTTTTCTTTTTCCTTTTTTTTCAACACCAAACCAGAGGAAGCGCTGGCCACTACTAAGTTTTGGCTTCTTATTAGGCAGCATTTTGAAAACAAAAAGTGTTATTGCCGAAAGCACGCCGTTCACAACAAAGTGAGTTACTCTAACTCTCTCTGCTGATGCTTGGATTAGCGATGTTCGACAATAACTCATAACACCTGTATTTATCCGATAGGAAATTACTATGGCCAGAAGCAAAAACAATGAAACAGACATGAGACAAGCACACAAAAAACGGACAAAGTGTGGCCGGTTGATGTTTAAAACCTTAGGACAGCGGGCCAATCAGAACATGACTCTTTCGGACATTTTGGAATTTTATCGGTGAATGGCCGATTTGCCGAAGAAAATAGCATCACTGCACTATGCTACACTATACTGTACTACACTATGCTACACTATACTATACTATAATTTACTACACAATGCTACACTATACTATACTATAAATATACTACACTATGCTATACTATACTACATTATGCTACACTATACTATACAGATACTATACTATAAGTACAATAGGCTACACTATACTAAACTATACTATCCTACACTATACTATACTACACTATATTATACTATGCTACACTATATTATATTACGCTATGCTACACTATACTATACTATACTACACTATATTAATTATTATACTAAGCTACACTATACTAAATTACTATACTACACTATGCTACACTATACTATACTATACTAAGCTACACTACACTATACTATACTATACTATACTATACTATACTATACTATACTACACTATGCTATACTGTACTACACTATACTATACTATTTTTATTTTATTTTATTTTATCGTTCTTATATAGCGCTTTTCCAGCTCAAGAGCTGCTCAAGGCGCTGGCCGATACAGGATCTAACTCAAGCCGCCCGAGACGCCCACCCGCAGCCTTTGGGCGCATTTTCTGACGCCCGGACAACTGAGCACAATCCTGGGCAGCCAGGGATGGGGGAGAAGGACCTAGGTGCATGCTGGGTGTTTTCTTGTCACCGGCACTCACCCGTCTAGGACATGAGCGTCAGGATCTTTAAAGTCCGTTATGATGGAATATATGCGACACAGACTAGACCTCGGTTTATACTCTCATCCGAAGGAGTAGGAAAACAGTAGTAAAGTGTCTTTCCCAGGGACACAACACAATGGCCCGGTCAGGGCTCGAACCCGGGACATTCCGATCCGCAAGCCGAAGCACTACCATTAGACCACAGTGCCTCCTATACTACACTATAATACATTATACTATACTATACTATACTATACTATACTATACTATGCTGATCTATGGAGCCCAAATGACATCTAATAACCAATTATCACTAATTATCCATACCAGCAGGTAAAAGTGTTGAACAATTTACCATTCCTAATTAAAGTATTCAATTCTAATGGTTGAGATTTTAATTTCAGTCTTTTTTTTTACCCCTTATCGGACACTTTAGAATGCAATAACTACTTTCAAAATTACACTGGGATGAATGCAAACTAAACCACCAATTATTTAAGATAATTACACACTAGTTCAATTATATAATAGTAATTGATTATTACTCACAGGACTGGTAGGTTTTTCTTTTCTTGGGGGTTTCCAAGTGACCTCTCCAGTTTCCCGATTGTGGAAAAACTTTCTCTTTGACTGGTCCTCATATATGTCCCAAGGTAGCCCCTCCACCAGAACACGGACATACTTTCCATCTTCGATGCTTGGTCCATCTTCTTGTGCAGGAATGTTTAGTCGTTGTTGGAATGGCAAGTTGGCATAATCAGATTCCATGTCCTGTGAATATATATATATATATATATATATATATATATATATATATATATATATATATATATATATATATATATATATATATATATATATATATAACACAAATAGCGTATAATATTGATTCAGTACCACCTGTTAGATTGTGAGTATGCTTGACATCATTACTAGCAACCAAGCTGCGCATCACAAAATAATGAACTGTGCACATTAAAACAAACACATCAAAATACGTTCAGAGTTTACTAAAGACAAAAGGAAGGCATATTCTCAGACTTCTGATGCCTGAAGCTTAACCCGGTGATTGAGTAATTCGATAAAGCAAATCAAATAGAGGGTAAAACGCCGACAGCCTATGATGCCATCTCTACTATACTAATTACTATATTAAATTGAATCACGATTCAACTGTCCTATCAGTATCACTGTATCAGTACTACAGACTTCGGATACAAAGTCACAGTATCTGCTAATTTAAGTACTTGCAACATGTGCAAGCATCCATTATAATTGGGCTCAGAGAAGCTGTAAGTCTAGGCAGCAAATGGATAGATGATCTTGTCACCTCAACAACATAAATTAGACTCATTCAGTTATTGTTTAGTTCGCTTAGCTGCTTCACCAATCAGACTTCAGATTTAGAAAATAATGAAATTCTTACTGTAACACCATGACTGTTCCCTGTGGAAATCTTTGCCTGTGCTCTGTAATCTTCCAGATTAACATAGTCTGTTTCATCATTTGTAGGTTTCTGTATGCCGTTCTGTTCTTTGGATCTCTGTTGTAAAGGTGGCTCATTTCCTTTTTCTGGTTGAGCAGGTCGCACAGTCATTTTGTCTTCTTCTTCTTCAAGCGCAATGTCCAGACTTGATAATGCACTCTTTGCTTCATCTTCTGGTGAACTCTTCACAACACACACATATTGTGCTGGTACAAAAAATCCTTCCTCATCGTCTGCACTAGCATTCTCATCTAGATCACATACATGCCACCATTCATTGTTCGTTTTTTCAACCAGTTTGTATCTTTGCCCCTTTTTTATTTCCACAACACCTTGCTCATCCGAGTAGGTGTAATCGTATAAAACTTCGACCTTTTCTGTCTTTTCTACTGACATGGTTGACGAAATACCGCCTACCAAATCGAAGAATCGTAAACAAGGTCACAGTTTGCCCAATTCTCTGTGACACATAACCACAGAATAAACAAAAACAATCAATTCTCGCATGTGACCTGTGGTTATCATGTTGTGAATGTCTCAATCGACCAAGGCCGTGGACGTGGGACAGCTAAACGTCTTACGATTAGGTAGATCTCATTTCATTAGTACTGTCTAAGTGTATTCGGGAATCAACAAGTGGTTGCACAAAACTTTCGATTTACTGCTCTAGTTGATACCATCAACGATCAAGGTGGTATGCAGTTTGCAAGCGCATTATTTAATCCATGTAGATGATATCTCAAAGCGTCACATTTCTTCGTGCACAAAAGTATAAACACTAGCAACAGGAAGATTTAGTTTGTACACGGAAGGAAGAAGACAGCCATTTCTTTTCATGCACTAGTGTAGGCCTATTTGAGACATCTTTGATGTTACGGCCGTTCTCATTGGTTAAAATCTAGTTTGCTTTTTACGCCAAACCGCGCCCGAACATGCTACTAGCCACCGATTCGTGGAATTCTATCCATGTACATCATACCATGCCCCGTCCGTGTATGTACTGGACCGTAAGTTCACAATAAAGGTTTTAGATGTCACACATAATGATATTGAGACATATTATTACAATCATTTATTCTGCTTGTTATTCAGTCATTCACTGACTGATATTGTTCAATACAGCTAACAGTCAGACTGGGTCTTGTTTTATTTACTATTTTCATAAATGATTTACCAGATGAGGTGTCCAGCAGTTGTAAAATTTTTGCTGATGACACAAAACTATATAACTTGTCCAGTGAGAGTCTTAAGCTACAGTCCAATATAAATAATCTTGGTAAATGGTCTGATAAGTGGCAACTTTATTTTAATACTTCCAAAGGCAAGGTACTAAAATTTGGTAGGAAAAATTCTTGCCATGAATATTATATGACCGCTGATGGACAGAGAGTGTCAATTGACAGTTGTACCGAAGAGAAGGATCGGGGGGTCACTTTTGATAAAGAGTTAAAATTTGATAAACATATTAATAATGCAATTGCAAAGGCAAATAAAATGCTGGGGTTTATCCGAAGATCTTTCACCTGCCTTGATAAAGATACGTTAACATGTCTGTATAAGACACTTGTCCGACCTCATGTGGAATATGCAAATGCTGTTTGGTCACCGCTACTGAAAAGACAATCGTCGGTGATTGAAAAAGTGCTGCGAAGGGTAACAAAATTGGTAAAATCCTTGAAAAATCTGCCTTACAAAAAAAGACTAAAGAAACTAGACCTTCCGAGTTTGAAATTTAGAAGAGTTAGAGGTGATCTTATACAAACATACAAAATATTAAATAACATCGACAAAGTCAATGCTAATACATTCTTTAAGTTTTATGATGGAGGCAAAACTAGAAACTCAGAAGACAAAATTTTTATCCAGCACTGTCGTACTAACAAACGAAAGCACTGTTTTAGCCATAGAATTGCACCACTGTGGAACAAACTACCATTACATGTTAAAAAAGCTAACAACTTAAATACTTTTAAAAACCTTCTGGAAAAGGTAAGTTTCATTGTGGAATCCAAATTTGATTTCGATGAATGATTTTCATTAAATTCTAATTCTCTGAACAATTGCAAAACTAACCGGAAAATTTAATGTATAAAATCAGGGACACAAAAAAAGCTGCAAAGCTTAACATAGTCCCTTGAACTGAACTGAACTGAACTAAACTAGTAGGCCTATATTGAATAAGGAGCAGGGCGGATCCTGTAATCTCAGTCCTCTAACATTGAAGGGAAGGAAAATCCGGGAAGCCATTTACTTTCCTCTTTTTTCTGTATTAATATCTGGCTCTAATGATATACCCCGGGGTGGGGGTATACGTCATCATGCAAGAACATTTTTGTCATGGACCAATAACCATTATATATTTGCCTCTAAGTCTAAATATATTAATTACTACTACGTACGTCTTTATAAGTATCAATCAAACCCAAATATAAACCGCTGTCTACATTTGTATACGTGTAGTGATAATCAACTTAACTAGAATTGAACTTCATTTATATTTGTAAAAATCTAAATAATATATCAGAAAAAAAAATCCAAATAAATCACACCACACTTATTTGAAGTATTATATTTATAGGTTCCAGCAGGTACCACGTGCTTAAACGATTCAATCAGAATTATGCATAATTTTCTACATACATAAAAAGGACGTGTATTGTTACTGATAAAGGTAACTAGAAATATGTTTTATTGAGTAGGGAAAATAGAAAGTAATCTACTTTCCGCCCTGCTAAAAAATAATAATAATAATAATTTTTTTTTAAAATCCTATGTTTCAGAAAGTGATTGCTTGAGAGTTGAACGAGGGAGTCAAAAAGTTGGCTGGTGTAGAATACAATTGATAAAATTGTCTCGCAAAAAGAGGTGAACCGGAGTTTATGAATAATATCTTAGATATAATCCTTATGAGATTCTAAAAGGCTAGGTCGATTTCAACTAAACAGGCGACCTATAGCTTGGCGCTGACTCAGTGTCAGGGATCTGTCAAGTATAGACTGTATGTAGGCCATAATTATGTCCTCAGCAGCCTCTGAAACTCAGCGTCACTTTCGGGCCGATTGCCTATATATAACCTTACTAACAGCCCGATATAACGACAAATCATCATGAAACACATTGTACGATCAAGCGTCACGAGTTCTGTTCTGCTCACATTTACTTTACCTCATCGGGCTTTCCAGCTTCTTTAGTTAGTTATATTTGATGTAGACGAGAATAGGC
Source organism: Oncomelania hupensis (assembly GCA_036898135.1). Classification (NCBI taxonomy): domain Eukaryota; kingdom Metazoa; phylum Mollusca; class Gastropoda; order Littorinimorpha; family Pomatiopsidae; genus Oncomelania; species Oncomelania hupensis. The sequence continues at coordinate 27,295,918 of CM072511.1, read as the reverse complement.
CTATGTCTACGCATCGTTCTCAAGCCATTGTCAACCCGGCGGTCGCTTTAATCGAGTTCAGACTGGCATTTCGACTCAACACTGCATGAATCGAAACCTTATCCTACCTCTTACACTGCAGTGGTATTTCCTCATAGTATGAAGTGTTTACATGCACAATAGGAATCTCAGAAAGAGAGAGAGAGAGAGAGAGAGAGAGAGAGAGAGAGAGAGAGATGGAAAGGGAGGGGAGGGGGGACCTGGGGGAATGTCGAATAATGTAATCGCGTGACCGGCGGTACTTTTTTTTATTTTTTTTTTATAAACAGTACATAGGCCTCCAAACAGATATGAAGCGAAGGTCTGAAGAAGGTGGGTGGGGGCAGGGGGGGGGCGGTCTTAGAAGTTAGAGGATTAATTAGAGGATAGTCTTCTAGAACATTTATTGTGAGAGAGAGACAGAGACAGACAGACAGACAGTGGCAAAAAACAAAAACATGACATAGACAGAGATTTGGAAAGAGAAACAGGCAGACGGAATCCGAGCCGACAGGCTCACGGGAGAGATAGAGCAAAAGAACGAAAGACTATTTATTTATTTATTTATATAAGTGATAATTGAACCGATTACTGTGCAGAGCTGCGTGCCTCTAAAAACAGTCTGCAAGATGCATTGTCTTTGGTGTTGCTAGGCCAACTATAGACCTACAAGACAGTTCCAAATTATCAGTACGAAATTGTTTACCAATGAATGCTGAATATAAACAAAAAACAAAACCAAAACAATAAAACAAACAAAACCACACACACACCCACACACACCCTGGTGCCTAATAATAACAACAACAACAACAAAAATTAAAAAAAACAACAACACATGTGAACGGATAACAGCTAGCTAGCTGCTGGGTTAAACATCATCCAATACATCAAAAGGGTTTTTGGATGAAAGAATTAACAGAAACAAGTATGACATAAATAGACTTTGTTCCTATTATATTATGGTGCCCTCCGAAAGGGATAAAGAACAAAGGGTTATCACACAGGCGGCGGAAGCGGGGGAGGGGGGGGGCAGGGGGGCCATGCCCCCTTAGAAAAATGTTGGGGGGGGGGGGGCGGGGCAGCCTTATATATTGCCCCCCCCAATAATGAGTAGTTGTTTGTTTGTTTGTTGTTTTTTGCCAGGGCATCAAAGGATTTTTTTTTTCTAATGGAATCAACCAATACAAGTGTTCGTCATCATAATCATCATCATCACCCTCTGATCAGTGAGAGAAGTTCGTCCCTTCGTCATCATTTCCTGTCGACGCGTCATAATCGTTAGCCTTAGCGTAGATCAAAGTAACCGACAGTTTTCGACATCGTGCACGTCACAGTCGCGTTTTGAAAACTTTCATTTGCTGTCAGTTTTTACAGTCTACCGTTTTCAATATCAGCACTTTTCTCGACTACAAGTGAAGAAGTCAGCAAAATGGCAAATGCTTTGACAACTGGTGTTATTGTTCCTCGTCAAGCATCCCGACAGACTCTCCGTGACAACCAACCTGCGGCCACTCCAGAAGAATATTTCAAGATTAGCATTGCCATTCCTTTCTGGGAACACCTGTCAACCGAATTGGACTCGAGGTTCAAAAATGCTGGTCTAGCAGTTGATGGTCTCTGTCTGGTGCCAAGCACTTTAATAGTCAACCAGGATGGTTTCATGCAGGTTCCAGAAGGGGTGATGCTGGCAATGTTGTGGGAGTCTGACCTACCAGACAACGCTACCCTTGATGCAGAATACCAACGGTGGGTTTGCAAATGGCGAAGTGCTGCTGAGAATGCGACAGTAATCATCCCATCCACGGCATCAGAAGCACTGAAACATTGTGACAGGGATTTTTATCCCAACCTGTTCATCATGCTTTAGAACCTTTGCACCCTACCTGTCACTACTGTCGAGTGTGAGCGTTCAGTCAGTTGCGCAACCGGAAAAACTACCTGCGCTCTACAATGGGGCAACAGAGACTCAATGGACTTGCTTTACTGAAAGTGCACAGGGATGTTGATATTGACTTCAAAGAGGCAGTGAACTGTTTTGCCAGAAGATACAATTCACAAATGGTAGCCTACTAATGCCGAGGAACCTAGTGCAGCAAGACTGAATTAAGTGAAAGAAGGGCGGTGATGTTCATAAACTACAAGGTAAAGCTTTATACCGTTAACGATCAACAAAAAGTAGTGAATAATAATAGTATACAAAACATCTCTGCTGATAAATAAATGTGTGTGTGTGTGTGTGTGTGTGTGTGTGTGTGTGTGTGTGTGTGTGTGTGTGTGTGTGTGTGTGTGTGTGTGTGTGTGTGTGTGTGATTGCACGTGTGTTGTCACCGAGGGTTTTCTCCGGGCAATCCGGTTTCCGGTTTCCTCCCTCCCTTCAATAATGGTACAGGACGCAGTCAATATAAAAATTTCAAAAATAAAAATTCGATTTTCTTCCGTCTTCTAATAGCGATCTCCCTGCCTGGACGTGGGTGGTAAGAGTTTACATCATTCTCTCTGTCTTAGTCTCTGCCTTTGTGCTACAACTACCATGTATTTGTATTCACACTGTGTAGCAGAAACTCACCGAGTCTTAACGTTCGCCGTTCCACTTATTATGATTGAACAATAAAGTTTAACGGCACCACCCATCATTTGCGATACGGCAGACAGGATAAGCACCCCATAGGAAAAGGGGGGGGGGATAGATTCACACTGAGCCACCAGAACAGTCATACTGCTAAGGCAGACGGTTTTTGTTTGTTTGTAGATTATAGTCACACGACACTTTCGCATATAGGTGACTACTGGACCGATTTATTCTGACACCAGCGGGCCAGTTGTTGGTAAAGGGGAAAATAATATGATGACACGTTGACCAATCCGGGATTCGAACCAGCGACCTTTCGGTTACTAGCAAGACGCTGTCACAGGGCAGTCTGTGATAAAAGCCGGGCAGTCTGTGGGTGAAGAGCAGAAGGGGTTAGGGGTTGTAACTGCGTGTTGTGGTGTGCGTGATTATTATAGCTGAAGCGTGGAAGCGTGCAAAACGTGACTTAGCAGCATGGAGTGTTTAGCCGGTTAGGAAATATACTCACTGTTGGTCAGAACAGGTTGGAGAGAGCTACGGTAACGACGTATCTGTCTAGTGCTCTTGGTTTTCTGTGTGTTCTGGTAAGGTAGGGTAGGGCAGTTGTTAACGGATAATAATAACTGGTCCAGAAGCATAATACTAGTTGTGAAGGTTGCTGTGTTTCTGTGGTGTATTTTACTCAGTGAGGAGTATAGCTGTGGAATAGCAAGTTGGTGTTAGTGTGGTAGGTAGTGTGAGGCATTTTCCACTACGGGAACTACGCACTACAGGATTACCCTACTTGGAGTATTCGTAGGAGGGCAGTGGGAGAAAGGCTGCGAGTGCGATTACATTCGGACCGTTTGGGTGAGTGCAATGGTTGTATTTTCCTTGCTGTGCCCGGGAACCTAGTGCTGGCTTTTGGGGTGTAGATACGAGAGCTGTGCGACTGTGTAGGGTGAAGGATGAGAATGGTTGCACTGAGGGAATGAGAGGGAAGGAAAGAGTGTGGGTGCAGGAGTATGGAGGTGAGAAAGGGGAAGAGGATTGAGAGTGGTTGCTGTTGTTGTTGTAGTTGCTTGATATGAATAATGTGTTGTTGCTTACATGTATTCATCCGCAGCTTGCTCATTTCATTGCATTAATAATTTCATTGTGTTTTATGATATGCGTTTTTGCAAGTGACAATAACAATAGCTAAGGGGAATAAGCGAGAAAGAGCCAAGGACGGGGAAGCAGACAGCAGTTATGTCCCCTCAAGCAGTGGAGGTAGTTGTGAGTGAGAGAGAGGGGGGGGTGTGATTGGAGGGAGAGGGACAGAATCAGGCAGACAGGATATTAACGATGCGACGAGATTGTTACAGGTTCGACCGGTAACGTTGTTCAACGTCAACCAACGTCGTGCGTCAACGACGACAGCACTTGGTCAGGTGGATCAAACATCATCATCCCCATCTGTGACGTTTACATGATCGTCGTTTGTCTTCACATCATCATCTCTCCTCAACCCCACCAACCCCGTGGTGGTTGTGACTTGGATGAACGGACCTTGGCCTCGACGTCACAGTGAGGCTGACTGGAGGAGTTCAGCTGTGTGACGTCGACGGTGGCTGGACTGCAGCGACCACTGTGTCACCACCATCATCATCATCACCGTCGGAGGCGAGTGGGGGCGGCGACGCCACCACGTATGGTCATCTTCCGCACGTGCCGACAACAGCCACAAGCAGGGGAGGATAACGTTACGGGACTTCGTAGGCCGACACGCGGCAAGGAGGCGACAGAGACTTCACCCTTCCAGGTGGGCTCGTTCTTTGTTGTCCCTCTCCTAAGCACTTGACCCCCCTCTTGTTTGGTACGTGCGAACGGACATTGGCTGTGCACGTTTCGATTCGTGGACTTGGTTGGCTAGCAACCTTCGATCACCCTGACGAACCATTTCATTGTTTCATTGAACCATTGATTGTTTCATCATCATTAGTTTCGTTTCATGTGTAAATGTTGTATGGGTATGAGTGTGTGGCTTGAATGAATAAATAGTTTGGAAGTTGTATATATACTTGTTGTGTTTTCATCACTTCACGTCTGCGGGAAATCGTCATTCTGTCTGGGTTGTCTGCGTGAATAAGTTGTTTGTTTGTGGCGTCTGCTTGGACGGAGTCGTGGCGGTGACAGACGCTCTTACCAACTGAGCTACCCGGCCCCACTTGGGCAGACGGTGACAAAATGACCACTTTTTATCCTGCCCACTACGGGATTCGAACCTAGGTCATCGGTGTGCCAGGCGAATTCATTAGCTGAGAGGCGAACGTAGTCGTCAGCTAGTCTCAGTGATATGCATTATGAATTCAGCAGCTATGATATAATGTATTATGTACAGAGAAAGTGCTGGTAATTAAACAACCGGACGTCCCTGCACATGCGTCGGACTTCCTCAGAAAAGCCACGGATTCAGTTGACCGGAGGATAGGCCCTATCTGCTGCTTCTGTCTCTCACAACCTCACTCCCACACTGCATTGTACTTTCAGTGTCACGTTCCTTTATAGAGTATTAACTGGCAGAAGAGAGTCGAGAGAGAGAGAGAGAGAAAAGACGATGATGATGATCTGAACTTTGAACTGATCTGTCATTAAAAAGCGCTAGGTAAATACCATGGTGATGATGGTGATGATCATGGGGAAGAGGAGGAAAAGCGGATAAATGAGGATAAAGTGAGGGAGACAGAGAAAGGTAGTCAGAGAGGGAGGAGGGGAGGGGGTGGGGTAGAGATCCGTGTGAAAGAGAGTGGAGAGTGATATGGTTGGAAATAAGATGAGTGCAAGGAAAACAGTGAGAGACAGAGAGTGAGGGAGAGAGAGCTGGCGATATGGATGAGTAGGGAAAAACAGATCGAGAAAACCAGATCAGAGAAAGACAAAGAAAGATAGAGAGGAAACCAACATGGAATAATTTAATGGAAACAACTACATGTTAAGTCGATGCTAGTAACATTTTATTAACAAATCCAAAATCTAATTCATATTTTTTTTAAACAATGAGGGAAAAAGTAAAAGAATGAACAAATGATTTGATCAATAATCAAGTGTCCAGCGTCTTCCAAAACATGTCATTGTTTCGTGGTAAACACTCAATAAAAAAAATAATAAAACTGGGGGTGGGGAAGAAGTTTTGGAAATGGACTGTATGTGTTACAAAAAATAAAAAATATATACTGGTTTTAGAAATGGACTGTTAAAAAAGACAACACAACAACAACAACACAATCGAGATTGTCGCTTTTAAAATGGTTTGGGAAATGGACTTGTCTATGAGTTTAGCACCCTCGCCGACGCCATGTCGATTGATCTGAGCAATTACGCTGAGCCTTCTTGGGCTTCATCCATGCCCATTCCAGTTTCACCCATCATTCCTCCCTACGATTCTGAAACAACAGCAGAAAAGTGTACAACGTCACTGGAATGAGAAACAACTTCACCTTCATCCGTTCTTCCACCTTCTCTCTCTCCTTCCTCCTCTTCCACCTCCTCCCCCTTTACTCCCCCCCGTCCCCCCAACAAAACAAAATAATAACTGCTGACAAGAACGTACGACGGTGATAATGAGGAAGAGGACGACGACTATGTTGATGATGATGTTGATGACGATGATCATGATGACAATGATGATGACTGTGGTAATGATGGTGGTAGTGTTGAGTGTGCTGCTACATCTACAGCTACTGCTGCTGCTGATAACAATGACGACTATATAATGCTACTGTTGGTGCTGTTGCTGCTCTTGCTGACGATAATGGTGATTCCATTATTGTTGTTGCTGCTGCTGATGACGATGGTGACAATAAAACTGCTTCTGCTGCCGCTGAGGATTACGATAATGATGATGAATATATGACGCTAATACTACAGCTGCTGTTGCTGAGAATAAAACTACACTATACGCTGTTGATTGGTGCTATTGCTACTACGACTACAACTACTTCTACTACTGCTGCTGCTTCTACTACTACTACTAAGGCTGCTGCTTCTGATGATACTACTATTATTACTACTAATAATAATACTACCTGTTACACTCTGTTTGATGTTGGTGTTTTTCTATCAGTATCTGATTCAGCCCCGATGCTTGAATTCCTGATAGTTGTGTAACTCAGATTCGTTTATTCACGCAACCCGCTCAAATCTGCATACAAGTCACAAAGTCGACGTATGAAGTTTTCCACTTTTATTCAGCACACACCAACAACTGCATACAATTCTCAACTCAACTTTCACAGCAACTCTCCAAATCACTATCAACAACTTTACTATCTCAACAACAATCTCGGCACACGATTAAATAACCTCTCTCTTTTCTGGAACAATTGGGTACATGGTAGAAATGACGCACTGCCACCAATCGAACTAAAGATCGTCATCACTGGCTTACGTCATTACACATTTCTTCTCCTTCCGGATCGTTCCTTCAAATTTCTACAATTATCCCGAATCTTCGATCGATAGTAAACAAGCCGATCCAGAAGACTCTACAACAATATCGACTAACGAAAATTATCAACGTTATACAAAACCTCTCCTAACAACAATGCAAACTCAAATCAAAGGTAAATAAACTCCATTATTGAATACTTTGCAAATCGAAACGATTAGATCTATCGTACACGCTTCAGCCATACTATCATTCGCGTTTCAACGTAACATAACCCCCCACTCAAGAAGAAATTTACCTAATTTCTTTCAACAACGTTGAAACGTAATGCACAAACAATGTACAGAATTAAGACTTATTTCAGCCTGTCTGAACACTATCAACGTTCTCAGTTCATTCACACAGAGTCAATGGTTTTCATCTTCAAATCTGTCTGGATATTGTCAATGTTCACAGTTCATTTACCCAATCAACGTTTTTCATTTTCAAGTCTGTCATTACCAATATTCTTAGTTCGTCCACACAGTCAATGTTCTTTCGTTCGCAAGGAATCGACGCCCTCGTCAGTTGCGGTCGTCATCGGCCCAGGGTCAAAGACGATGATCACGTGGGCTTCCCTGGAATCAGTGCATCCTCCGTTGTCTTTTTCTTCCGTCGGATGTCCGACGCAGTCGACGTTGTCAGCTCCCAGAATGCACTTGCTGGGTCTCACGATCAGGTTGGCTTCTGCGGGACGGTGGAACAGCTCCCTCAAGGTCTGCAGATGCTCCTTCCAGGTCTGGGTGTGGACTTCATGTTCGACCAAAGTCGTAGAGCCTGGGACATCATTGAAGTTATGGGGAAACTCGCCCATAAGGTCCTTGAGTTCCATCTTTTGACCTTCCGTCAAGCTTGGTCCTAGCTTAACATCATCGATGCCTTCTTTGCTGTGGAAGTCTCCCAGTTCCAACAGTTCTTCGCTGTCAAAGCTGTCGTCGGTCACAGCTGCTGTGGCTGCGTGCACAGTCTCCGATGGCCTTTCCACGTACAGCTTAAGGAGGTTGGCGTGGTATATCTTGGAATGCTGGCCGACCTTCACCTTGTAGTCGTTGATCCCCACCACGGTCTCCACTTCGTACGGGCCTTTCCACTGCATCAGCAACTTATTGTGATCAGTAGGTAGCAGCACCAGCACTTTGTTGCCAGGTTTGAACTTCCTGTTCACAGCCCTACGATCATAGTAGTGCTTTCCACAGTCCTGGGACTTCTTCAGGTTTTCTCTGGCTATCTCGAGAGTCTGCTCCAGCTTCTCCCGTAGCTCAAATACGTACTGGTAACTGTTCTTCACCTCTGGGGTGTCCACTTCCTTCGTCCACAGTTCTTTCAGGATGTGCATCGGCCCTCTGATGGTTCTTCCGTACAGCAGCTCGAACGGAGAAAAGCCGGTGGACTCCTGCGGTACTTCTCTGTAGGCGAAAAGTAAGGCGTTGATATAGCGATGCCATTGTCTGGGCTGCTCGCTGCACAGTTTCTTCAGGGTGGACTTCAGCGTAGCATTGAACTTCTCGACAAGCCCGTTGCACATCGGATGGTAGGGTGTCGTAGTCAAATGCCGGATGCTCAGCAGTCTGTTGACCTCCTTCATACAGTCAGAGACGAACTGTGTCCCGAGGTCTGTCAGAATTTCTTCAGGCACTCCAAGCCTACTGAACATGTCCACCAGTGCCTCTGCTACAGTTTCAGTGTCAATCTTCTTCAGTGGCACTGCTTCTGGGTACCGAGTCGCATAGTCTACTAAAGTCAGTACCCATCGATGACCTTCTTCACTCGGAGGTCGTATTTCGCCGATTAAGTCTAAGGCCACCCTCTTGAAAGGTCGGTCGATCAAAGGCATTCTCTGCATTGGCACTTTAGGGACCCTTCCTCGAGGTATGGTCTTCTGGCAAATGTCACATGATCGACAGAAACGGCTGACGTCCGCATGAAGTCCTGGCCAGTAGAACACCGCCTGGAATCTGTCTGACGTCTTCTTGATGCCCAGGTGACCTCCCATGATTGAGTCATGCGCTACTTCCATCACCTGGCGCCTTAGGGGTAATGGTACCAATACTTGACGTAGTGGTTTCCCTCCGTTGACCCTCGGGTGCTGGAAGATTCGATACAGGATCTTGGCCTTCACCTCAAAATAGACCGTGCCACTGCGTTTGGTCACGTGATCTTGGCGGTTCCTGTACTTGTTTAAAGTACTATCAGCTTCCTGGAGCTGGATCAGCTTATCTCTGTCCACGATGGCAGCTTTGGAGTTGTCGGCGACCTTCAGTGGTGTAGACACCTTGTCTCTCTTGGCCTGGGCCCTGGTAGTAACAGCACTGACGATCTCTGGTCGGCAGGGCTGAGCCGGAGTAACCACATTGTCCCGTAGCAGCTCTGTAAGGTCTCCATCGGGAAACGGCAATGGATCCTCCTCCACAACTTCGACGCGTTGGATTGAGGCAGGACTCCACTCTGGATCGGGGTCGTCGGGTCGTCTCGCGCCGTCGATATTCCCGATCATCAAATCATACAGCGGCTTCTTCAGGCAAACCGCTTCGACTTCGCCTATGTAGAAAGGGGTGTTGACATGAATTTTTGCAACTGGCGCTTTCACACATTTGCTGTCGGCCATAAGTGTCCATTTTGAATCGCCAGTGAACTGTTCCTTAGCGATTAGGTCTTCTCTGACGATGACCCCACTGCAGCCAGAGTCTCTTAAAACAGTCACTTCATGATTTCCGACGCGTCCCTTGGAAACAGGCATGTTCTGTACGGTCACCGCTGCGCTGGCGACGACGGGGATGGATTTTCCGTTGGCAAGGAGAAGTTGGCCATCGGTCATGCACTCTTGCACGTCCGCAGGAGTAGCTGTGCGCTTGGTCTCACTCGGAAGAATGACGCTCCCGCCGCACACTTGATGGTCAGATCTACTGGTTTGCCGTTGATTGGAGAACCGCCTCTGCCGGTTGCCCGCCGCTGAATTGTCCGTACTGCTCCGCTGTCCGCTACTTTTGTTTTGAGGACAGTTAGCCGCTCTGTGGTCTGTAGCGTTGCAGGTGAAACAGCCCCTTGAATGCCCTTCCCTGGGAGGAGGCGTGGAGTCTGTCTGTCTCTGGCTCGTCTGGCTTCCCTGGATCTGGTTCACATGGTTTCCAGTCTTCTGAAAATGTTTCGTCGCGCTGGGTGGCCCCAGGGTTTTCCCATGAGCGATGAGATATCTTTCAGCAGCCTCAGTCACATCTTTAAGCGTCTGCAGCTTTTGTTCTTCTAAGTGGGTCGCTAAGTCCTTGTGACAGGCATTGAGAAATTGTTCCTTCACGATCAGGTCATGGAGACTGTCGTAAGACTTCGTTTCGCCTGATAACTCCACCCACTTGTGTAGATATGACGACAGGCGCTCCACAAACTGCTTTGGCGTCTCGTCTGACTTAGGCCGGCATTCACGGAAGCGTTTACGGTAGCCCTTCTCTGTAAAGTTGTAGCACTGCAACAGGGCCTCTTTCAAGACGTCGTAGTTTTTGGCGTCATCGTTCGACAGTCTGGTGTAAACTTCGAGAGCTTGCCCCGTCAGAAGTGCACTCAGTCGAATTGCCCAGTCTTGAGGTTGCCAGTTAGAGCTTTCAGCGAACCTTTCGAATCTCGCCAGATAACTGTCAATCTGGTCCTTCCCGTCGACGAAAGCTGGCAATTTTGGAGCCGTGTTGTCACTGATAACTTGTGGCGCATGCTGCTGTTGCTGGATGCGCGCCAACTCTAGTTGGAACTGCCGATCAGCTTCTCTTTCCTCACGCCTGCGCTCATCTTCTCTTTCTTGCCGCTGCTGTTCAATTTCCAGACGCTTCAGTTCAAATTCTCTTTCTTCACGGCGATGCTGCTCTTCTACTTCTAGACGCTTCTGTTCTAGTTCTATTTCTTTTTCTAGACGCTTCTCTTCCAATTCTCTTTCTCGTATTCTCTCCTGAGACTTGACGTACTCCGTCAGCTGCTTGCCTTTTAGATTTAGTTCAACCCCTTTCTGCCAGAAGTCAGCCATCTTGATGCTTCTGGAAAGTTCTTTTCAAGAAAGTTCTTTTCTGGAAAGTTCTTTTTCTAGAAAGTTCTTGACTGTAGAGTTCTTTTTCTGGAAAGTTCTTGACTGTGCTGTACCTTTCTAGACTGTTCTAGAACAGCACGCTTTCTGCAGTAGCGCTGATGCTTGTCACTAGTCGCCTTCGTTGACGCAGGCCCCGCTGTCCTCGTCGTATGCGACGCTGCACCACGCTGGTGTTGGTGTACACGTTCCTGTGCTGAAGTAGACGCGACGTCCGCTCGTCGCTCTCTCTGTAATACTGGCGATGTAGCTCCGAGACTGTTCCTCGACGTAGTCTTGCGGCAGCTACGTAGTCCCGATCTGTTGTTCGCTCACGAAGCAACTCTTCAGCGACTACACGCCCTTGCAGTCAACCCGAATCTATCGGATGTAGTCCCAGTATGTTGGCCCCTCTCGACGCAACTCGTTGGCGGCTACCCTCGATGACTGCCTCTCGTAACGTTGACTCGAGTTGTAGCAGTTGAACCCTTGGCTATGGCGTGAATCGCGGCTTGACCCCCAAAATGTTACACTCTGTTTGATGTTGGTGTTTTTCTATCAGTATCTGATTCAGCCCCGATGCTTGAATTCCTGATAGTTGTGTAACTCAGATTCGTTTATTCACGCAACCCGCTCAAATCTGCATACAAGTCACAAAGTCGACGTATGAAGTTTTCCACTTTTATTCAGCACACACCAACAACTGCATACAATTCTCAACTCAACTTTCACAGCAACTCTCCAAATCACTATCAACAACTTTACTATCTCAACAACAATCTCGGCACACGATTAAATAACCTCTCTCTTTTCTGGAACAATTGGGTACATGGTAGAAATGACGCACTGCCACCAATCGAACTAAAGATCGTCATCACTGGCTTACTTCATTACACATTTCTTCTCCTTCCGGATCGTTCCTTCAAATTTCTACAATTATCCCGAATCTTCGATCGATAGTAAACAAGCCGATCCAGAAGACTCTACAACAATATCGACTAACGAAAATTATCAACGTTATACAAAACCTCTCCTAACAACAATGCAAACTCAAATCAAAGGTAAATAAACTCCATTATTGAATACTTTGCAAATCGAAACGATTAGATCTATCGTACACGCTTCAGCCATACTATCATTCGCGTTTCAACGTAACACTACCGCTGCTGCTGTTGATGAAGATGATGATGATGGTCCTACTGCTACTGCTGATGATGATGATGGCGACGAAGACGACAGGAGACGATAACTATACCGTACCAGAATAGGTGGGGGCGTACGCAGGTCTAGCGATGCAGCGTCTGACGAATATGCCCTGACCAAAGGTCTGTCGACGTCCCAAGACACCAAGGAGACCACCGACGTTGGTGTTGGTCTCGTACTCTGGGCAGCAGGCGAAGAAGCCAAAAGTGTTGGAGCTGGTCCCGCCAATCATCTGGTTACACTGGTAATCACTGGTGCATGTGCTGGGCACGGTGAGTCCGAGGTACAAGCCTGCAATTTATATGTTTAAGTAATCGTGTTTTCTTTTGTTTTCTTAAATCAGAACCAGAGGTACGGTTGTGTGTGTGTGTCTGTGTGTGTGTGTTTTAATAAATCAGAATCAGAGGCGCCAAGCCTGCAACGCGTTTAGTAATCGTGTTGTCTTTGTTTTCTTAAATCAGAATCAAAGGTACCAAACCTGCTACGCGTTTATTAATTGTTGTGGTTTTGTTTATTTGTTAGTTTTGTTGTTGTCTTGTGTTTTCTTTAATCTAAATCAGAGGCACCAAACCTGCAACGCGTTTAGTAACCGTTTTCTTTGTTTTGTTGAATCCGAATCAAAGGTACAAGCCTGCAGCGCGTTTAGTAATCGTAGTTTTTTTTCTTTTTGTTTTGTTTTCAGTCAGAATCTGAGGTACACCCACCGGCCTAGCTCATGTGGTAGAGCGTTTGCCTGGCACCCCGATGACCCAGGTTCGAATCCCGCGAGAGGCAAGTTCGAATCGGCACTAAGGCTACATGCCTACACGTTCAGTCTGCTTTGACCTGTGTACAATTAAGTCGCTGACTAGAAGACGACAGAAGTAAGTTTGTGTTATGCGTACGTAGGCTACAGCTTCACAAGATAAGCCGTGACGACATCCAGCTGACCAAACACCCGCCACCCACGCATCTCGTAGTCTTGCACGTTAGCTGACCAGAGCGTGAAGATAGTCTTTGTTTGAACAGCACTGTAGAAGGACACACGTTGGAAGATCTCTCTCAGTAAGACTACGTAGGTGACGGATGAAAATCATTCATCGCAGTATAACCAGAGCCTGACATTATCAAGAAGGTAAATGATCAATCGTTTGTTTCATCGCGATTATTTGATATGATTATTGGATTATGTTTTTGAAGTTTTGCCATGTTTTAGACTTGTGACTGCTAGTAAAACTTTGCTCGACCACTTGGCGATCCCAACCGGTTTCGAAACCACGAGGTAGCACCACTGACCAACAATTGTTTTTCCTATTTGTATTATTGCAGACCAGTGGCTGTACCGGAGAATGTGTATTTTATTACTTACTTCTCCCTGTGTTTATTTTAGCCATGATATATGTACAGGAATTATGCTGGAGATTCCAGTGGATCACGGACTTCGAAAAACTCTTCGTCTCCTAACTATATAAGTCGAAATAATCTCACTGAGGGCTATTTCTGCCAACAGTGAGACTCTGCACAACCGTTGTAAACAAGGCGTTGCAGAAAGTCGTCTCATATTTTGCAGACGAGCAGGCATCTTGGTCCACGGCAGAGAACAAACTCCACAGAGAGGCAACCCTGACACGTGGCCTGCAACCTTGAACAGCGAGAGCAGTGTGCTCCACTTGCTCACTAGTCTACTACCAAGCAGAAGAGACAACAACACCGCACATCGACGATAAAGTTAAGTGCTAAAAAAGAAGTGCACTCACACACTGCTCTAGAAGGACTGTGCGATAGTCCACTCTTCCAGAAAAAACGAACAATAAGACAGAAAGCACTAATAGCCCAATGATAGACAGTAACAAATATCGAGAACAGTAGCTGCATCAAGGAGCAAACTACTCGAAGTGAAATTTGGACTGTTAAGTTAATCATAGTTATACAGTGGAACCTCCGGTATCCGGCTCTCTGGTATACGACTCCCTCCGTTATGTGACCTGAAAACTTCTGACGGATTCACTTCCAATAATAAATGACCTCTGGTATGCGACAACCTCGTTTATGCGACCAGCGACCGTGTCTTAAGTCCTTTATACGACCGTCTTAGGGCAATTGAAAAGAGATATGAGTTAATTTGCTGTCTGTACCTTTCGTTTTTTCTCTCATGTTAGTGTACGCCTGCTGTTGTCTGCTATTTCCGGTTCGCAAATAAGGGACATTACTCGCCTACACTGGCTGTCAAAATGGCGTCGCGCAAGAGGAACGTTTTGAGTTTGACAGAGAGAATGAAAGTGATTGAAAGAAGTAAAAATGGGGAGAGTTGTTTGTCTATTGCAAGAAGTTTAGACTTTGGGAAGACCCAAATTCAGCTCATCATAAAGGATAAGGAATCTATGAAACTACGATGGGAGAGTGGAGAAAGTGGCGAAAAGGGAAACATCGAAACTGAGAGCTTCTGCACTGACAGACTTGGATGAACGCGTCTGGCAGTGGTTCGACTGTTTTCTATTTTTGAAGTTGTGAATAAAAGACAAAGCTAAAAATGAAACATGTTTTACAGTTTCCTTTGTCAGAGAATACATGCTGGTGAGTGTGAAAATTATGACTACATACCCCTCCGAGCCTGACCCCCCTCCCCCCCACCCCACCCCTTGTTTCCGTTATAAGACCACCTCTATTATAAGACCGTTTTTTCTCAGATTTTGGACGGTCGTATACCGGAGGTTCCACTGTATTACGTTTTGGATATTTAAGTTAGAGTAGTGATTAGACTGTGTCGAGGGCCAATCCCTCGACACAGTGCATAGCTTCAAATATTTGGGAGCCATTGTATCAGACAATGGGTCCCGACAGGAAGTCCTCTCCAGGATCGCACAAACAACTGCTGCCCTGACAAGGTTGAAGCCCATTTGGAAAGACAGGACCATCAGTCTACATTCCAAAGTAAGACTGCTGCGCTCCCTTGTCATCTCCATCTTCCTATATGCTTGCGAAGCATGGACCCTCACAGCAGATCTCCAACGAAGAATACAAAGCATGGAGATGAGGTGCTACAGAAGACTTCTGGGCATTTCCTATACCCAACACATCACCAACGACGAAGTCCGACAGACCATCACACAAGCCATTGGACAACACGATGACCTGCTAACAGTGGTGAAGAAACGGAAACTTCGGTGGTATGGCCACGTCACCAGATCATCAGGCCTTGCAAAGACTATTCTGCAAGGCACAGTGCAAGGAGGTAGAAGAAGAGGGAGACCGAAAAAGAGGTGGGAGGACAACATTCGAGAATGGACTGGTTTGACACTGAGCGAAGCCATCAGGGCTGCTGAGGACAGAGAAAGATGGAGTATGCTGGTTAAACGATCATCTGTGGTGCCCCTACGACCTTCGGGTTACGGGACAGGATAGGATAGGATAGGATAGGATAGGATAGGATAGTGATTAGAAGATTTTGTATAGAGTAGAGGTAATAAATGTGTTATATTTACTGTTAACAAGTGGCTGGACCACCTATGTTTCATTGCCGTGTGAGAGCTAGTGTGTCAGTGAATCTTTTAGACTTTTCTCCCTATCTTTGTAACCCCAGCCTTACACAGACCTGGCAAAACTTATAAATGTATTAAGATTAGTCATAGGGTGATTAACTAGCCGATGCCCGCCGACGAAAGACGAGTGGGTAATAGCAATCCATTGTGCAGAGCCCAGCAACAATAGACCCACCGTCACATGGTGGGCGAAATAAAAAGTGGCCATTTTTCACTATCCATTTTACAGTCTGATTGCTCTTGTGGTTCAGTGTTGATTTAGATTCTTATCCCTTGTTGCCTTGGATGGTTATCCCCGTCTGCCATATCGCCAATGGTGGGTGTAGAAGTTACACCTTAATGTTTATTCATTTATTGTGAGGTACAAGCGTAGTAGCCTACAACGTGTACAGTTATATACTATTGATTTTCTTGAATCACAAGCATAATCTGTTATTGTCTCAAGTAATGCACAGCAACAACATTTGGCTATCGGTGTACAATAAAATGTTATAGGATGGTGGCCATTTGACAATTTTACAAAAAGAGGTTACGTAAACCACATCAGTACAAGGCTTCACTTAGCCCACACAATGGACGGTACAGGAACACTGTAATAGTCGATCGTCGTCGCTCACTCATTCACTATCTTACTCAGTCCAGCCATTAATAGAAGCCAATCAGTCAACAACTTACCTAGGCCTAGTAGCAGCTGTCTCTTGCCTGCAAATACATCAACAATATTATTATTATGACAGTGGTGGTTTGTGTGTGGGGGTGTATATGCATTAGAATGTGGGTGTGTGCGCATGTACCGTGTTGTAAATCACTCTCCCCAAACTCCCTACCCCACCTATACCCCTCCTCTTCTCCCCCTTCCCCTCCCCCCCAACTTCCTCTCCAGCTCCCACCACTCGCTTTCACCCCCACGCTGTTGCTATGGTTCCCAGACATGTGGTCATTTCACACTACAGCTGACCGCCACCTTCTTAGCCATCCGCTACCCTTCTCCACATTTCCAGCACATATGATCAGGACCATACATATTGACCTTGATTTATAAGCAGTGATGTTCACAACATAATAAACATCCCGAATCTGTCAATTAAAATAGTAAACACACAAATATAAAACATTGCGTCACAATTTCGATTTTGAAAAAACCAAAACAATTCTGTCAAGAACAACAACAACAAAAACAACAACAAAATTTGGATAGGAAATTTGATTTGGAATACGAGCTATTAGTTCTTGTTATGACTTCTTTTGAATAAATGTATTCACAAGTTTCTTCATTTTGCCATCACAGTTAGCGACGACAACTTTAATTACACTTTTCTTCAAATTTAAATACGTTACACAGTCATATATCACTAACCAATGCCAATTCCACCGGTCAGCTGTTCGCACGAGGTTCCAATATCTGTCAATCAAACAATCAAGACCATTACATCACATTACATGATTATTGTTTTAGGTCCAGCGGAATTTTCCGAGCCAAATCAGGACCGGACAACCCCTGATTCACAT
>CM072511.1:27256109-27276109 GCA_036898135.1 Oncomelania hupensis | reverse complement strand
TAAAACATGTATTAAATGCTTATTTAAGCCTAGATGGAATCAAAGAATGGATTCACGAAGATTTCTTCTGTTCAGTGAATGGATTGCGACCCCCGTTGGGGTGCCGGGGGGTTTCAGTATAAATAGTATCCCCACTTTCTGCAAATTTAGTGCTTTAAATTCCCACTGTCGCTGTCTTTCTCATTTGCTCTTTCTCATTCCTGCTCTGTTCTATCAATCTGCTATACTATCGTCTTCTTCGCTAGCCCAGTCTCCTACCTTTTTTCTTGAAAACTCTTCCAGGATAAGACTCCTTATTTGTGTATGAGGTCTGTTGGATCAGCTTGGGAATGTTGGACGCTTTCTGCCAGGTGGTCACTAGGGCTTCCTATGATGTTATTATTTAGCAATGTAGGCATTTTATATGTATGTGTTTTGTTGATAATTTATAATGATGTTTGTATTCTATTTTGTTTTTGTGAACGGGGGTTCGATAAGTTGGGGTGAAGCCTCAGCCGTCCCCTGCGTGGGATGTCTTTATTGTAAAGTGACTGGCTGGTGGAGGGCATTCAGTTTTCCCACTAGGGTTGTTTCAGCAGATCTTTTATGCGGATTGGGGGTTGTCCGGTCCTGATTTGGTTCGGAAGAGCCTGGACCTAAAGCAACAATTATGTAATGTAATGTAATGAATGGATTGCTTGGAGGAAGTTTACAATGCGCTCGCATGCGATTTTTAAGGACGACAACTCATGACACAATCTTTAATCGTCTGCAATGGCAGTCTCAGAACTTTGGGTTCTGGTTCTGATTATGCCGTGAATTAGTTCGCCACTCGTTGGTAGTATTTTTGACTTCAGCGATTCGAAGAAAATGTGTGCGTCCACCCACATGCAAATTTTTCTGCGTCATTTTTCATATTTTGTGCGTAATTGACGCACTACTGTGCGTAATCGGGAACACTGAATGGGTAAGGAAATTGAAAGAACCACCGATAAAACGGGTGCGCTTGTTTTGTACGTCTGCTAAGCCGCCACATGATCGGGCCACATCGGTATAATCAACTGCGAAGCGGGACATCAAAATGGACGACGTGTTCTTTCTACGATGCGGTAAAAAGATACCCTCATAAAACAGCTGCTGAAGTGTTGCTTTTTTCCCGACAGGCGAGACGAGGCTTAACGTCCTATTAAAAATTGTTAAGGACAATGAACACAGTCCTAAACTGTCTTAGGTATAAAAAGCCAAAAACCGACGTCTCCACCAGATTCTACTTCATTAGTTACGCATCTACCTGGGCTAGCCCGATCAAACAAGAGTAACTGGATGTCTTTATCAACGCTGTGCAGGAGTGCCGGAGAAAAATGGAACTGCTCATCTAAGTTGAGAGAGAGAGAGAGAGAGAGAGAGAGAGAGAGAGAGAGAGAGAGAGAGAGAGAGAGAGAGAGAGAGAGAGAGAGAGAGAGAGTCTGTGTACCCATACTTTCCACCTGGACGGACTTAAAAAGAAAGACAGACATGTACATTAACGTCCCCGGACACCTTAGCGTTTAGGGGACTTAGACTTACCACACACACACACACACAAAATGTACAAACGATCCTGACGCCGCTTACACCACAGGCGCCCGAAATCTGGATGCGATAGCTTCTCTCTATATAGCCCATCCCTCTCTGTACTATTATATCTAGTACAACAGAGAGACGCGCACTATTCACACTTTTCTGCTATCCTATGCACCAACGGGAATCCCCTCTATGAAAAATACTTCCTTTTTTTTTCTCCGCGTGTTTTAGTGAGTTATTTCCAAATATTCAAGAATAATAACATGTGTCACTGGCCACCTGTATCGTACCCTCACATTTTTTTTTTTGGCTGCAGTTTATTATCCCTTTCTATCGCCAGTGGCGCGCCTAAACCCTACCTACCTAACATTATTTGTGAATTTTTGAAAAATATTCGGAAAAACAAAACGCCCAGCTGCTGGCTCGAACCCACACCTGTCAGGCGCCATTGGTTTCTGGCTTGTGGACAAGGCAAGTTAGTCCCGCCTTAGCCCACTTGGCCACAACGCTAGCCTAACATAGGCAGTTACTTCGTGTTTTGTGAAGGTTGCGACGGCGAAGCTATGGAAAACTACAAGAGTTTTCAGGTCCTGTTTCACTTTCTTTCGATGATCGACGCACCTCCGAAGTCGCCACAAATACAGGCCTCTACGATTGTTTTTTGCATTCTTTCACTGAGCATGTACTTCCTCCACCGTTTTTATACTTATCCCACTCGTTTTCTGGCTCTAACAATCGTCGTTTTCGGCAATTTGCCATATTTAAAAGTCACGCATCAAGTTTTGATAAAAGCAAACCAAGCCAAACCGGAACTTGGTTTCATATAACCTCGTTTTAATTTATAATGGCGATACCCACGAGTTTTTATGAGAGGTGCCGGAAAGTTGTGAATAGAATGGCGCAATCGCTAGCGCCTTTGACAAACACATCAGACCTACAGTTGCCGCCTAAAGTTAGATCTTGTGTTCGGCCTGTCCCTTGAGTAGCTCCTTCAGCCTAGTACGATTCAATCCAACTTACGCCTTGACAGTATGGATCCGGATAGTACTGCATTCCGGGCTGGTTCTGCGTGTACGTGTAAGCAGCACCACCCTGCTCTGCAGAGCTAGAGTCATCTTCGCAAAGGGTCTTCGCCAAACACATATAAAGAGCAACATCATCATAATCATCATCGACTACCTCCTTGCATGTTATGACAGCATTATTATCGACTGTCTCATGTTAGCGCATCATTATCATAAAACATCCACGACATCATTATTATCGAATATATCATTTTATGGCATCGTTATCATCAAGTATCTCACGTTACGACATCATAATCATCCAATATCAACTATTACAACATTGTCATCGAATATCTCATGCTGTTACATCATTATTATTGGCGATATCATGTTACATTATTTTACTCGAACATCCTATGCTGTGATATCATTTATCATGCTATTGCATCATTATCATCGAACATTTCATGCTATGACTTCATTATCATCGAACATTTCATGCTATGACATCATTATTATCGACTCTCTCCTGTTACAACCTCATTATCGATATATTATCCATTAGCTCATGTTATTCCATCAGTATCGTCGAATATATTATGCTACAACATCATCGATGATATCATGTTATGACATAATTATTATTGAATAGAATATGCCATCTCAATCTCATCGAACATCTCATGCTATGACATCATTATCATCGAATAGCTCCTGTTATGACATCATTATCATGGAATATATCGTGCTATCTCGTCATTCTTGTAGAACATATCATGTTATGAAATCATTATCATGGAATATAATTATCACGCTTTCATCCAGCCTCATCACACGCCCTTCCCAAGCCGAGCACGCACGTGCAGCTCCAGGTCAATGTAAAAAGCACCATGCACCGACACCGTCACACAACGTAAACACACACTCACACACACACACACACCCACACACACAAACACACACACGCACACACACACACACACACAGAGAGATTAATATCATATACAATCAGTTTTAGTTTCGTTTTGCCGAGACCTAGTCCTTTTTTAAAATTAATTAATTTATTTAATAGTTCTTATATAGCGCCCTTCCAGCTCAAGAGTTGCTCAAGGCGTTGGTCGATACAGGATTTAATTATTCTGAGACCTCTAGCTTTAACACGAATAATCCTTTGGTAGTTGTACTTGGTCACTAGGAATAAGTTAATTTCGGGCGGAATATAAGTATTTTTTCTACAGCAACTATTGGTGTTGTTGTGTACCTTCATATCAAATTGCAGCTATTACAGGCAAGGTTAAGTGTTAACTTGATTGTGTTGAGGAGAAAGTAACTCTAAAAATGTCTTATCATTTTGACCTCTATGTGGCCTTCAAACATTCTTCAAAACACACTGAGATCCCTACTGCTGAAAGTAGAATAATTTATTTTAACAAATAGTAAGTATGTAATAATAATAGTACTACTACTACTACTACTACTACTACTACTACTACTACTACTACTACTACTACTACTGCTGCTGCTGCTGCTGCTGCGACAACTACTTCTACCATTACTAACTACTACTACTACTACTACTACTGCTGCTGCTGCTGCTGCTGCGACAACTACTTCTACCATTACTAATAAATAAATAAATAAATATATAAATAAATAAATAATAAGCCTTATAAGAATATATCAACATGATTCTAATAAGACTATAATCATAAACAGTAACTTACCAAGGCGACGAGATATAAGGCGATGGTTAGAATGAATGTTGTTTTCATGGCTGCTGGTTCAAGTTCCACTTGTTTTTTCTTCCCGGAAATGTTTTCTTCGATTCGATCAGGTGGACTGTGAACTTCAAGAATGTCCCAGCCCATTTTATATAGTAGTGGTAGAAAAACTAAGCTATTCAGTGTTGATGTGAATCCCGTTGTCATAGAAATAAGGCGAAGGTTTTAATATTTTGCGTTGTTTTGAAATGATAGTCTGGATAAATCAAATCTTGTTTACCTTTTACGTCATGGGGTCCATACGAGAGTGATTAAAAAAAAAAGGAAAAAGAAATCTTGAAATGATGATATTTCAACAGATGATTGGCATAAGAGATAAGTTAATTAGTTTCATGCAAGTTTAATGACTGCATCATACTGCATGCAGCGCATTGCTGTCACTCCGAAAAATAAAACATTCAGCAATAAGACGGGTCTTTTACGTGTCAACGAAAGGGCCGCAGTCAATGTTGGTTTCAAACCTCCCCGAAGGGGACGCGCGCGAGCCTTTCTGTGTTTACAAGCTTGGTAGATCGACCAGCAAGCCAGCAAGCTTCCACAGCGTTGAGGAGGCTGATAATTGAGGTTTATCCACACTTTTGTATTTCGGCGTTAAAACGTGTATTTGGGACCTTAATAAATAAATAAATAAATAAATAAATAAATAAATAAAGCATGCATGCATGCATACATTCATACATACTTTAAAGATCGTGAGTGCCAGCCACAGAAATACATGTACAGCCAACAAGCACTACGTCTCTTCTCCCCATACTCACCCAGGATAGTGCTCAGCTGACTGGGCGTCAGACTATGCGCCCAAAGACTGCAAGTGGGCGCCTCGGGCATTGACCAGCTCCTTGAGCAGCTCTTGAACTGAAAAACGAGTAAATAAATTTAAAAAAAAACAAAACCAGACAGACAGACAGTGAGACAGGCAGGCAAAATACATCAAAGTGATGTTGCCATTATACAAAAATAAAATAGCAATAATTATGCATAATTATATAGTAATACAGGATCAGCTTAGTCGGCATCATTTTGTAGATCAGGAATCCAAATGTTATTTTCGAAAAATAATAATTCATAAAAACTCACTTATTTCAACCAGAGAGACAGGTTACTGAGATAAAAGACGAATTCGGGGTGTAGTCTGCAAATATGTCAATTTAGAACTGCCATGGGACAGTGATTATATTGATGACAAGATGGGAAGACATTCAAATGTATTCCCTGTGCGCAAATACCCACACAATTTGCATACCTTTGTGTTGAAACTGTGATTTGGTCTCTCTCTATCTCACACACACACACAAACACACCCCCCCATCACACACACACACACACACACACACACACACACACACACACATTATGAAGGGCCACTCTTTGACCTACTCACTGCCCACCCCAACTGCCACTACCAACCCTACCCCTTCCGACCTTCCTCCAAATCAAAATTGTACGTCACAGACCAATTGCGTCATAGTGAGAGGGAAAAAAACAACAAAACAATTCTTCACTGGCGAGAGGAGGACATTGTAACTTCTCAGACACCCAACACGACATAACGAATGCAAGGCAAACCAGTCGAAAAGATCGATCAAGGAGGATACCGAGGTACCTTAGGTGCATTGCGAGTCAGCCGAAACGTACGGGTGGTGGAGTGACCATCAGTTTCACTAACTCGGAGGTCCAGTGACCAAGGTCGTCAACTGGTCGTTACGTTGGGGGAGGCCATTTGTTTTCACGAACCGTTGGGTTCAATTCTTCATGCGCCATCGTGGGTACGTGTTCAGCTAGGCTAGACTAGGCTAACAGATGCCAGATAGATAGCTATGTAGGTAAACATAAACAATAATAATATTCATGCGCCATCGTGGGTACGTGTTCAGCTAGGCTATACTAGGCTAACAGATGCCAGATAGATACCTATATAGGTAAACATAAACAATATTAATATTCATGCGCCATCGTGGGTACGTGTTCAGCTAGGCTATACTAGGCTAACAGATGCCAGATAGATAGCTATATAGGTAAACATAAACAATAATAATATTCATGCGCCATCGTGGGTACGTGTTCAGCTAGGCTATACTAGGCTAACAGAATGATGCCAGATAGATAGCTATATAGGTAAACATAAACAATAATAATATTCATGCGCCATCGTGGGTACGTGTTCAGCTAGGCTATACTAGGCTAACAGATGCCAGATAGATAGCTATATAGGTAAACATAAACAATAATAATATTCATGCGCCATCGTGGGTACGTGTTCAGCTAGGCTATACTAGGCTAACAGATGCCAGATAGATAGCTATATAGGTAAACATAAACAATAATAATATTCATGCGCCATCGTGGGTACGTGTTCAGCTGGGCTATACTAGGCTAACAGATGCCAGATAGATAGCTATATAGGTAAACATAAACAATAATAATATTCATGCGCCATCGTGGGTACGTGTTCAGCTAGGCTATACTAGGCTAACAGATGCCAGATTGATAGCTATATAGGTAAACATAAACAATAATAATATTCATGCGCCATCGTGGGTACGTGTTCAGCTAGGCTATACTAGGCTAACAGATGCCAGATAGATAGCTATATAGGTAAACATAAACAATAATAATATTCATGCGCCATCGTGGGTACGTGTTCAGCTAGGCTATACTAGGCTAACAGATGCCAGATAGATAGCTATATAGGTAAACATAAACAATAATAATATTCATGCGCCATCGTGGGTACGTGTTCAGCTAGGCTATACTAGGCTAACAGATGCCAGATAGATAGCTATATAGGTAAACATAAACAATAATAATATTCATGCGCCATCGTGGGTACGTGTTCAGCTGGGCTATACTAGGCTAACAGATGCCAGATAGATAGCTATATAGGTAAACATAAACAATAATAATATTCATGCGCCATCGTGGGTACGTGTTCAGCTAGGCTATACTAGGCTAACAGATGCCAGATAGATAGCTATATAGGTAAACATAAACAATAATAATATTCATGCGCCATCGTGGATACGTGTTCAGCTAGGCTATGCTAGGCTAACAGATGCCAGATAGATAGCTATATAGGTAAACATAAACAATAATAACAATGTGTTTTATTCCATGTTAGTTGGTTTATTTTCGTATGAAATAAGTGTAACTTTTCCAATCATTGTTTCTATATTTTTAGCCTCAGCGCATTCTAGACCGATTCTTAGATCTTTTAGACTTCATCTCACAGCGTTGATAGATATATGTTTATGTTCAGATGTAGATCTCTTGCAGTAAATCCGGTTTGGAGAGCACTTGGCAGAAGTGTTTGTTTATGTCATTATATGTAAGGCATGAAAGTGGAAGCACGAAAGAAGGATCATCAGTCATCTCATCTAACATTCATTATATACTATCACGTGTTATAATTATACAACATTTTTAATGCTTCGACGAACGAAGAACATTACACTATATTTGTGGTTCGTTATAGAAAATTCATATCTGGGACATGAGGTCACCACCTGATCGTTTCAAGTGCAACAAGTGCAGGCCGGGAGATGTGTGAAAGTCGTCGGGGGACAACAACATCAAGGTGTCCATAACATCACGGCAAAACCAACGACAAGGGGGCAATAAAAGAGAACTTTGAACAACATCAACGTCACCATCATCATTGGAAACGAGAACACTCATATCTATACTCCAGTCTCGATATTTAAGATAAGTAGTTGTTTTTATTTCATCATGAACAGCAGCGGGAACAACCCTGGATTATCAGTCCGGACACAAATCAATCATATTTGACTATATCATCGTTCTCATCATTCATAAACATCATCATTGAGTGAATAAGTTGATTTATATCACCATCATATTCAGAGTGTACGCATTTATGGTGCAAATGCGCGCGTGTTTTTCATCTTTGATGCTGTGACTCTGTCCTCAATTGCACACACCGCCTATTTATTAAGAACTTGGAGGCAACCGCGGCAGGTGGTGCGGCATCCTCCTGAAATCATTGCGTATTTTGGGGGTAAGGGCCGCACAAGGATCCTCCCGTGCGTTGACAATGATGATCGATGGATCAACGCAAGATTGAAAGGAAACACGTATTGACAGGAAGTTTTGAGGAAACTTTAATACTGCTGAAGTAGTATACAAAACAATCCCCAAGTCGTTTCTGTTCATATAAACTTGCCATAAAGTAACAAATCAAATAAATGTTAGTGGAGACTATGGACCGGTAGAAGTATTATGTTGATAAGAACTTGTATTCAAGACTGTAGAAATTAGATTATTTCAATAGTTTTGCCTTGGGGAAAGAAAGTGTCCAGTTTTAATTTGTGTACCATTTGCTGCTACATTAGCTTTGCACAAATTGTGAGAAAATATAACGGAAATCCTTTATGATGTTGTTGTGTTTTTTTTAAAAAAGAAGTATATGTGTTGATATTTTAAAAACTTATTATTTACCTAGTTTTTGTTGGGACTGCATTACGTTTGTAACACTTTTACCAGATATGTATCGGTTTGTTTGTTTGTTTGTTTGGTGGAGGTGATACAGTGGTTTGGTTATGGAGGGTGGTGGTCAGGCAAAGGCATTTGCAAGTCAGTTATCAAATCAATCTATTGTGTAACCACGTAAATTATATATATATAATATTGCATTTGGGTAGCATGAGATACAACTCTATTGTTTGGTTTGCAGAGAAACTGTTGCAGTAGTGTGATTCTCACCTTGTACATGTAAATCAAATCATTGACAATGCAATAAATAATAGTGTAATGCTGGATGATGATGATGATGATGATGATGATGATGATGATGATGATGATGATGATGATGATGATGATGACAACGTTGTCTTGTATAGTGCAGGTATTCACGGATAAAACCTTCTTTTCTCAAGCGCATAACACGCCCCAATCCACCCCAAGTTGTGAACGGGTGTTCCGGACTATTTAGAACTAGGTAAGGTAAAACGCAAGCAAGAGGTAAATGAGATGGGCTAGACACTGTCCTCATTAAGCTGGTCTAGAGAAAAGAGAGGTCCCAAACGTCTTCTCTACCAAACAACCAAAAGGATACAGGAACACCTTTACCTGTCTTGTTTGATTTGCAAAGAAACTGCCGAAACAAAATGTTTTTGATCTCGTTAGTCCTATTATTTACAATAAGATATGTAATTAAATAATTCTGGAATTATAAGAGCCTTTTTTTTTCCAATGAAATTTTTTATTTGATGTTTTTAAAATCAGTAATTCGACCTAGGTGATTGCTGCACTTCCTACCCCCCCCCCCCCTCCCTCCTCCCGCCGCTGCGCTCCCCGTGGGGGTGCCGGGGGTTTCAGTATAAATAGTATCCCTGCTTTCTGGAAATTTAGTGCTTTAAATTCCCACTGTCGCTGCCTTTCTCTTTTGTTCTTTCTCATTCCCACTCTGTTCTATCAATCTACTATACTATCTTCTTCTTCTTCGCTAGACCAGTCCCTTACCCATTGTCTTGAAAACTCTTCCGGGACAAAACACTCTCATTATTTTGTAAATAATCCCCACTTTCTGGAAATTTAGTGCTTTAAATTCCCACTGTCGCTGTCTTTATCATTTGCTCTTTCTCATTCCTGCTCTGTTCTATCTATCTGCTATACTATCTTCTTCTTCGCTAGACCAGTCACCTACCTTTTTTCTTGAAAACTCTTCCGGGACAAGACTCTTTATTTGTGTGTGAGGTCTGTTGGATCAGCTTGGGAATATTGGACGCTTTCTGCCAGGGGGTCACTGGGGCTTCCTACGATGTTATTATTTGGCAATGTAGGCAATTTATATGCATGTGTTTTGTTGATATTTTATAATGATGTTTGTATTCTATTTTGTTTTTATAAACGGGTGTTCGATAAATTAGAGAATAGCCTTAGCGTCCCCTGCGTGGAATGTCTTTATTGTAAAGTGACTGCCTATTGGACCGCCTTCAGTGTTACCACTACGGATGTTTCGGCAGATCTTTTACGCGGATGGGGTGTGAGTCCTTTTCAGCGAAGTTGTGATTTTGATTTTGAGGTCCTGATTCGGCTCTTTGTAGTCCTCTGGATCCTGTTAGCAATGAATAACTAACTAACTAACGATTGCTGCACTTAACTTAACTTTGCGTCCATCTTTTGACAATTTTCAAGTTTAGCTATAGTCTAATATGATTACGTTAGCGTCTTGCTTTTTTTTTGGGGGGGGGGGGGTCTTTTTTTTTTTTAAATTCCATCTTTTGTTTTTCTTTTGTGTGTGTGTGTGTGGGTTGAATGTGTCGGTCATTTTAATGTTACCAGCAATAGGCTCGGCTTTACGTCCCTGATGTAGCACATTGTGTAAGCTTCACTTCATTTGATTCATTCTGTAATTTGAACTGATTTATACTTGGGAAAAGGCACCATATGAATTATTATTATTATTATTATTATTATTATTATTATTATTATTATTATTATTATTATTATTATTATTATTATTATTATTATTATTAATATTGTTGTTGTTATTATTATTATTATTATTATTATTATTATTATTATTATTATTATTATTATTGTCACGGCATAACATCCTTGCAAAACACCAGGGCTTCTGTATAAATAGTATCGCCACTTTGTGGAAAGTTTGTGCTTTAAATTACCACTATTTCTGTCATAATCATTTGTTCTTTCTCGTTCCTACTCTGTTCTATCAATTTACTATCTTTTTTGCTAGTCCTCCCTGTAGGGCTGCCGGGGGGTTTCTGTATAAATAGTATCCCCACTTTCTGGAAATTTCCTATCCTATCCTATCCCGTAAGTCAAAGGTCGCTGGGGGACCACAGATGATCGTTTAACCAGCGTACTCCATCTTTCTCTGTTCTCAGCAACCCTCATGCGTGGTTTCATTCAGTGTCAAACCAGTCCATTCTCGAATGTTGTCCTCCCACCTCTTTGTCTGTCTCCCTCTTCTACTGCCTCATTGCACCGTGCCTTGCAGGATGGTTTTCGCAAGGCCAGATGCTCTGGTGATGTGTCCATACGATCGGAGTTTCCGATTGTTCACCACTGTGAGCATGTCATCATGTTGTCCAATGGCTTGTGTGATGGTCTCTCGATCTTCGTCATTGGTGATGTGCTGCCATGCTGGGTATAGGACATGCCCAGAAGTCTTTTGTAGCACCGCATCTCCATGCCTTGTATTCTTCGTTGTAGATCGGATGTGAGGGTCCATGTTTCGCAAGCATATAGGAAGATGGAGATGACAAGGGAGCGCAGCAACCTTACCTTGGAATGTAGACTGATGGTCCTGTCTTTCCAAATGGGCTTCAACCTTGTCAGGGCAGCCGTTGTTTTGCGATCCTGGAGAGGACTTCCTGTCGGGAACCATTGTCTGACACAATGGCTCCTAAATATTTGAAGCTATGTACTGTGTTGAAGGATTCGTCTTGGACTTAGATGTCCATGTTGATGTTTTTGGTGTTGTTGGTCATTATTTATGTCTTCTCAGTACTTATTTCCATTCTATAGGCTCTGGAGGTGATGTCAAGCCTCTGTACACGCTGTTCAAGTTCTTGTTCCTCTCCAGCCAATCCATCGATGTCATCCGCAAAACGGAGGTTGGAGATTGCTCTACCCCCTATGCTGATTGTGCCTTCGTGATCTGCAAGGGTATCTGACATGATGCGGTATAGGAAGATGTTAAAGAGTGTTGGAGAGAGTAGGCATCCTTGACGCACACCGATTGTTGTTCTGAACCAGTTCCCGATGGCGCTGTTGTGGAGGACTGCACTGGTAGCCTTGTCATACAGGCTTTTGATGACTTCAATAATTTTAGGGCTGATGTTGTACACTCTCATGGTTGCCCACAGAGCATGCCAGACTCGGTCAAACGCTTTCTTGAAATCTACAAACACGTGATATAGATGTTGTTGGTGCTGTAGGTATTTCTCGCAGATTATTTTGAGGTTGAAAATCTGCTCAGTGGTACTTCGCCCTGCCCTGAATCCTGGTTGTTCTTCAGCTATGATTTGTTCAGCTTGGGGTTTCAACCTGTTGAGTATTATTTTGAGGAGGACCTTACTGGAAATTTAGTGCTTTAAAATTCCCACTGTCCCTGCTTTCTTCTTTCTCATTCCTACTCTGTTCTATCAACCTACTGTACTATCTTCTTCGCTAGACCAGTCACCTACCTTTTTTCTTGAAAACTCTTCCAAAACTCCTCATTTGTGTATGAGGTCTGTTTGGTCAACTTGGGAATATTGGACGCTTTCTGCCAAATGGTCACTGGAGCTTCCTATGATATTATTATTTAGCAATGTAGGCATTTAATATGTATGTGTTTTGTTGATATTTTATAATAATGTTTGTATTCTATTTTGTTTTTGTAAACGAGGGTTCGATAAATTAGAGTATAGCCTTAGCATCTCCTTCATGGGATGCCTTTATTGTAAAGTGACCGGCTGCATGGTGGAGTGCCTTCAGTGTTACCACTAGGGTTGTTTTAACAGATCTTTTATACGGATCAGGGGTGAGTCCTCTTTCAACTAAGTTGTGGTCCTGATTTTGTGGTCCTGATTCGGCTCTTTGCAGTCCGCTGGACCCTGTAAGAAATGAATAACTAACTTTTTATCTGAGGTATTAATTTTTTTTAATGGAGTTGCTTTTTTTTTTCAATGTGTATATTGTATACACATTCCTAAAGTAATAAATACAACTAAGAGTGATTTTATATTTGCGTGGACGTGTCTGGTAAGAGTTTACATCATTCTCTCTGTCATAGTCTTTGCCTTTCTGCTACAACTACCGTGTATTTGTATTCACACTGTGTAGCAGAAACTCACCGAGTCTTAACGTTCGCCGTTCTGCTACAACTACCATGTATTTGTATTCACACTGTGTAGCAGAAACTCACCGAGTCTTAACGTTCGCCGTTCTGCTACAACTACCATGTATTTGTATTCACACTGTGTAGCAGAAACTCACCGAGTCTTAACGTTCGCCGTTCTGCTACAACTACCATGTATTTGTATTCACTCTGTGTAGCAGAAACTCACCGAGTCTTAACGTTCGCCGTCCCACTTTTTATGAATGAACATTACAGTTTAAAGTCACCACCCATCATTTGCGATACGGCAGACAGTATAAGCACCCCATAGTAAAAGGGGGGATAGGGGCCTAAATCCACACTGAGCATACTGCTAAGGCAGACAGTGACAAAATAACCACTTTTTATCCTGCCCACTAGAGGATTCGAACCTGGGTCATCGGTGTGCCAGGCGAATTCATTAGCTGAGAGGCGAAAGTAATCGTCAGCTAGTCTCGGTGATTTGCATTATGAATTCAGCAACTATGATATAATGTTTTATGTATAGAGAAAGAGCTGGTAATTAAACAACCGTACGTCACTGCACATGTGTCGGACTTCCTCAGAAAAGCCACGGATTCAGTTGACCGGAGGATAGGCCTTATCTGCTGCTTCTGTCTCTCACAACCTCACTCCCACACTGCATTGTACTTTCAGTTTCACGTTCCTTTATAGAGTATTAACTGGCAGAAGAGAATCGAGAGAGAGAGAGAGAGAGAGAGAGAGAGAGAGAGAGAGAGAGAGAGAGAGAGAGAGAGAGAGAGAAAAGACGATGATGATGATCTGAACTTTGAACTGATCTGTCATTAAAAAGCGCTAGGTAAATACCATGGTGATGATGGTGATGATCATGGGGGAGGGGGAGGGGGGGAGGGAAAGCGGATAAAAGAGGACAAGGTGAGGGAGACAGAGAAGTGTAGTCAGAGAGGGAGGAGGGTGGGGTGGGGTAGAGATCCGTGTGAAAGAGAGTGGAGAGTGCTATGGTTGGAAATAAGATGAGTGCAAGGAAAACAGTGAGAGACATAGAGTGAGGGAGAGAGAGAGCTGGCGATGTGGATGAGTAGGGAAAAACAGATCGAGAAAACCAGATCAGAGAAAGACAAAGAAAGATAGAGAGGAAACCAACATGGAATAATTTAATGGAAACAACTACATGTGAAGTCGATGCTAGTAACATTTTATTAACAAATCCAAAATCTAAATCATATTTTTTTTTAAACAATGAGGGAAAAAGTAAAAGAATGAACAAATGATTTGATCAATAATCAAGTGCCCAGCGTCTTCCAAAACATGTCATTGTTTCGTGGTAAACACTCAATAAAAAAAATAAATAAATCTGGGGGTGGTGGAAGAAGTTTTGGAAATGGACTGTATGTGTTACAAAAAATAAAAAATATATACTGGTTTTAGAAATGGACTGTTAAAAAAGACAACACAACAACAACAACACAATCGAGATTGTCGCTTTTAAAATGGTTCGGGAAATGGACTTGTCTGTGAGCTTAGCACCCTCGCCGACGCCATGTCGATTGATCTGAGCAATTACGCTGAGCCTTCTTGGGCTTCATCCATGCCCATTCCAGTTTCGCCCATCATTCCTCCCTACAATTCTGAAACAACAGCAGAAAAGTGTACAACGTCACTGGAATGAGAAACAACTTCACCTTCATCCGTTCTTCCACCTTCTCTCTCTCCTTCCTCCTCTTCCACCTCCTCCCCCCTTTTATTCCCCCCGTCCCCCCAACAAAACAAAATAATAACTGCTGACAAGAACGTACGACGGTGATAATGAGGAAGAGGACGACGACTATGTTGATGATGATGTTGATGACGATGATCATGATGACAATGATGATGACTGTGGTAATGAGGGTGGTAGTGTTGAGTGTGCTGCTACATCTACAGCTACTGCTGCTGCTGCTGATAACAATGACGACTATATAATGCTACTGTTGGTGCTGTTGCTGCTCTTGCTGACGATTATGGTGATTCCATTACTGTTGTTGCTGCTGCTGATGACGATGGTGACAATAAAACTGCTTCTGCTGCCGCTGAGGATTACGATAATGATGATGAATATATGATGCTAATACTACAGCTGCTGTTGCTGAGAATAAAACTACACTATACGCTGTTGATTGGTGCTATTGCTACTATGACTACAACTACTTCTACTACTGCTGCTGCTTCTACTACTACTACTAAGGCTGCTGCTTCTGATGATACTACTATTAATACTACAAATAATAATACTACCGCTGCTGCTGTTGATGAAGATGATGATGATGGTCCTACTGCTGCTTCTGCTGCTGCTGATGATGATGATGGCGACGAAGACGACAAGAGCGATAACTATACCGTACCAGAATAGGTGGGGGCGTACGCAGGTCTAGCGATGCAGCGTCTGACGAATATGCCCTGACCAAAGGTCTGTCGACGTCCCAAGACACCAAGGAGACCACCGACGTTGGTGTTGGTCTCGTACTCTGGGCAGCAGGCGAAGAAGCCAAAAGTGTTGGAGCTGGTCCCGCCAATCATCTGGTTACACTGGTAATCACTGGTGCATGTGCTGGGCACGGTGAGTCCGAGGTACAAGCCTGCAATTTATATGTTTAAGTAATCGTGTTTTCTTTGTTTTCTTAAATCAGAACCAGAAGTACGGTTGTGTGTGTGTGTGTCTGTGTGTGTGTGTCTGTGTGTGTGTGTTTTAATAAATTAGAATCAGAGGCGCCAAGCCTGCAACGCGTTTAGTAATCGTGTTGTCTTTGTTTTCTTAAATCAGAATCAAAGGTGCCAAACCTGCTACGCGTTTAATAATTGTTGTGTTTTTGTTTATTTGTTAGTTTTGTTGTTGTCTTGTGTTTTCTTTAATCTAAATCAGAGGCACCAAACCTGCAACGCGTTTAGTAACCGTTTTCTTTGTTTTGTTGAATCCGAATCAAAGGTACAACCCTGCAGCGCGTTTAGTAATCGTAGTTTTTGTTCTTGTTGTTTTGTTTTCAGTCAGAATCTGAGGTACACCCACCGGCCTAGCTCATGTGGTAGAGCGTTTGCCTGGCACCCCGATGTCCCAGGTTCGAATCCCGCGAGAGGCAAGTTCGAACCGGCACTAAGGCTACATGCCTACACGTTCAGTCTGCTTTGACCTGTGTACAATTAAGTCGCTGACTAGCAGACGACAGTAGTAAAGTTGTGTTATGCATACGTAGGCTACAGCTTCACAAGATAAGCCGTGACGACATCCAGCTGACCAAACACCCGCCACCCACGCATCTCGTAGTCTCGCACGATAGCTGACCAGAGCGTGAAGATAGTCTTTGTTTAAACAGCACTGTAGAAGGACACACGTTGGAAGATCTCTCTCAGTAAGACTACGTAAGTGACGGATGAAAATCATTCATCGCAGTATAACCAGAGCCTGACATTGTCAAGAAGGTAAATGATCAATCGTTTGTTTTATCGCGATTATTTGATATGATTATTGGATTATGTTTTTGAAGTTTTGCCATGTTTTAGACTTGTGACTGCTAGTAAAACTTTGCTCGACCACTTGGCGATCCCGACCGGTTTCGAAACCACGAGGTAGCACCACTGACCAACAATTGTTTTTCCTATTTGTATTATTGCAGACCAGTGGCTGTACCGGAGAATGTGTATTTTATTACTTACTTCTCCCTGTGTTTATTTTAGCCATGATATATGTACAGGAATTATGCTGGAGATTCCAGTGGATCACGGACTTCGAAAAACTCTTCGTCTCCTAACTATATAAGTCGAAATAATCTCACTGAGGGCTATTTCTGCCAACAGTGAGACTCTGCACAACCTTTGTAAACAAGGCGTTGCAGAAAGTCGTCTCATATTTTGCAGACGAGCAGGCATCTTGGTCCACGGCAGAGAACAAACTCCACAGAGAGGCAACCCTGACACGTGGCCTGCAACCTTGAACAGCGAGAGCAGTGTGCTCCACTAGCTCACTAGTCTACTACCAAGCAGAAGAGACAATAACACCACACATCGACGATAAAGTTAAGTGCTAAAAAAGAAGTGCACTCACACACTGCTATAGAAGGACTGTGCGATAGTCCACTCTTCCAGAAAACGAACAATAAGACAGAAAGCACTAATAGCCCAATGATAGACAGTAACAAATATCGAGAACAGTAGCTGCATCAAGGAGCGAACTACTCGAAGTGAAATTTGGACTGTTAAGTTAATCATAGTTATATTACGTTTTGGATATTTAAGTTAGAGTAGTGATTAGAAGATTTTGTATAGAGTAGAGGTAATAAATGTGTTATATTTACTGTTAACAAGTGGCTGGACCACCTATGTTTCATTGCCGTGTGAGAGCTAGTGTGTCAGTGAATCTTTTAGACTTTTCTCCCTATCTTTGTAACCTCAGCCTTACACAGACCTGGCCAAACTTATAAATGTATTAAGATTAGTCATAGGTTGATTAACTAGCCGATGCCCGCCGACGAAAGACGAGTGGGTAATAGCAATCCATTGTGCAGAGCCCAGCAACAATAGACCCACCGTCACATGGTGGGCGAAATAAAAAGTGGCAATTTTTCACTATCCATTTTACAGTCTGATTGCTCTTGTGGTTCAGTGTTGATTTAGATTCTTATCCCTTGTTGCCTTGGATGGTTATCCCCGTCTGCCATATCGCCAATGGTGGGTGTAGACGTTACACCTTAATGTTTATTCATTTATTGTGAGGTACAAGCGTAGTAGCCTACATCGTGTACAGTTATATACTATTGATTTTCTTGAATCACAAGCATAATCTGTTATTGTCTCAAGTAATGCACAGCAACAACATTTGGCTATCGGTGTACAATAAAATGTTATAGGATGGTGGCCATTTGACAATTTTACAAAAAGAGGTTACGTAAACCACATCAGTACAAGGCTTCACTTAGCCCACACAATGGACGGTACAGGAACACTGTAATAGTCGATCGTCGTCGCTCACTCATTCACTATCTTACTCAGTCAAGCCATTAATAGAAGCCAATCAGTCAACAACTTACCTAGGCCTAGTAGCAGCTGTCTCTTGCCTGCAAATACATCAACAATATTATTATTATGACAATGGTGGTTTGTGTGTGGGGGTGTATATGCATTAGAATGTGGGTGTGT
The DNA here is from genome assembly GCA_036898135.1 of Oncomelania hupensis. Taxonomy (NCBI): domain Eukaryota; kingdom Metazoa; phylum Mollusca; class Gastropoda; order Littorinimorpha; family Pomatiopsidae; genus Oncomelania; species Oncomelania hupensis. The sequence continues at coordinate 27,257,783 of CM072511.1, read as the reverse complement.
GCGCATGTACCGTGTTGTAAATCACTCTCCCCAAACTCCCTACCCCACCTATACCCCTCCTCTTCTCCCCCTTCCCCTCCCCCCAACTTCCTCTCCAGCTCCCACCACTCGCTTTCACCCCCACGCTGTTGCTATGGTTCCCAGACGTGTGGTCATTTCACACTACAGCTGACCGCCACCTTCTTAGCCATCCGCTACCCTTCTCCACATTTCCAGCACATATGATCAGGACCATACATATTGACCTTGATTTATAAGCAGTGATGTTCACAACATAATAAACATCCCGAATCTGTCAATTAAAATAGTAAACACACAAATATAAAACATTGCGTCACAATTTCGATTTTGAAAAAACCAAAACAATTCTGTCAAGAACAACAACAACAACAAAAACAACAACAAAATTTGGATAGGAAATTTGATTTGGAATACGAGCTATTAGTTCTTGTTATGACTTCTTTTGAATAAATGTATTCACAAGTTTCTTCATTTTGCCATCACAGTTAGCGACGACAACTTTAATTACACTTTTCTTCAAATTTAAATACGTTACACAGTCATATATCACTAACCAATGCCAATTCCACCGGTCAGCTGTTCGCACGAGGTTCCAATATCTGTCAATCAAACAATCAAGACCATTACATCACATTACATGATTATTGTTTTAGGTCCAGCGGAATTTTCCGAGCCAAATCAGGACCGGACAACCCCTGATTCACATAAAAGATCTGCTGAAACAACCCTAGTGGTAAAACTGAAAGCTCTCCACCAGCCAGTCACTTTACAATAAAGACATCCCACGCAGGGGACGCTGAGGCTGTACTCTAATTTATCGAACATCCGTTTACAAAAACAAAATAGAATACAAACATCATTATAAATTATCAACAAAACACATACATATAAAATGCCTACATTGCTAAATAATTACATCATAGGAAGCCCTATTGACCACCTGGCAGAAAGCGTCCAATATTCCCAAGCTGATCTAACAGACCTCACACACAAATAAAGAGTCTTTTCTTGGTAGAGTTTTCAAGAAAATAGGTAGGTGACTTGTCTAGCGAAGAAGAAGATATTATAGCAGATTGATAGAACAGAGCAGGAATGAGAAAGAGCAAATGAGAAAGACAGCGACAGTGGGAATTTAAAGCACTAAATTTGCAGAAAGTGGGGATACTATTTATACTGAAACCCCCGGCACCCCAACGGGAGTAATCAAGAACAAACATAGCATGATGGTAGGAGTAGCAGTAGTAGTAGTAGTGGTAATAGTGGTGGTAGGGGTGGTGGTGGTGGTGGTACGGTGCACAGGCGCTTGTATCTGGACACGTGAGCGCCTATGCCTGTGACGCGTGTTCCTCTGGGTATAAATAGATAGGGCACAGGCATAGTCACTCGCCTGTCCAGATACAAACGCTTGTGTGGTGGTAGGGGGCGCAGTAGTGCAGTGAATTGGACACAGGCTAGCCATGTTACTTGTTAAGCAACGTCCACAAGGGTTAGTTCTTGGATGGGTGATCATGCTTGGAAGGCAACCACCAAAGGACACCAATAGATGGAAACAAACGCTCGACGCGCCCCAGTCCACTGAGCTAGCTGTAAATGGGTTACATGGATCTGTTTAGAAACGGGGAAGGTACAGCAGCGAGAGAGAGAGAGAGGAGA
>CM072511.1:27233609-27253609 GCA_036898135.1 Oncomelania hupensis | reverse complement strand
CCGGAGAAAAATGGAACTGCTCATCTAAGTTGAGAGAGAGAGAGAGAGAGAGAGAGAGAGAGAGAGAGAGAGAGAGAGAGAGAGAGAGAGAGAGAGAGAGAGAGTCTGTGTACCCATACTTTCCACCTGGACGGACTTAAAAAGAAAGACAGACATGTACATTAACGTCCCCGGACACCTTAGCGTTTAGGGGACTTAGACTTACCACACACACACAAAAAATGTACAAACGATCCTGACGCCGCTTACACCACAGGCGCCCGAAATCTGGATGCGATAGCTTCTCTCTATATAGCCCATCCCTCTCTGTACTATTATATCTAGTACAACAGAGAGACGCGCACTATTCACACTTTTCTGCTATCCTATGCACCAACGGGAATCCCCTCTATGAAAAATACTTCCGGTTTTTTTTCTCCGCGTGTTTTAGTGAGTTATTTCCAAATATTCAAGAATAATAACATGTGTCACTGGCCACCTGTATCGTACCCTCACATATTTTTTTTTTTTTTTGCTGCAGTTTATTATCCCTTTCTATCGCCAGTGGCGCCCTAAACCCTACCTACCTAACATTATTTGTGAATTTTTGAAAAATATTCGGAAAAACAAAACGCCCAGTTGCTGGCTCGAACCCACACCTGTCAGGCGCCATTGGTTTCTGGCTTGTGGACAAGGCAAGTTAGTCCCGCCTTAGCCCACTTGGCCACAACGCTAGCCTAACATAGGAAATTACTTCGTGTTTTGTGAAGGTTGCGACGGCGAAGCTATGGAAAACTACAAGAGTTTTCAGGTCCTGTTTCACTTTCTTTCAATGATCGACGCACCTCCGAAGTCGCCACAAATACAGGCCTCTACGATTGTTTTTTGCATTCTTTCACTGAGCATGTACTTCCTCCACCGTTTTTATACTTATCCCACTCGTTTTCTGGCTCTAACAATCGTCGTTTTCGGCAATTTGCCATATTTAAAAGTCACGCATCAAGCTTTGATAAAAGCAAACCAAGCCAAACCGGAACTTGGTTTCATATAACCTCGTTTTAATTTATAATGGCGATACCCACGAGTTTTTATGAGAGGTGCCGGAAAGTTGGGAATAGAATGGCGCAATCGCTAGCGCCTTTGACAAACACATCAGACCTACAGTTGCCGCCTAGAGTTAGATCTTGTGTTCGGCCTGTCCCTTGAGTAGCTCCTTCAGCCTAGTATCTACGATTCAATCCAACTTACGCCTTGACAGTATGGATCCGGATAGTACTGCATTCCGGGCTGGTTCTGCGTGTACGTGTAAGCAGCACCACCCTGCTCTGCAGAGCTAGAGTCATCTTCGCAAAGGGTCTTCGCCAAACACATATAAAGAGCAACATCATCATAATCATCATCGACTACCTCCTTGCATGTTATGACAGCATTATTATCGACTGTCTCATGTTAGCGCATCATTATCATAAAACATCCACGACATCATTATTATCGAATATATCATTTTATGGCATCGTTATCATCAAGTATCTCACGTTACGACATCATAATCATCCAATATCAACTGTTACAACATTGTCATCGAATATCTCATGCTGTTACATCATTATTATTGGCGATATCATGTTACGACATTATTTTACTCGAACATCCTATGCTGTGATATCATTTATCATGCTATTACATCATTATCATCGAACATTTCATGCTATGACTTCATTATCATCGAACATTTCATGCTATGACATCATTATTATCGACTCTCTCCTGTTACAACCTCATTATCGATATATTATCCATTAGCTCATGTTATTCCATCAGTATCGTCGAATATATTATGCTACAACATCATCGATGATCTCATGTTATGACATAATTATTATTGAATAGAATATGCCATCTCAATATCATCGAACATCTCATGCTATGACATCATTATCATCGAATAGCTCCTGTTATGACATCATTATCATGGAATATATCGTGCTATCTCGTCATTCTTGTAGAACATATCATGTTATGAAATCATTATCATGGAATATAATTATCACGCTTTCGTCCAGCCTCATCACACGCCCTTCCCAAGCCGAGCACGCATGTGCAGCTCCAGGTCAATGTAAAAAGCACCATGCACCGACACCGTCACACAACGTAAACACACACTCACACACACACACACACACACACACGCACACACACACACACAGAGATTAATATCATATACAATCAGTTTTAGTTTCGTTTTGCCGAGACCTAGTCCTTTTTTAAAATTAATTTATTTATTTAATAGTTCTTATATAGCGCCCTTCCAGCTCAAGAGTTGCTCAAGGCGTTGGTCGATACAGGATTTAATTATTCTGAGACCTTTAGCTTTAACACGAATAATCCTTTGGTAGTTGTACTTGGTCACTAGGAATAAGTTAATTTCGGGCGGAATATAAGTATTTTTTCTACAGCAACTATTGATGTTGTTGTGTACCTTCATATCAAATTGCAGCTATTACAGGCAAGGTTAAGTGTTAACTTGATTGTGCTGAGGAGAAAGTAACTCTAAAAATGTCTCATCATTTTGACCTCTATGTGGCCTTCAAACATTCTTCAAAACACACTGAGATCCCTACTGCTGAAAGTAGAATAATTTATTTTAACAAATAGTAAGTATGTAATAATAATAGTACTACTACTACTACTACTACTACTACTACTACTACTACTACTACTACTACTACTACTACTACTACTACTACTGCTGCTGCTGCTGCTGCTGCTGCGACAACTACTTCTACTATTACTAATAAATAAATAAATAAATAAATAAATAAATAAATAAATAAATATATAAATATATAAATAAATAAATAATAAGCCTTATAAGAATATATTAACATGATTCTAATAAGACTATAATCATAAACAGTAACTTACCAAGGCGACGAGATATAAGGCGATGGTTAGAACGAATGTTGTCTTCATGGCTGCTGGTTCAAGTTCCACTTGTTTTTTCTTCCCGGAAATGTTTTCTTCGATTCGATCAGGTGGACTGTGAACTTCAAGAATGTCCCAGCCCATTTTATATAGTAGTGGTAGAAAAACTAAGCTATTCAGTGTTGATGTGAATCCCGTTGTCATAGAAATAAGGCGAAGGTTTTAACATTTTGCGTTGTTTTGAAATGATAGTCTGGATAAATCAAATCTTGTTTACCTTTTACGTCATGGGGTCCACACGAGAGTGATTAAAAAAAAAAGGAAAAAGAAAGTTTGAAATGATGATATTGCAACAGATGATTGGCATAAGAGATAAGTTAATTAGTTTCATGCAAGTTTAATGACTGCATCATACTGCATGCAGCGCATTGCTGTCACTCCGAAAAATAAAACATTCAGCAATAAGACGGGTCTTTTACGTGTCAACGAAAGGGCCGCAGTCAATGTTGGTTTCAAACCTCCCCGAAGGGGACGCGCGCGAGCCTTTCTGTGTTTACAAGCTTGGTAGATCGACCAGCAAGCCAGCAAGCTTCCACAGCGTTGAGGAGGCTGATAATTGAGGTTTATCCACACTTTTGTATTTCGGCGTTAAAACGTGTATTTGGGACCTTAATAAATAAATAAATAAATAAAGCATGCATGCATGCATACATTCATACATACTTTAAAGATCGTCAGTGCCAGCCACAGAAATACATGTACAGCCAACAAGCACAAGGTCTCTTCTCCCCATACTCACCCAGGATAGTGCTCAGCTGACTGGGCGTCAGACTATGCGCCCAAAGACTGCAAGTGGGCGCCTCGGGTATTGACCAGCTTTTTGAGCAGCTCTTGAACTGAAAAACGAGTAAATAAATTTTAAAAAAAAAACAGACAGACAGACAGTGAGACAGGCAGGCAAAATACATCAAAGTGATGTTGCCATTATACCAATAAAATTATAATTACGCATTAAAAAAAATAGCATTAATTATGCATAATTATATAGTAATACAGGATCAGTTTAGTCGGCATCATTTTGTAGATCAGGAATCCAAATGTTATTTTCGAAAAATAATAATTCATAAAAACTCACTTATTTCAACGAGAGAGACAGGTTACTGAGATAAAAGACGAATTCGGGGTGTAGTCTGCAAATATGTCAATTTAGAACTGCCATGGGACAGTGATTATATTGATGACAAGATGGGAAGACATTCAAATGTATTCCCTGTGCGCAAATACCCACACAATTTGCATACCTTTGTGTTGAAACTGTGATTTGGTCTCTCTCTATCTCACACACACACACAAACACACCCCCCCATCACACACACACACACACACACACACACACACACACACACACACACACATTATGAAGGGCCACTCTTTGACCTACTCACTGCCCACCCCAACTGCCACTACCAACCCTACCCCTTCCGACCTTCCTCCAAATCAAAATTGTATTTACAGGGTATTAGGGGATGGCGGAGGGGAGTTGGGGAGAGGGGAGGGAGAAGCGGTGGGGAGAAAGGGGAACTGACCCCATTCTTTCTACAGCCCTGCATTTTGTTGTTGTTGTTGGTGGTGGTGGTGGTGGTGGTGTCACTGATGATTTACAATGTCAACAAGGAGGATAGATAGATTGAAAAGGAAACTTACAGGGAATTGGAAAAGAATTTGTTTTATTGTTGTTGTGGATACTAATGATGTAAAATGGTCAGGAAGATGATCAATAGGTCAACGAGAGATTGAAAGGGTAACTCGTAGTGAAGGAAGGTGTGGAGGAAATTGTTTTGTTGTTGTCGTCACTGATGATGTCAAACGGTCACGAAGATGATCGATAGGTCAAAATAAAATTGGAAAAGAAAATTCATAGTTGACAGAAAGGTTTGAGGAACTTGTTTTATTGTTGTCGTCAATGATGATGTAAAATGGCCACAAAGTTGATTGATAAACAAAAGATTGAAGAGAATCTTGTAGAGAAGGACCTTAAGTTTTGAGAAAATTGTTTTGCTGTTGATTTTGTCATAGATAATTTAAAATAGTCAGGATGACTGTCGCGAAAATATGCGTCTCTTCTATCAGCAACGGTGCATCGGTTTTTTTTTTTTGGTTTTTTTTTTTATGTTCATAATAACAATATTTTAGGTACCTTTAAATTGTCAGTCTCAATAGAATTCCAAGGTCTGTGTTTTGACGTCGTCGTCATAATACGTCACAGACCAATTGCGTCATAGTGAGAGGGAAAAAACAAACAACAAAACAATTCTTCACTGGCGAGAGGAGGACATTGTAACTTCTCAGACACCCAACACGACATAACGAATGCAAGGCAAACCAGTCGAAAAGATCGATCAAGGAGGATACCGAGGTACCTTAGGTGCACTGCGAGTCAGCCGAAACGTACGGGTGGTGGAGTGACCATCAGTTTCACTAACTCGGAGGTCCAGTGACCAAGGTCGTCAACTGGTCGTTACGTTGGGGGAGGCCATTTGTTTTCACGAACCGTTGGGTTCAATTCTTCATGCGCCATCGTGGGTACGTGTTCAGCTAGGCTAGACTAGGCTAACAGATGCCAGATAGATAGCTATGTAGGTAAACATAAACAATAATAATATTCATGCGCCATCGTGGGTACGTGTTCAGCTAGGCTATACTAGGCTAACAGATGCCAGATAGATAGCTATATTAGTATATAGGTAAACATAAACAATAATAATATTCATGCGCCATCGTGGGTACGTGTTTAGCTAGGCTATACTAGGCTAACAGATGCCAGATAGATAGCTATATAGGTAAACATAAACAATAATAATATTCATGCGCCATCGTGGGTACGTGTTCAGCTAGGCTATACTAGGCTAACAGATGCCAGATAGATAGCTATATAGGTAAACATAAACAATAATAATATTCATGCGCCATCGTGGGTACGTGTTCAGCTAGGCTATACTAGGCTAACAGATGCCAGATAGATAGCTATATAGGTAAACATAAACAATAATAATATTCATGAGCCATCGTGGGTACGTGTTTAGCTAGGCTATACTAGGCTAACAGATGCCAGATAGATAGCTATATAGGTAAACATAAACAATAATAATATTCATGCGCCATCGTGGGTACGTGTTCAGCTAGGCTATACTAGGCTAACAGATGCCAGATAGATAGCTATATAGTTAAACATAAACAATAATAATATTCATGAGCCATCGTGGGTACGTGTTTAGCTAGGCTATACTAGGCTAACAGATGCCAGATAGATAGCTATATAGGTAAACATAAACAATAATAATATTCATGCGCCATCGTGGGTACGTGTTCAGCTAGGCTATACTAGGCTAACAGATGCCAGATAGATAGCTATATAGGTAAACATAAACAATAATAATATTCATGCGCCATCGTGGGTACGTGTTCAGCTAGGCTATACTAGGCTAACAGATGCCAGATAGATAGCTATATAGGTAAACATAAACAATAATAATATTCATGCGCCATCGTGGGTACGTGTTCAGCTAGGCTATACTAGGCTAACAGATGCCAGATAGATAGCTATATAGGTAAACATAAACAATAATAATATTCATGCGCCATCGTGGGTACGTGTTCAGCTAGGCTATACTAGGCTAACAGATGCCAGATAGATAGCTATATAGGTAAACATAAACAATAATAATATTCATGCGCCATCGTGGGTACGTGTTCAGCTAGGCTATACTAGGCTAACAGATGCCAGATAGATAGCTATATAGGTAAACATAAACAATAATAATATTCATGCGCCATCGTGGGTACGTGTTCAGCTAGGCTATACTAGGCTAACAGATGCCAGATAGATAGCTATATAGGTAAACATAAACAATAATAATATTCATGCGCCATCGTGGGTACGTGTTCAGCTAGGCTATACTAGGCTAACAGATGCCAGATAGATAGCTATATAGGTAAACATAAACAATAATAATATTCATGCGCCATCGTGGGTACGTGTTCAGCTAGGCTATACTAGGCTAACAGATGCAGATAGATAGCTATATAGGTAAACATAAACAATAATAATATTCATGCGCCATCGTGGGTACGTGTTCAGCTAGGCTATACTAGGCTAACAGATGCCAGATAGATAGCTATATAGGTAAACATAAACAATAATAATATTCATGCGCCATCGTGGGTACGTGTTCAGCTAGGCTATACTAGGCTAACAGATGCCAGATAGATAGCTATATAGATAAACATAAACAATAATAATATTCATGCGCCATCGTGGATACGTGTTCAGCTAGGCTATGCTAGGCTAACAGATGCCAGATAGATAGCTATATAGGTAAACATAAACAATAATAACAATGTGTTTTATTCCATGTTAGTTGGTTTATTTTAGTATGAAATAAGTGTAACTTTTCCAATGATTGTTTCTATATTTTTAGCCTCAGCGCATTCTAGACCGATTCTTAGATCTTTTAGACTTCATCTCACAGCGTTGATAGATATATGTTTATGTTCAGATGTAGATCTCTTGCAGTGGATCCGATTTGGAGAGCACTTGGCAGAAGTGTTTGTTTATGTCATTATATGTAAGGCATGAAAGTGGAAGCACGAAAGAAGGATCATCAGTCATCTCATCTAACATTCATTATCAACTATCATGTGTTATAATTATACAACATTTTTAATGCTTCGACGAACGAAGAACATTACACTATATTTGTGGTTCGTTATAGAAAATTCATATCTGGGACATGAGGTCACCACCTGATCGTTTCAAGTGCAACAAGTGCAGGCCGGGAGATGTGTGAAAGTCGTCGGGGGACAACAACATCAAGGTGTCCATAACATCACGGCAAAACCAACGACAAGGGAGCAATAAAAGAGAACTTTGAACAACATCAACGTCACCATCATCATTGGAAACGAGAACACTCATATCTATACTCCAGTCTCGATATTTAAGATAAGTAGTTGTTTTTATTTCATCATGAACAGCAGCGGGAACAACCCTGGATTATCAGTCCGGACACAAATCAATCATATTTGACTATATCATCGTTCTCATCATTCATAAACATCATCATTGAGTGAATAAGTTGATTTATATCACCATCATATTCAGAGTGTACGCATTTATGGTGCAAATGCGCGTGTGTTTCTCATCTTTGATGCTGTGACTCTGCCCTCAATTGCACTCACCGCCTATTTATTAAGAACTTGGAGGCAACCGCGGCAGGTGGTGCGGAATCCTTCTGAAATCACTGCGTATTTTGGGGTAAGGGCCGCACAAGGATCCTACCGTGCGTTGACAATGATGATCGATAGATCAACGCGCGATTGAAAGGAAACACGTATTGACAGAAAGTTTTGAGGAAACTTTAATACTGCTGAAGTAGTATACAAAACAATCCCCAAGTCGTTTCTGTTCATATAAACTTGCCAGAAAGTAACAAATCAAATAAATGTTAGTGGAGACTATGGACCGGTAGAAGTATTATGTTGATAAGAACTTGTATTCAAGACTGTAGAAATTAGATTATTTCAATAGTTTTGCCTTGGGGAAAGAAAGTGTCCAGTTTTAATTTGCGTACCATTTGCTGCTACATTAGCTTTGCACAAATTGTGAGAAAATATAACGGAAATCCTTTATGATGTTGTTGTGTGTTTTTTTTAAAGAAGTATATGTGTTGATATTTTAAAAACTTATTATTTACCTAGTTTTTGTTGGGACTGCATTACGTTTGTAACACTTTTACCAGATATGTATCGGTTTGTTTGTTTGTTTGTTTGTTTGGTGGAGGTGATACAGTGGTTTGGTTATGGAGGGTGGTGGTCAGGCAAAGGCATTTGCAAGTCAGTTATCAAATATATATATATATATATATATATATATATATATATATATATATATATATATATATATATATATATATATATATATATATATATATATATATATATATATATATATATATATATATATATATATATATATATATATATATATATATATATATATATATATGGATGTGCTGGAGTATTACTCTGAGCTAGCTGCCTTGTTTTGCATTTGGGTAGCATGAGATACAACTCTATTGTTTGGTTTGCAGAGAAACTGTTGCAGTAGTGTGATTCTCACCTTGTACATGTAAATCAAATCATTGACAATGCAATAAATAATAGTGTAATGCTGGATGATGATGATGATGATGATGATGATGATGATGATGATGATGATGATGATGATGATGATGATGATGATGATGATGATGACAACGTTGTCTTGTATAGTGCAGGTATTCACGGATAAAACCTTCTTTTCTCAAGCGCATAACACGCCCCAATCCACCCCAAGTTGTGAACGGGTGTTCCGGACTATTTAGAACTAGGTAAGGTAAAACGCAAGCAAGAGGTAAATGAGATGGGCTAGACACTGTCCTCATTAAGCTGGTCTAGAGAAAAGAGATGTCCCAAACGTCTTCTCTACCAAACAACCAAAAGGATACAGGAACACCTTTACCTGTATTGTTTGATTTGCAAAGAAACTGCCGAAACGAAATGTTTTTGATCTCGTTAGTCCTATTATTTACAATAAGATATGTAATTAAATAAGGCAAGGTCCTCCTGAAAATAATACTCAACAGGTTGAAACCCCAAGCTGAACAAATCATAGCTGAAGAACAAGCAGGATTCAGGGCAGGGCGAAGTACCACTGAGCAGATTTTCAACCTCAGAATAATCTGTGAGAAATACCTACAGCACCAACAACATCTATATCATGTGTTCATAGACTTCAAGAAGGCGTTTGACCGAGTCTGGCATGCAGCTCTATGGGCAACAATGAAAGTGTACAACATCAGCCCAAAAATTATTGAAGTCATCAAAAGCCTGTATGACAAGGCTACCAGTGCAGTCCTCCACAACAGAGCCATCGGGAATTGGTTCAGAACAACAATCGGTGTGCGTCAAGGATGCCTACTCTCTCCAACACTCTTCAACATCTTCCTAGAGCGCATCATGTCGGATGCTCTTGCAGACCATGAAGGCACAGTCAGCATAGGGGGTAGAGCAATCTCCAATCTTCGTTTTGCAGATGACATTGATGGATTGGCTGGAGAGGAACAAGAACTTGAACAGCTGGTACAGAGGCTTGACACCACCTCCAAAGCCTATGGAATGGAAATAAGTGCAGAGAAGACCAAAATGATGACCAACAACACCAATGGCATCAATACGGACATCAAAGTCCAAGGCCAATCCCTCGACACAGTGCATAGCTTCAAATATTTAGGAGCCATTGTATCAGACAATGGGTCCCGACAGAAGTCCTCTCCAGGATCGCACAAACAACTGCTGCCCTGACAAGGTTGAAGCCCATTTGGAAAGACAGGACCATCAGTCTACATTCCAAAGTAAGACTGCTGCGCTCCCTTGTCATCTCCATCTTCCTATATGCTTGCGAAGCATGGACCCTCACAGCAGATCTCCAACGAAGAATACAAAGCATGGAGATGAGGTGCTACAGAAGACTTCTGGGCATTTCCTATACCCAACACATCACCAACGACGAAGTCCGACAGACCATCACACAAGCTATTGGACAACATGATGACCTGCTAACAGTGGTGAAGAAACGGAAACTTCGGTGGTATGGCCACGTCACCAGATCATCAGGCCTTGCAAAGACTATTCTGCAAGGCACAGTGCAAGGAGGTAGAAGAAAAGGGAGACCGAAAAAGAGGTGGGAGGACAACATTCGAGAATGGACTGGTTTGACACTGAGCGAAGCCATCAGGGCTGCTGAGGACAGAGAAAGATGGAGTATGCTGGTTAAACGATCATCTGTGGTGCCCCTACGACCTTCGGGTTACGGGACAGGATAGGATAGGATAGGATAGGAATTAAATAATTCTGGAATTATAAGAGCCTTTTTTTTCCAATGAAATTTTTTATTTGATGTTTTTAAAATCAGTAATTCGACCTAGGTGATTGCTGCACTTCCTACCCCCCCCCCCCCCTCCCTCCTCCCGCCGCTGCGCTCCCCGTGGGGGTGCCGGGGGTTTCAGTATAAATAGTATCCCTGCTTTCTGGAAATTTAGTGCTTTAAATTCCCACTGTCGTTGCCTTTCTCTTTTGTTCTTTCTCATTCCCACTCTGTTCTATCAATCTACTATACTATCTTCTTCTTCTTCGCTAGACTTACCCATTGTCTTGAAAACTCTTCCGGGACAAAACACTCTCATTATTTTGTAAATAATCCCCACTTTCTGGAAATTTAGTGCTTTAAATTCCCACTGTCGCTGTCTTTATCATTTGCTCTTTCTCATTCCTGCTCTGTTCTATCTATCTGCTATACTATCTTCTTCTTCGCTAGACCAGTCACCTACCTTTTTTCTTGACAACTCTTCCGGGACAAGACTCTTTATTTGTGTGTGAGGTCTGTGGGATCAGCTTGGGAATATTGGACGCTTTCTGCCAGGGGGTCACTGGGGCTTCCTACGATGTTATTATTTGGCAATGTAGGCAATTTATATGCATGTGTTTTGTTGATATTTTATAATGATGTTTGTATTCTATTTTGTTTTTATAAACGGGTGTTCGATAAATTAGAGAATAGCCTCAGCGTCCCCTGCGTGGAATGTCTTTATTGTAAAGTGACTGCCTAATGGACCGCCTTCAGTGTTACCACTACGGATGTTTCGGCAGATCTTTTACGCGGATGGGGTGTGAGTCCTTTTCAGCGAAGTTGTGATTTTGATTTTGAGGTCCTGATTCGGCTCTTTGTAGTCCTCTGGATCCTGTTAGCAATGAATAACTAACTAACGATTGCTGCACTTAACTTAACTTTGCGTCCATCTTTTGACAATTTTCAAGTTTAGCTATAGTCTAATATGATTACGTTAGCGTCTTGCTTTTTTTTTTTGGTTCTTTTTTTTTTTTAAATTGCATCTTTTGTTTTTCTTTTGTGTGTGTGTGTGTGGGTTGAATGTATCGGTCATTTTAATGTTACCAGCAATAGGCTCGGCTTTACGTCACTGATGTAGCACATTGTGTAAGCTTCACTTCATTTGATTCATTCTGTAATTTGAACTGATTTATACTTGGGAAAAGGCACCATATGAATTATTATTATTATTATTATTATTATTATTATTATTATTATTATTATTATTATTATTATTATTATTATCAGTGATCGTCCTAGAGTTTTGCAAAACCGGTACGACGTCACAGTAAACAAACCCACTTGAACGCAAACCGGTAGGCCAGTCACGGAAACCGGTATGACCCATAGCAAATCTTAATGCGTCACTATTTTGACAATTTCAACGATTTTGCACTCAAAGTGTCTGGGCTTGATTAACGTAGGCTAGTGCAAGTAGATGACGACTCTGTTAATGCACTTTCTGTTTCATTAGAAACATCTTCGTCTTCACATAAACTTCTTTTATCGCCCCTCTCCTTCCTAGCAAAAAATGAAAAAATAGATTTTTGCTTCTTCATTATGACTAGCCTATCTGCCACTGTCGCAATACATACTGACGAGCACGAGGAAAGAAAAAATCGAAAAGTGCGCGAGTTTAATTTATCCGTATTCACGATAGCCTTGCGCCCGCCAATGTTATATCATCTGTATTAATTACCTCAAAGAATTTGGCAAGGCTACTGAACGTATTCGCAGGCCTCTCGTCTACACTCCCTAAACACATAATCAGCGTGGCTGGCTGGCTGGCTGGCTCTCTCTCTCTCTCTCTCTCTCTCTCTCTCTCTCTCTCTCTCTCTCTCTCTCTCTCTCTCTCTCTCTCTCTCTCTCTCTCTCTCTTCATTTCTCTTGTTTTTCTTTCTCTTTTCCTTTATTTTTGAAACCAGTCAAACAAAATAAGAACCGGTAGGCTCTACCGGCTACTGATTTTTCAACCGGTACTTTTATTCTCAAACCGGTAAAATGCCGGTAATTTCCGGTTAAAACCATCCCTGTTATTGTTATTATTATTATTATTATTATTATTATTATTATTATTATTATTATTATTATTATTATTATTATTATTATTATTATTATTGTTGTTGTTATTATTATTATTATTATTATTATTATTATTATTATTATTATTATTATTATTATTATTATTATTATTGTCACGGCATAACATCCTTGCAAAACACCAGGGCTTCTGTATAAATAGTATCGCCACTTTGTGGAAAGTTTGTGCTTTAAATTACCACTATTTCTGTCATAATCATTTGTTCTTTCTCGTTCCTACTCTGTTCTATCAATTTACTATCTTCTTTGCTAGTCCTCCCTGTAGGGCTGCCGGGGGGTTTCTGTATAAATAGTATCCCCACTTTCTGGAAATTTCCTATCCTATCCTATCCCGTAAGTCAAAGGTCGCTGGGGGACCACAGATGATCGTTTAACCAGCGTACTCCATCTTTCTCTGTTCTCAGCAACCCTCATGCGTGGCTTCATTCAGTGTCAAACCAGTCCATTCTCGAATGTTGTCCTCCCACCTCTTTTTCTGTCTCCCTCTTCTTCTGCCTCATTGCACCGTGCCTTGCAGGATGGTTTTCGCAAGGCCAGATGCTCTGGTGATGTGTCCATACGATCGGAGTTTCCGATTGTTCACCACTGTGAGCATGTCATCATGTTGTCCAATGGCTTGTGTGATGGTCTCTCGAACTTCGTCATTGGTGATGTGCTGCCATGCTGGGTATAGGACATGCCCAGAAGTCTTTTGTAGCACCGCATCTCCATGCCTTGTATTCTTCGTTGTAGATCGGATGTGAGGGTCCATGTTTCGCAAGCATATAGGAAGATGGAGATGACAAGGGAGCGCAGCAACCTTACCTTGGAATGTAGACTGATGGTCCTGTCTTTCCAAATAGGCTTCAACCTTGTCAGGGCAGCCGTTGTTTTGCGATCCTGGAGAGGACTTCCTGTCGAGACCCATTGTCTGACACAATGGCTCCTAAATATTTGAAGCTATGTACTGTGTTGAAGGATTCGTCTTGGACTTAGATGTCCATGTTGATGTTTTTGGTGTTGTTGGTCATTATTTATGTCTTCTCAGTACTTATTTCCATTCTATAGGCTCTGGAGGTGGTGTCAAGCCTCTGTACACGCTGTTCAAGTTCTTGTTCCTCTCCAGCCAATCCATCGATGTCATCCGCAAAACGGAGGTTGGAGATTGCTCTACCCCCTATGCTGATTGTGCCTTCGTGATCTGCAAGGGTATCTGACATGATGCGGTATAGGAAGATGTTAAAGAGTGTTGGAGAGAGTAGGCATCCTTGACGCACACCGATTGTTGTTCTGAACCAGTTCCCGATGGCGCTGTTGTGGAGGACTGCACTGGTAGCCTTGTCATACAGGCTTTTGTTGACTTCAATAATTTTAGGGCTGATGTTGTACACTCTCATGGTTGCTCACAGAGCTGCATGCCAGACTCGGTCAGACGCTTTCTTGAAATCTACAAACACGTGATATAGATGTTGGTGCTGTAGGTATTTCTCGCAGATTATTTTGAGGTTGAAAATCTGCTCAGTGGTACTTCGCCCTGCCCTGAATCCTGGTTGTTCTTCAGCTATGATTTGTTCAGCTTGGGGTTTCAACCTGTTGAGTATTATTTTGAGGAGGACCTTACTGGAAATTTAGTGCTTTAAAATTCCCACTGTCCCTGCTTTCTTCTTTCTCATTCCTACTCTGTTCTATCAACCTACTGTACTATCTTCTTCGCTAGACCAGTCACCTACCATTTTTCTTGAAAACTCTTCCAAAACTCCTCATTTGTGTATGAGGTCTGTTTGGTCAACTTGGGAATATTGGACGCTTTCAAATGGTCACTGGAGCTTCCTATGATATTATTATTTAGCAATGTAGGCATTTAATATGTATGTGTTTTGTTGATATTTTATAATAATGTTTGTATTCTATTTTGTTTTTGTAAACGAGGGTTCGATAAATTAGAGTATAGCCTTAGCATCTCCTTCATGGGATGCCTTTATTGTAAAGTGACCGGCTGCATGGTGGAGTGCCTTCAGTGTTACCACTAGGGTTGTTTTAACAGATCTTTTATACGGATCAGGGGTGAGTCCTCTTTCAACTAAGTTGTGGTCCTGATTTTGTGGTCCTGATTCGGCTCTTTGCAGTCCGCTGGACCCTGTAAGAAATGAATAACTAACTTTTTATCTGAGGTATTAATTTTTTTTAATGGGGTTTCTTTTTTTTTTTCAATGTGTATATTGTATACACATTCCTAAAGTAATAAATACAACGAAGAGTGATTTTATATTTGCGTGGACGTGTGTGGTAAGAGTTTACATCATTCTCTCTGTCATAGTCTTTGCCTTTCTGCTACAACTACCGTGTACAGTATTTGTATTCACACTGTGTAGCAGAAACTCACCGAGTCTTAACGTTCGCCGTTCTGCTACAACTACCATGTATTTGTATTCACACTGTGTAGCAGAAACTCACCGAGTCTTAACGTTCGCCGTTCTGCTACAACTACCATGTATTTGTATTCACACTGTGTAGCAGAAACTCACCGAGTCTTAACGTTCGCCGTTCTGCTACAACTACCATGTATTTGTATTCACTCTGTGTAGCAGAAACTCACCGAGTCTTAACGTTCGCCGTCCCACTTTTTATGAATGGACATTACAGTTTAAAGTCACCACCCATCATTTGCGATACGGCAGACAGTATAAGCACCCCATAGTAAAAGGGGGGATAGGGGCCTAAATCCACACTGAGCATACTGCTAAGGCAGACAGTGACAAAATAACCACTTTTTATCCTGCCCACTAGAGGATTCGAACCTGGGTCATCGGTGTGCCAGGCGAATTCATTAGCTGAGAGGCGAAAGTAATCGTCAGCTAGTCTCGGTGATATGCATTATGAATTCAGCAACTATGATATAATGTTTTATGTATAGAGAAAGAGCTGGTAATTAAACAACCGGACGTCACTGCACATGTGTCGGATTTCCTCAGAAAAGCCACGGATTCAGTTGACCGGAGGATAGGCCTTACTGGCAGAAGAGAGTCGAGGGAGAGAGAGAAAAGACGATGATGATGATCTGAACTTTGAACTGATCTGTCATTAAAAAGCGCTAGGTAAATACCATGGTGATGATGGTGATGATCATGGGGGGGAGGGGGGGAGGGAAAGCGGATAAAAGAGGATAAAGTGAGGGAGACAGAGAAAGGTAGTCAGAGAAGGAGGGGAGGGAGTGTGTGGAGATCTGTGTGAAAGAGAGGGGAGAGTGATATGGTTGAAAATAAGATGAGTGCAAGTAAAAGAGTGAGAGAGAGACAGAGAGTGAGGGAGAGAGAGAGCTGGCGATGTGGATGAGTAGGGAAAAACAGATCGAGAAAACCAGATGAGAGAGAAAGACAGAGAAAGATAGAGAGGAAGCCAACATGGAATAGTTTAATGGAAACAACTACATGTTAAGTCGATGCTAGTTACATTTTATTAACAAATCCAAAATCTAATTCATATTTTTTTAAACAATGAGGGGAAAAGTAAAAGAATGAACAAATGAATTGATCAATAATCAAGTGTCCAGCGTCTTCCAAAACATGTCATTGTTTCGTGGTAAACACTCAATAAAAACATAGTAAAACTGGCGGTGGGGGAGAAGTTTTGGAAATGGAGTGTACGTGTTACAAAAAATAAAAAATATATACTGGTTTTAGAAATGGACTGTTAAAAAAGACAACACAACAACAACAACATACAACACAATCGAGATTGTCGCTTTTAAAATGGTCCGGGAAATGGACTAATCTGTGAGTTTAGCACCCTCGCCGACGCCATGTCGATTGATCTGAGATTACGCGGAGCCTTCTTGGGCTTCATCCATGCCCATTCCAGTTTCACCCATCATTCCTCCCTAGAATCCTGAAACAACAGCAGAAAAGGTACAACGTCACTGCAATGAGAAACAACTTCACCTTCATCCGTTCTTCCACCTTCTCTCGCTCCTTCCTCCTCTTCCACCTCCTCCTCCCCCCCTCCCACTCCTAACAAAACAAAATAATAACTGGTGACAAAAAAGTACCACGGTGATAATAAGGATGACGACTATGATGATGATGTTGATGACGATGATGATAATGATGATGACTGTGGTAATGATGGTGGTAGTGTTGAGCGTGCTGATAAATCTACTGCTACTGCTGCTGCTGCTGCTGATAACAATGACGTCTATATAATGCTACTGTTGTTGTTGGTGATGCTCTTGCTGACGATTATGGTGATTCCATTACTGTTGTTGCTGCTGATGATGACGATGGTGACAATAAAACTGCTTCTGCTGCCGCTGAGGATTACAATAATGATGATGAATATATGACGCTAATACTACCGCTGCTGTTGCTGAGAATAAAACTAAAATATACGCTGTTGATTGGTGCTATTGCCACTACGACTACAATTACTACAAAAACTACTACTACTACTGCTGCTGCTTCTACTACTACTACTACTACTACTAAGACCGCTGCTTCTGATGATACTACTATTATTACTACTACTAATAATACTACCGCTGCTGCTGTTGATGACGATGATGATGATGGTCCTACTGCTGCTTCTGCTGATGATGATGGCGACGACGACGACAGGAGACGATAACTATACCGTACCAGAATAGGTGGGGGTGTACGCAGGTCTAGCGATGCAGCGGCTGACGTATCTGCCCTGACCAAAGGTCTGTCGACGTCCCAAGACACCAAGGAAACCACCGACGTTGGTGTAGGTCTCGTACTCTGGGCAGCAGGCGAAGAAGCCAAAAGTGTTGGAGCTGGTCCCGCCAATCATCTGGTTACACTGGTAATCACTGGTGCATGTGCTGGGCACGGTGAGTCCGAGGTACAAGCCTGCAATTTATATGTTTAAGTAATCGTGTTTTCTTTTGTTTTCTTAAATCAGAACCAGAGGTACGGTTGTGTGTTAGTGTCTGTGTGTGTGTGTGTTTTAATAAATCAGTATCAGAGGCGCCAAGCCTGCAACACGTTTAGTAATCGTGTTGTCTTTGTTTTCTTAAATCAGAATCAAAGGTATCAAACATGCAATGCGTTTAATAATTGTTGTGTTTTTGTTTGTTTGTTGTTGTTTTGTGTTTTCTTTAATCTTAATCAGAGGCACCAAACCTGCAACGCGTTTAGTAACCGTGTTTTCTTTGCTTTGTTGAATCCGAATCAAAGGTACAAGCTTGCAGCGCGTTTAGTAATCGTGGTTTTTTTCGTTTTGTTTTGTTTTCATTCAGAATCTGAGGTACGCCCACCGTCCTAGCGTGGTACAGCGTTTGCCTGGCACCCCGATGACCTAGGTTCGAATCCCGTGATGTGTCGCGAGAGGCAAGTTCAAACCGGCACTAAAGCTACATGCCTACACGTTCAGTCTGCTTTGACCTGTGTACAATTAAGTCGCTGACTAGCAGACGACAGAAGTAAGGTTGTGTTATGCATACGTAGGCTACAGCTTCACAAGACAGGCCGTGACGACATCCAGCTGACCAAACACCCGCCCCCCACTCATCTCGTAGTCTCGCACGATAGCTGACCAGAACGTGAAGATAGTGTTTGTCTGAACAGCACTGTAGAAGGACACACGTTGGAAGATCTCTCTCAGTAAGACTACGTAGGTGACGGATGAAAATCATTCATCGCAGTATAACCAGAGCCTGACATTGTCAAGAAGGAAAATGATCAATCGTTTGTTTCATCGCGATTATTTGATATGATTATTGGATTTTGTTTGTGATGTTTTGCCATGTTTTAGACTTGTGACTGCTAGTAAAACTTTGCTCGACCACTTGGCGATCCCGACCGGTTTCGAAACCACGAGGTAGCACCACTGACCAACAATTGTTTTTCCTATTTGTATTATTGCAGACCAGTGGCTGTACCGGAGAATGTGTATTTTATTACTTACTTCTCCCTGTGTTTATTTTAGCCATGATATATGTACAGGAATTATGCTGGAGATTCCAGTGGATCACGGACTTCGAAAAACTCTTCGTCTCCTAACTATATAAGTGGAGATAATCTCACTGAGGGCTATTTCTGCCAACAGTGAGACTCTGCACAACCTTTGTAAACAAGGCGTTGCAGAAAGTCGTCTCATATTTTGCAGACGAGCAGGCATCTTGGTCCACGGCAGGGAACAAACTCCACAGAGAGGCAACCCTGACACGTGGCCTGCAACCTTGAACAGCGAGAGCAGTGTGCTCCACTAGCTCACTAGTCTACTACCAAGCAGAAGAAACAACAACACCGCACATCGACGATAAAGTTAAGTGCTAAAAAAGAAGTGCACTCACACACTGCTCTAGAAGGACTGTGCGATAGTCCACTCTTCCAGAAAAACGAACAATAAGACAGAAAGCACTAATAGCCCAATGATAGACAGTAACAAATATCGAGAACAGTAGCTGCATCAAGGAGCGAACTACTCGAAGTGAAATTTGGACTGTTAAGTTAATCATAGTTATTACGTTTTGGATATTTAAGTTAGAGTAGTGATTAGAAGATTTTGTATAGAGTAGAGGTAATAAATGTGTGATATTTACTGTTAACAAGTGGCTGGACCACATGTTTCATTGCCGTGTGAGAGCTAGTGTGTCAGTGAATCTTTTAGACTTTTCTCACTATCTCTGTAACCCCAGCCTTACACGAACCTGGCCAAACTTATAAATTTATTAAGATTAGTCATAGGGTGATTAACTAGCCGATGCCCGCCGACGAAAGACGAGTGGGTAATAGCAATCCATTGTGCAGAGCCCAGCAACAATAGACCCACCGTCACATGGTGGGCGAAATAAAAAGTGGCCATTTTTCACTATCCATTTTACAGTCTGATTGCTCTTGTGGTTCAGTGTTGATTTAGATTCTTATCCCTTGTTGCCTTGGATGGTTATCCCCGTCTGCCATATCGCCAATGGTGGGTGTAGACGTTACACCTTAATGTTTATTCATTTATTGTGAGGTACAAGCGTAGTAGCCTACAACGTGTACAGTTATATACTATTGATTTTCTTGAATCA
>CM072511.1:27203609-27228609 GCA_036898135.1 Oncomelania hupensis | reverse complement strand
TGCTAACAGCACTGGATGAGGTGCTTAACTTGCGACACAGTAGCGAGTGCTCCAACCACTGCGCTATCCGACACCCCTATCTCATGTTATCGCATCATTATCATAAAAGATCCACGTCATCATTATTATGGAATACAAGGATAAAAACTTGTATCTCATTTCATGTCATCGTTATCATCGAGTATCTCATTCATCATCCAATATCAACTGTTAATCTCATCATTCTCATCGAAAATCTCATGTTGTGACATCATTACCATCGAATATAACTATCACGCTTTCGTCCAGCCTCATCGCACTCCCTTCTCAAGCTTCTCCGGCATAAGGCCGGACATTACACCCCCCTACCATTCCTTGCAAACTATCTACTTACCCTTAATAATAAAACACAAAACCCAAGGTGCAATAATAAACAATTTATTTCAAACAAAACGCTCACTCTTTCTCACGCAATACAAGCATTCATTCTATACATCCTAGCTAAATATTTAACGACCAAAAAAAAATGAAATAGGGTGATTCAATGATAAGCCTTAAACTTGAATTATGCAAGATGAAAATAACTTTAGAATAATAATGTTATCTTCTAATAGAGTCTTGGCATCATTCAATCTAATGTTTAATCAGACGAAAGTCCATCTCAAGTCATGTTTTTTCTTTATCTGACAAACCAAAATATGATGATATCTGTTCGTAGATCACACTCTTGCAAGTCATGGAGGTCGAGAGTGAGAGAAGGTAGGCGATGATGTCGCTAGGTATGTGTAACAAGCAGACCAGTTTACCCTGCACTATTTGAGCTTTGGCTTGTTTAGCAGTAGTAAAACTTAGAAGGTTACTGTAGTCTATAGCAGACGATTAAGGTATAACTGATGTGTACACACACACTGCGAGCTGACGCGAGCCGTTTAGTGACATCATCGCGGCCTACGATGGTGTTTAGAACTTTATAGTCACTTAGATTGTTTCATCCAATCAGGACACAGGTAGAGTGGTTAGGACCAGTTCTGGCTGATTCAGTCAAAGCCAAGTATAGGGGCAGTCTAGTTGGAGACGCTAAGCAGTACACAGCTACTTCCTAGGAAAAATCTCTCCACTGATAGACCAGGGTAGCAGTGCTTGTTGAATATTTGAATTCAATCAAATAGCCACAGGCCTGACATTGTCGAACAGGTAAATGAACATACTTCTGGTTCATCGTGATGTATTTATATTATTGTTGAAATTATGTTTGTGGAATTTGCTATGCATAGATTTGAATTGTTAGTCCGACTTTGCCTTACCACGTGGAGAAGCCGACCACGTGTCAAGCACGACCGGGTTTGACGCCATGTTGTATACCTGACGGAACCACTGTTGTTTAACCTATATGTATGCTTGCAGACCAGTGGCTATACCAGTGAATGTTTATAATATTATTAATTGTTTATGTGTATAGTTAGCCACGATTTATATTTATGTATGTATAGGAAATTAGAGTGGAGATTCCAGTGGACCACGGACTTAGCAGAATGTTCGTCGCTTATGTATAGAGATGTGGAGCTATCACTGAGGGCTACTTTGGCTTTCAGTGAGACGCTCTGCACAGACCTATTATTGAGAGTTGTGCAGAATTTCGTCTCATATGTTACAGACGAGCAGGCGGGATATCGTGAGCCCAACTCTGCAAAGAATAGAACCTAATCTACTATTCGAGTTGGCTGGCGAGGCATCTACAGCATCGAGCGCAGATAGCCCACCCGTCGAACACAAGCAACGACAACACAGAGTGTCGTAGAAGCTACCTCAACGCAGCGCTTCAACTTCGAAAACAATCAGTTAAGTGCCCAGGAAACAATGCACTAAAACTGTATCAAAAGGACCACAGTAGTCCACTCTTTATGAACGCTAATAGCCAGTGCCCTATGAAGAAAAAGTAGCTGCCTAGACTATCAGCGAGCGAACCATTCGCATTGACAATTGAACTTTTAAGTTAGATTCGTACTTCGAAGATCGTGTATAGAGTAGAAGAAATAAATGTATGATTTTGACTGTTATCAAGTGGCTGGACTACATAGGATTCATAGCCGTGTGAAAGCCAGTGCGACAGTGATCTTTTACCATTTTTCTATCTATCTCTGTACCCCAGCCTTAACACAGACGGAGCTAAACAAATAAATGTATTAAAGTAATTCACCGGGTGACTCACTAGCGGTCCCCATAGAATAAGACGTGGTGAGGGTTACAGCATTCCATTGTGCAGAGCCCAGCAGCAATAACCACCCCCCCCCCCCCCCCCCCCCCCGTCCATTTTAATTGGATGAGCCTATCACCCCCACCCCCCCCCCCCCCCCCCCCCACCCCCCCCCCCCCCCCCCCCCCCCCCCCCCCCCCCCCCCCCCCCCCCCCCCCCCCCCCCCCCCCCCCCCCCACCCTCCCCCCCCCCCCCCCCCCCCCCCCCCCCCCGTCACATTTTTATGGTGAGCCTAGTCAGGATCTGTGTATAATAGGAACTGGATATAACCGGATCTAGGTACATTAGAATAAGATAACAGGATTAGTAGAAGTAGATTAACTTAGAATAGTTGTAAGTGTCAATTTTGGTGCACTGTTCTTTTCTTTAAAAACGTTTTTGCTTCAATTCTTTTTGTGCCTGTATGTTGCATTGTTCTTTTGCAGGTTTTGCTTAAATAACTGTTGTATGCCATTTGACTCTTGTTTTATTCTACTATTGAGTACGAATTTGATAGTCTTTGCATTGTGGTTTATTGAATTGCAACATTGCTAGTGTTTTTGTATTCCACGTGATTCAGAGGCTGGTCATAGACACTTTTGACAATGTCAGACCCAGAGGCCTTGAGATTGCGCTTCAAGGAACTAGGAGAATCCTTACACTTAGCAGGAACCGACTTAATTGCGTATATCAATGAAGAAGTAGAGAAGCAGGAGGCTAGGGCAGAGAGAGCAGCAGAGAGAGAACAGAAGAAAGCAGAATTAGAAGCAGAACAGAAGAAAGCAGCATTAGAAGCAGAACAGAAGAAAGCAGCATTAGAAGCAGAGAGAGAAGCGAAGAAATTAGAAGCAGAGAGAGAAACGAAGAAATTAGAAGCAGAACAGAAGAAGGTAGCAGCAGAGAGATAAGCAGAAGTTAGGAGATGGTAGTATGAGAGGGCAGAAAAGGAAAAAGACAGACAGCATGAGTTGGAATTGAGAAGATTAGGATCTGGAGCCTCAAGTTCTTCCTCAACCCCTCCCCACTCAGATCAACTAGAGGTAGCCTTCAACCCCGTACTAGGGATTTCATTTCCACTGGGGACATTCAACGAACGAGAAGAAGGTCTAGATCTCTATCTGACTAGGTTTGAGTGCCTAGCAACTGAGTATAAACTAGATCCCACCCATTGGTCTTTTATGCTTAGTCAAGGGCTTAGAGGAAAGGCATATGACATCTACAGTAAGCTACCGACTGACAGAGTGACTGACTATCACAAAGTAAAAGAGGCACTCCTAACGGGATTCGAACTAACAGGAGAATGCTACCGGCAAAAATTCCGCACCAATCGGAGAGCGAAAGGAGAGAGCTATGCGCAGTTCACGGATCGGTTGTCCACAATGCTAGATAAGTGGATTAGCCAGTCAGCCACGGCTAAGACATATGATGGACTGACAGAACTATTAGTATGGGAACAGCTACGGGAAACCATGACCCCCGAGCTGAAAACATTCTCAGTAGAGCAGGGCGCGGAAAGACTGGAGGATCTGGTCAAGGTCGCAGATAGGTACGTGGCCGCCCCACGGAGAAGCCAAGAGCTTCAGGCGAGACCTAAAACCTAACGGGAAAGAGGTACATAAACGAATCCCTCACCGGGAAGAGCGCCCCGCGAATAGGCCGAATCACCCCAGACCTGGGCAGAATAGAGGACCCAACCCGGAATTCGGTAAAAGAGGTCCCGCAGAACCAAAACGGTATTGCTCGTTCTGCAACAGAAATAATCACTCCACCGCGGAATGTTTCAAGTTGGCTGCACAACGTAGGGACGAGCGCGAAAGCCGGCCAGCTCATAGAGTTCTAGCTCAAAGCAGCGGAACAAAGCCACACCCCATAGGAGATCACCCATCGGTGACAGACACGGTCAAGGTCAACGGAAAAGAAGCGAACTGTCTGTATGACACAGGTCTATCATACGACGCGATAGTTAGCGAATCTCTTGTATCACGCGCGGACTTGACGGACAAGACAGTCGAACTACAAGGAGCAGACTTGACGAAACCGACGACTACTTGCCCAATAGCTTGGATAGAAGTAGAGAGTAGATACGTCACAGGACGAATCCAAGCAGCTGTTTTACAGAAACCCCTGTATGATCTAGTGCTAGGATGTAGGTATGTGTTCTTAAGCACGCCCCCTAAAACTGTAGAGATAGCTGCAGTGCAAACCAGGGCCCATGCTAAAACCCAACCACCCCAGCCCGAGTTAGCCCCGAATCCAGGACTCGAAGAGATCAAAACAGCACAGAAAGAGGACACCTCGATAGCCAAGTGCTTTCAGAAGCTACCCAAGGCGCACACACCCCCTCACAAAGGAGAATTCTACATGGAAGATGGAGTTCTACATCGACAAGGAGATGGAGATCACACTCAATTAGTACTACCAGCTACCCTTCGAGCCCAAGTACTAGAATTAGGCCACAGCATGCCACTCAGCGGACACATGGGAATTGGAGCCACAGTGCAGAGAATCAGCGCACACTACTATTGGCCAGGAATCACGGAGGATGTCAAGCGCTACGTGAAATCTTGTCACCAGTGTCAACGATATTCTCCGCGCCATCACACCGTACCAGTTACCTTAGGACCAGCAGTAGTAGTCGGCGTGCCATTCCAGCAAGTCTCAGTAGACATAGTAGGACCACTGCCCATGACGAAGAAGCGGAACAGATTTCTACTCACACTCGTCGACGCCTGTACGATGTGGTGCGAAGCAGTCCCGTTGCCAGCGATCGACACCCGGAAGATTGCAGATGCACTCATCGCCATCTTTATCAGAGTCGGATTCCCGGACAGCATTAGAATGGACAACGGATCTCAGTTTACCGGCCGCCTGATGCAAGACGTGTTCGAGTTGATACAAGTTCATCACATTCGCACACCACCGTACCACCCAGCCAGCAACGGACAAGTCGAAAGACTGAATGGAACCCTTCTCACCTTCCTCAGGTAAGTAGCCGACGACAATCCAGAAGCGTGGGACACCTACGTGAATGCGGCACTGTTCGCATATAGAGAAACGCAGGACCGCTAGAAGCCCTACGCAGAAGTTGGACGGAAGCCAGATAGACGACACACCCAGAGGTGCCACCAAGTACGGGTCGCAGACCTGCAGGAAACCTCAAAGCAACCGTGGAAGAATGCTGGTGAAGCACTGAAGAAGGCAAGAGCCTGTCAGGGCGAAGTACTACAACCGCCACGCGAAGGACCGGTGTGACATCGTCATCAGTTCCTAGTATCTTAGCTGGGCTGGGGAGCGAATGGGTGCATTCTGATTGGTCGACGCGTTACAAAATTCGACGCATGCGCACAGTGCTATCATAGTCGTCGTAATGGTTAGGGTTAGGGTTGGGTTAGTGTTAAGAGTTTAGGGTTAGGGTTAGGTTTGGTGTTGGGTTAGGGTTAGGACGCCTAAGAACTTCGTGAAAAAGCCGGCCCGACATGACCTGGCGCATGCGCAAAGGCGCTCGGATAAACTAGGAGACCCGGAACTTGAAGGATGTGACACCGGGAACTGCAAGTCGGCGATCAAGTGCTACTCTTACTCCCAAGTGGAACCAACAAGCTGGACATCGCTTGGAGAGGACCGTACCGGGTGACTGCCAAGAAGTCCAAGACAGTCTACCAAGTAGAGGTAAACGGGAGAGCCCGATACCACCACATAAATCATCTCAAGAAGTATACGGACCGACCAGCGACCCCCAGCACTCACAACTTGTTAGCCATTGCCATCGCGGAAGAAGGAGAAAGCATGGAGACAAATGCAGTAGAGTATCCCCTGCATTCCAAAGGAACCCACAAGGATGTGATAATCAACGGAGACTTAGCCGCCAAACAGCAACAGCAAGTACTACAGGTCATTCGACAACATCAGACTGTGCTCACAGACCGACCAGAGAGGACAGACCTCGTCGAAGTAACCCTAACGGTGACCGACCCAATACCCGTCCGCCAGAAGCTCTACCCGATGCCACTGTCGCAGCAGCGAGCCATCAAGGAAGAGATAGACACCTTACTGGCAGCCGGAATCATCTCAGAGTCTACTTCACCCTACAGCGCAGGCACGGTATTGTTGCGAAAGCCCAATGGAGAGCATCGACTGTGCATCGACTTCAGACTGTTGAATGCCGTAACGCAGTTCCAGCCAGAGCCACTCCCGGACCAGACCGATCTATTTGCCAAGTAACAGCGAGCGAAGTACTTCTCACGCATCGACCTCAGCAAAGGGTACTATCAGATACCAGTACAACCACAAGTCCGAAAGAGCATCTTTAGCGCAATGATGCGGAAACTCCTGGCACCCCTGAGCAGCGAGCACCTACACTCGTTTATGGACGACATCCTCATCGCAACACCTACGTGGGAGGAACATGTCACGCTCCTACAACAACTACTCGCCCGCCTCAGAGACACTGGATTGACGGCAAGACCCACCAAGTGTCAGATTGGATTCACGGAATTAGAATTCCTGGGACACACCATAAGTCAAGGAAGCCTGCGACCGGTAGAAAAGACCGTGAAATGCCTACTCGACGCTCCTAGGCCCAAGATCAAAAAGGAAGTGCAGTCGTTTTTAGGGCTCTGCGGCTTCTACCAGAAGTTTATCCCCAACTACAACAGCATCGCCGTGCCACTGACAAATGGAACCCGGAAAATCGCCCCGGACAAAGTCGTATGGACAGCCGAATGCGAGACAGCATTCCAAACACTCAAGGACAAAATGACATCGGCGCCCGTGCTCCACCTACCAGATTTGACGCGGCCATTCGTTCTTCGCACCGACGCAAGTGACTTAGGACTCGGAGCAGTACTGCTACAGCGCGACCCCAAGAATGCAGAGACGCTATTCCCTGTCACCTACGCCAGCAGAAAACTGAGACCCGCCGAAACACTCTACGCCACGTCGGAGAAAGAATGCCTTGGATTAGTCTGGGCCATACAGAAGTTTCAACTCTACCTGTATGGGACCCACTACACAGTGCAGGTGGACCACCAGCCACTATCGTTCCTGGCAGCCTCCAAATCTGTGAACTTTCGCCTGATCAGATTGGCACTCACCTTTCAGGCATACTCATTTCAAATCGAGTACATCCCCGGCAAAGAGAACCACGGAGCCGACTACCTCAGTCGCCATCTCGTGGAGGACACAGCAGCTGTCGCCCACCCAACACAACTAAGGGCCACAGCACCAGAATTCGTCCCCGTCCAGTAACACCCTGTCACTAGTGTCCATAGCTACCTGGCACAACATTGCAGCTCAGGTAGAGGAACTTAACTAGTTTGTACATAGGACCCTAGGATAGTGCAGTGTAAAACTAGGCTTTGTAGTAGAAAAAGGTCGAATCCAGTAGTCATCGCCTTTTTTCAGTTGAGGGAGCCTGTAACAAGCAGACAGTTTACCCCGCACTATTTGAGCTTTGGCTTGTTTAGCAGCAGTAAAACTTAGAAGGTTACTGTAGTCTATAGCAGACGATTAAGGTATAACTGATGTGTACACACACACTGCGAGCTGACGCGTGCCGTTTAGTGACATCATCGCGGCCTACGATGGTGTTTCGAACTTTATAGCCACTTAGATTGTTTCATCCAATCGGGACTCAGGTAGAGTGGTTAGGACCAGTTCTGGCTGATTCAGTCAAAGCCAAGTATAGGGGCAGTCTAGTTGGAGACGCTAAGCAGTACACAGTTACTTCCTAGGAAAAATCTCTCCACTGATAGACCAGGAAAGCAGTGCTTGTTGAATATTTGAATTCAATCAAGTAGCCACTGGCCTGACATTGTCGAACAGGTAAATGAACATACTTCTGGTTCATCGTGATGTATTTATCTTATTGATGAAATCATGTTTGTGGAATTTGCTATGCATAGATTTGAATTGTTAGTCCGACTTTGCATTACCACGTGGAGAAGCCGATCACGTGTCAAGTACGACCGGGTCTGACGCCATGTTGTATACCTGACGGAACCACTGTTGTTTAACCTATATGTATGCTTGCAGACCAGTGGCTATACCAGTGAATGTTTATAATATTATTAATTGTTTATGTGTATAGTTAGCCACGATTTATATTTATTTATGTATAGGAAATCAGAGTGGAGATTCCAGTGGACCACGGACTTAGCAGAATGTTCATCGCTTATGTATAGAGATGTGGAGCTATCACTGAAGGCTACTTTGGCTTTCAGTGAGACGCTCTGCACAGACCTATTATTCAGGGTTGTGCAGAATTTCGTCTCATATGTTACAGACGAGCAGGCGGGATATCGTGAGCCCAACTCTGCAAAGAATAGAACCTAATCTACTATTCGAGTTGGCTGCCGAGGCATCTACAGCATCGAGCGCAGATAGCCCACCCGTCGAACACAAGCAACGACAACACAGAGTGTCATAGAAGCTACCTCAACGCAGCGCTTCAACCACGAAAACATTCAGTTAAGACGTGCCCAGGAAACAGTGCACTAAAACTGTATCAAAAGGACCACAGTAGTCCACTCTTTATGAACGCTAATAGCCAGTGCCTTATGAAGAAAAAGTAGCTGCCTAGACTATCAGCGAGCGAACCATTCGCATTGACAATTGAACTTTTAAGTTAGATTCATACTTCGAAGATCGTGTATAAAGTAAAAGAAATAAATGTGTGATTTTGACTGTTATCAAGTGGCTGGACTACATAGGATTCATAGCCGTGTGAAAGCCAGTGTGACAGTGATCTTTTACCATTTTTCTATCTATCTCTGTACCCCAGCCTTAACACAGACCGAGCTAAACAAATAAATGTATTAAAGTAATTCACCGGGTGACTCACTAGCGGTCCCCATAGAATAAGACGTGAGGGTTACAGCATTCCATTGTGCAGAGCCCAGCAGCAATTTAAAAAAAAACCGTCACAGTATGAACTTGGTTGTTACCCCCTTGAGCTAGACCACGCAGGTGA
Source organism: Oncomelania hupensis (assembly GCA_036898135.1). Lineage (NCBI taxonomy): Eukaryota > Metazoa > Mollusca > Gastropoda > Littorinimorpha > Pomatiopsidae > Oncomelania > Oncomelania hupensis. The sequence goes on along the minus strand of CM072511.1, from coordinate 27,219,427 downwards.
GGAATGCCATGCGAGGAACCAAATGATGACGGAGCGTGAAACAGAATGAACTGAAGGTGTGGAAAGGAGAAGATGACAGAACGCACGTGCATTTCCAAAGATGCACCGACCCCATCACACAACGTATACACCAAAAACAAAAAAACAACAAAAAAAAGATTGATTTAAGACACAGTCAATTTTAGGTTCGTTTTGCTGAGACCTAGTGCATTTAAAAAAAAATATTTATTTAAATGTTTTTATATTGCGCTTTTTCAGGTCAAGAGTTGCTTAAGGCATTGGTCGATGCAGGATTTAATTATTGTGAGACCTCTAGCTTTAACACGAGTAATCTTTTTGTAGTTGTACTTGTTCACTAGGAATAAGTTAATTTCGGGCGGAAAATGAGCTTTTTTCAACAGCAACTATTGGTGTTGTTGTGTACCTTCATATCAAATTGCAGCTATTACAGGCAAGGTTAAATGTTAACTTGATTGTGCTGAGGGGGAAGTAACTCTAAAAATGTCTCATCATTTTGACCTCTATGTGGCCTTCAAACATTCTTCCAACACACTGAGATTCCTACTGCTGGAAGTAGAATAATTTATTATAATAAATAATAAGTGTACAAGGGAGACCGGGGCAGATCGGGCCACCTTAATAATAACCACCTATATCGTATTAATAATAGTAATAATAATAATAATAATAATAATAATAATAATAATATAACAACAACTACTACTATTACTACTACTACTACTACTATTACTACTACTACTACTACTACTACTACATAGATTAATTAATTATAAATAAATAAAAATAAGTAAATAAATAAATATAAATAAATAATTAGCCTTATAAGAATATAATAACATAATTGTAATTAGACTATAATCATAAACAGTAACTTACCAAGTCGACGAGATAGAAGGCGATGGTTAGAACGAATGTTGTCTTCATGGCTGCTGGTTCAAGTTCCACTTGTTTTTTTCTTCCCGGAAACGTTTCCGTCGATTCGATCAGGTGGACTGTGAACTTCAAGAATGGCCCAGCCCATTTTATATAGTAGTGGTAGACAAACCAAGCTATCCGGTGTTATTGTGAACCCCGTTCTCATAGAAATAAGGCGAATGTTTTCATATTTTGCGTTGTTTTGAAATAATAGTCTGGATAAATCAAATCTTGTTTACCTTTTACGTCATGGGGTCCATACGAGAGTGATTAAAAAAAAAGGAAAAAGAAAGTTTGAAATGATGATATTGCAACAGATGATTGGCATAAGAGATAAGTTAATTAGTTTCATGCAAGTTTAATGACTGCATCATACTGCATGCAGCGCATTGCTGTCACTCCGAAAAATAAAACATTCAGCAATAAGACGGGTCTTTTACGTGTCAACGAAAGGGCCGCAGTCAATGTTGGTTTCAAACCTCCCCGAAGGGGACGCGCGCGAGTTTTTCTGTGTTTACAAGCATGGTAGATCGACCAGAGAGCCAGCAAGCTTCCACAGCGTTGAGGAGGCTGATAATTGAGGTTTATCCACACTTTTGTATTTCGGCGTTAAAACGTGTATTTGGGACCTTAATAAATAAATAAATAAATAAATAAATAAATAAATAAAGCATGCATGCATGCATACATTCATACATACTTTAAAGATCGTGAGTGCCAGCCACAGAAATACATGTACAGCCAACAAGCACTACGTCTCTTCTCCCCATACTCACCCAGGATAGTGCTCAGCTGACTGGGCGTCAGACTATGCGCCCAAAGACTGCAAGTGGGCGCCTCGGGTATTGACCAGCTTTTTGAGCAGCTCTTGAACTGAAAAACGAGTAAATAAATTTTTTTTAAAACCAAACAGACAGACAGACAGTGAGACAGGCAGGCAAAATACATCAAAGTGATGTTGCCATTATACCAATAAAATTATAATTACGCATTAAAAAAATAGCATTAATTATGCATAATTATATAGTAATACAGGATCAGTTTAGTCGGCATCATTTTGTAGATCAGGAATCCAAATGTTATTTTGGAAAAATAATAATTCATAAAAACTCACTTATTTCAACGAGAGAGACAGGTTACTGAGATAAAAGACGAATTCGGGGTGTAGTCTGCAAATATGTCAATTTAGAACTGCCATGGGACAGTGATTATATTGATGACAAGATGGGAAGACATTCACATGTATTCCCTGTGCGCAAATACCCACACAATTTGCATACCTTTGTGTTGAAACTGTGATTTGGTCTCTCTCTATCACACACACACACACACACACACACACACACAGATAAATAGTTCGAGACTACGTGTTTGCACGTGAACAGATATTTAAAATAGATGGTGAACTCATCTATTCCGTTCGAAAAGACAATTATCTGGTCAGTTCATCTCTGACAGCTATTAATAAACTTGTGGTGCGAAGGGATGGGGTGTAACTACTAGGGAGAGGGAAACAAATGGGGATTGGTTTAGCTGGTATCAAGGTTACCAATCAGAGGTGAATTTGCATATTCGCTTCTCTGCTTAAAAGGTCGTGTTTGAGCCTTAGTGCAAGGCCGATGGAAACCAACACTTCCGGTTTAGTCTGCAACAATGGATGTGTCAGCAAACTTCATGGGTAACTTCGACGAAATCGTTGAGGTTAGAAATATATTCCGTTCTTTTATTTAATATTTTCGTTTTTTGTCCCAAGTAGGTCGATAAATTTATGTTGTTTTATAATTAAGCAGTTATTTATGGATATTATTATCAGCTACGTGTACATGGCTACTAATAATTATAAAGTTTAGCAAAAAATAGATAGCGTACTATTACTATAAATTATTATGTATACTATTGTCTGGAACATTGCTATAGCATTGTTACCTTTTAAAGAAATAACTTTAATAAATAATTACAATAAAATGTAGATTTTTTTTTAGATTTTATTGTCCCTTTTTATCGGGAAATTCTGGGCCGCCTCCCCTGTGGAAGGCGTAGTCGCAGCCTGTGGCGCGCCAAAAACCCAACCTACCTAACATTAGTTGTGATTTTTTTAAATTTAGAAATTCTTTAAATTTTTGAAATTTTTTGAAATTTTGCTTGGGAGTACCCGGAGAAAACCCCCGAGACGTTGCCCGAGTCGAAAGTAAATAATATTCGGAGAAACATAACGCCCCGATGCAGGATCGAACCCACACCTGTCAGGCGCCATTGGTTACAAGGCAAGTTAGTCCCGCCTTAGCCCACTTGGCCACAACGCTCCTGCTTACTGCGTATGAAACATTCTTCCTTAAAATGCCTAGAACAGATTGTCGCATTAGTTTTTCGGCATTTTGTAAGTATACCACCACTGTCACCGTGTCATGTACTGTCAAAACATAAAATCGGATGTTTCCATTTCTACCGGGCTTTGACGCATGCGCGGTGAGAGGTTTTTGTCCGCTACGCAAAGCAGGCTCTCTTTATTCCAGCTCTCTGATTGGAGGATAGGCCCTATCTGCTGCTTTTGTCTCTGACAAACCTCACTCCCACACTGCATTGTACTTTCAGTTTCACGTACGTTTGGGTGTGTGTGTGTGGGTGTGCGCGCGTGTGTGTGTGTGTGTGTCGATGTAAAAACGCCGTTATTTATACCCACTCATTATACTCTACCTACGTTCCTTTGACGACCCGTTATTTTGACGTTTTCCGTTAGGGTTAGGGTGGTGTTAGGCATAAGGTAAGGTTACGGGTTAGGGTTTGGGTTAGTTAGGGTTTGGATTAGCTTCAAAAAATGGTCAAATTTTTTAAAAAATGTGAATGCATATGGCGTTTTATGTAAGTCACAACAACGACGTTTTTACACGGATGTGCGTGCGTGCGTGTGTGTGTGTGTCTGTTATTTAAATGCGCGAGTATGCCAAAAGCAGCTATTTTCATCAGAATCAATTTTACATGACCCAGCCTCCATGTTAAGTAGTAAGCTTTTCAATGAGACAGCAGTGTTCTGTTTACAAATGATGATGATAATGATGATGATGATGACGATGATGATGATGATGATGATGATGATGATGATGATGATGATGATGATGATGATGATGATGATGATGATGATGATGATGATAATAATAATAATAATAATAATAATAATAATAATAATAATAATAATAATAGTCTGATATACTTCTAGTGTAGCGTGCTCAGATGATAATTTCCTCTCTAGCTCTCTTAATATCTTCTCCGCAGTTCTCTACGTTCCTGGTCGCTTCTGGCTGGACGACACGGCCCTGCCGAGCGAGGGCCAGTGAGTGTGGTCATCCAACGGCATGTCTATGGCTTCCATTGCCTTCAGCAACTAGGCCAGACCAAGCTACCCCAACCACATGGAGCATTGTCTGGCTATGGAGTTCTCAACTCGGCTTCACTGGAGCGACGACGGCTGCGAAACCTCTATATACTTTTTATCTGTGCCTCCTTATCATCGTCGTCATCGTGACGCCGTCACCTTAATCATGGTCTTCGTCGTCGTCATCGTCATCGTCGTCTTCATCTTATTCGTCAGGATCATCATCATCATCACATTGATAAAGTATGGCAATGATGCCACAATGGTGTTGATAATTAGGCAGTAGACTGCTAGCTTGTATTTTAATTCTTTAATTAATTTATAGATGCCGTGTTCTTAATTGTTTCACAACGGTAGGCGGAACTGTGATTGTGTAAAATGAGCGTCACGATTTAAAGAGAGTGAATCTTTCTTTTGTCATATTCATATGCAAATTTTAAACAATTATTTTGGTGAAATTAAATCAATGTGATAGCATGCCAGAGCGTTCTGTGTTGCATGGAAATTGATGTGTGAGAACGTGGACAAGGCCAATCCCTCAACACAGTGCATAGCTTCAAATATTTAAGAACCATTGTATCAGACAATGGGTCCTGAAAGGAAGTCCTCTCCAGGATCGCACAAACAACTGCTGCCCTGAGAAGGTTGAAGCCCATTTAGAAAGACCGGACCATCAGTCTACCTTCCAAAGTAAGGCTGCCGCACTCCCTTGTCATCTCCGTCTTCATAAACGCTTGCGAAACATGGACCCTAACGGCAGATCTACAACGACGAATACAAAGCATGGAGATGAGGTGCAACAGAAGACTTCTTGGCATTTCCTATACCCAGCACATCACCAACAACGAAGTCCGACAGACCATCACACAATAAATTGAACAACACGATGACTGTCTCACAGTGGTGAAGAAAAGGAAACTCCGATGGCATGGCCACGTCACCAGAGCATGAGGCTTTGTAAAGACCATCATGCAAGGTACGGTGCACTGAGGCAGAAGAAGAGGGAGACAGAAAAAGAGGTGGGAGGACAACATTCGGGAATGGACTGACTTAGCACTGAGCGAAGCCATGAGGGGTTGCTGAGGACAGAGAAATATGGAGTACGCTGATTAAACGATCATCTGTGGTGCCCCAACGACCTTCGAGTAACGGGATAGGATAGGATAGAATTGCTGTTTTAAAAAAGTGTGTGTGTGCGTATGTGTGTGTATGCGTGTGCGCGGATTTTATATATATATAAGGAGAGAAAAAGAGAGACTTCACACTCACTCATAGACACACAGACATACACACACACACACACATACACATACACCTAGCCTGGGATCGAAATACACACACGCACACACAGAAATAACCACACATAACTTACACGCACACAGCCATCCACACACACACATACCCAACAAGGTACGCGCACTCTACGAAGTTACCAGTGTGGTTTTAATGAATATTTTACAACCTACGAACTGAGCCATGAATAAAATTCATCCAAACAAACAAGCCAACCGACCGACCAACCAACCTACCAAGAAACAAAACCAACGAACTCAATCAATTAAGGGCAAAGCACTCAACTGTTTCCTGTTGTTTTGGCCTTATGTAGTACGTAGGATACAAGCACGACTGGACTTGGTTTTTAAAAAAAAAAATTACTTTAAAGTCATTTAAACTTTAAACTGTCTGAGAATGAGTTCCATCGGTATTATATAATCCTGTAATATCTCGTTTATATCTAGACCGATTTACTACGGACACAATGGTTCCTCTGACCGAAGACTTAAGATACGTAAGAAATGTAACGCAATTTAAACCAAACAAGATCATCTGAAGGGTAAGCCTAAACGCTGTGCAGATGAGTGTGTGTTTGGGGGTGTGAGGTGCATGGAGGTTATTTGTGTGTGTGGGTGCGTAAGATAAAGTGCAAACTTTGATGAGATATCACTATTGTCTACAATGTTGCGGCATTTCCTATTGCACTTTTCAGCACGAATATTGTCTGCTTCACATGTTAGTAGAATGGAGGACTTTTCAGGTGGTTGGGGGTGGGGGGGAAGGGTGGGGTGTGTGACAGAGTGTAGGGGGTAGCATGGTTTGGGTCATGTGGGTTGCTGTGGACTAAAACAATTATGGGAGATTTATGATGATGAGGATACCTGCTGTGCCCCTTGATTGTTTTTATTGATTTAATTAGGCAAAACAATTATACCGTGTTAAATTTATGATGATGAGGATACCTGCTGTGTGCCTCGACTGTTTTTGTACCAGGAGGATTATTTATGACCAGATGTGGACACTTGGAAAAAAGTAATTTAAAATGGAGGATTAGGCAGAACAACATGGTGGAAGATTTATGATGATGATGATGAGGATACCTGCTGTGTTTTTGTTTATTTAATTAGGGGGACAGCTGTTGTAAGCATAGTCTATATAGAGAGAGGTATCTGAAAATTATAGGAGAGTCTGTGCTGAGTTTTGCAAATACCGTGTCTTAAAAAGACTTTAAAAAGGCAAACAGTTTACAATGGGTGGTTTTGAAGATACTGAAGTGGATTAATTTTGGGTTTAATAATCGTTCAGATGACGTTATTGACAGTCTTTTAGAGGAGGTGCATTTTATTAAGTCAAGGAAACTCTTTTACAGTGTTATGGGAATAATAGCTGATATATTGATAATTATATTTATCATGGCCCAGTGTTGGAAAGATACAAGTTTTCTTTGGAAGGTGAACAATTAACCAACATTATTTATCACGATCAGGCTTATTTCTCTTTTGGGATGGTCGTCACCCTATCAAAGATAATTTGTTTATATTTCATTGTTTAGCATTAAAAAGGTGAGCCCATCCAAAATCTTATGAACTAATGTTTTAAAAAATGCTAGTTGTATAGGAATATCACTGCCTTCTGGTTTGTTTGAAAAATAAGTCTCTATAACATCAACAATCCTAAAAGGGTGAAACTGTAGCTTATGAAGCAATCAGATATTTTCATACCTTAAGCACGGTAGTTTATGGACATCACCTAAAAATTCTTCACTGGTCTGAGCATCTTTTCATTTCACAAAACGAGCACACAATCTCCTGGATTCTCTAAAATGACGATTTTATTTGCCGCAGCTATAAGAATTCGCATACATACTCATATTCCTGATGTAAGAAAAATGATTTTCAAATTGATTTATATAAAATGTATCAAGCCATCTGGTTAACTAGTGCCTAAGTTGAGCTGTTAGTAAATCTGGTTTTTCTTGTTCTAAACTAAAGACTGTCATGTTGATTGTTAAATGTTCTTCAAACCAATCAGTATCTTGTAGCTTTATATCTTCAAATGTGTTTGCATCACCCTCAGGTAAAAAACTTTTAAAGAGTACCTTTGCACTTAGTTCATATTTTTTTGGATTGGTTCCCCTTTTTAAATGCTAAACAACAAAATAAACACAAATTATCTGTTATAGGATGATGACCATCACGTTTCAAAAGAGAAATAAGTCCTTGGTTTTGAGTTAAATATAATGGAAATTAGCTCAAGGAGTGCTAAGAAAAAATGTTGCAGTTTATTTTTTTTTTAATTCACTATTCGTTATCGCTCTCAGGATATGTTCTCTAAAAAAATATATTAAAAAATATAACTAAAACAAATTCGCACTTATTCAAACTACTTATTTGTTCATAACACACCTCACTATCTCCAAACCAAATGTTAAAAAAAATATGCACTCAAATATTTATACACAATCAAATTAAATTTAAAATAATAATAATTTTTAAAAATAATAATAAAGAATTATTTACATTTTTTTTTTGTGTAGGGTGGCAATGTTGTTGTAGTTGATACTATCAAGTTCACATAAAAAATGTTCCCAGTCTTCACAATTATTCTCTGACACAAGATTTCATTTCAACACTTCATTCTATGATTTTTAAAGATTACGCCCAAGCTGGCTTTGATCCCAAAGCAAATTGTCTGATCAAGATAAATCGTGTTGGTTAATTGTTCACCTGTCAATAAGCCACCTTGCAAACAAAAATTGTACCGTTCCAACACCAACCTGATGTCAGCAACCCATTTGACCCATACCACGTGACAATGACGTCGGCAACTCACATGACCCAAACCACGCACCCCACCTGACAGGCCCCCTACTATACTACTCATGTTAAATTGCAGTGATCTGGCACCACTGTCTGCTACGATCATGATGCCTCGATGCTTCTTTGTTTTCATTACCATTGCCGTTACATTTTTTTCAAAAGGTTAGTTACACACTTCATTTCCTTTTGTTACTTTCACTAATTTTGTATCGCCATACTTGTAACAAGAGGCCAGTTTTACACAGCACATTAGCCTTTTGCCTTGTTTAGTCAGCTGTGTAGTAGGTTAATGTTACGCTGAAGCAGACGACAGAAGTTACTGATGTGTGCTACACTCTGCTAGATTGACGCGAGCGCAGTATAGTGACATCATCCAGCTTACGGATAGAGCAGAGTTACAGCCAATCGGGACAGAGAGAGATTAGGTATACCGGTTCTACCTGGTTAGGCAGAGACAAGTAGAGTAGTGATTCTGCGTTCAGACTGCCTAGAGGACAGAGCTCGACTCTAACAGAAATCTCTCCACTAAAAGACTAGGGAAGCAGGACTTGTTGAAAACTCTATTCAATCAAGTTAGCCACGGCCTGACATTGTCAAGAAGGTAAATGAACATACATTTGTTTCATCGTGATGTATTGATATTACTGTTGAATTATGTTTGTGAAATTTGCTATGCTTAGACTTAAATTGTTAGTCCAACGTTGCGTGACCAGCGAAAACGACCGGTTTTGACGCCATGTTGTATACCTTAGGGACCACTGTTGTTTAACCTATATGTATGCTTGCAGACCAGTGGCTGTACCAGAGAATGTGTATAATATTAATTATTTCTCTATGTGTATAGTTAGCCATGATTTATATTTATATATGTATAGGAAATTAGAGAGGAGATTCCAATGGACCACAGACTTAGCAGAATGTTCGTCGCTTATATATAGAGATGTGGAGCTAATCACTGAGGGCTTCTTCGGCCTTCAGTGAGACGCTCTGCACATACTTAGTATACAGGGTTGTGCAGAATTTCGTCTCATATGTTACAGGCCAGCAGGCATCGTATCGTGAGCCCAACCAGGCGAGAGACAAGAACAAGTCGTCGCTGAACGTTGGCTTGCCGAGGCATCTCAAGCAATGCGCGACGAGAGCCCACCAGTCTAGCAACAAGGAGAAGAATCAACAACAACACAGCTTATCAAGGAAGCAACCACAACACAGCTCTTCGAACATTTAGTTAAGTGGTTTGGTAACAGTGCACCAAACCTGTATCAAATGACCACAGTAGTCCACGCTTCCAGAACTCTGACCTTTAGGGCAGAAAGCATCCAGTGCCCGATGAAGATACAGTAGCTGCATAGAACTATCAAGAAGCGAACCATTCGAATTGACATGTGAACTTTTAAGTTAGTTTCGTACTTAGCAGATCGTGTATAGAATAGAGGAAATAAATGTGTGATATTTACTGTTAACAAGTGGCTGGACTACCTATATGTTTCATAGCCGTGTGAGAGCTAGTGTGACAGTGATCTTTTACCATTTTTCTTTCTATCTCTGTACCCCAGCCTAAACACAGACCGAGCTAAACATATAAATGTATTAGGTTAAGTCACAGGGAGATTTACTAGCGGTCCCCATCGACAATAGACGAGTGGGCAATAACGAGTGTGCAGAGCCCAGCAACAATATACCCACCGTCACAATACTCATACTGCAAATATAACACCGCAGCAAATCCAACGGTTCGTCTGTCGCCATTTTTGGACAGATCAGCTCTAGGCCTATGTACTTTAATTTGCCTGTGTATTTTGTAATGCTTCCAAGATCTTTGTTTCGCAGTGCTTGGACAAAACTGTACACATAGCAACACATTCGGAGGTAGCTGCTACATCATACCCCAAGCAGAAGCCAACTGGATAGGAGCTGTGGTAAGCACAAACTTGGATCGTAAACACGTTATGGTTTAAGTATAAAACAGCAATTCATTTTTTTTTTTTTTTTGGGGGGGGGACACTTTATTGTCTCTTTTTATCGGGAAATTCTGGGAGGCCTCCATTGGGGAAGGCATAGTCGCAGTATGTGGCGTGCCCAGACCTAACCTACCTAATATTAGTTATGGTTTTGAAATTTTGCTGGGGTACCAGAGTACCCGGAGAAACCACCCTGAGACGTTGCCGAGTCGAAAGTAAATAATATTCGGAGAAACATAACTCCCACATGCTGGATCGATCGCACGCATGTCAGGCGCCATTGGTTTCTGGCCTGTGAACAAGGCAAGTTAGTCCCGCCTTAGATCACTCGGACACAACGCTCGCCCTATCTTGTCTAGTCTTGAAACCAACTTTAACTAACCCCCTTCCCCAAACTCCACTCCCGATAGCTCGTTTTAAACTAGATGTACATAAGCTACAGTGCCGATCATTGTGGAATAAATCACGTTCTCCTGTCTGAACAGAGATACTGCCAAGATCTGAAGGGCAACTTGGTTGTGATCGACTCTACTGAAGAACATAATTTCGTGGCTGACCTCATCAATGCCACCAATTCTGGTGAGGTACCTCCCTTATTATTTATTTTACTGACTGCTTTTGCTGAACAATCAAATGAGCTTCATTCTTGTGACAAGATATAAGCTTCATTCTTGTGTTTGACAAGATGCTTTGATCAATTATCTCTTTACCCATGAGTGGTAATGAATTTTGTTCTGCAGCGCATTCTAAAGGTTTATATTGCCTTCGTGCACATTCAGTAGGCCTACACTTTATAGAACCGACGCTGTTTACCGATGCAAATAAGCAGAAAGCGTCATAAGCAGCTGTAGGCTAAGAACGAATAAGCACTTTTAAAAATGTGTATACTGAATATCTGTGCAGGTCGCACGCTGTTGTTCCAAACCCCAAACAGCTACAACTACCGCTTCCTAGAAAACAGCGGTGTTTCCATCTATGGACATCAGTCCATCATCTTCTCGGTCAGTACTACATTTACTCTACTCATTCAGCGACAGGTACAGTGTCCTAAAATATTCCCATCTTTTGCGCCATTACGTGGCCCGTCTCTTATTGCATAGCTGAGGCTGGCACAGTATTTCGTGTGCCTCTAATTTGTTGCGTCGAGAATGGTTAGCATTTGAATGGGTGACCATGCTTGGAAGGCAACCACCAAACGACACGCAAAAGGGCATGACACAACCCAGTCCACCCAGCTATGAATCTGTACCTGGATCTGTTTAGAACCGGGGAAGGTAAACAGCGAGAGAGAGGAGACAGGTTCTTCCCTCATTAAGCTGGCCTAAAGAAAAGGGAGATCCCAATGGAGCTTCCCTCCCCAACGACCGAAAGGTTACTCTCTCTCTCTCTCTCTCTCTCTCTGCTTTACTGCCTGCACAGAAGTCAGCTGATTGATCTTTTCATTTCTTTGAAAAAGAAAGCTACCCAGCTATCCAATTGTAAGCTTAACTGTCCAAATCTCACCGTGATTTGGTGTTGTTGGTTGTGCAGGTCCAGGCGTGTAACGATGCGCACCTGGCGCTATCGGCTACCAGGAACACCTGGGTGGACACCTACGAGGTGGTTATTGGCGGCTGGGCCAACACGCAGTCTGTTATCAGGGACTGCATGCAGTGTGCACCCATGGACCAGGTCAGATCAATGTGCATTCAAATAATGACGTCGTTCAAGCAGACAATTGTAGTTGTAGTAGATTATAAGCTTAACTTCGAAGGAGCAGCAATATTTAAGTCCCCTATACGCATCTGTGTCCGGGGACGGTAATCTACCCACTGAACTGAACTGAGCAGCAATAAGAACAGTTCGAGGCATCTGCGTTGCGGCATATAGGCGATGGTGATGTGCTGGCCGGACCATGAACTATTATTATGCTTTTTGACCAAAGAAAAAATAATGTATAAAAAAAATTGTCTAAGAAATTGGACTTGTGTACATTCTATGTGGTAGGTTTACTAACCGAAAAAGAATAATAAAATGGGCAGATTAGTCAACAAAACCACCCTCTGAACTGCGGGGCTATGCGGACTTTCTGGCTGACGTGGCAGGACAATAATATTCGCCTAGGAACTGGAGCGACTGTTGGTGAAAACCAGATACTGAGTTGGAAGGATCCAAACCCTCATCCTGTCAACTACCTCGCCGTCTCCACGGGCTTTGGCTCCAATGGCACATGGAAATTCCCCATCAGTAAGCTACCGCCATACGAATGGAAACTTGTAGGGAGAGAAAGAAAGATAGGTGGAAAGAGAGATGCTGCTGCGGTTGCTAATGATGATGATGATGATGGAAAGGAGGAGGAAGAGGATGGTAATGGTGGTGGGGTTGGAGGAGGTGATACGTGGAAAGTGGTGGTGATCATCGGTAGTAATGTTGGTGGTAGAAGTTTTTGGCAAAAGATGATGATGATGATGATGTTGATGAATCATCATCATCATCATCATAATGACGACGACGACGACACCGACTTTAGACTTAGCGAAAATATAAATACACGTTGAATGAATTTCAGAGACGTACCACACTGGCGAGTTCTGGCTGGGATTGACGGACCTGGCGGTAGAGGGGGAGTGGACGAATGTGCCGAATAAGGAGGAGCAGGAATATTTCCACTGGGCGCCTAATCAGCCCTCCTACTACCCTGACCGGGACTGTGCTGCCATGGACAGCGCCAGAAGCTTGATGTGGATTGACGGCGACTGTGAACTGAGCCGCAACTTTGTCTGTGAATTTGACCAGCATGAAAACCGTAAGTGATCTTGCAGATAAACTTGAAAAGTCCTAGTGCAAAAGTGTGAACTACAAATGCTAGTGTAATGACACAATATTTGATTTATTGCAAATCTTGTTGAAATAAAACCATGAACTAAAAATAAATTAAAAGTCAGACATTTTCAACAATGATTAATGGTAACATTTTTTTTATATTACTCTTAAAATTGTAGAAAACAAAACAGTGATTAAGAAATGGGTAATCAAAGACAATATATGAATAATTTATAGGAATAAGTTAACTTCAAAATAATCACACAAACTTCAAAACGGAAAGATTAAAAAAGGAAGTAAATTAAAATTAACCGGAGATCACATTAGGACAAACTAAAACCATATCAATATCATGAAATACTGTTGCAAGTACTAAATTAACATTTTTTTAATGGTCTAAGTTAATATATAAAGCAAAAGTTCCAGAAAACTCCGCTATAGCACATACCTGAAAAGGATGGGAACAGGCTGGTAATTCCCTCTATAGGTTTTTCTTTCCTTGGGAGTTTCCACGTGACCTCTCCAGCTTCCCGAATTTGGAAAAACTTTCTCTTTGACTGGTCCTCATATATGTCTCAATGTGGCCCCTCCACCAGAACAGGGACATACTTTCCATCTTCGATACTTGGTCCATCTTCTTGTGCATGAATGTTTAGTTGTTGTTGGGATGGCAGGTTGGCATAGTCACATTCCAAATCCTGTAAATATATAACACAACTAGCTTTATAATATTGATTCAATACCAACTGTTAGATTGCTAGTATGCTATGCATCATTACTAACATCCAAGCTGCACTTCACAAAATAATGAACTGCAATAATACAAACACATCAAAAATAAGTTCAGATTTTACTAAAGCCAAAAGGAAGGCAAATTCTCAGACTTCCGATGTCTGAAGGTCTAACCTGGTGATGAGTAATTCGATAAAACATGTCAACTTAAGGGCACAACGCGGATAGCATACTATACTATACTATACTATACTATACTATACTATACTATACTATACTATACTATACTATACTATACTATACTATACTATACTATACTATACTATACTATACTATACCATTGTATACTAAGAAACTGAATCATGATTCATCTGTCCTAGCCCCTTACCAATCAGTACTACAGATCTAGGATGCAAAGTCACAGCTATATCTGCTAATTCAAACACCTGTAATTCGTGCACGAAATCCATTATAATTGGGCTCGGAGAAGCTGTAGGTCTAGCCAGCTAATGGATAGATCATCTTTTCATCAATATAATTTAGACTTATTCAGTAATTGTTTAGTTTTCTTAGCTGCTTCGCCAATTTGGCTTCATATTTTAAAAATGCACCATGACTGTTCCTTGTGGAAATCTTTGCCTTTGCTCTGTAATCTTCCAGATTTACATAGTCTGTTTCATCGTCTGTAAGTTTCTGTATGCTATTCTGTTCTTTGGATCTTTGCTGTAAATGTGTCTCATTTTCTTTTTGTGGTTGAGCAGGTCGCAGTCATTTGTCTTCTCAAGCGCGATGTCCAGACTTGAGATCTTTGCCTCATCTTCTGTTGAACTCTTTACAACACACACATATTGTGCTGGTACCAAAAAAAATCATTCCTCGTCTTATGCACTTGCATTCTAATCCAGATCACATACATGCCACCATTCATTGTTCGTTTTTTCAACCAGTTTGTATTTTGCCCCTTTTTAATTTCCACAACACCTTCTCATCCCAGTAGGCATAATCGTACAAAACCTCAACCTTTTCCGTCTTGTCCACTGACATTGTTGACGAATAAACAAAAAGAATCAATTATCGCATGTGGCCTATTTTTATCATGGTGTGAATGTTCCAGTCGACAAAGGCCGTGAGACAGCTAAACGTCCTACGATGAGTTAGATCTCATTTCACTAATACTCGGGAATCAACAATGCACAAAACTTTCGATTTACTGCTCTATCTGATACCATCAACGATTCGACGCAGTATGCAGGAAGAGAACAACTTTAATCCAGTTAGCTCTATTAACTGGATATTATGTCGCCTCAACCCGGCATGAATCGAAACCTTATCCTACCACTTACACTACAGTGATATTTCCTCATAGTATGAAGTATTTGCATGCACATGCTTGCCACAATTGGAATCTCGGAAAGAGATAGATGGGGAGGAAGGGGGGGGGGAGGAGAGAGGGAGGCTGTCGAATTATGTAATCGCGGTACTTTTTCCCCCCACAGTACATAGGCCTCCATACGTGAAGCTCTGTATGACGGCCTACTAGCGCCAAAACCGAGAGTTACCATTATCGCGAGATAAATGAAATTATCACGTGTTCTGTGTAATTTACAAATATCGGTAATCCGCAGTTTTAATTAATAATTATTAGTATTTGCCACGCTTTCCTAGCGCCAAAACCTGATGATTAAAAATATCATGAGATAATTACAATTATCAAGGGATAATTACAATTATCATTGAAAATTATAAATATGAATTTAATACTGATGAGCAATCGCGGTCCGAAGCGCATGTGCGGCAGCGGCACTGTTCCCAGCACGCCTGGGGTTTTGGCCGTATTAAAGCGTGGCCAAAACTAAAAATTAGTAAATAACACTGTGAATTACCGGTATCTCTGTGAATTACACAGAACACGTGTTAATTACA
>CM072511.1:27006109-27198609 GCA_036898135.1 Oncomelania hupensis | reverse complement strand
CGGATGGCGGGTCTCCGATTGGGTGAAATGAACGTCGCGAAAGAGACTGAATCTTACTTTTGTCATATTCATATGCGGAGTGTAAACAATTATTTTGGTGAAATAAAATAAACGACTTGGCTTGCCAAAGAGCGTTCTGTGTTGGGTTTAAATTGATGTGAGTGTATTTAGCATCCTAAGCTTATTCATTTTTGTTTTAGAAAAGCGTGTGTGTATACGAGTGTGTGTTCCCGTGCGTTTTAGGGAGAGAGAGAAAGAGATAGAAACACTTCACACTGTAATATCAGAAATGTTGACGACAAAGATGTGGTAACTCAGCTTAGAGATAAACAGATAGTATTTAACCAAACCTGACGTTAATTTACCAGCTCTCTAAAGGGAAGGTTCGCAGATGTTAAATTAACATTCTGGAAACGTTCACTCCCGATACCTTCAAGCAGAACTCGCTAGTAAGAATGTTAGTTAGCTTAATCGAACATCTGACCAGGGTCACTTGACCGCTAGTTAGCCAAGCGAATCATATCACTCTAAGATCTACCCTGCGATTCTCCTCTGACATGAAGTTGAGACGTAACAGATAGTGGCCCAGAAACAGGTCATGAGAGTAGAGAATTCCAAGAAAAGATTCCCATAGTCGCGAGAGCGAGACGATTGGTCGGAGATGACGTAGAGGCTCCTGTATATTCCCGTAAACCCCACATTTACCGGGTAGTCACACGCGAAGCTTGGAACGAAGAGGGTCTAAACAAGGAGCGAACTGAAGTGAACAAAAATCCTCGGCCATCAACAAAAAAGTGATAGACTAGAGATGGTTTCACGATTCCCAGAGACTAGAAGTAAGTTAACACTAGTAGTTTCTAGTACTTGCATGTTTATATATTATATTGATTGTCATGTATTAGTATGTTCGTGTTATATGTATTTACAGAAACCGATTATTGTTTCTGACATGTTGTGCATAGTGCTCTATTTATCTTAGCCTTAAGATTCAGATATCACAGTGTGCATATGGGAAACTCGGCAGGTGTCTGATGCTATAGACTCCTTGCAGAGGGCACCACATACCAATATATCTGAATAGAATAATTATTGTAGCCAGAGTTCTGGATTTTACAGTTCAGCTCTGGGGGATGGTTTGTGGAGTCAATGCATGACTCTTGCTCCCGTGGAAAAGAATGAGATCAACTAAAATCTACCTCGCCACGTCCGGCACCGCAGTTACCAGACTCGCCCGATCATCCTGAGAGTGACCAGACTCCCTCAGAGTGACCACCAGATTCAAGCACTTACAGAAACTGAGCAGCTAAGTCCCTCTCAAATGCAACTGATGTCAACCATTCTCAGAACCCTAGTAGACCATCCAAACATAGGAATGCTTAGCAAGTGATGAAGAAGAACTGCTAAAGAAATTGACCAGCGCATTGAACAGTATAGTTATTAGTTTACATTTAATTAAAGTCATGTTAGAATTTGTGTTGAACATATAAAAGTTGAAATCACATACATACGACTGGTGTTATTCTATTTGTATTGTTGTGTGTCCACTAGCTCTTCTTCTCTTGAGACCAAGTAAACTAGTCATTTGATTAGTAAATAGCATTTCTTAAAGTGAGCCAATGATACTTTAAAACCCGAGAACAAATATAAATTTGTATGTGACCAAGCACCGTGATTTAGCCTCTCACATCGCTTTGGAATTTTGGTAAAGAACGTCTGATAGAGGTAGCTTAATGCCCCATCTCTCTAAAAGTCTTACTCCCCTTGTAAGATAAGCGTATCTTCTCCAGGATATCATCACACACACTCACTCACACACAAGCGCACACACGCACACGACACCTGTGATCGAAATACACACACGCACACACGGAAATAGCCACACATAACTTGCACGCACACAACTATCCACACACACATACATAACAGAGTACGAGCACACTACTAAGTAACCAGTATGTTTTCAATTAATCTTTTACAGCCTATACGAACTGACCCATGAATAAAATTCATCCAAACAAACAAGCCAGCTGACAGACCAACCAACCTACCAAGAAACCTAAACAACGAAACTTAGTTTATACGAACTCAATCCGTTAAAGGCAAAGTACTTAACTGTTGTCAGTTGTTTTTTCCTAGTGTAAGCTACCAGTACGACTGGACTTGTTTAAAAAAAACCTAATAATTACTTTAAGGTCATTCGAAATGACAATGCACTGTCTTGAGGATGCGTTCCATCGGTATTAAATAATCCTGTTATATCTAGTTTAACCTGCATGTGACCGATTTCCTGCAGACACAATGGTTCCTCTGACCGAAGACTTAAGATACGAAAGACATGCAACGCAATTAAACCAAGTAAGATCCAGACATTTGTTGGCATCTGAAGGGTAGCCCTAAATGCTGTGCAGATGAATGTGTGTTGGGGAGTGGGTGGTGGAGGGAGGTTGTTTTTGTGTGTCGGTGCGTAAGATAAACTGAGTGCAAACTTTGATAAGGTAGCACTATTATCTACAATGTTGCGGCATTCACTATTGCCCTTTACAGCCTGAATATTGCTTGCTTCACTCGTTAAATTGCGGTGATCTGGCACCACTGTCTGCTACAATCATGATGCCACGATGCTTCTGTGTTTTCATTACCATTGCCGTTACTCTTTTAACGAAAGGTTAGTTACACACTTCCTTTCCTTTTGTTACTTTCACTAATTTTGTATCGCCATACTTATACTGCAAATACAACCGCAGCAAATCCAACGGTTCGTCTGTCGCCATGTTTGGACAGATCAGCTCTAGGCCTATGTACTTTCATTTGCCTGTGTATTTTGTAATGCTTACAAGATCTTTGTTTAGCGGTGCACGGACAACACTGCACAAATAGCAACACATTCAGAGGCAGCTGCTACATCATTCCCAAAGCAGAAGCCAACTGGATAGGCGCTGTGGTAAGCACAGATTTAAATTATAAGCACTTTACGGTTTATGTATACAAGTGCAATTAAGCCACTCACTTGTCTAGTCTTGACATCATTTTTAGCTAATCCTCCCCCCCCCCAAACTCCACTCCCGATAGCTTGTTTTAAACTAGATGTAGGCCTACATAGGCTGTAGTGCCGATGATTGTGGAATCAGTCTCGTTCTCGTGTCTGAACAGAGATACTGCCAAGATCTGAAAGGCAACTTGGTTGTGATCGACTCTATTGAAGAACATAATTTCGTGGCTGGCCTCATCAATGCCACCAATTTTGGTGAGTCACCTTTCTTATTATCTATTGTATTGACTGAATTGCTGAACAATCAAAATGAGCTTCATTCTTGTGACAAGATATCTTCATTCTTCTGTTTGACAAAATGCTTTGATCAATTATCTCTTTGCCCATGATTGGTAGTGAATTTTGTTCTGCAGCGCACTCTAAAGGTCTATATATTGCCTTCGTGCACATTCAATAGGCCTATATATTTTATATATAGAACCGACGCTGTTTACTGATGCAAATAAGCGGAAAGCGTCATAAGCAACAGGCGCTAAGAACGAATAAGCACTTTAAAAAAATGTTCATAATGAATGCCTATGCAGGTCACACGCAGTTGTTCCAAACCCCAGACAACTACAACTACCTCTACCTAGAAGGCAACGGAGTTTCCATCCATGGACATCAGTCCATCACCTTCTCGGTCAGTCCTACATTTACTCTACTTATTTAGTGACACGTACAGTGTCCTAAAATATTCCCATCTTTTGCGCCGTTACATGGTCCGTCCTCCAATGCGTAGCTGAGACTCGTCAAGTAGACGTGTGCCTCTCATTTGTTACGTCGGGAGTGGTTAGTATTTGATGGGTGACTATGCTTGCAAGGCAACCACCAAACGACACAAGGGTTCGACACACCCCAGTCCATCCAGGTATGAATGAGTACAGGATCTGTTTAGAACCGGGGAGGTAAACATCGAGAGAGAGGAGATAGGTACCTCCCTCATTAAGCTGGCCTAAAGAAAAGGGAGGTCAGAAGAGAGCTTCCCTCCCCAATGACCGAAAGGTTGCTCTCTCTCTCTCTCTCTCTCTCTCTCTCTCTCTCTCTCTCTCTCTCTCTCTCTCTGTGTCGGTCTGTCTCTCTCTGGTTCACTGTATGCGCAGCAGTCTGCTGATTTACTTTTCAATTGCTTTGAAAAAGAAAGTTACCCAGCTGTCCAGTTGTAAGCTTAACTGTCCAACCTTGCCGTTATGTGATGTTGTTGGCCTGTGCAGGTCCAGGCGTGTAACGATGCGCACCTGGCGCTTTCGGTTACCCAGAACAGCGCAGTGGACACCTACGAGGTGGTCATTGGCGGCTGGACCGACTCGCAGTCTGTTATCAGGGACTGCATGCAGTGTGCACACATGGACCAGGTCAGATCACTGTGCATTCAAAATTTGACGTCGTTCAAGCAGACAGTCGTAAGCTTAACTTCGAAGGAGCAGCAATTAAAACAGTTCGAAGCATCTGCGTTGCGGCATATAGGCGATGGAATTTTTGAGAATGCTAGTGATGTGCTGGCCGGACCATGAACTATTATGCATTTTGACCGAAGACAACATAATCTATTTTAAAAAAAATCGCCTAAGAAATTGGACTGGTATACATTCCATATAGGCTTACTGACCGAATAACAATAATTAAATGGGCAGGTGAGTCAACAAGACCACCCTCTGGACTGCGGGGCTATGCGGACTTTCTGGCTAACGTGGCAGGACAATAATGTTCGCCTAGGCACTGGAGCGACTGTTGGTGAAAACCAGATGCTGAGCTGGAAGGACCCGAGCCCCCACCCCGTCAACTATCTCGCCATCTCCACCGGTTGGGGCACCAATGGCACATGGAAATTCCCCATCTGTAAGCTGGCACCGCACGAAATGGAAACTTGTAGGGAGGGAAAGAAAGAGAGGTGGAAAGAGAGATGCTGCCACAAATGATGATGATGATGATGATGTAGATGATGATGATGATGATGATGAAGATGAGAAAGAAGAGGATGGTAATGGTAGTGGCGTTGGAGGAGGTGATGGTGGTGGTGGTGGTAAGTAGTGATGATCATCGGTAGTAATGTTGGTGGTAGTAGTGGTTGCTAAAGTCTCGTGATGATGATGATGATGAGGAGGAGGAGGAGGAGGAAGAGGAGAAGGATGAGGATTGTGATTGTGATGACGGCAAAGAATGTACATTCTTTGATGACGGTGATGATGATGATGATGATGATGATGATGATGATGATGATGATGATGATGATGATGATGATGATGATGATGATGATGATGATGATTGTGACGAGGCGGGCAACCAAGCTCTGAGGCAGACAGCACACTCATACCCTCCACACATCCAGTCGCCCCTAAGACGCTCGCTGGCTAACTCGCCTAAGCCCCGCCCCTCGGGGATCACCTTAAAGCCTAACACATAGCTAGACCCGTGGTCAGTCGCAAGCCACGAAACTTCGAAGCCACTACAATCTGTCCTGGACACGTCCCCATCAACTGGCGACCTCTGAGCTACGGCAGTACTCTGGTGCTTCGACCCGTCTAAGTCAAGGTAAGAGAGGAAACTTACTCTTTGTCATGTAGCAGACCCATCACCCGTCGTTCGCCCAAACATGTTCGTATGTCCTGTCGATATGTACGTTCGTGTTTATAGTTCTGTCTTGATGCGTTGCTGTGACATATATTATTACCTTGTATATATTATCTGCCTTGTATATGACTCATGCCATGATTTGAATTTATACTTGTATGCTCCCCGTTAGCCCATGTGTAAATATCCCATGCCATGCTGTCCCCCCACATAGATTAAAGCCCCCAAGCAAAGCCCCTAGCCTACAACCCCCATTATCCTGTATCTACTCCATTTGCTTTTCTCCATGCTCCCACTGTATAAATATTTGCCCCTGTTGTACACTACCCCATCCTAAGGCGCCGAAGGTATCACCTATTAGCGGCTGCCAGTAAACTCCACAATGGCCCCATAAACCTAGTTGCAACTGTTGGATTGTGGTATGCACCGGCTAACCCTTGGCCGGTTCAACCAATTTGAAATCTGAATGGGCAAATGCGCCAACAGGCGCTGAACCCAGAATACACCTATCCCCAGCTGATACAGAGTCTGTATTGCGTTACAGACGGGCTGCTGTCAGGGCGTATTACTCACCCCTGTACCAGCCTTAAGTCGCTGACCCGCTGCAGGCCCCTGACCACCCAGGGAGTCAACGAGAAGCGTTTCACTGAATTTCATCATCTCCCAGACAGCTAGCAACGTAAGCTGAAATCCACGCCTGTATCTTCAAGCTAGGATTGCACCACAGGTCATTGCGCAAGAAGAGTGACCGACTGACCCGCATTGCCATAGACGCCACGCTACCCTGGTCAACTGACCAACCAGACTATCCTGGACCAACCACCGCCCTCGAAATCAGAGCTAAGTTATAGCCCTACGAGCATCACCACTCGCTGATTATCTGGAAGTACTCTGGACACACAGATACACTCCTGCCCTGTGATGATAACAGTCCTCAGTAGCACTAGTACCCCTGAAATCGCCAACCCAGAATATTTCCGAGCTACTCCCTACCAATACGGACAATATCCAATGACTCACTCTTAGAATTACTCAACTCAGACGACCCAATTTGATTTAATAAAATCCTAGTTAGAAATTGTACCTCTCTGGACTGGCCCTTGTCTGAATTTCTCAACTAGTGGAGCCTTCAATCTTTCTCGTCTGCACCTTGACTGTCTTTCATTTATTTAGTCTCTCCAGCTCTAGTCTCTTGAATGTCATCACAATATTGGCCTAAACAAGGGAGGCAATGCAGTGCTAGAGATTAGTAGCTTACCCTCAATCCCCCCAACCCCTTTCTTTGTGACAATGATGATCATGATCATGATGATCATGATGATGATCATGATCATGATGATGATGATGATGATGATGATGATCATGATCATGATGATGATGATCATGATGATGATCATGATGATGATGATTATGATCATGATGACGACGACAACGACTTTAATCTTAGCGGAAACATAAATGCACTTTGAATGAATTTCAGATACGTATCAGACTGGCGAGTTCTGGCTAGGGCTGACGGACCTGCTGGTGGAGGGGGAGTGGATGACTACGCCGGGGAAGGAGGAGCAGGAGTACGTCCACTGGGCGGCTGGTCAGCCCTCCTCCTACCCGGGCCGGGACTGTGCTGCCATGGACAGCGCCAGGGGCTTGATGTGGATTGACGGAGACTGTGAACTGAGTCGCAACTTTGTCTGTGAATTTGACCAGCATGGTCACGCTGGCTGAAGCTTTGGACACTACAGATGATTTCATTTTAGTGTTAAATATTTCATTTTGTTTGACAAGCATATTTTCAGCCTTTGTTATAAAGTAACCACCCGTTCTGTAAAACGTCATCAGTGAAGGTAATAGAATTTTGATGACACGCACACGCACGTCATCAATTCATTCAGCCATGTCATTGTTTTTGTTCCTTTATTTGTGACATTAAAGGACAGTTGGAAGTTGATTGAAATGTGTTGTACCTATTAACGACATTTTCAAAGCCTAAGCTTATATAAATAAGCCTTACGTGCAGTTTCCGTGACGTAGTGTTGTGCGGATGTACGTGCGCGCGCGCGTATGTGATTGTGGGCGTGTATTCATGGAGTTATGGGGTGCTAAACTTGCCTTTTTATGTACAAAATGGGGCTTTTAGCTAGTGCCCCACTGTTTTTTTTATTCAGCGCCCCACTTTTTTCTATGTGGCGAAATGGGAGGCGGCTGGTTCAAGCTCGGGAGAGAAGTTGTCTACCTTACATTTTTTGGGTAGACTAGCCTTGGGTGGTTCCTGCTGTGCAGAATCCTTTGGTGTGGCCATTGGGTTGTGCAGGACAAGGCGACATGACATTTGTTCTCCCCGGCTGACCATTCGTCTTCTGCTTTTGGTGGTGAGAGGCAGGCATTTTATGCAAGTCGGTGGCAGCGACTTTGCAGAAGTTTCATGGCACTAGTAGATGGCAACCCGGTTTACTACTAACCACGTTTCACCGCCTTGCAGGGCAAATATTTTTATGTCCTTCTTACAAGGGATACAATGAAAATAACAGCTCGTGGTGGCCGACAGACGGGAGTCAAATACTCCGCTCGGCTACATCTAAGTACATCGGAGAGCTTTTTTTTTTTTAGCACATGGGAGTGCTCTTATAGTGCATGGGGCTGTTTTAAGTACATGAGAGTGTTCTATCCAAGACAGGCTGTTTTCTATACAAATTTGAAATATAATTAAGGATTAGGGTTAGGAGACGATATAGATCAAGTTTTTGACGGAAAGAGCCATTTCTAAATCTAATTCTTACATTTTTGGATGAATTTTGGATCTTTCCGTTTATTAAAAAAAAAAAAAACAACGCTTTTTGATGACTACATTTCGTCCCAAACCCCAATTTAACATGAATACAGACTTGTGTGTGTTTGTGAGAGAGTATGTGTTTGTGTGCGTTTGTGAGAGAATAGGTGTTTGTGCATTCGTATACATGAGAATACAGGGGTGGAGAGCAAAATATGTCAAGCAGTATTCATAGTAACCTGTATGTAAAAAATAATTTAATTTTAAAACAATACCATCCTATCCTATCCTATCCTGTCCCGTAACCCGAAGGTCGTAGGGGCACCACAGATGATCGTTTAACCAGCATACAAACAATACCATATGTAGGACAAAATAGGAGTTTACAGAATGGTATTAACAACAACAATACTACTACTACTACTACTACTACTACTACTACTACTACTACTACTACTACTACTACTACTACTACTGCTACTGCTACTACTACTACTACTAACAATAATAATTAAACAGGGTGCTATCATGCGCTGTCTTCAAATAAACTCAAGTTCGGCGATTTGAAGAGATCGCTATTACAGCAGAAGGTGGAAGAAAAATCCATTTTTATTTTTAAAATTTAGATTGACCGCATCCACTACTGTTATTGCAGGGAGGGAGGAAACCGGAGTAACCTTAGAAAACCCTCGGTGTCCGAAAAAGTCTCGTACCTAAGCCGCGTGAGTTCGTCCCATGCGGGGTTCGAACTCGTGATCTTCGGCATAGGAAACCATGCAGCACCCTATCAGCTGTGCCAAAGTTTAAAAGTTATATTTAGGCAAACGACTCTTTCTTTTACTATGGTGTTCAAATAGGAGTAATTTATGCAATTAGCCACTTTTGACACAGCTGTAACACCATATATCAAAATACCCTTGGTCCGGAAGTGATCGACTTGCCTGCACAGTTACCTTTCTTACTTTACTCTGTGAGCATGGCTGCCACTGCTAGGGACGCAGACGCTGGCGATGCAGGTTTCCCAGACCTAAATGCAGAAAATCCTGACCATACTGTTGTGGCTGAATTATCATGTATTGCAGAGTCAGAGATTCCTGTTGATGTTATTGTTCAAAACCAGATCAGAGATGCAATTTTGACTCACAATGCAGCTGTTGAATCGCACCTGAACGAGACTCGAGTAAGTAAATTGCGCAGGGTCTTATATCATAATGAATTTATGAACAGATGAAAAGCTAGGGATATATATAAGAAGACTGCATATTTTTGCATCATTGTAAAATACATTATACATATAGCAATAATCTAACATACCATATGTTTTCATGGGTAATTGAGTATAGAGCAGGTCTAATAATAATAATAATAATAATAATAATAATAATAATAATAATAATAATAATAAATAACAATGAACAAGGACAGCAAACTCATATTAATTTTATAAATTATTTAACAAAAGGAAATCGTAGAAAATCATTTTCAGTTGAACTAAATTCTGATATTTTCAAATGATAGTTTAATTTTCAGCAGACACTGCAGAACAGCTTTGTGGAACGTGAACGTTATGAAGATTTGGTCCACAAGTTTGAGGTAAATATAAAGGTGTTTCTCCCTTAGTTGTTGGTAATCTAAGACTAACTGAAGGAAAGATGTCGGGACTAACTGATTAAGTCTGAGACGTTATTCGTCTATTAAATATACAAATTTGCCTTGCAGAAACATAGTAAATGTAATATGTACAATATCTGTAAGAGAATGGCACAATCAAACAAATAAACAGGTTAACACATAAAATATAAAACAACTACTATCCCACACCTCAAAACATACTTGAGCTGTACACTTCCGCATACACCCTCATACACCATCACAGATCATGCACATACACCAACCACAAGCGTACAACACAAACAACCCATGCACAGACATGATCATCATATGCTAAGCCAAATCACAAAACAGGACTGGTCTAAAAATTAACACACACACACACACACACACACACACACACACACACACACACATAAAGACCCACAATCAATGTACAGTATTCACAACAACAAATACTGTATTAGACATTGTATATACTGTATGTTGGATCATATTTACACACCAGCACACCATTTCACACTCACAAAAATCATGCACACACACGCATGACGGCAGGCAAAAATTCTGGCTGACTAGCTAAATTTATCATACTGACTGATTTACTGACTAACTAACTGATCATATTTCACAGTCGGGGAATAGTGTTTGTGAGTCGAATGGCGCTCGGCAGAAAGGACCAGCGAAACCTATCAATTCTCATGTAGCAGCTGATGAGCCTTAGATTTGACTGTGTAAAGAGTAAACAAAAAGTATATACATATGCAAGGTGGTGTATACTTGCGAAACATGGACCCTCACAGCAGATCTACAACGACAAAGACAAAGCATGGAGATGAGGTGCTACAGAAGACTTCTGCATTTCCTATACCTAGCACATCACCAATGACGAAGTCCGACAGACCATCACACAAACCATTGGACAACACGATCACGCTCATAGTGGTGAAGAAACTGAAACTCAGATAGTATGGCCACGTCACCAGAGCATCAGGCCTTGCAAAGACCATCCTGCAAGGCATGGTACAAGGAGGCAAAAGAAGAGGTGGGAGGACAACATTATAAAATGGACTGACTTGACACTGAGTGAAGCCATGAGGGTTGCTGATGACAGAGAAAGATGGAGTACACTGGTTAAACGATCAGCTGTGGTGCCTCAACAACTTTTGAGTTACGGGATAGGATAGGTAGGACCAAGAGTTTTAGGAAATAGATCCATGTGGAATAAATGTCATTCACTGTGTCAGTGTATGAATGTTGTTAATTAATACCAGATGGTGAACACTTACTTTAGTTTCATTTAGTTTAATTATAAGCTTTCTTAGGCTTCATGGCCCATTTAACTCCTATTCTTTTAGCCACTATTAGTCTGTGGCATGTTATCGTTATTTGCAATGGTACTTGTGTTTTATCATCATTTATCGTCACATTCTTCTTATCCTATCATATCGATTTTGAGTTGCTGTCCAGAGGGTTTTAAAAGGTGTTAACATTCTCAGCGAATGTGAAGTTGAATGACAGGCATGTTGTAATTTACCACCCAATTTTCAAATTTTACAAATGCAAAGTTATACATTTATATTACAACAATATTAAATGTGCAGTTTTTACATACAATTTATATTACAATAATATTGAATTGCATATATATATTTTGTATACAATTTATATTACGACAATATAATAATACATGCAATTCTATATTGTTATAATATAAATTGTAAAAAAAAAAAAAAAAAAAATTGATATATATAACAATATTGAATTGCAAATATTTTGTGTACAATTTAATATTACAATATTTAAAATTTGAATTGTATACATTTTTATACAATTTATATTACAACAATTTTGAATTGCCTATCTTTTTTATACAATGTATGGTTGAATTTTGCATGCAGCATGAACAGCAGAGCCACAATGAGACCAAGCTGCGTCTCATGGAAGTAACAGACAAACTGGACTTCACCTTGGCTGAAGTGGACATCCTCTCTAAGCAGTTCACCAAGGAAAAGGAAACCTTTCAGCAAATGTCAGTAACTGCTCTGCAGTCATTGTTGCGTTTTATTAAATATGCGGACCGCCCTTTGTCGAATCGGTCCGACACTTCCCATGTTGTAAAACTATGCCCTGATGTCAAGCAGTGTCATAGACGGGAGTTTTCCAGTCTATGTGATGTTGAGGGGAGAAATGTTCTTGCCCCAATGAAAGACATGACATTTGCACATTGTGTATTCATTAGGCTAAATATAGCACTACGTCTTAATGTTTTTTTGTCATGCAAAAAACAAATCTTACACAGGTAAGCTAGTGATAAATATACTCTGTGTTCATGTACAGTATATGTATAATTAATTTATTATAAAGAGTGGTTGAAAAGTACATCCCTATTGAAAATTGCTCATAAAGTTTGTAAGTAGTGCTCTATATTTAAAAAAATCTCTCTCTCTCTCTCTCTCTCTCTCTCTCTCTCTCTCTCTCTCTCTCTCTCTCTCTCTCTCTCTCTCTCTCTCTCTCTCTCTCTCTCTCTCTCTCTCTCTCTCTCTCTCTCTATATATATATATATATATAATTTTTACTAAAAAAAGTTAATCGTTGATCTCTGATTTCGTCTCCTTGTGACCAGAGCAGTCTCAATATGAAGATATCAGTTTTAAAATATTTGTAACTGTCTAATGTATTCACTTTTCTTTCAGAAAATGTTCAGTTATATGCACTTTGTAAGAGTTGTTTTGCTAGGGGATGAGATGCAAGGGGGGAGGGAGTAAGAGATTTGCTGACCATGGGACATTGCACTAATCATGTGGTGTACCTGTATCTGACAGTGTGGACAGTCTGAAAAGCCAGGTGGTGAAAAGAGAACACAGGAATAAGGAACTTCATGACAGTTACACAGGTCAGTACTGCTGTGACACCTTGATGGACTTTATTGTTGTAACAAGTGTGGCACACAATCATAAACTTGCATTGCTGCACTTGGGTCAATAAAATGGCAGAACTGGGGCTTTCAAGTTTATGTAAACTTTTCAAGCTATTGTAACAACAAAATTGAATAATAACGGATTTTTATATAGCGGATACTCCAGCCTATGACCAGACTCACCACGCTTTACATAGTCATTACATATAAGTACATGCACTTGATAAAACATCGCTTTCGCTACAATACACCAAAAGACAGAACAGTAAGGGTACAAATTATTTACACTTATGTACACAAATTACAATTTACAACTATGTACACAAATGACAGAAAAGACAAGTAGAATAGCAAAAACATATTCACAGCTATTTATATGCCCGGTTAGGCCCAGGAGGAAAAACAGTATAAATATGTACAGCCGTGTATACACACGGATCAGATAGAGACAAAGAGGAGAGAATGGCAGCGGGATACAGATCATTCTGAATAGTGAAGTTTGAAGAGGTGGGTTTTGAGGGCCTTTTTGAATGCTTGTGTTGATTGTATGTTGCGGATATGGGAGGGAAGGGAGTTCCACTGCTTAGGTGCGGAGTAAGCGAATGCACGTTGGCCGTATGTCTTAGTGCGGGTGACGGGAACCTTGAGTGTGCGAGTGTCAGCAGAAGATCTTAAAGTGCGTGAAGGGGAGTAGACAGACAGTAGATCAGCAAGGTAGGAGGGACAAGAATCTGTGAAGAAGTTGTGACAGAGAACAGAGAGTTTGTACTCTATGCGTGCTTGCACAGGAAGCCAGTGAAGGGAATGTAGTAGAGGTGTGATGTGATCGCGTTTCTTAGCTCGGAATACTAGTCTAGCTGCTGAGTTCTGAACCTTTTGTAGCTTGTCAATGATGTGTTTTGGGGAGCCAGCGAGGAGAGAGTTGCAATAGTCAAGACGAGAAAGGACGAGAGCACAGACTAGGGTTTTGGTGGCAGTGAGCGTAAGATAGTGGCGAAAGGAGCTGATTTGGCGTATGGCCGTGTATGCAGAGCGACAGATGTTGGAGATGTGGTTGTTGAGGGACAGGTCATCGGAGAGAATGTAGCCGAGATTTCTTGCTGAGGATGAGAACTGAATGTTTGTTGTCCCTACCGTAAGCGATGTTGGGAGAGGCGGGAGTGAGGAGGAGGTGTTGTGCTTGTGAATGAGGAGGGCTTCGGTTTTATCGTCATTAAGCTTAAGCTTGTTGCGTGTCATCCATGACTTAATGTCTGTGATGCAGTTCTCCAAAGTCTGAACAGTGGAATTAATGAGAGAGGGGGCTGTGGATTTATAAAGTTGTGTGTCGTCTGCAAATGACTGACTCTCAACAGCATGCTTTCTAAGCAGGAGAAGCAGTGGCTTGGTGTACAGAGTGAATAACACCGGCCCTAAAACGGAACCCTGAGGCACGCCGCACACCAAGTCTGCTGTGCTGGAGAAACAGCCATCGACAGTGACTGCTTGTGATCTTTCGGAAAGATATGAGTGGAACCAAGCCAGGGCCGAGCCGGAGATTCCAAAGTAGTTTTGAATAGTGTTAAAGAGAATGTGGTGGTCGACTGTGTCAAAAGCGGCTGAGAGGTCTAGTAAGGTGAGAACGGAGACGTTACCATTATCTAAGGCCAGCAAAAGATCGTTGGTTACCTTTAGGAGGGCTGTCTCAGTGCTGAGGAAGGGTCGGTAGGCAGACTGGTTGGGGCAAAGTAAAGCGTTATCATATAGGTAGGCAAACAGTTGTTTGAGAACAATTTTTTCTATGACTTTGGACAGGAAGGAGAGGTTTGAAACAGGTCTATAGTTCTTTAGATTATTTTTGTCTAAACTTGGCTTTTTAAGGAGGGGTTTGATGACAGCCGTTTTGAGCACAGACGGAACAACACCAGAGGACAGACTCTCGTTGATAATGTGGGTAAGGGTCGGGAGTAGAGGGTCAAGATTCTCTATCAACATGGGGGTAGGAATGGGGTCAAGAGAGCAAGATGTTGGTTTTGAGCTTACGATGACTTTCTTGACTTCTTGCTCTGTTACTGGTTGAAAAACTTCCATTTTTGCGGTAGTGAGGGAAGGTGAGAATGGGTTAAGGAGTGGGTGGGATCTCTTGGCTGTCAAGAGTCCCTTGAATCCCTTGAACATGTTTTGTTTACTATATAAAATACAAATCTTAAAATCATTATTTGCTCTAATTTATATAATAGATTAAGACAAAAATGGAGCCATCCCACAAATTCCTGTTCATCTCAAATGATAACTAGAAGGGTAAAGCCCATATGTGCGCATGCTCCTTATGGAACTTGCAATATTTAACATTAAAATGATTGCCCAGGAAAAAACAAAAATGAAACGGTAGCATTAAAATGCAAAGTAATACCGACTCTGATCTTTCTATCCTCTTGACCTTGAGATGACTTTGACCTTCGGTTCCAAATACACTCATGTACCATCAAATAATCTACAGCAAAAGTTTGATTATGCCTACAAATAGTGACCTTGGTCTTGGGATGCTCTTGACCCATGGCCTCTCATGCTCATTTATGATCAAATAACCCAAAGTTGTGGCATATTATGGATTAAATAGAGCATTGTACAGTAGGGTGACCTATTTTGTGTATGTTTTTGCAATATCAACGCAAAAACTGAACATATATGAAAGATCAATCTATCATCTATGAATACAAC
The DNA here is from genome assembly GCA_036898135.1 of Oncomelania hupensis. Lineage (NCBI taxonomy): Eukaryota > Metazoa > Mollusca > Gastropoda > Littorinimorpha > Pomatiopsidae > Oncomelania > Oncomelania hupensis. The sequence goes on along the minus strand of CM072511.1, from coordinate 27,183,012 downwards.
AAGTTTGGAATCTCTCATAGTTTAGGGTCAGGGTCACTTCAAAGTACCTAAACTAACCGACTTTGAACAGCTCCAGCGACATTGACCTTGGAGTGAGATTTACCAGATTTGCATACCTTGCACAGTATGCATGTCTCATTGATATCTATCATGCATAAAAGAATTGTAAGTTCAATATTAATAACTTAGAAAAATGAAATTTTGTGGAAATAATTTTCATTTGTTAACTAACATTTGTTGACCCTGTAACCCTCATTTTGACCTTGACTGATCATTTATGAGGTCTCATGGATATACACGATCTTACCAAGTTTGGTTGTAATAGTTAAACTAGGTTCTGAAAAATTAACCCACTTGCAAGTTTGGCACAGATGTACGGCAGACAGCCAAACAACAAACCTTTTTTTATAATATGTTATTTTTGGACTATTTAGGGCTCATCTCGCACAGATTTGCAAAAATCTGGAAACTTTTACTATGGATGTGAGTCAAAAACTTGATCATAAGACATAAGACATTTTATTTCGCTTCAACTTTTACATCGAAGAAATCTTCGTGCTCATGGGGTACTCAGTTGTGTAGGCCTATATATGTAATTCGCTTATATTTGTACACAAGAAAAAGCACACAATAAAAGCCTGCATAACAAACACAATCATACATACACATATACCTGCATCAACAACCTTCTGACACTAGGGTGGTTAAATTAATTATAGATTAACACAATGTCTCATCACGGAATGATTAGAATTGACAAATTTGTATGTAGTAAAATAGTAGGCCTATGTTGCTCGTGTTTGCACACTTCATAGAGCGCGCACATGCTTACACGAATAATAACATTACAGCATAATATAAAACATAAATGATATATGTATTAGTTGTCACTAGACTGACTCTCTCTCTCTCACACACACACACACACCCACATGACACATATTACGCATCATTATCCGACTCCAGAGAGCGGTACCTTACTAACACTGCTACCAGTAATTAGTGGGAGACCGAATTACTTTGAGGATGCTAAGTCAACAGTAAAGGGGGGAGGGAGCGATCTGCTGTATACTTTAATTCATGTTTTCCCTCATTTGTACAGTGTGTCAGAAGCAGTGCCAGGAACTGCAGGCTCGCCTCGTCAGTAAAGAGTCCAGCATTGAGATGCTGGAGCAGCGGCTGCAGCAGCAGCAGCAGCAGTGTCAACTAAAGGTGCAGGAGTTGCAAGTTGAACGTCAACAAGATCAGTACCTGACTCGCATGCTTCAGTCACAATCCAAAAACTCGAACAAACAGAAAAGAAACAAACTTGTAAATAGGTGACGGCTGTTGTAGTTTGTCTAGTAATTTGTTGGTTGTCTCAATCAAGTAATCTCTGTGCTTGTACAGTAGAGTATTGATCATAAGGTCGCAAGTATGTGGAATGTAAATGGCAGCACAGTTAGTTGAACAGTGTCACTATATTTTGACTTTGTGGTGGAATTCTGATAATTGTCTGCCAACCCCCGTTGGAGTGCCGGGGGTTTCAGTATAAATAGTATCCCCACTTTCTGGAAATTTAATGCTTTAAATTCCCACTGTCGCTGTCTTTCTCATTTGCTCTTTCTCATTCCTGCTCTGTTCTATCAATCTGCTATACTATCGTCTTCTTCGCTAGACCAGTCTCTTACCTTTTTCTTGAAAACTCTTCCGGGACAAGACTCCTTATTTTTGTGTATGATGTCTGTTGGATCAGCTTGGGAATATTGGACGCTTTCACAAGTATATCAACTAACAAGTTAGCATCTCCCTTCTATGTCTCTGTCGACGTGCGCGTACAACCGGTTATTCCCTTTACATGCTTTGCGCTCCATAGCGTCGTCGGCCTAAAATAATTTTTTTAGAAACTTCAAAACCCAGGGGAGTTATGGGTAGGGAAATCATTTTCTGAAATGACGTCGGCAGGACTCTTCGCGATTAGTGCATGGCATACGAGACACACGCAAAATGGCGTCACAAGAAGATTGGTTAGATCTGAATTCGTCTAATTTGACCTCGCATGCTGCTTAAAAACAATGTAATTTGAATTTGCTTTCACAAATCAAAAGAGAGCGAGACCACAACAAAGTACAACGAGCCAAGGCGACGCAAACACTCAAGGCCGACAGAACAAAAAGCACACAAAATACAAGAGGTAAGTACCCGTGACCATACAGTCAATAAAGTAGGCCTAACCACCATTGCAAAATAGGATTGATCATCACCATGATTGAATTTTTCCACCCCACCTTCCAATCGGTACGGAATCGAGCATATGCTCAAATCATCATATCTTTGACAGAACTTGCATGTGCATTATAGAGTGTGATGCAAGCGATAAATGAACCATCACATCGAAGCGACTCACGATCGCCTGCACTGAGCTCACATATATGTGTGCATGTTTCTATAAATCCATCGTGTTCTCCTTCGATAATTGAGCAAAGCCTTTGTTCACTACCAAAACTATGCAGTTCCTCTCCCAACTTTCGTTTAATTTCAGCCAGCACATCTTCGCGAAAAATGGCGACCATGACTTCAACCGTAGCTAGTTATCAGTTACTTCCCTTGAACAGATTTCCCAGAATTCTCTATTCTATTTTTAGGTTTGGGATAGCTTGTGGATAAAACCAAGGGCAACGGGACCACCGCACGTCGACTGGGGGCAATACGAGATACTAACTTGTTAGTTGATATACTTGTGACGCTTTCTGCCGGGTGGTCACTAGGGCTTCCTATAATGTTATTATTTAGCAATGTAGGCATTTTATATGTATGTGTTTTGTTGATAATTTATAATGATGTTTGTATTCTATTTTGTTTTTGTAAACGGGGGTTCGATAAGTTGGGGTGAAGCCTCAGCCGTCCCCTGCGTGGGATGTCTTTATTGTAAAGTGACTGGCTGGTGGAGAGCTTTCGGTTTTACCACTAGGGCTGTTTCGGCAGATCTTTTATGCGGATCGGGGGTTGTCCGGTCCTGATTTGGCTCGGAAGAGTCCGCTGGACCTAAAACAATAATAATGTAATGTAATGTAATTGTCTGCCATGAGGAGTGTCCAGTATTGTGATCTGTAGACATCTGCTAGTGTGTGCCAGGTCAAGAGTCCATGGTTCTTGACCTGTAGGGACATCTAACTCCATTACCCAATACAAAGTTATAACCGAGTGGAACATGTATTTAGTGTATGCTTGATGACTAGTGTTTATAGGAATAATATAAATGTGGATTGCTTCTCAGGAGGAAGTATGGGATTTGTGAAAATAATTATAATGACCGTTTGAAATTTATATTTTTAATGTTTTGACAGTGCCTTGGAGCTTTAGTAAATATCTAATATTATTGTGGTCATTATTTATTTATATTTTACAAGAAAATGTAATGTTTGCATCTGTTATGCTGAAATAAGGTTGCACTTTAATATACACTCATACAGTATATTAGTAAAGTTGAAATCTGTCATCGTTATATTTGTTTGCGTGTGCATGTTTTTTTTACGAATTTGGGTGGTTTTGAGATGTATAGCAGAAAAGCAGAGAAGATTGTGTGAGAAGATTGTGTATCTGTGAGAAAGAGAGAGATGCAGAGAGCAGCAGGCAAACAGTTCCTGATGTCCATAAATTCATGCTCATTTTCCACATGCATGGCACAGTTACTAAGCAAAATTGACAATTCAACACATAGTTTATTTTGGTACATGCATATTATATTCTCTCATAGCATCAACTCTTGTCAGCACTCTTTCTGCTAAATCTAACAGTAGAACATCACAAATCACACGTTTCATGGACAGTTTTTTTTTTGCAATTAGCATGAAGCTGTTAAATAAATTACATTATCAATTATATATACATCCTCCAAAAAAAAGAGATGATCTGTTCAACATTTAAAAAAAACATAATATTAATTCTTGAAGCTCACACTGGCACTGGTAGTTATCAAAATGATAAGAATGGATGGTGTGCTATAGCATTTGTGTTGCTGTTATGAGTATACATCTTATCAGCCCTTCAGCATCTGACTCAAGCACATGTGGTTCAAGACACTGTGCTTGCAAAAAAAAAAAAGTACAGACGTAAAACTATTTCCTAAACTTTTTATTAACATTTGCCTGAAACGCAAAATACACCAAGAGCAAATGTCAAGATTGCTGTCATTGAACACAAGCATATTTTAGTCATTCTAGCCCAGTCAATCAATACCAAGCTGCAGAAAAAAAATGATGTCTGTACAAGAAAAAACTGCAGCAGCTGTACAAATACCTTTCATATCATATCAGTTAACATTCATCGCTTTTGTTTGATTTTGCAGTGACCTTGGCAAAATGGTTACTGTGCCTTGAAAATAGATCCACTATGAACTGCTATTCAAATTTCAAGCTTTAGGCGTAGCATGTCTTCACCCTTTGTTGAGAACATTTGATATAACAACTTGTGTGTTACGTCATGCTGAAGCATTCAGAAACAAGGATTTCTCCTACGTAGTTCCAATGCTATTTAAAAAAAATATATTAAAATATTTTTTAAAATATTTTTTTATATATATTAATTTAAAATAAAACCAGAAGAACTCATTAAACAAAGTTTTATATTGGGGGTGAAAAGGGGTGAGGTAGGGGGGACAGACTTTTAAAAAAGCCAAATTTACAATGGCAAAACTCAGCTAAAATTAGTAGGAAGACAATATTGCAGCAAATAAGTACTGGTTGTAGTCATCACATCACACTTTCAATCGTGTAAAAAGTATAACCTGGAAATAATAATAAAACCCTATTTGTGTAAACTTAATAATTATTCACTGACAAGCTGCATCATACATGGAGTATGCTTGCTCAAACTACCTCGTGTATGCAAAATGGACAGGAAACTATCCTAACGATAAAGAACATAGAAATGGCCCTTGTGGAACCTCTCGGCCCTAAAAGTCCCCTTAAACGTCGATGCAATTTTAATGTTATTTAGGGTTCAAGCAACCAGAAAGAAGCCATGTAAGGTGGCGGGTGTTGAATCCTGCTTGCATGGCTGGGCAGTGAAAGCAAAGCAATCGCACAGCACACATTTTAATTTATTGTTATTCTAAATGATGCAATAACCAACACAATGCACGCACAAAGTGAAAAGATGACCCAATTGAATTCCTCTGAACCCTTGCAAATAGTACACAAAACAAGTCAGTTAGTGTAAAGTTTTGCCACTTGCTCACAATTTATCACACTAATATAACACAAGTTACATTCACCAAATTCCAACAGATCATCAAACTAGAAGGGCACAGCCCATATGACTCACATGCTCCTCTTATGGAGCAATATTTCACATTAAAATGAGAGCCCAGAAAAAATAAAATGAAATGGTGGCATTAAAATGCAAATACCGACTTTGGTCTTTCTATGCTCTTGATTTTGAGATGACCTTGACCTATGGCTCCAAATACTCATGTACTATCAAATAAACTACAGCAATAGTTGCATAATGCCCAAAAAAAATACACACAAAAACTGTAACCTTGGAATGACCTTGACCTTGGGATGACCATGACCCTCATGCATTTTTAATCAAATAACCCAATGTTGTTGCAAATTATGGATTAAATAAACAGCCATTCCACTGTATTATTACCCATTTTTTTGTATTTTTTTGCCAGGCCTAAAATGACCTTGACCTTTAAGGTCAATGCAAAAACTGAACAAATATGAAAGATCAATCTATCATCTCTAAATACAACAGGTTTGGAGTTTATAGCTCTCATAGTTTAGGGTCAAGCTCACTTCAAAGTACCTATACAAGTCAACTTTGGACAGCTCTTTTGACCTTGGAGTGAGGTTGAACAAATTTGTAAAGTATGTGTGTCTTATTGATATCTACCACGCATGAAAGAATCATGTTCAATATTAGTAACCTAGAAAAAAAAGAGTAAAATATTGTCATTTTTTGACTAACACTTGTTGGTCCTGTGACCTTGAAGTGAAGCCGTTCATTCAATTATCATTTATGAGGCCTCACAGGTATACACTATCTTACCAAGTTTGGTTGTTATAGTTAAAATAATTTTTGAGATATTAATCCATTTGCAAGTTTTGCACAATCAGACAGTGGACAGATGACTGACAATTTTTTTAAATGTCATTTTTGGAGTATTTAGCACTCATCTTGCACAGATTTGCCCCGCACAGATTTGCAAACGTCTTATTTTTTTGGGGAGGGAGAGGGGAGGAGGTGGGGGGGAGGGGGGTTTGAGTAAATTAACATAGCCTCACATTAACATACCCTCACATTGCTATGCATTTTAGTCAAAAAGTAACCAATCATATAAACCTGCAACATGCACAACTACACACCTGGGATCATGCACACAAGATACACAAAAAGATGTTTCATTATAAAAAAAAACAACAAAAAAACAGCAACATAACATGTTATTGCTTGGTTACAAAGGCTGTGTCATCTGGATTGTTTGGTTTTGTGAGAACAAAAAAAAAGTTTCCTTTTTGGTGTAGGATTAATGAAAAGTTGCACTTCATGATTACACTATTTAGCAGGTTTATTAGGAAGTAGCCAGTCTGAATAACAATGCTGCAGACATTCTTTCCTTTATCGTGAGGCATTTTAATTCACCCACAACCGTTGTTTTTCATTTGAGAAAACTTACACACACATATGTTACATGCACACAAACATACATGCACAAACTTCAAAATTTGGACTTCAATAGTTGTTTAGAGAGGATGGGTTTTTTTACATTAATTTTTTTATATTTTAAATTCTGGGTAATTCATACTTCAGAAAAGACCTTGGTGTTAAGTTAACTATACGTTTTTGAATATAGATGATTTTTTTTGGACTTTCACAGGAGATACAGAAATCCGTTTGAAAGTTGCAGACTTATATCCAGTACCCTGTAGGATCAAGATACGAAATTTGCGCACACCCATCATGTGTTCTGTGACCATCCTTACCCTTAGCATACGCATTCAGCTATATGCTTGAACAATCGCGATACGAATAGCAGCTCCAGAACGGGACACACTTGCCACAGCCTCATTTGATCAACTGACCCAAAATTTCATAAATAACCTGCAAGCTTCAGCGAAACCATATATATAGCAGAGAAACACTCAAATTAATGAACATGTAAAGCAGTCAAACATTTCGTGCTTGGATATCACTGAAAGTTTCCCCATGTAATATTTATTTCAAATTGTAACATTAGTATGACCAGTCCCAGACCTAGCTGGAGCTATCACACAATCAAACTGACAAAACATGCTTGAAATGTGAAGCTAACAGAGGTTTCAAAGTGGTTGCAGTTCTTGATGTGATGTACATGAAGTGTGGAAATGAAGTTGGCAATGCCCAAAATTAGACAAATGTTTCTTGATGGTTCTGGTGTACACAATAAAGTTCCTACACAAATTCAAAAATACCCAAAGTTAGGAACATCATTCCGGACATAAACGCCTCGCTAGTAGTCCCAAGTCTAAAGTTTAGATTTATCTAAGCTTTGAGCATCAGACTCGCTGTTAGTCCGCAGACAATATCAGTCACTGTTAGTCCACAGACAATGCGCACTCACAACTGTACAGAAAAGCTCAGCAGGTCATTCCTGCGCAGTATAGTTCTCCATATTATCACTGTCCTAGCACAAGGCAGTCTCTTCAAGTGTCTCCACAACGTATGCCAGTATCACAATTAACCAGCAGACTTTACTATCGGTCAAAATGTGCCAGTACTTACAGCATGTGTGTGTACAATGCCTGCACAACAGCTGTGCATCTACCGGGCCAGCTCTGATTACTATGTCAACTCTGGGACTGATACGCATATAGCGAGACATCTATCAGTATTACACACAGTAAGAATCTTGCCCACATAACCAAAACAGTGCGCATGCATGCAGTATTAGGTGTGGGGGAGGTGAGGTGAAAGGGAAGCAGGTCTCAGCACCTCAAAGTTTTACTTCGGGTGGTACAAATGTGCGTCCATGCCTGGCGCCATGCGAAAAACCATCACATATTCTGTCTGGATACACAAACACCAGGCTATCTCAAAGAACCTGACCGTGCTTGGCTGACATCTCCAAGCTCTCCAGTCCGTCAGTAGCAAATTCCGCAGTGTATCTGTGGGTTCAGGACTGACAAAGGACTGTCACAGGAAACAAAGTAAAGCTCTGTGTATTACACTCCACATCCATGCCTTTTGTATGTGTAGCAGTCAATAGTTCCCACAGAGAAGAATGAAGGAAATGAGAGGCATGCAATGTGCAGCTGGGTGATGATTGTTTGGCTTGTATTCTGTGTTCCACAGAAAAACAGCCCATCACGGTAGCACTGGATCTGGCGGCCATGTGTTAAGATGATCATTTGACACCATGATCCATGTTAGTTAGCAATATTCCCTTGTTGAATTCTTACTCTCATCTCCTGAAGTCTTCCAATGGCTTGATAAGGCCCTCTGGAAACATACACATATACGTTTAAAAAAACAAAAAAACACACAGACAACAAATCGATTAAGATAGTTGGATACCTTGATTCGCGCATTCTTTTGCACATTCATAATTATATTCAAGCATTCGTCGTGTCACACTATTATCCAAAAGATTTTTTCATCATGTCTAAGTCTGAAGAAATTACAGTAAAATCGTTTTGAACGCGCCGAGTTAGTGCACAAAACGGTCTTTTGGGAGATATTTACCAGCATTTGTGTAAATGTCACTACAAAAACTTGCGATTATGACATGCCAAAATCGGAGTTGATTATTATGAATAGGCTTATTTAAAGTGATCATGAACGACCACTGATTTTCAGATCTAAATTCTCTGCCCAAACATCTTTCTCGACCCTCTCCTATATAATCTGAGAACATGTTGATGACGACATTTCTTCAGCTTCTCCAAAATTGAGTTGTGATCAGTAGGCTAGTAGAGAGCATGAAGAACATGAAGAACAATTCTTAGTAGGGTAAAATGATCATCATATTCTTTTTTTTTTTCAAATTATTTTCGTTGAACATATGCTAAGGGTATAAAAATAAAATCGCTCAGCTCGGTGATGATGTGACGGCATTTGTGAAAAAACACAGTGTGAAAAGTGCCAAATTAGATTCTGTATCTTGTGTGTTATTAGATTCTGTGTCTTGTGTGTTTCATGATATCCATCAGTGACAATGATAATGTAAAAATTCAAACACTGCCTCATTTTTGTTCCCAGGTGATGTTAAACAATAGTAAGTTCATTCTTTTCGTTAGTATGAGAGTTTTGTCTTTTATTGATGACATTTGTTCATTTAGATCTATGTGCCTTCACTACAAGCACATGTTGTTTCCATTTTATATCAACAGAAATTGAACTGTACAGACGATCACAGCGTTCAGACCAGAAATGAATATGTAGATGCGTAGGGAAATAGGTCTTGTTAAAAGGTCGAGTAGCTATTGTGCGGAACAGCTTTTATCTTTTTTTTTTTAAATGTCAGTCTGCAAGGGATGATGTCAGATATGCACTGACGACATATCAAAATCCAAGGTGTTTTTGGTGTGTTTTTTTCAGCTCTTCATGCTCATTCTCCGAGTGGATCTAGATATTTTCATATCTAGGTACGTGATTAACATATACAAATTAACAAATATTATCATGATGGAAGGAGCATGACAGAAAAGTTGGTAGGCTAGTTCTAAAGCAAGGTAAATGTGCACTTACTCTCTGACAAAGCCTATTCTTGACTGTTGCCTGTAAGTATTCTGATAAATAAATACATACTCACCATTATAAACTCGTAGAATGGCTTCACAAACAAACTTGTACTGACTCTGCACAACAAAAACAACAACAGAGAAAGGCACACTTAGCAATGCAATGATGCTGCACCAATAACATACAAACAGTGTTACGAATGAGATGCTCACGATAGTTCTGAACATTTTGCTTTGCAAAGCATCAGGGCTTCCAATGGTCTGAGATAAAAAAGGAGGAAAATGACCGAGTGACGAGGTCACGAGCGCACGACCCCAAACACTGTCACAACACTGTCTGCTATAAAAGAAACAATTTTATTAGTGAGAGTGAAGTAGAAGAAAGAAAATAAGTGATTTACAAACGGTTTGATGTAAGGTCTCACATGAATAGAGAATAATTAAGGCAAATATGGAATTTACCACATTTTAACGATCTTAATTGCTTCATATCTTAAAAGCAAAAACTGAAGAAAAAAAATGGAATGTTCAGCAAAAAGTGACTTACCAAAATCTGCAATTAGAAGATATTTTTCTTGTGCAGCTGACTTAGTAAAACCACAATGAATTCAGAATACAATACAGAATACAATTCTCACTAGCAAGTCACTCATGGTCTACTCTGTTAGTGTTACATAGAATGTTCATAATATTAAACTACTCCTACTAGTTCTGCTTTTACAAAAAATTATGGTCAAATGCATACACAGTTATGGTGATGAAAAATGGTTTTGCACCTTTTAGGCCATCAGTAGTAGGAAAGGCATTTGGCAGTGAAACAAGTCTAAATTTTCGCTTTTTACAAATGTTTTTTCTAGTCGGCAGGAAAAGATAAGGTTGCAAACACAAATGTATGTACACAGATCCATGCAATCCTGCCTTTTGATCCGTAATTGATTTCGTTCGAGCACAAGACGCAAAACGCGTGTCCGACACGTGGAATCTTTCGGATATGTTGACTCAATTTTTCTTCTTCTACCTCCACCTCCATCCAGTCCCATCTCCACTTGTTTTTGCAAGAAACATCGTCAAACTTTTGGCCGCGTTGAACAAAAATTCGACCCGCCATTTTTGCCTATTCGCAAACAGAACGACAGATCAACCAAACTGAGACTGTGTTACGGATATTTTGGAGCCCCTATGAAATTTTTACCTCGGCAGTTTTCTACGGCGGAACTTTAAAATTTTTCGGCTGAATTTTTTTTTAAATGGCGGAAATTCGCCGAACGGCGGAAGATTGGAAGCCCTGAAAGCATGCAATAATATCATGTATTTACCTTTGATTTCATTCTGCACTATTGCTGAAGAAAGATTTGTATAATATTGATAGTGTTCGTCGATTGATATTGTTGTAGCATCATTGAAAACGTTTTGGAATTACTTGCTTATTATCGATCAAATGTTCCAGGTCTTTCTGGCGATAGCTAGTTGAATCCTGTAAATTCAAAAACTTTCTATGTCGTAAGACAGTGCGTAGTTCCGGGGACGAGTTTTATTTCTAATGGGTGTTATTGTGTCATTTTGGAATGTTTGAAGCTTCTCTAGGTTGTTGAGAGATTATATAAGTAATGTACTGTCTGCTTGTGAGCAGTGATTTTCAGAAAGCAATCTTGTTGGTGTTTCCTGAATAAAGTTGGAAAACTTTATACGGCGACTCCTACCTTGTTACACATATTAAGATTCAAGCATTGGGGATGACATGACTATTGAATATATGTAACAAAAGAGTTATACTCTTCAATATTTTCAAGATTCAAATTGTAGATTACAATTAACACTATGAATAAACCAGCAATACCAATAAGTATAAATACACAAGTGGAGTATTTTTTAATATTGTAATTTTTTTTTTAGTTTACTTTGTTATCAATTATATTGTACTGTTAAATTTACAAAGTCTTTGGAACACAGTTCAAGATGCAAAAATGCAGTGTCTGCTGATGTTCAAAGGTTTGTATGTGCCTGGATTTAGCAAAATGAGAAACACAATGTCATACATACAGGGGTTTGTATAAGCATGGCTCGTTGATCGCGCATCTGTCGCACCATGGTCAAAGGGTAGACTGGTTGGTTGGCTTCAATCAGGTACATGGCTGTTTCCATGGTGATCAACACCCCTGTCCGACCAATTCCCGCGCTGTAACACAATGTTGTGTGATGTAACATCTACAGCAACGAGTTCTCTTTGATTTATGGGGGAGGTGAAAATGAAGAAAAAATAAACATACACACAGGATTACAAACGATGGGTTGCAAGGGGTCCAATGCATAAAACATTAGCAACAAAAAAAGAATGCAACTGCCCAAGATTGTATGTAACTATGTTTGCATTCATAGAAGAAAGCCTACTGATTTGTTGCATTCATTTTGCTGCTAACCTGCAATGAACAACAGTAGGTTCCACCATGCCTGCCCTGGCCTGCCGCACTCTGATGACGAAATGTAGAAAGTCGCTGGGATCATCAGGGACACCGTGGTCAGGCCAGGCAATGTATTGCATATGTCGAATGTGCCGCTCCTCGTTGGTTTCCACATGGGTCAAATTGAACTCGCGGAAAGCGAAAGATGGCGTTTCTTCCTCCTTGACACAGGTGATCTGCAGGGCCCCAAAGTCCTCCGTCTCATAGAGCTGCGGCCAGTACTGGTGGCACTTGACACGTCCACGCTCCACTTTGGTGGTCAGCATCACCACCAGCGATGAGGTCTGCTCCCATACCATCTGAAACAACAAACTAAATTGTAGAGTGTAGCTTCCTTCCCCCTGCCCCTCTTCCCCCACATCATGCTGGGGACATGATGCCTCATTCAAATCACACAGTAGGTAAGGCACAAATCAAAATGTGTAGTCAGGTTTGAAGATACGGCCTTTTTCCAATCGTATTGTGTACCTCAACATTTCTTTTAACATTATGCGCTAAACTTTTACAGATAAAGCCCTTCTTTTTCAAATGAGAAAGCCACCACTATTTGTATTTTATAGTGAACTTCTCAGAGAGACAAAAAGATGCAAATTGTTACCTGCCAAAAGTCTGTACAAGTGTTTGGAAGAGGGCCTTGAGCAGCGATGTAGCGGTTGATGATTCCTGAACCCGGGATCTCCATCTGCAATGCATCAATTCACTTGACTGCAAGTTCAAATATTATGTACTATATCAAATATTATATACTATGAACTCTACCATAAAATTCTGACATCAGAACCTTGACATTTTCACCAGAGAAAAGAAGTCAAAATGATGGCCGAAAGATTTTCAAAATGTCCTAAAGGTTTGTGACTGAATCGGCCAAATGGCCTATGCTGAAAATTTCTAGCAACATCACTATATGTGCATGATTTTACCAAGGAGGGTAAAACTCTTACACATTAATGAAAAATGAGGAACTCACATTGACATAGTTGGCATTGATGTAGTCACCACTGCTTGCATGTTTCAAGACAACGCGAGTCTGGTCATCTGCAACAGGACACAATTTTGTCATTACAAATAATCTTGTACAGTTGCTCTGCAATAAACAAGCAGTATTCTTTTTTGAAAGTCCTCACTCGAGTGAATATTACACTGCTATGGAAGGTATGGCAAATAAAATGCCTACTCACATGGAGATATGTCTCTGTAGCGATTCTTGTTGATATTGGAATCCTCTCTGGCTTCATTCACAGTCATCCCAGGCTTTTTCCGGTACAGTTGCTGTTACAGGAGAATAAAATAACATTTTATTACTAATCTCCAACTTCATCATAAACACCCTGGTGGTTCAAACTTCATTGTTGCCATCCTAACCGTTAAACAAACATCAGTTTTATACAATCATGTCTTTGAAGAATGGTACAACGGTTTCTAACCATGGGAGTAATTAATTTATTATCAAGCTACACCAGAGCAGTAGCTCGACTTGAGACTTGGCATATAAAGCATGATATTTTCAATAATGTCAAAGGCAGTGCACCCTTGTAAACTTGTCACAAATCTCTGTCGTTGCCTAGAAACAATCACTGATTATGACCACCCTCACATGCCTCTGATGGAGGTACTCTTCAGCTGTTGTGCTTTCACTGAAATGGCAACCTAAATTTTGCCAACATTGATGAAAAGCATTTTCTCTCTCCTCCTCTCTCTCCCTCAACCCCTCCCCTTCTTCCCCACACTGCCCCTGAAAACCAGCCAAATATTTTCTTCTTTTTTTATATCCTCAGATGAAGTATGTGGGTTTTTTTTTAATTGGGGTGTTCGCAACAACATTATACATGATTTTTTTCCTCCTTATCATCATCATCATCATCATCATTGTCATCACCCATCACTCTAAACAACATCATCATCTCGCCCATAAGCACCACTACTAAGTAAGGCTGCTGGGCCATAGAACCTCACGCCTCACGCCTCACGTGTCACGCCTCACGCCTCACGTGTCATGCCCTGGGCCATAGGACTTCATGCCACACGCTACACGCTTCACGTTTTATGCGTCAGTTTTGTGTTTCCTCAACTGATCACACACAATATTTGTGGTCTGTGACTTTTTGAGAAGATGAGATTAGATCTAGAAAATAGGATACATGTGTACAAGCCCTGAGATAAGTCTGCCACCTTTTCGTTGACTGTGCTATGAATTACAGTAAATACCTTTGGGTGTATTCACAAATTTTTTCAACTCCTCCCAAACTTGTGCTCTCTGGTCTTTATCTTTGTAATCCGGAACATGTGGGTCCCAGAGAAGAGGCCTTGCCCGGACCAACTCGATTAAATTTACTCTAAAGTCATCCATTTAGATCTAATTTCTCGTGTCTGACCACTTTGGTAAGCTAGAACGTGACAACACGCATCGAAAAAAGTGGGCATGCTCACTTTTCTCTCCACACGTGTAGCGTGAGGTGTGACGCATGTGGCGTGTGTGACGTTGTATGGCCCACACCAAGAGATACCATGTCTGTTCATTTTTATCATCACGCGTGAGGCGTGAGACGTGACACGTGAGGCGTGAGGCGTGAGGTTCTATGGCCCAGCAGCCTAAGACTAGTCAGAACATGATGACACTGACCTCAAACTGGGCAATGGCAGCTCCACTCTCCAGCCCTTCCTGCAGCAGAAGCAAAGAGGATTCCAGGGTATTGTCACTGGATGAAGAACTGGCAATCTGGTGAGTCTCAGTGGTGTAGGTAAAGTCTGGCTCGTCCCCAGTATCCCCACCCACGTACACTGTTTCACAATAAGAGGGGGCGATCTGGTGAGTCTCGGGGATGTAGGGAAAGTCTGGCTCATCCCCTGCGTCCTCACCCACACACACTATGTCACAATAACAGGACATTACATGTAATGCATCAAGATGCAAGATAAATTATGTTTATTATCTGCACCGCCTCAGATATTGTTAACACGTTCCTTCTGAGTAATAAACAAACAAATAAACAACTGAGAATATACAGTTCAGAAAACCTTAGCTAATTTCATGTAAAAGTCTCAGCTAATGCTGCTGAATTCAAGTACATTGTCTATCCTGGATCATTCCATCGACCACCTCCCCCACACAAAATCTAATAATCTTCATGGGATTATTATCAGGGGAATGAATAGCTTGACCCTGTATACTCACGGAAGAAAACAAAATAAGTGGAATAGGAAAGTCGGAATCATGAACCTATCTCATTAACATGTCAAGTGAAGTTTGTCTTCAGTGGTCACTCACCATTGGGTCTGACTATGAGCACCAGTTCCCCAGAATGAGTTTCCCTGGAAGCCTTGATGAACATCACAACCTGCACAATAATGATAATACTAATCATCTTTGTGTGTTTGGTAACTTGAAATGAACAGGAAACCTAGAAAGCCACACACACATACAACACAAACACACACACCATCACTGCAACCATGGATTTTCAGACCTAAAGCCTTCAATTCAGCTTTTGACAGGTGACAGCTGCTATTGTCATCATGGGTTTATGACCAAAACCCTCCACTAAATGGAGATAACCTCACACTGCACCATTTACCATTTTATCTGATTGCAGAAGAGTTCTTCCCCTTCAAATCTTCAAACCCATGGCCTATATATGATCAGGAAGACCCTAACGGTAAGCAATTCCAGAAACAGAGTTACAAAGAAGGGGGGGTGAAGAAAGCTACTTGAAATGAACAGGAAACCTAGAAAGCCACACACTCGGGACACCACAAACACACACACCACCATCACTGCAACCATGCACTATTCAACCGCATACAACACAAAACACACACACACCATTCACTGCAACCATGGATTTTCAGATAAATGACCATGGGTTTAAGACGACAGGGTGACAGCTCACACTCATGCACCTTACACCGACAAAATCACCGTTTTTAGGAGGTTGCACTCACAAAATTCTATCCCCATTCTATCTGATTGCAGAACCCTAACGGTAATCTATCAAAACCCATGGCCTTAAGTATGAGTTTCCAGAAACCCTAAAAGGTATGGACGTTTGGGAAAACTGAAAGTTAGAATGGGGATGAGAAAGCTATGGTTGCACACCATATCTATGTCCATCCAATATTCTAACATGCGCAAATTTTGTGGGACATGGTCACGTGCCAGTTGAAAAAAAAAAAAAAAAAAAAAAAAGGATTTAAACTAACCGTGTGCGTGTGCTGTGAGACGTCACGCCATTGATAAAGAGCACCTGGGTCACCTTCATGAGCCGAGGAATAGGCCAAATCCGCTGGCGTTTCTGGAGCCCCTCGGGACACAAATAATGGGCTCCACCCTGCGGATACAAAGGCAAAGAGTCCAAAGTTTTACTTCATTTTTTTTTTCGTTAGTTTCAAACTTGCCAACAATAACATCAGCCAGTTCAAAGGCCACTAGTTGGGGTCCACGCACAAAGGCATTTGTAAAGAAATGTCCCAAAAATGTGCCATCGCACTGTCAGGTGGCAAAAGTAGAAAACAATCTTAGTGTAACATTGTTTGATTTATATTTGGTGGTGGATGGGTAGGGTCTTTATCATTTCTGTAGGTCCCTACAAACAAGCTGCTGATAGGGCTGTTCTATTCTTCTCACCCTACTCCTCCTCCTCCTCCAAGTACTGACCTTGACATTGAAGCCAAATCGCCCATGGTCGTCGGGTTTCATCCGCATGGTAACCAAACCATGTCCATCAGGGACACAATTGCCATTGGGCTGAAATACAAGTATCAAAACATAACATAAGTCACCTGAAATAAATCACATTTTACGGTGCCAACACCACCAAAATAAATGTGTAAACCCTATCTCCTTTTTTAATTGTTGTTGATGATGCTGAAACTAACTTGCCTTTACTCCAACAATCTCTGGTAAACTTTAGTTCCCTTCATAACTTTACCTTAAAGAGTCTAGCAAAGGACTCTTGAAAGGATTATTAATTTTATTTAAAGTGAAGTCAATAATTATTAAACCCAATCTCCTTTTTACCTAGATTTTTTTCTTCACTAACTTGCCTTTACTTTTTATATCTTCTGGTAACTAGGAGATTAATTTTTAATTTATAGTAGTCCATGTTCTTTGTTTTAAACTTTCAAAACACTAATAGCATAAACAAGAAGAGTCTATAGCGTGAATTTATACCCACTATTACTGAAGTCTTAGCAAAGCTCTACAATTCAAAGCCTCCTTGAAGCGACTTATTATCATATAAATAAACTAAACACTTCAATATTCCCACATAACATACCTAAGAGAGCTAGGATATGCCACCCTGTGTGTGTGAACCCTCCATTAGTGAGACAAGATGAGAATAGAATTACAAGATCTCACTTACATGGAGGCATCGTGCCTCATTCTAGAAGGCTGAGAAACCAGTTACTTCGGCCCTACTTTTTACAGTCCAACACTAGAAGTCAACTCACGAGGAATTCCATTGTAGTAAGGCTGCTCATGTGAATCCACTTTGCCATTTGCGTCCCCATTGTTGAAGTTGACAATCTTGGTGGGCACTGGTGCAGGGTATGTATCTCTGTTGGCATTGTGAGCTAGGAAACCCCCATCACTGCAACATTCGCCACACAAGCAATGAGTATGCTATATAATTCTATATATATATCAAGACTATGAGCAATGTATAGTTTAAGTAATTCAATTGCCTGTCTTAATCGGAAGGTTCGTAGAGGTTCAACAATGTTTTTTGAGATTCTCAGATCCCTAAAATAGGTTTATGATCTTTTTTTTTTTTGTTTCCAAAAGGTTCAGCAACCTAAGTTCAAGATCTGAGAACTTCCCCCACCTCTTCCCCCCCAAAAAAAGTTGACCCTCCACAAGCCTTTCACCAACGTTCCAATTAAAACAAATACTTTTATGCAAGGTATGAAGCAAGGAGGCAAAAGAAGAGGGAGACAGAAAAAGAGGTGGGAAGACAAACATTTGAGAATGGACTGGCTTGACACTGAGCGAAACCTTGGGGGCTGCTGAGGAGAGAGAAAGATGGAGTACGCTGGTTAAACGATCATCTGTGGTGCCCCAACGAATGACTTTCAAACAATATAATTGACCCGACGTTTTCTGATCTTGTGACCGCCAGAATCCAAATGAATGCACATTCTTGTCTCTCAAACTGGAAGGACAAAGCCCATATGACTCACATCCTACTTATGGAAATCAATATTTATCATGAAAATGAGTGCCCAGGAAAAACAAAATGAAATCGTGGCATAAAAATGCGAAGTAACACCGACTTTGATCTTTCTATGCTTTTGATCTTGACCTCGGGCTCCAAATACACCCATGTACTATCAAATAAAGTTACCTTGACCTTCAGTGACCTTGACCTTGACCCTCAGATGATTTCTCATGCATGTCTGATCAATTGACCCAATGTTGTTGCATACTATGGTTTAAAAAAAAAAAAAAAAAACAGCCATTCCACTGTACGATGACCTTGACTTTCAAGATCAACGCAAACATGGAAAATATATGAAAGACCAATCTATCATTTCTCAATACAACAAGTTTGGACTTAATATCTATCATAGTTTAGGGTCAAGGTAACGTCAAAGTACCTATACAAACTAACTTTGGACAGCTCCAATGACCTTGACCATGGAGTGAGGTTGACCAAATTTGCAAAGTATGTGTATCTCGTTGATATCTATCAGGCATCAAAGAATCATAAGTTCAATATTAATTACCAAGAAAAATGTGAAATTTTGTGAGAAATTGTAATTTGTTTTACTAACATTTGATGACCCTTGACCTTGAAGTGAAGTCATTTATTCACTGTTAGTAAATTATTCATTGCTTACAGGGTCCAGCGGACTGCAAAGCTAAGAGCCGAATCAGGACCACAAAATCAAGACCACAACTTCGCTGAAAGAGGACTCACCAGCCGGCCACTTTACATTAAAGGCATACCACGCAGGGTGACGCTGTACTATCAAATAAGCTACAGCAAAAGTTGTATAATCCTCCCCACTCCCCCCCAAAAAAAAAAAAAAAAAAAGACATGTCAACCCCCCCAAAAAAGTGACCTTGACCTTGGGATGACCTTGACCTTCATGTTACTTATCATGCTCATGTATGATCAAATAGCCCAATGTTGTAAAATGTACGTCCCCAGACACATTAAGCGTATAGCGGAGCCCATTGTTGTTGCATACCCTGGGTTAAATATACAGCCATTATTCCACTGTACAATGACCTTTTATTTTGTGTATGTTATTGCAAGGCCTATAAGGTCAACGCAAAAACAGAACACATTTGAAAGATCAATCTATCATCTCTAAATACAACAAGTTTGGACTTTATATCTCTCATAGTTAATTATAAATTATGGTCAAGGTAACTTCAAAGTACCTATATTATATTAACCGACTTTGGACAGCTCTTGTGACCTTGCATAGTGTGTGTCTCACTGATATTTATCATGCATCAGAGAAATCATAAGTTCAATATTAATACCATAGGGGAAAAAAAGTGAAATTTTGTGGAAAAATTGTCATTTTTTAACTAACATTTGTTGACCCTTTGATCATGACCTTGAAGTGAAGTTATTCATCCACTGATCATTTATGAGGTCTCATTGATATATTCACTATCTTACCAATTTCTTTGTGATAGTTGAAATAGGATCTGAGATATTAATCCACTTGCAAGTTTTGCACAGACAGGTGGAGGACACACTGTTGGATGGACTTTAAAAAAAATTAATGTCATTTTGGGACTATTTAGGACTGGTCTTGCACAGATTTGCCAAAATCTGGAAAACATTTTTTGAAGGGTGAGTACATCGACTCATTGATATGTATGCGAGTCAAAACGTTAGGGGTGGCTACCCATGAACACAAGTATGTCCATAATGAGACCAATAATCGATGGAGTCAATAAGCCCCAAGTCCAAAAGGTCAACAAAGGTATCAAGATCAGTCTATCCTAGCCAGAACTAACCCAAGTGGACACGCATGCCAGATTAATAATTGGCAGGCGCCGTGGGGGGGGGGGGGTGACTGTAGCCATCCACACCACTTTATTGTCCACCTATCCACAGTACAGTGGGTTGAGTGTGTGTAGTAGATTCATTGCTCTAGTCTGCGATTTCTTAGGTGTAGTGGCAGTGTGCGAGGCCAACAGAGCGCAAAGGATGGTTTAAGTCGACTCTGCCTTGTGAATTATTCCGTAACAGCTCGGTTCACCTTATAGCAGTCCCCCATGCAGGTTCAATTTCAGGACACGCTTTTGTGTATTGTAATCCGAACGGCTCCATTCCCACTACAGCCACACGTTAGTCGCATGTCGTAATACCGCGCACGTTTAGCTTGTACACCCTGCGGTCATCATTCAACGATTCCCATTTACCCCTCCCCCCCAATCCCCTCACCCCAACTCCTCCAATTCCACCTAAGTTCAGATAAAACTACAGAAATTTCTCTTCTTTCCAAAGTCGGTCACAGAACTACTGACTGCTTTGGTACCATCAATATGTCAACGTTTCCTTATTTTCTATGCGAGGGGGTGGGGTGGGGGGAGAGGGGTGTAGAGAGGGGGAAGGGAATCTTGCGCCACTTATATGAATTTCACGTACGCTCCTTTAGTCAACCACCACCACCAATACAGTTTGCAATATAGTACCCTGAGTCTTATACGAGAATTATTTTACCTGCTGTGGATGGGGGAGTCCGGATTAAGGGTTTGGGCGCTATGAGTAATTTTTTTTATATATTTTAAAAAACAACAACAAAAGACTAGTGGGGCCGGGTAGCTCAGTTGGTAAGAGCGTCTTGCTAGTAACCGAAAGGTCGCTGGTTCGAATCCCGGATTGGTCAACGTGTGATCATATTATTTTCCCCTTTACCAACAACTGGCCCGCTGGTGTCAGTATAAATCGGTCCAGTAGTCACCTATACGCGAAAGTGTCGTGTGACTATAATCTACAAAACAACAACAACAAAAGACTGCTCTGCTTATGGTGAAACAAATGAGTGGCAGCTTAAATCGAGTACAGCAATATCTCCATATCAAATGACTCGGGGGGTGGGGGGGGGGATCAGTCGGATCGCTCGATTAATGCTGTTTTAATAACCCTTTAACGGTTCAGCCCACACGATGGCGTGGAAAACTTCAAGTATAACAAGTACGGACAAAGGGTTCTTCGCGCTTCTGAAGATATGTGTCAAAAACAAAGCTCAACCGATAGGCATGAGAAAAATGAGTGCACAGCACTAAAACAAAAACAGAGTATGCATGACCACTTTACTGTTGACAGTACCTCTCCGGCTAATGTAAATAAAACCGAACGTCTACAACAGATGTGCTTTTTAGTTTATTCGTACACCACCGCTTCAATACTCAACTTCGAAACAGGAATGACGTTGGGAGTGGGGGAGAGGGGAAAAAAGAGAAGGGAGGGATGGAGAGAGAGAGAGAGAGAGAGAGAGAGAGAGAGAGAGGGGGGGGGGGAGAGAGAGATCTTGAAACAATATTGCGAATATGCCATTTATATTGTTCGTGGTCACCCTGCCCTACTGCTAATGTGATAAATCGAACAAAACAATTTGTCACTGTTGATTGTGTACATATGGCAAAGACGGCAGGAAGAGTAAGGTAGACAATGGCGATGCTGCCAAGCAACCGTCCACACCAAGCCCTGGGGGCATACTTACACGGGAAGTGTCATCCCAGACTTTTCTTCGGCACATCGTCACCCCAACCACCCACCCCCTACCTCCGACTCTCTCTCTCTCTCCCTCTCTCTCTCTTTCTTCAACCCACTCTTTCCATAAAATAGATACTCAATTGCACATGAATAAGTACTACGCGGTCATAATGAAGCCCTTCAGTGGTTTTGCAGTCCGCTAGATCCCAAAGTCCGACAAACCATCCATCACAAGCCATTGGACAACACGATGACATGCTCACAGTGGTAAAGAAAATGAAACTCCGATTGTATGGCTACGTCACCGGAGCATCAGGCCTTGCAAAGACCATTCTGCAAAGCACGGTGCAAGGAGGCAGAAGAAAAGTGAGACAGAAGAAGGTGGGAGGACAACATTCGAGAATGGACTGGCTTGACATTGAAGCCATGAGGGTTGCTGAGGGCAGAGAAAGATGGAGTACGCTGGCTAAACGATCATATGTGGTGCCCCAACGACTTTCGAGTTATGGGATAGGATAGGAACTCATAAACAATATACATGACTTGACGTTTTCTGATCTTGTCATTCTGTATTTTATTATCTGGATGGTGAGTTGCATATTTTCTTCATGGGTCCCTTTCAAAAATAAGCCAACTGTTATCAGCTGAACTATTAGTTTCGTTTTAAGTCAGGGTGACCCGCTATGTGCCGACTGCTCATTCATTATTCTTATAGGATAATTTGATACTGAGAGAACTAAAATGAATAATTCAATGGTTCATTTTTAACTTGTATGGCACAAATAGAAATGATATACTACAACACCCACAGCAGTCCAGCGTCAGCATTGCCGATCATTGATTTATGGCAAATTAATCTACTCTGGGATTAAACTCTAAAGCGCTTATAGCTCAGTTGAGAAATGAAAATAATAATCATGAACACGGGTCCGAGAGAGAGAGAGAGAGAGAGAGAGAGAGAGAGAGAGAGAGAGAGAGAGAGAGAGAGACAGACAGAGAGAGACAGAGAGAAAGAGAGACGGTGTCACATCCTTCAAGTTCCGGGTCCCCTAGTTTATCCGAGCGCATTTGCGCATGCGCCAGGTCATGTCGGGCCGGCTTTTTTACGAAGTTCTTAGGCGTCATAACCCTAACCCTAACCCAAACCCTAACCCTAAACTCTTAACTCTAACCCAAACTTTAACCCTAAACCTTACGAAGACTATGATAGCACTGTGCGCATGCGTCGAATTTTGTAACGCGTCGACCAATCAGAATGCTCCCATTCGCTCCCAGCCCAGCTAAAATACTAGGAACTGTGAGGATGTCACAACGGTTTAAAATGTGTGGGGGATAATGCTGGTGGTGGGAGGTGGTGAGATAAACATCGCTAAATATTCAGAAATTACTACAGCTACTGTAGTTGTTCATCCGGTATCACAGTTATTTCAGGCGGGAGAAGTATAATAATGCCTGACAGGGCAGCAATCAGCGCGGTGTGAAATGACAATAGCCAGGGACATGATCCCTTCCTGACCGTGCACCAAGCGTTCCGATCACAGAACAAAGACCGCCAATGATCGTCTTAGTGCCTTATTAATACAATCTGATTTCATTGTTGTTCCTTCTCCTTACGGCATGTGTGAACTGCGCCACTAACTTTCGTCTACAGCGATCAGTCATACTGGCAATAATACGGTATGTAGTATGGATGAACACGGAATTTCATCCCATGGACTGGTTTGAAGAAACGCCTCTCTCTCTCTCTCTCTCTCTCTCTCTTCCCCCCCCCCTCTCTCTCTCTCTCTCTCTCTCACAGATGAAAGCACATTGTTCAAAGACATAATCGACTTGCACAGTCAAGAGTGGACCACACACACACACACAACCGTGTAGAAACGTCGTTGTGATGACTTTAATGAAACTCTACATACGTTACTTTGACATTTTTACAAATTTGTCCATTTTTTGAAACTAACCCTACTGTAACCCAAACCCTTAACCTAACCCTAAGCCTAACACAGCCCTAACCCTAACATAACACTGTTTTGACGTCAGAATAACAGAGTCCGTCAAAAGAAAGTACGTAGAGGTTCAAATGCATGTCAGAATAAAGGCGTTTCTACCTAGCCACACACACAAACACAAACACACACACACACACCTACACACAACGCAATGTATACCCAACCCTTCATGTCTTCCATTTCTGCGGCAAAGTAAATTTGCAGGTTCGATCAGAATTTCTAACGAATCTTCTATCGCTTATTAAAGGCAACAGGCGCGTTCTGCTTGCTCTGCTTTGCTAGGTACACATTCTGAAGAACAGGTCTTACTACCCCATCGCATTTGAATAAATCAAACGACTCGTTATACTGGATTTTATTACCTTCACATTTCAATAAATGAAGATTAAATCATTAAAATGTTTCAGAATACAGGGTTCCTGGATACTTAGTTTAAAAGGAAGTGTCCCAGCTAAGGATAGCTTTTAAATTCACGCTTTCTCGTAAATCGTTATCAAATCTTGACATGAATTTAAGACAAAAATGTATCTGCGTTAATCCGTTGAAACTGAATTTGTTCGACTACAATTGTGTTTAAAAACAAGATGGCAAGTAATTTAAATGTATTTCCAGACAATCATACACATTTACAAATGGTGTCGAGTTGTGGTCATGTTTGCACAGTTTTCCAAATAAGTCTGGGAATGATTTATAAAAATAAATAAATAGGCACCCAAAAAAAAAAAAAAAGTCAAGGTCTACATTCTGTGTACTAATAATTGTTCTTGCAACACTTAACATCGGATAATCGACAAAATGTTTAAAACATGTGCTACATCTTTAAGCTTAATTAATGGCCTGCCATCTACATGAAGAGAGAAAGAGAGAGAAAGAAAGAGAGAAAGAGAGAGAAAGAAAGAGAGAGAGAGAGAGAGGGAGAGAGAGAGAGAGGGAGAGAGAGAGAGGCAGAAAGGTGGTTGTATAATTTTTATTCAACGGATTAACATAATTTGTTATAAAAACAGAAGTAAGATGATACAGATTAGTGTTAAAAAAAAATAAATAAATAACAATGGTCTACAAAACAGGCTTACCTTCCACAAATTAAACTTGCACTTTTCCCCATAGGCAAAATAATTGGAACATCAAACTAAACTTTCCATTTCATATGACACAGTTGACTGAAACAAACGAATTATGTAGTCTCTTCCCAAAAGTCTGGAGTGGTCAAGTCTCCAAGACATGCAGGGCTTAGCTGTGGATCTCTAAACGTCTCCAAGCATGAGTGGCGATATGTTGTTATACTGCTGTTGTAGTCCCAAGTATAGAAAGCCGGCGGCTGGGTTCTGCAGCTGATCAGCAGTGTGAGAGTGGTTCAAAGACAAACAGCATGACGAAGTGGGCTATCAAGGGAAAGTGTTCGTTCGTTCGTTATTAGATTAACGTCCCCGGACACATTAGCGTATAGGTAAAGCTGCTTATACGCTGTACCGGTCAACCCTGGGCTTGTTCCAGGCGCGTGCCGCTCTTGTCACCTCGCTTTCTCTGGACGCTGTGCAAACGAGATAGCACAACATACCTCAATACAACCACTACTACTGCGGCTTTCTTTTACACTTCCGCTCTCATTCACAGCTCTTTTAGCGCTGCCGTACTGAGCTAACAACACAACAACCGCGTTCTGTCCAATTTTCTTCCTAAACCAACAGCACATCTGGTGCCGCTCTCCCAGGAACCATTAACAGTTCAAATAAATTGATTTCATTTTGTAGATGTTCGTGAACATGTCCATTGTTCGCAATAAACTAGTTCACAACAATGCCGTAAGAGTTGCTGCAAAGTCGTCTCAATTGTTCTCTTTAATCACAAATGTCTTGCAGAGATAAAAAGCAAAAAGCGCCGCGTTGTTCTCTCTCACACTAGTACAATGTAACTGTTCCTGTCACCTGCGTTAGGGGGGTCGGGGTTGGAACTTGACAACCAACATCTAATATTCAACAGCATGAAGATAAGCCATCTGAAGACGAAAGACTTGCATCGAGTGTCCAATATAAACTGGTGGTATTAAAAACCAGGCCCTCGAGTCTTTCAACGACTTGCGCCTGCTACTACACTGGAAGACTTAGTAGGAGTGGCGCTGTACTCGACCAGGTGGATGGGGTGAGAAAATGCCGGGTATTAGTTTATAGGCACTGACCGACACTGGGTGATATGACAGAAGTCCGCAATTCAAGTCAGTAGAGAAACAAAGCTGAAAGCAAAGAAGGTAAGATCCCAACGTGACTCCCGCAAAGTCAGGCCCCCTGTAGACGTAGCCAGACCATAACACTGGCACTCTGGTGGGTGTAGGGTGTACGGTGGAGAGGTTGGGGTGGGGAGTTAAAGGCGAGGGAGGAAGGTGGCGGAGCAGTCGAGAAGTGGTGTCTATCGGTTAGAGGGTAAGTGAAGCATGCTGCGAGCTCATCCGTAACCGTCACTGTCTTCCTCGTTTGTACTTGAAAAATACTCAGAGCAAACTACTCCCAGATCAGGTATCAGGCACCAACCCCCAGCGTTGGTAAACCCTAAAAGCACTCGGTAAAAAAAACAACTACTTCACAGCTTCACTAAAAATGCGCTATCGATCGATTCAACACGATCAAATACTTGCCGAACTCTTGAACTTTTAACAGTCGACAAATGGAAAGGGCTGACAGTCTGTGGCCAGCATATGGGTGGGGAGGTGGGGGGAGGAAAGAAGAGGACAACAAGAAAATAAATCATAATAATAGAAAGATATTATCACACCCCAACACACCCACCCCCTCACTCACCCACACATTAATAATCACAATGCTCTGCCTTTCAATCCGCAATCAGCACGTAGATAATAACGTAGACAGAGCGACACTAGTAACCATTACATTTCAAAGGGAAACGAGCCAGACCATGTAAATGGCATACGACCGATTTTAAGAAACGCTAAAACTTTCACTTACAAAAATGGGGGAGACACTGACGGAGTAGTGTATACCCAATAAAATAATCCAAACGAAAACAGATAAGCAAGCTAACGAGTACAAACCAATATTAGTTTCGCTGGCACAGCAGGGCAATTAAAAAAAAGAAGTTTTACTGTCATAGGATAAGAAAGGTGTATTGAACGAAACGAGTTGTCTATGCATACGTAAGAGTAAAAACAAAACAAAAAAGGACCCCATCATGCTTGCTACCAGGTTATATTGATAAGACATTTCATGACTAAATAGCTAGTTATATAGGGCCAGGTTTAAAGAAACCTTCTAGAGAAATGTTGAGCCTGTTGGGGTCGCGGCGCAAACAATGGTGTCATACAGTTTTGACAAATAGTGAAAGAATGAACTTGAGCCCTTGGTGCACACGGCTTATCTGAAAGGCATTTCAACAGACTGGGGTTCTCAATGATAAAAGAAGGTCCAAACGGCAAAACGGTTCGGAACCTCTGATTTTGACAGTTTTCATAAAGGTAACAAGTGGCTTCAATGCTTCAAAAGTTTATTAAGAGCGGCAAAACGTATTTAAGGTTGAACACCTCAAAATGGGGAGCACTAACATCGTGATATTATTTATCACCGTCTCATCGTCACGTGGTTGACAATAGCGAATCATCGTTATTATTGTCATAATTTCATTCAAGAAATATATGTCAGTAAGGAAGCAGGTGAATCGTGATGGACTGGTTTATTTAATATACCCACCCCACTCCTCGCCTCTCCCCCACTTCTTAGAATAAAATTAAAATTAAAGGTTGCAGGGATTCCTCGCGAGTGTTTAGGCTGCCAAGCAAAATTAGGTATCTGCACCGCCCTGTGGCCCTGATCCGGATTAGTTCCAGCCATAAGTAGTAACACTAGCCAAAGTGAGCATGCGGGTAACGTGTTCACACACACGCCTATCGATCCCACTCATCCAGTCTAATCTCACAAACTCATTCACCCCCAAAACACAATTAATCCCAATCTCTTCTTCTTTCCTTTCAATTTCTTCAAACAAAAACAGTCTTTTTATCTCCGAAATAGAAGAAGAGACCCGAGAATGGGAAAAGTCTGGGGACCAAAGGGTAAAACATGCCCTGCCTGATATGATAGCAAATATAACTTCAAAAGCAAACGTTTCTACTGCACCCACCAACCAAACATTATAATACAAGACGCTTTGTCGTTTGACTGCATCCATAAATCTTCATCGCCCATGCTGTGCTATATTTTACATGTTAGGTTATGGATCTAAAACGGCTAATAGTACCTATCAACCAACCAACCCAACAGCAAACGCCTTACATTCCCCAGTCATGCAATGTATTCTGAATAAAAATCCGGAACACTGAAGTCCCAACAGCAAATAAATGTACGACCGAGAAACACGTAGGCAAGAGCGGCAAAGCGTGCGATCGAGCATTATTTGCCGACGGTAGCAGCCTATAA
This sequence comes from Oncomelania hupensis, assembly GCA_036898135.1. Classification (NCBI taxonomy): domain Eukaryota; kingdom Metazoa; phylum Mollusca; class Gastropoda; order Littorinimorpha; family Pomatiopsidae; genus Oncomelania; species Oncomelania hupensis. Next base: position 27,154,736 of record CM072511.1, on the reverse strand, counting down.
TTGTCGGGCTGCAAGAATGGCAGCAGCGAGGTACACAATGGGACAAGGAATTCTCTGTGGGACAGACTCGACCCCCATGGGAGCTTATTACTGAAACCTGACTCCTGGTGCATAAAAAGCCCAGCCAACTGAAACAGCCATGATGACCAAGGTGTTTTCTCAATTATCTCCTAGGTATATAAATATGGTCGTATTCCTCACCCCCTCCCCCAATTAAAAGGAACAACACGACAATTAGTACCATGCTATTGGTCGCTCCATTCCCTACCCTCAATCTCTTCCAATCATACTGGAATCAACAGTCAATGATTGGGTCGTCAAGTTCACATACACTGATACAGCACCAAGGCCCACTATCACCTCTGAATGTGTATCATAAAGACATTGTTTATACAGTACCTGCTGGTGGTGCTCGACTGATAAGAGAAGATATTTCGTATAACAACATATTGACGCATTAAACTGATTTTCTTTTAAAGGTCTACTGGATGAGAGTGGAGTGGAAGATGGGAATAGGGGGATGAGGGGGGGGGGGGGGGTAGTTAGTTATTCATTGCTTACAGGTTCCAACGGACAGCAAAGAGCCGAATCAGGACCACAAAATCAGGACAAATTGGTTGAAAGAGGACTCACCCATGATCTGTATAAAAGATCTGCTGAAACAACCTAGTGGTAACACTGAAGGTACTCCAACAGCCGGTCACTTTACAATAAAGATATTCTACGCAGGGGACGCTGAGGCTATACTCTAATTTACCGAACCCCCCGTTTACAAAAACAAAACTGAATATAAACATCATTATAAAATATCAAAACACATACATATAAAATTCCTACATTGCTAAATAATAATATCATAGGAAGCCCCAGTGACCATTTGGCAGAAAGCGTCCAATATTCCCAAGCTGACCCAACGGAACTCGTAAACAAGTTAAGAGTTTTGGAAGAGTTTTCAAGAAAAAAAGGTAGGTGACTGGTCTATCCGAAAAAAATAGTATAGTAGATTGATAGAACAGAGTAGGAATGAGAAAGAACAGAGGAGAAAGACAGGACAGTGGGAATTTAAAGCAAAAAATTTCCAAACAGTGGGGATACTATTTATACAGAAACCCCCGGCAGCTCCACGGGGGAAGAGAGGGAGGGAAGGTTAGTGAAGGATTGTGGGATGAATTAGAGTGGACTCAAATAACTACAAAACGAGGAAAGAATTGAATGAAGAAACCATCGAATTAATTAGATTTCTTAATTCTCCTGAATCAAAATTCATCAGGTATTGTTGTGGATTATCTTACCTGAGCCGATTGATACGTCTACACGCAATGCAAAAAAAGGCCAGAGAGTGCAATATGCACTTCAGTATGACAGTATTGACAATACATCATGTCACAGTAATCATGCCTTTTAAACTTAATCACAGTTCCGTTCAGTCTCTGTTCCAATATTATCCAGTCTTGAATATTACAAACTGCAATAATTGTGAAACAGAAACCAAATACAATAAAAAAATGCGTACAACAAACATGGTACAATGAACACGCTTTCAGCGAACAAGCTTTTACCGAGTTGTTTTTCTTATTTATTCCGTAGAACTTTCTGGATACAACTAACACGGTTACAACGTAGCTTCGCTTACACCGAATGTAGACACCAAATTTTAAGGAATATGAAGTCGAAGTACGAAAATATCGCAAATGATGTAAAGTAGCAAAAAATGAGGTAATATCTGCATCAAAAGGAAATTTTGACGTCATTCATGGGTCTGTAGAAAGACCCACATGCTTTATGGGCATGTTTCTTATTTAGCCCTTTGGAGACGACGTCATTTTGCAAAGTACTAGTTTAAAAGAAGATGAAATTAAAGATCTGGCGGTGAAAGTGACCTTTAATTTATGTTCTTGGCACCCAGGAACTTTTCACAAGTATAGGAAAGTATACATTTTCTGAAAGTAATTTAACTGAATTTTCAAAATATATCAGAAGAGCATACACGAATGTGTATTTTGTGAAAATATACAAGGTTGTTCCCAACTCTTTACTCCAATACACTTAAAATGAAGAAAATATGTGGCTCACAACCCCCATCATTATCACTGTGAGTGCTTTACAAAGGGTTTTAAAATTTTTTTTTAAAGCAATCACTTTCATATTATTAATCACAGAAAAACAATACAGCAGAAAAGATTTCACTTCTATAGTGGACGATTGGTGGTCGCGCATCTTTCAATCACACTGCCACAATAAATTGTCACGTATAAAATGACAATGTAATATATAATGTAATAAGTCTGGGAAATAAATTACACTGATATAATATACATGTGTTTGCTATGTTTGTCACCAATGAACAGACTAAAGCAATAACCATGTAATGTAACCAATGAACAGAATGATTCTGCTAGGATGGTAATTGTAGAGTATGGCCTAGAATGCGTGCGCCAGGGATGCCTACTCTCTCCAACACTCTTCAACATCTTCCTAGAGCGCATCATGTCAGATGCCCTTGCAGATCACGAAGGCACAGTCAGTATAAGGGGAAGAGCAATCTCCAACCTCCGTATTGCGGATGACATTGATGGATTGGCTGGAGAGGAACAAGAACTTGAACAGCTGGTACAGAGGCTCGACACCACCTCCAGAGCCTATGGAATGGAAATAAGTGCAGAGAAGACCAAAATGATGACCAACAACACCAATGGCATCAACACGGACATCAAAGTCCAAGGCCAATCCCTCAACACAGTGCATAGCTTCAAATATTTAGGAGCCATTGTATCAGACAATGGGTCCCGACATGAAGTCCTCTCCAGAATTGCACAAACAACTGCTGCTCTGGTGAGGTTGAAGCCCATTTGGAAAGATGGGACCATCAGTCTACATTCCAAGGTAAGGCTGCTGCGCTCCCTTGTCATCTCCATCTTCCTATATGCTTGCGAAACATGGACCCTCACAGCAGATCTACAACGAAGATTACAAATCATGGAGATGAGGTGCTACAGAAGACTTCTGGGCATTTCCTATACCCAGCACATCACCAACGACGAAGTCCGACAGATCATCACACATGCCATTGGACAACACGATGACCTGCTCACAGTGGTGAAAAAACGGAAACTCCGATGGTACGGCCACGTCACCAGATTATCAGGTCATGCAAAGACCATCCTGCAAGGCACAGTGCAAGGAGGTAGAAGAAGAAGGAGACCGAAAAAGAGGTGGGAGGACAACATTCAAGAATGGACTGGTTTGACACTGAGCGAAACAATCAGGGTTGCTGAGGACAGGGAAAGATGGAGTACGCTGGTTAAACGATCATCTGTGGTGCCCCTACGACCTCCGAGTGACAGGATAAGATAGATAGATAGATAGATAGATAGATAGATAGATAGATAGATAGATAGATAGATAGATAGATAGATAGATAGATAGATAGATAGATAGATAGATAGATAGATAGATAGATAGATAGATAGATAGATAGGCCTAGCATGGTTGCTTTTGGATATTGGTTTTTATCCGTGTAGTCCGTGTAGACTGCGCGTTTTGAAGAGAGGTGAGCGATAGTATTCGCAAGCGCAATAAGAATTGTCATTTCTTTGCCATCTACTAGAGTAGAAGGACGTAGCAATACGTTGGTGGTTTTCGGTAGGGTAGCGAACTTCTATGTCTGTGAAAACTTGTGATAATGAGCTCGTTGTTTAAGCATAAATAACGGAGTGTCAGTGCTGTTGGAAGTGATAAAGGAATTATTTCTGTGGCACAAATAGCTAACAGCATATACAGTTTTCAAATACCAAAGCAAAGTGTTTGTTGACCTGTGGCAGGGTCATGCCAATGGCAAGTGACAGTGTCAAAATAAAATAAATCAGGTCTGGACTCTTTCAGTGTAAATAGAGTAGGTCTGGACTATCAGTGTCACATGTGTTCATTTGGATACCTTTTAATAATACTACATAATCTTTTGAGATTTCCGGGTCCATTGCCTGGGTAGAGAGAGCCGCTGCAACCACCCAACCATACACCCTTCTGTCACCAACACTGCAACAAACCGGACAACTCCCAGCCCACTTCCTTCAACTCCATCGTCTTCAGTAGGGACAACCACTTCGCCTCAACACACAGCTAAGTGGTCACAAACATTGCTGAGGCCAGCAGTAACTCCGATGATCCCAACCAGATGATGAAAAACATTGAAACTGATTGAACATTGAGGGGTTTGGGGTAAACAAGATTGTCACTATAAAATATTTCGGGAATTTTGTACAGTTTAACTAAAAACGCTGTTAGGCAGAATTTCGATCGAGGCATACTGGTGTAAATAACTAATAAGGGAAATTTTACTTCGTTGTTTCGAGTTTACTTTATCTTTCAATATTACTTTTTATCTATACTTAACTTGTTCTTGGAATGAGACGTAGGCGAGTTACTTCACAAAAACTCACCATGTGACATAAATCCACTGGAAAATAGTTCGAACCATCAAAACGATCGCCGATAACGATCATTTGCAAAACGGGAAGTTCGTTCTTAGACACAAAGCATCTGATTAACCGATTTTGTTCTCTGAGAGCAAATCCGAGACGATTTTCGCCCTTCGTGGCACAAACAGGTAGATTGGGCCGATCGGCTCAAAGGGTTACAAACCTGATGGCAAAATGAAAATTAATTCAACTCACTGTGATAGAAAACTTGAAATAATATCGCATGTGGGAGCGCATCCACACAAAAAAGAAAAAAAGCTGACATAACCAAGGAATTTGAAATGTCATTATCAACGCAAAGCACCTTCACTTGGATAACAGATTATTTAACCAAATGACAACTATAACATTGCACACTGAAAATTGCCCCGATGTTCACAAACACACATCAAAACACAGAGAGGCAAATATTATCATTCCTACAGTCATATATCTATCTCACATTTTATCACTCCCACTTTATAATGCTTCAGCTTAAAAACTAGAATGGCAAAGCCCATATGGCTCACATGCCCTTTATGGAACTCGAAAATGAAGTGCCCAGAAGAAAAAAACAAAATGAAATGGTGGCATTAAAATGCAAATACCGACTTTCATCTTTCTATGCTAGATAGATAGATATTCAATGTTTATAGGGTCCAGCGGACTGCCAAGGGCCGAATCAGGACGCAACAAAACTAAACAAAATCAGTCTAAACTGTTAATATAAATATGATAAAAGATGTAAATAAAACCAGTCTTAATAATGAAATTTAACCAAGATTATAAAATGACGATATGACCTATATGTGATAAAACAAACCAACATTAAGTAAAAATTAAAACAGAAGTTGATAATGAGGTTGATGAGGTTCCAAGGTGGGAGCACAGTTAGCAATTGGTCTTCATTAACAGAGTCAAAATCTATGCCTGCATTATCAAAGTGAGGACGTATTCTGATACCAAAAGGAGGAACTTTTGTTGGTTTGTTGGAGTATTTAAGTGTAAATAACACAATAATATGCAGGATTTTCAGGGTTTGCTTTAAGTTTGAGAAAATAGCTTATGACGAGCTGAAACCTACTGATCTCCAAGGAAGGTTCGCCAGCCTCAGAATAGAGACTTTCCTTCGAGAAAGTGCGAAACGCCCCCAGGCAGATCCGAAACCTTGATGATGGATTGGGTCCAAGGCTTTCAAATACACTTTCCTAGCGGAGACATATACGATGTTATCATATTCCAATTTAGAGCGTACCAGAAAACGACAGAGGAGGAGCAGAGTTTGTTTGTTTGCTCCTCAGTCTGTGTGGCTGATAACTTTCAAAATATTAAGACCTTTTTGGCAGCTTTTCCTCAGGTATTTAAATATGCAGCAGAAAAGTAAATCTGCTGTCAAAAACAATACCCAAATATTAAACTTGTTTAGAAAAATTGATGGATTGGTCATAAACATGGAGAGAAGGGTTCAAAACCTGGTTCTGTTTGTGATGAAAATGAAAGCATTCGGTTTTAGAAAGTGAAAATTTGAAGCTGTTTTCTTCTACCCACCCCTGATTTTTATATATGCAAAGCTGAGGTTGACGCTCCACACCTGCCAAGGTTTTACCCTTAGCTGAGACGGTGAAATCATCAACAAACAACAAACAAGGATTTATCTATGCCAGATTTGACGTTTTTAAATATGTTGTTGATCTTGTTGAACAAAAGGGGAGAAAGAATGCTACACTGAGGGACCTACATCTCCTGCTCAAAAAGATCTGATAAAGTGGAGCCAAGGTAGATCTGGTGAAGGAGTTTGGGGAGTGTTTTCAATGAAAAAAGGCGGGTGACTGGACTAGCGAAGAAGATAGATTTATAGAACAGAATAAGAAGAAAGAACAAATGGGAAACAGTGATAATTTGAAGCACTAAATTTCCACAAAGTGGGGATACTCTTTATAAAAAAAAAAAAAAAAAAAAAAAAACGGCATGCCAAAGGGGTCAGCATGTCTGATCAAATAATCCAATGTTGTTGCATACTATGGGTAAAAAAGAGCCATTCCACTGTATGACGACCAATTTTTAAAAAAATGTTTTTGCAAAGCCTAAAACGACCTTGACCTTCAAGATCAACGCAAAAACAAAACATTTATGAAAGATTAATCTATCATCTCTAAATACAAGTTGGACTTTATATTTCTCATAGTTTAGGGTCAAGGTCACTTCAAAGTACCTACACAAACTGAATTTAGCCAGCTCGAGTGATCTTGACCTTGGGGTGAGTTTGACCAAATTTGCATAGCATGTGTGTCTCATTGATATCTATCATGCATTAAAAAATCATAATATTAATAACCTAAAAAAAAAAATTGAAATTTTGTTAAACTTTTTCATTTCTTGACTAACATTTGATGCTCCTGTGACCTTGACCTTGAAGTGAAGTCAGTCACTCACTAATCATTTTCGAGGTCTCATGGGTATACACCATCTAACCAATTTCGGTTCAGATAATTAAATGGGCGCTGAGTACTTATCCACTTTAAAGTTTTTGCACAGAAAAACAGATGGATGGACATTTTTTCCCCATATCATTTTTTGACTATTTATGACTCATCTTCAACTTGAAGAGAGTAAATACAGCAAAGTGCACTAGACTGAAGTTCGACATGGACAAACTGCAAGACCCGGAGGTGGCAGCATTGGCCACAATTGGAGGGAAATTTGCACCACTGCTCATTTTGGGGGCTGGTGAAGTAGATGTCAACACCATGACCACCACCTTCAACTCAGCTGTGACAGATGCCGCCACTGAGATCGTTGGCAAGCATCGACCAAAGAAGAAGCCGTGGATCACACCTGAACTTTTGGATCTGTGATAAACGAAGAGAAATAAAAAAAAAATAAAAAAAAAAGAACACCTCACAGGGAGCTGATGTCTACCGAAAAATCAACAATGACATCCGAAAAGGCATGCGCACAGCAAAGGAGAACTGATAGAAGATCAATGCTAGGAAATAGAGAACAGTCTGAACAAGAACAACAGCAAGAAGGCCTACCAGACTGTGAAGCGGCTGACAAGTGTTAAACAGCCCAAAGTCTCCACGATCCAAAGCAAGTCTGGCATACGCCTTACAGAAGAACAAGAAGTCTTGGACAGATGGACAGAGTACTGCTCTGACCTTTACAACCATACACCAAATGGAGACCCATCAGTTCTAGGATGTCCCATAGAGAAGAAGAAATCCTCCCAATTCTCCGGGAAGAAGTTGAGGCAGCAGTGCAATCGCTGAAGAAAGGGAAGGCAGCGGGGGTGGACAACATACCCGCGGAACTGCTTCAACCATGGAGAGAAGCAATGATTGATGCCCTCACCATTATCTGTAACAAGATCTGGCAGAGTGGGGAGTGGCCTACACCATGGACCCAGTCGCTTGTCATCACTCTTCCCAAAAAAGGTAACCTTCAGGAGTGTGAAAATTACCGCACCATCAGCCTCATCAGCCATCCCAGCAAGGTCCTCCTGAAAATAATACTTAACAGGTTGGAACCCCAAGTTGAACAAATCATAGCTTAAAAACAAGCAGGATTCAGGGCAGGGCGAAGTACCACTGAACAGATTTTTAACCTCAGAATAGTCTGTGAGAAATACCTACAGCACCAACAACATCAATATCATGTGATCATAGACTTCAAGAAGGCGTTTGACAGAGTCTGGCATGCAGCTCTATGGGCAACAATGAAAGTGTACAACATCAGCCCTAAAATTATTAAGGTCATCAAAAGCCTGTATGACAAGGCTACCAGTGCAGTCCTCCATAACAGTGCCATCGGGAACTGGTTCAGAACAACAATCGGTGTGCGTCAAGGATGCCTACTCTCTCCAACACTCTTCAACATCTTCCTAGAGAAGGCACAGTCAGCATAGGGGGTACAGCAATCTCCAATCTTCGTTTTGCGGATGACATTGATGCATTGGCTGGAGAGGAACAAGAACTTGAACAGCTGATACAGAGGCTTGACATCACCTCCAGAGCTTATGGAATGGAAACAAGTGCAGAGAAGACCAAAATGATGACCAACAACACCAATGGCATCAACACGGACATCAAAGTCCAAGGCCAATCCCTCAATACAGTGCATAGCTTCAAATATTTAGGAGCCATTGTATCAGACAATGGGTCCCGACAGGAAGTCCTCTCCATGATCGCAGAAACAACTGCTGCCTCTATCAAGGAAAGATAGGACCATCAGTCTACATTCCAAAGTAAGACTGCTGCGCTCCCTTGTCATCTCCATCTTCCTATATGCTTGCGAAGCATGGACCCTCACAGCAGATCTCCAACGAAGAATACAAAGCATGGAGATGAGGTGCTACAGAAGACTTCTGGGCATTTCCTATACCCAGCACATCACCAACGACGAAGTCCGACAGACCATCACACAAGCCATTGGACAACACGATGACCTGCTCACAGTGGTGAAGAAACGGAAACTACGATGGTCACCAGATCATCAGGCCTTTCAAAGACCATTATGCAAGGCACAGTGCAAGGATGTAGAAGAAGAGGGAGACCGAAAAAGAGGTGGGAGGACAACATTCGAGAATGGACTGGTTTGACACTGAGCAAAGCCATCATGGTTGCTGAGGACAGAGAAAGATGGAGTATGCTGGTTAAACGATCATCTGTGGTGCCCCTACGACCTCCGAGTTACGGGACAGGATAGGATAGTATAGGATGACTCATGTGGAGGAGATTTGGGAAAATCTTGAGAAAAAAATTGGGAGGGGGGAGGAGGGGGAGTTGGGGGTGGTGTTGAGTACATAGACTCGCATTGCTATGCATGTGAATCAAAAAACCCACTGACAGACACCATAGCAACATTGGACACAATGACAACTACACTCGACATATAAAATATAAAAAATGGGCCAAATATCATACAGAATGCTAAAAGAAAGAAAGCACACACAAACACTCAAAGGAAGGTACATCATTCTACGCTTATAAGAACACTATATCTCGCATAAAAAAATATTACAATGAGAAATCAAGAAACATTGATATGAATACAAGTGCAAGTTAACTTACAAAGAAAACACACAATCTCTCTCTCTCTCTCTCTCTCTCTCTCTCTCTCTCTCTCTCTCTCTCTCTCTCTCTCTCTCTCTCTCTCTCTCTCTCTCTCTCTCTCTCTCTCTCTCTCTCTTATGGACACTTCCACAAAAAAACGATATAAGCAAACATACTTGGTAGCGCACACACAGGTAGACAAATAAACTTCATAGTTTTGAGATCAGGAGGCTAAATCACTTTCACTTACTCACTCTCTCTTCCTCCCTCCCTCTCTCTCTTTCTCTCTCACCCCTTCATCTGGCCAAATTTTCTAAAATTAACCCATTTTGCAATAACATGAAGAAAATACAGTTTGACATGTTCTGGGCTGTAAATCTTACTACATCAAAGACTCATCTTAGAGGCACAACTACCCTCGTGGGGGTGCCGGGGGTTACAGTATAAATAGTATCCCCACTTTCTGGAAATTTAGTGCTTTAAATTCCCACTGTCGCTGTCTTTGTTATTTGCTCTTTCTCATTCCTGCTCTGTTCTATCAATCTGCTATACTATCTTCTTCTTCGCTAGACCAGTCAACTACCTTTTTTCTTGAAAACTCTTCCGGGACAAGACTCTTTATTTGTGTATGGGGTCTGTTGGATCAGCTTGGGAATATTGGACGCTTTCTGCCAGGTGGTCACTAGGGCTTACTATGATGTTATTATTTAGCAATGGAGGCATTTTATATGTACGTGTTTTGTTGATAATTTATAATGATGTTTGAATTCTATTAAACGGGGGTTATATAAATTAGAGTACAGCCTCAGCGTCCCCTGCGTGGGATGTCTTTATTGTAAAGTGATTGGCTGGTGGAGAGCTTTCAGTTTTACCACAAGGGTTGTTTCAGCAGATCTTTTATGCGGATCAGGGGTTGTCCGGTCCTGATTTGGCTCGGAAGAGTCCGCTGGACCTAAAGCAATAATGATGTGATGTGATGTGATGTGAGAGGCACGACGGATATAATGAATACAGAAACACCATTCGTCCACAAACCGTTGACAATGTGTACAACAAGCTTCCGGTCTAATGAAGGGGAACACTTTTCCCTGGACTTCGCTGTAAGCGTGTTTGACTGTATTTGCAAGCTGTGCAGCTCCAGGATATATTATTTTGAGTGCCCTCCGATCCGCCACATCTGGCTCAGCATGATTGACACACACACGCCTTCAATATTTTATTTTTCATAAATTGCAAGAAAAGATGCGCTTGGATAAATCAGATACATCGAATGACAAGACGCAAGCACAACAGTATTGGACAAAGGAAAAAGTATACACACACGCATATAATACATCAATGGCCAAGGGTTGCGCATTCTCTCTCTCTCCCTCTCTCTCTCATGATACAAGGGGAATGGGAGTGGGATTAAATATCAATAGTAATAGTATACGTGATGATCACTTGTAACACAGGTACAACATGATTCATTTCAACTGCATTACATACAGCACATCCTGAAGGTTTACAGCGTTTCTTCAGGTTCAAAACACACCCACACACATACACACTCCAAATGAAACAAAATCTCTACCACAACTCGCACTCCGTGACTAAGCAACTTAACAGGCTGGTAGACACATAATGAAATCAGGAAATGCTGATATGACTAGTCATCAGCCATATAATTATGACAGACTTCACACGAGATCCTCAACTAACTAATTAACAGTAATGTTTACATTAGTTTGTTAGTTTCTTTGTTCAATTAATATCACCAATTTACTAGAACATCAAAAGAGTACACATCACTTCTTATTTTGCATATATAATTATATTGTATGTGCTCTTGAAAGTATACAAGACAAGCATACCATCATTTGCACAGTGTTTCCCCAAAACAACTCAGGATATCATAATTGTAAGATTGAAATAAAATAAAATTATGAAATATTACATTTGCACATATTATGTATAGACAACTCAGCATATTCCCTTCCCCCCCCCCCCCCCCTCTACCTCCAACCCCCCCCCTCTCCCCAATTTTTTAAAAATTTAATTAATTTAGTGATTTATTTGTTTTTTTCCCCAATTATTTACTTATTTATGTTTTAAATCACGGTAAGCAGTAGCACACCACTTTTTTTTTTTAACTCTACATTTTAAAATAAGTTTTTGTGAAAATACAACACAATACAAGCAAAATTTTAAAATATTAAAATCAAACAAATGTTTAAAAAAAAGTAAGTCTATATTATTTTTTTGTTGTTGCTCAGATATACCTCTTTAAAAAGTTTGTGAGGAATTGATGGCCGGCACTGAAAGTATTTTCCCCAATTTCATCATTAACCTGTTCATACTAGAATGAGAGTATCAATTAAATAACAATATATTAAGAAACTATAAGCAGATGTCAAAACATAGCACACACACAAATGTGTCCTATATTAAAGTCTGTTTGTGAAGCATTACACCCAAAATGTTATCCATGCTTACTACAATTATTAAAATAAAATAAAAAACATTTCAAGGGCCCCATACTTGTTAATAAAAAGTAGCTAAAGTATTTAATGTGCATAAATTATGAGTTTCATTACCACTGTATGCATATCAGAGAGTTTAGGTATTTCTTCCAGACAAATATATAGTACAGTTTTAAAATTACAAGATCTCAAAGTTGACAAAATCTTCAATTTCTCAGATGGAAAATTTGTATTTTACATGAAGCTACACACAAAATCATGAATATCTGTAAAACTACTTCATATTTTAGCATAATATTTATTAGAGGTATTTACTCTTGTATCCTATCCCATAACTCACAAGTTGTTCGGGCACCACAGATGATCGTTTAACCAGTGTACCCCATCTTTCTCTGTCCTCAGCAACCTCAAGACTTCGCTCAGTGTCAAGCCAGCCCATTCTCCAATGTTGTCCTCCCACCCCTTTTCTGTCTCCCTCTTCTTCTACCTCCTTGCACCGTACTTTGCAGGATGGTCTTTGCAAGGCCTCATGCTCTGCGAACATGGCCATACCATCGGAGTTTCCTTTTCTTCACCACTGTGAGCATGTCATCTTGTCCAATGGCTTGTGTGATCGTCGGTCAGACTTCATCAATGGTGATGCGCTGGGTATAGGAAATGCCTAGAAGTCTTCTGTAATACCCCATCTCTATGCTTTGTATTCTTCATTGTAGGTCTGCTGTGAGGGTCCATGTTTCGCAAGCAATATAGGAAAATGGAGATGACAAGGGAGCGTAGCAGCGTTACTTTGGAATGTAGACTGATGGTCCAGTCTTTCCAAATGGGCTTTAACTTGTTAGGGCAGCAATTGAGAGGATTTCCTGTGGGACCGATTGTCTGATACAATGGCTCTTAAATATTTGAAGCTATGCACTGTCCTAAGAGATTGGCCTTGGAGTTTGATGTCCGTGTTGATGCCATTGGTGTTGTTGGTCATCATTTTGGTCTTACTGCACTTATTTCCATTCCAAAGGCTCTGGAAATGATTTCAAGCCTCTGTACCAGCTGTTTAAATTCTTGTTCCTTTCCAGCCAATCCATCAATGTCATCTGCAAAAAGGAGATTGCCCTACCCTTTCTGCAATGCTGACTGTGCCTTCGTGATCTGCAATGGCATCTGACATGATGCGCTCCAGGAAGATGCTGAAGAATGTTGGAGAGAGTAGGCATCCTTGACGCACGCCGAGTGTTGTTCTGAACCAGTTGCTGATGGTCCTAGTGTGGAGGACTGCACCGATAGCCTTGTCATACTGGCTTTTGATGACTATTAATGTTAATGGATTAAGACCGACAATATCTCAAAAGTCAATAATTTTAAAACCATTTGAGATACAGTCACAAAATTGTGCATGCACATAGTATGTATGTTATTTTAGCAAAAATGATAAACACTATCTTAATATTCCTTTCTTACATGGTATGTGGGGAAATGGGTTAAAATTATGCAAAATCCTGTAATAAAAAAATAAAAAAAATTAATAAATGCATAACACATTGTGCTTAGAAAGTAACGTGTGAATAGATGGATAATATTGTGTATATTATAAATGACTATAGACAATAACAATTATAAAATAACAAAAAATGAAACTAACCTGTTGATTAAGCAAGTTTTATGATACGTTCAAACAACACTTTCATGTTTACAAACAATTTCCACCTGTACATAAATAATGTTTACCACTTTACAGTTCACTTCTCTAATCTTATCACAACAGTTTACTAAAATTCCGAGATTATAAAAATAGATCTCAGCTGAATTTGTGCCGTTCGTAAAAACCTGGCAGACTTTGCTCAAGTTAAAACACAAGGTCTCAAAAAAGTGCTAGATCTGTAAAAATACTCTAATTAGGGTCAAATCCTTTTTGAATTACACTTTAAAGATATAATTCTAACGTAGAACATGGTAATTTACCAAAGACATGTTTAGTTTGTTCCACAAAGAACGCAGGAGTTTGCTTGTAGGAAGCTGAGAAATTTGACGAAGTATCCATGTTTGGCATTGTAGAAGACGTAATTTTCTATTTTAATTCCCTCATGATTGGCTCTCACCTGACTTGCATATTACCCATAATATAACCAAAGATATGTATTAACCCGCAAAAGAACAAGATTTAAGGAAAATCTAGTGTTTCTGATTCAGTATTTTTCGAGATAGTAAAGTATAAACTAGAAGGACAAAGCCCATATGGCTCAAATGCTCCTTGTGTAACTTGCAATATTTAACATGAAAATGACTGTCCAGAAAAAAAAAACCCACAGTGAAACAGTGGCATTAAAATGCAAAGTAATATCAACTTTGATCTTTCTATACTACTGATCTTGAGATGACCTCCTGCTCTAAATACACTCATGTACTATCAAATAAACTACATCAAAAGTTGTATTATGCCAAAAAAAAAGTGTTCTTGGGACGATTTTGACCTTCACATGACCTCTCATGCTCATGTATGATCAAATAACCCAATGCTGTTTGCATACTATGGATTAAAAAGAGCCATTCCACTGTACGATGACCTATTTTTATGTTTTGGCAAGGCCTAAAATGACCTTGATCTTCAAGATCAATGCAAAAAAACGGAACATATATAAAAGAGCAATCTATCATCTCTAAATACAACAAGCTTGAACTTTATATCTCTCATAGTTTAGGATCAAGGTCACTTCAAAGTACCAATTCCAACTCACTTTAGACAGCTCCAGTGATCTTGACCTTGGAACGAAATTGACCAAATATGCATATGATGTGTGTCTCATTGATATCAATCATATACCAAATCATAAGTTCAATATTAACAATTTAGAAAAAAAAATGAAATTTTGTGAAAAAATATTTCATTTTTCGACTAACATTTGTTGACCCTGTGACCTTGACCTTGAAGTGAAGTCATTCATTCACTGATCATTTATGAGGTCTCATGGATATACACCATCTTACGAAGTTTGGTTGTGATAGTTGAAATAGGTTCTGAAATATTAATCCACTTGCAAGTTTTGCATGCCCAGACGGCAGACATTTGGACTGACAGAGAGAAGGAAACAATGTCATTTTGGGACTATTTATGACTTACCTAGCACAGATTTTTTAAAATCTGAAAAAAAATCTGGGGGATAGGTGTGGGGAGGAGGCAAGTACAAAAAGACCAAACATTTGGGGACAGGGGAGGAGAGGGGCAGGGGGTGGAGGGAGAGGGGGGGGGCGAGTACAAAAAGTCCAACAATTTCAAGGCAATCGTTTCAAAGTTATTTCAAATCAAATGCAAAAACTATTTACACCAATATCTTCCTCAGACTATTTTCTATCTAGCTACCTCATTAGCGTAACTTTGAATGAAATGTAGCGACACGACTTGACCTTTCCCACTCACACCATAAAACTCAGAGCCATGTATCGAAGAAATAACGATGACTCGCAGTCGGTAGGTTGTGTCGAGTAATCGTTTTAAACCCATCTTAAATACATTTCAATCAATCAGAATTGCAAAAAACATTACACTGAGCGAATAAGAAAGAGTTCAACTGTCTTTTGCTACCATTCTTTTAAATTTTCATGCATGTTTTAAGAGTACTTATAGGCGTCTTAAAACTTGCTATTTTGGGAAGAAAGGCCTTGATTCACTCATAGGCTAATAGCGGCTGCCACTATCTAATCGCAGGCTTCAATAATTATTGGTATTACTATGACACAAAAGCAACCAAAAGAGATCAAACAAAAACAAATGTCATAAAATAATCAGTAACTATTAACTGTTCACTTCATGCATATGGAGGAAAAGAATGTATGTCAAGAAAGCTTCACATTCTCGCTTCTTTAACTACCATATAGTGTGACTCCATGCTGCCCTCCTATCTGCATGCTAAGAAGAGAACTCATATAAGTTTAGAACACTAGAAATAAAGATTGCACTCAACAACTAACAAGAAAATAAGATCAACAAACATAGTCAATCCTTTTTTGGACAAAACAAAAAAACAAAACAAAACAAAAATTTCAGAAAAACAGATAATAAAAGATTTTTTTTTAAGCATGAAACTAAAGTAGAGGTAAAAAATAAAAATAAAAACAGAAACACTGAAAGTAAAATAAAGTAATCTGTGCTTATACTCACTCGTCACTTTTGTCTGACCGCCTCCTTTCATTCCAAGACCCGCCTGAAGTCTTGTAGTCATGAGGCAGAGTGGCCCGCATGTGACTGTTTAGTCCATCTTGTCGGTTAAAGCCATAGTGTGAGTGCTCCGAGTGCCCAGAGAATGTCTGAGACTTGGCAATCTGGCGGTATCCATCTATATAGCGTCTGTCTTCCGTTCCAATGGCACCGATGGTCCGCCTGTACCGCTTGCTGGGTGATCTGGAAAAAAGCAGACACCAGGATGACTAACATAGTAACAACATCATGCAGAAATACATTACACAAAAGACCTAACAAAATAATATCAAGGAAGCTGACATTAAAAGAGGTTGATTTTGATAGTTTAGTGAAATACATACCGCATCCCATCCATGCTACAAAAGCATGCTTAGTGTAACATCTTTAAAAGTACAAATACAATACAGCACAATACAACACAACAAAATTCAGCACAATAAATATATGACAATGAACATGCTATCATAATCCATATGCAAAACACATTTAATTTCATTTTAATAAATCACCAAAGGTTGATATAAATTCGTATTTGCTATCTACCAATGTACACTGAACTGCAGTTTAACTGCTCTCCATGTGATGCAAGAAAGTGCAACAGGCTAAAGAAAGCAGGAATAAGGCTTGGGTTTGGGCATAAACTACATTACCTCCCTTAAACACATTCATGCTCAATAGCTGCATTTTTTCTAAATCTTTTGTCTCATTACCTGGAAAATGTCCTGTCTATTTTGGCTCGACGTTTATTTTCCTCTTGTGTCTGATACTCTGTTCTACCACTGAAACAAATAGTGCAACAATATGGTGTGACTTTTAAAATGTTTTAGGCTAACTGCAAAGCAGCAACGCCAATAGAAAATGGTCATCAATGGCCAGTTTTTTTTTAATCTGCCGTAACGGTAGAATTTGTTTTGGATTTAGAGCTCCAATATAAAATTATGTTTGTTTATGTGTGGAGCAACATGACATCTTTGACAACAATAGGCACATTCTGATCTTTGCTAACAAAACTTAAGGTTCTAATAAAGGACAGCCAACATAAACTAAGAATATATGTTCCGCACTAACTTTCCTAACAATTATTCTACAATATTGACTGAACTTATTCCAGAAAAAAAGAAATAACATCAAATGTTTTCAAGAAAACAAAGTGTGTATTCAACACCCAATATTCAAGTATCCATACACCAAAGTACTATGGTTTCTAGATTAAACTTTTATTAACCAATATAATATTTTCTTCTACTCTCAAACCACTTTAAAAGGAGACTTACTCATGCTCTCTCATCAAATAATTTTAATTACATAGAAATGGAAACACTGGTACAAAATCACTGGGGACACAACAAAAAACAATGATAAACAGCAACCAAAGCAGTCCAAATGATTAGTCCAAATAAAGTACCCACACACAAACCAAAACCACCATAGGGAAAAAAAAATTAACAACATAAAAACACAGTGCTCTACATGTAGCCACTAAAACTTTCTCTGATTAATAATAGTGATTAAAAAAACACAACCATCTCCAAGCTTGTAATTAGTTAATAGAAAGAAGATTCTTTCGGATGTATATAATAAGTTATTACTGTGTACTATATCAAAGCACTTGGGATGTAGAGATTATTTTGAAATACATATGTTATTTGCCGAAAGGATTATTTTGTGAAACAAGTGTAATAATCAAACACCTTCATTGATGGTTAGAATAAAGAAAATAAAAATTATTAAAACGGGTGTGAAATGGTTACACTCCAGCACACGCACTGTGTGCATGTGCACACACATACACTCACTCCTTATCCGACAACACATAGCCATCTAGCATAAACTTGTTCTCTTGCACTTGCATCTGCTCACTGTAAGTAGACATATAAAAACAAAAATAGAATAATCATCAAACAGCCGAAGGCACCATTTGGCATCTTAACATCAGCAGAGAAACTGATATACAGTGAAATTTCAAGCATGCTGGCCAAAGGGTTAAAAATGCAACAATATACATTAACAGTAAGATAGAAATCACTGCATTGAAAGATAGTTCACATAAATTTGCCACAACATCTAAGAGAAAAAGAGGATTAAAGTGACAAAAACTAAGCAATAGCCAATCCAAGACACACAAACTGAAAGGCTTACCTATACCTAAATTTTGAGCCTATAGAGAAGATCTTTTTGGATGGTGGGTTGGGGTGATGAAGCCGAAAGAAAGTGTGATGCTCCACGCAAGACTTCCACAAGTTTTTACAGGAACGATAGCTGACCATGTTGAAGCCAATCAGGTTCTCCACCGAGTCATTCTGTAATGAAACCTGATATTTTTAAGTAGATTCAACTCCAGCAATGTAATTAGGTGGTACTAAGGTCACCTTTTAAAAAGGTCATTCCCAATGGTTTATGTGCTATGAAAAAAAAAAAACAACAACAACTACTCCTTCTTGACGATAACGGTCTCTCACTTGCTCTGTTGGAAATGCTTCTAAAAAGCCCCTCATGGGTATGATTCAGTATAGCATGACATTCACTCACACGTAATATTTGGATACTTTAGAATGCTACACACTTAGAATCTAAAATTAATACTGACTCACCATTTCCCTTCGAAGCTGAATAAAGAACTGCTTCCTTTTGAAAGAAATCTTGACAATTTTAGCCCTAGAAAAAAAAAGAATAACAAAATAATTAGAATTTTGTAAAAAAATCAACACAGCTATTCAGGGAAAAACTGTACATCATTATAAGAAATTTTTCGCTGAACAATAATAATCTTTCCTAAAAGCTGGCACCTGTTCCATTCTGCCTATTTGCTAGAATCTCTCCAAATTTGACCTTCATATAGTTATAATGCATATTTAGGAATTGTGCACACATCAGAATAACAAATGATTTCCACAGAATACTTATCAAAACACGGTTCTGATGTGTGAAAAGCACCAAACATTCTATGCAAAACAATTGTTGCAATAATTATTCATCACTTACCAAGAAAATGTGTTCATTCTAGCATTGTTTTGGAAGACAACCAGCCCAGCTGAGGTAACACCCAGCTGAATTTCTACATTGCTCTGATCCTGTTCATAGAAAACAATCAAATTAGAGAAATAGATATAAAGGAGGTATACATTTTACAGATAATTACAACTTTATTTCTCATGAAATTGTTTGATGTTTGAAGCTGAATCCATCAAGTCTACAGCCACTTGTACACAAGCAGTTGCATAATCAAGACAGTAGTACATAAGCATGATGACAATGATTCTACTGCTAAGGACATCGTCATCATCAAGAAAATATGTAAAAAAATTAATAACACTAATCGAAAGGGCAGGAGAAGTCAAAATTTCCTAAGTAAATTGTCACTCGTATGTTCTAATAGGCTGTATCACATTCCTGCCCCATCTTTCTAGATTGTCATGTTCTAGGAAGTGGTGTAGGGCAGGAAATGTTTTCATCTGATACTTCATAGTTCCACAAGATATACCTCCCTTGTTTCTCATTCCAGTTAATTCTTCCTATAATGGGAGAGGATGAGTAACATTGTACATCATAAAAGAACACTTCTGGGCCAAATACACACCCTTGCATGATGCAAATCAACACCGTACATCTCCATTCGTTTGGCACGCTCAAGAAAGTTGAATTCTGCATCAGCTGGAGTTTGACCCCTGAAACAAAATATACCTGTCCCATTCAGTTTAGTTTCATTAACTGGAATCAATCACAGCCTATCTTGGTTAGAAAAAAAAGTTTGAATAAATACATTTTATGGCACTAATGATTAGTGTTGATAACAATTCATTAATACTATACTTATTTTATCAAATTTTCTAGTAATTTCAATTAAAGCAATTTAAAATTCAAGCTCAACAAGTGTTATCAACTGTGATTATAGTACTGAGATAAAAATGTGTTAAAAGTCTGTGAAAGACTAACTATTTTCTATCATAATTACTGTTACAGAAAATCTAACCTGTTTTGTTTATGCTTTTCAGCACTGAGTACTATCATAATTACCATATGGAAGTTATGACTCTAACTGTGTTGTTTCTGTTTTTCAGCCATTTTCGATGACAAATTTCCTTGTGTTTTTACGAGGATAATAAAGATTCTGATTCTGACAAGCACTATCATAATTACAGACGTAAACTAAAAATCTCACCTGTGCTGTTTATGTTTTTCAGCCACAAGTTGTTCAAACTCCTTTGTCTGGTAGGGAATAAAGATGAACCCATGTAAGTAGCCCTCCTTATGTTCGTCTGGGTTGAAGTCTCCAAGTTCCGCTACACAACACAAAAGCGTTCAATTATAGGCAGTAATTTTTATTTATTTTTTAAATTGAATTTGAATAGGGCCACATTTTAAAAGTGATACAAAATGTACAGCAAAATCTAGCTCTACTATTCAAGTGCACCAGCTATGCATGAAGACAAAGAGTTTCTTCCATACATTCTTTTTACATTTATACAAACATTCATTGTGGTAGTAAAACATTCCTTCTGTTTTATCTATTTAAATATTATTTCTGTATTACTATTTTGTTCTTGGTCAGATATTATGAACCTTGACCTGAACAAACTCTATTCAGAACTCACACTGCACAGCATAGCTTGCAAGAAGAGAAGCGTTGGCTTCTTGGCAAACCAGTTTTCCAGTCATGATGTCTTGCCGCACTTGTAGAAAGAAATGGTACCTGAGAAAAGGACAACAATCAAATACTTTAGGGAAGAACGGTGTGTGTGTGTGTTTGTGTGTGTGTGTGAAACAACCAAGTATGTCACCATGCAACAAGCATCGTAATGCATTCAGATCTTTGCTCACATCTTGACATTGCATACATTCCCTCTTCAATCTGACAGCAAATTTATCACCAAAATTCCAAATCACCACATAACAGAAGAAACAATAGTATCACCACTTAACAGAAGAAAAAGTAGTAACTAAAGTAATAGGGCAAACAATTACTAAGAACAGCATCACTATGAATTAAAACTGTTTCTATTTGTGGGGCTTTTCTTGGTTAACAAATCAGTCAATAATGGAGGCT
The DNA here is from genome assembly GCA_036898135.1 of Oncomelania hupensis. Classification (NCBI taxonomy): domain Eukaryota; kingdom Metazoa; phylum Mollusca; class Gastropoda; order Littorinimorpha; family Pomatiopsidae; genus Oncomelania; species Oncomelania hupensis. The sequence goes on along the minus strand of CM072511.1, from coordinate 27,133,536 downwards.
TGTCAGCAATTCTAATGATTTCAGTTCAAAATTCCTTACTGCTTTGCTTAATTTGTTGAGCAGACCCCATGAGAGAGAGAATAAATTACTGTCCACATTGTTTTTAAGTATTCGTTACGAGAATTTTGATAAGTCTGTTTCTCAGTGTTTAACCACTTGTATGAGGAAAACAACAAGACATGTAACGTAGCTTAATAAATGGAAAGCTTACCTTGTGTATTCCTCCGCAAGTTTACTGGGATCAGACACATAGAACTTGACTCGAAAGAAAAAATCATAAGTAGGGCCTGCACACAGACCAAAAATAGAACTTTTTAAAGCACAGAAAGTACTCCTGCAGTTAAAAAAAAAATCCTAAGTAGGGCCTGCACACAGACCAAAAATAGTTTTAAAGCACAGAAAGTACTCTTGCAGTAAACAGTCAATTGTGAAACAAAAAAGAAGAATCGCAATAGATCATACTAATAAAACTGAAAATATAATCTATAAATACTGAACTTTAAACATAACTAGTTTTTAAAATTAAAAACAATCTTACCTCTACATTGTTTCTTGATTGTCTTCAGAGGATCCAGCCATCGCTGCAGAAAAGGATGTTCATTCTGTTAGCTTTCTAAACACATTAAGCATTCTGCAAATCATAAAATATCTCAATGCTGTTGCACAAAAGGAGGCTCATTCTGTTAGCTTTCTAAACACATTACGCATTCTGCAAATCATAAAATATCTCAATGCTGCCCACCTCTGAACTGGTACAAATAAACTAAAAGGTACCAGAAATCTTTTCTGTATCTTTTTTTAAACCCCTTTGGCTTACAGCCACATATTACAAAACAGAGTGACCCAAATGTTTTCTGGAGATTTTGAAGTTTTTGTTGCTAACACCCTGACTGCTTATGACAACTCATCATACAATAGTGTGACGGAATATGCCAAAGTTGTGTTATCTTGTCGTCATAATAACCTACAAAATCTGTACTTTCTGTTACAAGTGCTCCATGGATTAGCCCCTTCTTACCTTACCCAGAACATTCACTTCTACAAGCCATCTAGAAATCTTGGTTCTTCCTCTGACACCCTCACGCTACAAATATCCCGCTACAAACACTCCTCTGCAGGCTGTCGACCCTTCTCAGTGCTTGGTCCTTCAACTTCGAACTCTCTTCCTCTCTCTCTTCTCAGCTCTCCGAACATAGCCACTTTCAAGTCCAACTTGAAAACTCCCCTCTTCTTTAAAAATTTCTAATCTCGCTTCCCATCACCACCATCATTCCTTCTTTTCTGATTCAGACCACCGCTGTCACACCGCACGCTTCAAGCCCCCTCACTCCTTTACTGCTCTTGTCTTCCCCCTCCCTCCCTCCCTTGTCTTTTGTAGTTTACTTGTAAAATATTCTTTTACATGTTTGTATTAGGTCTTTGCATAATTTATTATTGTCTTGTTTTTGTTCACTTCTTTTTATATGCGTTTCGATGTGAAGGTTAAGTATAAATGTGTGAGAACTGCGCTTTGAACTGATGTTATTAGGAAAAAACGCTATATATACTCTTATTATTATTATTGTGACATTTGTTCTCTTGGTATAGTTAAACTGTCAGCAAAACAACTACGCACCTATTGGAAAGCTCAGAACATTCCATTATGTTGTTTTAAATTCAAAAGTTAGGCTTGACAACTCTTTTCACTGGTGCGTGGCAGCCACCACCCCACTCACACGCAAGGCTAATCCATGCGCCAAACAGGGGGATAGACTAAAGGGACACTATACTGTGCATATATACAAAAAATACTACAAGGTGATGCTATTGCTTCCCTCTCTTTCTCACGATTTCTATCTCTCATTTGGACTAAAAATACTGGAGGTGGAGGAGGAGAGAGGGAAATTAAATACACACATGCAAATTAATGCAAAGACGGTGGATGCACATAATCATTTGTGACCGTGGATGCAATATTCCTGTATCATTACTTGGCTACATACAGAGATGCAAAATAAACAAGCTTAAACCCTGCATGGAGCTGTTCATCTAATACCACCTTTGCTCAAGTAGTATGAATCTCACCAGTCCTTCCTCTCCAGGAGCATTGTCCATGAATTGTAAGCCAAAGTAGTCCTTTTCCACCAGCTCCAGGTGCTCAAACACTTTGTCAAGTAAATGCTGAGCTTTCTGTCTCTTCTGCGCACACAATAATAAAACACTTATCACCCCCGTACCAAGACAGTAGCCACGTTGACATTGGCTTCACACCTCAAGAAGGAAACTAATCTCAATAATCAATCAAAAATGAAAGCAAAGTAGGACTAGGAGAAAATGCATGTGGGCGGATTTCATTATGTGAGTTGTGAATCATTTGAATGGGAAATCAATATCACAAATTGTTAACTAACAATAATGTACAAACTGAATAACTGCACAAGCAGGAAACAAAGTGAACGATCAAAATAAAAAATGTATAAGGTAAAGTTTTCTCATTACTTCAATATATACATCTAAAAAAGATTGAAATCTCATAATTGAACTGTTCATATATGATCAGACCTGATAGTGATCTAAGAGAGGTTTCCGCGGAACGTGCGACTATGTCACGCCTTGTGACAGACATTTTGAAGCCCAATGAGTCTGATGACGTCCACAAATCCACAACTTGAACGGCGAAAATATATACACAGGAACAGTCAACGCTGCACCACTATTCCAAAACAAAGTATGGCGCCGCAAAACCGGAAGCGAGTAAAGCAACTTTTGTCTTCCGATACAAAACAACAACAACAACAAAAAATTAAGTGTCCGCGGATTGTTTCGCATTTCCTTTTTTTTTTTTTTTCCGTTTTCGCGGATTTCCGCGATTTTGCGGAGAACTATCAGGTCTGATGATGCTCTATCAGCTCAAAGAACTGCTCAAGACATTGGCTGAAAACAGGAATGGAGGAGATGGAATGAATGCGCGCACTGACTATACTACACCTCACTGTCCTCAGTTTGTATCTCTTCAGAATTTACCACACCTTTTTTTTTATTTTTGCGATCGGTACAGATGCTCGAAAAAAATAAGACATTCCAAATATGATGGTTCAAATCTGTTTCGTTACCAAGTTATTGGAGCTCAAAAATCTGCATTTTTACCTGGGCTTTCAAAAGCAATTAGCAAAGGATGTGACATCACAAGGTTACAGACATGGAGGGGCACGTGACAATGCACTTGTCTTGAGTGATGTCTTTTACCAAAATGGAAGAACTGTTTGTATTTGTAGGTAGTGTTTCCAATAGTTGTAGCAGTGATGAAGATAGAGCCGTTTCTCCACCTACAGCAACGATAAATGCTTTTCAGAATGAACTGTTTGCTTCAGAAACACATGATCATGATGGAGATAACATGAAGAGCCAGAACTTGAAGAGGATGACCGAGTGGGAAATTCAAACTGGTGAATGAATGCATAGGCTGGAACGTGAATGTATAAAATTGTAAAACCCTCTTTAGAAACTTTTTTTTTTTTTTTTAAAGGGTAGGTTAACCCTTAAGAAATGATCGAGGCCAAAAAGGCGAAGGGGCAACGAGAGTCATCTTGCAATGGCTCTCAAAGCACAAAACCTGTTAATCAGATACTTTTTAGATCTGTGAACTAACTCCTTGTCTAAGCTGCAAATATCTGAGCCGCCGAGTTTCTAACCATGACACTTGCCTTGATGAAGGTTCAAAAACCGAACGCTATGAACCTCACTTTTGGGGGACATTTTTTTACTGTGTCCCTTGGCGACTTCGTACAACAGGCTAATACCTTCTTTCTTGTTGAATCTTTCACAAGAAGCCTATAATATATGGCTGTATAATAGGAATAGAGCCTTGTATCATCCCAGCTGCCACTGACGATACAGAGTACCGACCTGGAAAATCTGTAATTTTTGTACTTTTGATGCTATAAAGTTCACAGTCACTTCCATAACCTTCCCCTCTTCTCCTGTTATCCAAAAATCCAAGTTTTTTATTTTCAAAAATTGCTGCTGTAGAAGAAATTAAGATGATTTGAGCCACCAAACTGTTTCATATGTTCTTATTTTCAGCACCTCTACACATGATTAAAATATCGTTTGGTGTGGAAGTAGACCTTTAAAGTAGTTAAAGCAAGACTGATGGATCTTATATAAAATTTAACATCAATTTCATTTCCAAACATCTCTTGCATCTCATCAAGGAAGTTAATATATTTAACTTACATCAATTTCAAACATCTCTTGTGTCTCATCAAGGAAGTTAACAACACAGGTAACAGTTTTGGGTTGTTTGTCCTGCAGGTGCGCCATTTCTGATGCACGGACATTGTAACTACCGCTGGACCCCAGCTTCATGGACATGCTGTGCAGCTCTGCAAACAACAAAGAAATTAAATCTTAACATCAATAACAATCATCCATCTGATTATGAAGTTTTCACAAGTACAAAACACACAATAGTCAATATACTGTGGAATCACCTGTTATCTATACACTCACACTGTCAATCAATTTGAACAGCAGAAAGATGGAAAAATATCTATCCTATCCTATCCCATAACTCAGAGGTCATAGGGGCACCCCAGATGATCGTTTAACCAGCGTACTCCATCTTTCCCTGTCCTCAGCAACCCTGATGGTTTCGCTCAGTGTCAAACCAGTCCATTCTCGAATGTTGTCCTCCCACCTCTTTTTCGGTCTCCCTCTTCTTCTACCTCCTTGCACTGTGCCTTGCAGGATGGTCTTTGCAAGACCTAAGATCTGGTGACGTGGTCATACCATCGGAGTTTCCGTTTCTTCACCACTGTGAGCAGGTCATCGTGTTGTCCAATGGTTTGTGTGATGGTCTGTCTGACTTTGTCTTTGGTGATGTGATGGGCATAGGAAATGCTCAGAAGTCTTCTATAGCACCTCATCTCTATGCTTTGTATTCTTCGTTGTAGATCTGCTGTGATGGTCCGTGTTTCGCAGCGTATAGGGAGATGGAGATGACAAGGGAGCGCAGAAGTCTTACCTTGGAATGTAGACTAATGGTCCTGTCTTTCCAAATTAGCTTCAACTTCGCCAGTGCAGCAGTTGTTAGTGCGATCCTGGAGAGGACTTCCTGTCGAGACTTATTGTCCGATACAATGGCTCCTAAATATTTTAAGCTATGCACTGTGTTTAGGGATTGGCCTTGAATTTTGATGTCCGTGTTGATGCCATTGGTGTTGTTGGTCATCATTTTGGTCTTCTCTGCACTTATTTCCATTCCATAGGCTTTGGAGGTGGTGTCAAGCCTATGTACCAGCTGTTCAAGTTCTTGTTCCTCTCCAGCCAATCCATCAATGTCATCCGCAAAACGAAGGTTGGAGATTGCTCTACCCCCTATGCTGACTGTGCCTTCGTGATCTGCAAGGGCATCTGACATGATGCGCTCTACTCTAGGAAGATGTTGAAGAGTGTTGGAGAGAGTAGGCATCCCTGACGCACACCAATTGTTGTTCTGAACCAGTTTCCGATGGTGCTGTTGTGGAGGACTGCACTGGTAGCCTTGTCATACAGGCTTTTGATGACTTCAATAATTTTAGGGCTGATGTTGTACACTCTCAGTCTCATGGTTGGTTGCCTACAGAGCTGCATGCCAGACTCGGTCAAATGCCTTTTTGAAATCTACGAACACATGATATAGATGTTGTTGGTGCTGTAGGTATTTCTCGCAGATTATTCTGAGGTTGAAAATTTGTTCAATGGTACTTTGCCCTACCCTGCCCAGGGCAGGGGGGAGGGAAGAGGAGGGAAACAGAGGGGGGAAGATCTGCTTTAAAAAAAATCTATTCTTGATCAACAAAAGTTGAGTGGCATAGAAAAATCATTCTAACTAAGTTACTCTAACTAATAATGGCAATCTGACCCACTGCAGTAGGTCAGTGGTAGAGCATTCCATGGCACACCATTAGGCATTACCCATGTTCGATTCCTGTGGTGGGCAAAATAAAAGTCGCAATTTTTAACTGTCCATCTTTGCAGTATGATTGCTATGGTCAGTGTTTATTTAGGTCCTTACTCCCTCTTCAAGTGCGAGGATGGTTATGCCTGTCTGCCTCTATCTAGGCTATTGGCCTATTGCCAATGTGTGGACATTAGTCTAGAGTTAAATTACAATGTTAATGCTGATATTTATTCAATAACAATCTCTACAAATTTATCTTACAATCAATATCACGTAACCACAGCAATACAACTACATATCAACTAGGCTGTACACTGGTTTAACACTTAAGTTACTGAAAGTATTCACTTCAGTTCAGACTTTAGTGATGCATGATATTCGCCAGCATCTTTACGTTTAGCAAATTACAGACATTACCAGGCATGATCAAATGATATTATTGAACATGTAGAGGTGTGAACCACAACAACATGTAGATTTATCACAATAATAAGAGAAAATCCACGTAAGTAATCTAACCAAATAATTACCAGCAACACCTGGAACTGCAATCACATTTTCGAGTTCCAGGTGAGAGTACACTGCAGCAGACTGGAAACCGATGAGTATCCTTCTGAAATGCACAATGCATACACTAGAAAGTACCAGCTCACCTGGTCGGCCACAGAAGTGACTGATTCAGCCGTATGTTTAACAGCACCATCAAGCCATCGAATTTAGTTACAGTCCAAAAATGAAAGAAATAAACGAATGTATGCAGTGTCGCGGAGACATCTACAGGAAGTGCAGCAAAAACAAGATGGCGGAAAAAATAACAAAATCACGTGACTTTAGCCAGAACGCTGAGGTTTTTAATCATGTTCTATTGCGCTGAATATACAAGAATACAATGTTCAGTCTCATCAAAACAAGCTCTGATAGTGTCTCCATTTTTTTTTTCGGTCAGCCAGACTGTTGTGTACCGGGGTACTCATTATTTATTGATTGCTCTATTTATGCACCCATGAAATGTTGCTCCCTGTTATAAAAGTTCCCCCGGACAAAAGCTAAACTAAACGTGGGGCCGGGTAGTTCAGTTGGTAGAGCGGCTTACTAGTAACCGAAAGGTACCTGGTTCGAATCCCGTTTTGGCCAACGTGTGACCATATTATTTTCTCCTTACCATCAACTGGTTCGCTGGTGTCAGAATAATGTGACCAGTAGTCGCAATAGGCTTTGGTGAAGTGTGACTATAATCTACATACAATTGTTACCTGACTTTAGCTAAACGTATTAAATCGTCTGAATGAATGTAATGCACCAATGTGGGAAAAGCTTGGCACATAGCTAAAGAACAAGCACGATTCAGGGTAGGTGCCACTGAACAGATTTTCAACCTCGGAATAATCTGCGAGAAATACCTATAGCGCATATAATGATATATATCGATCATTTGTTTGTAGACTTCAAGAAAGCGTTTGACCGAGTCTGGCATGCAGCTATGTGGGCAACCATGAGAATGTACAACATCAGCCCTAAAATTATTGAAGTCATCATCATAAGCCTGTATGACAAGGCTACCAGTGCAGTCCTCTACAACAGAGCCATTGGGAACTGGTTTAGAACAACAATCGGTGTGCGACAAGGATGCCTACTCTCTCCAACCCTCTTCAACATCTTCATAGAGTGCATCATGTCAGATGCCTTTGCAGATCACAAAGGGACAGTCAGCATAAGGGGTATAGCAATCTGCTATCTCCATTTTGCGGATGACATTGATGGATTGGCTGGAGAGGAACAAGAACTTGAACAGCTGGTACATAGGCTTGAAACCACCTCCAGATCCTATGGAATGGAAATAAGTGCAGAGAAGACCAACAACACCAATGGCATCAACATGGCAGCAACAAAGTCCAAAGCCAATCCCTCAACAAAGTGTATGTATAGCATCAAATATTTAAGAGCCATTGTATCAGACAATGGGTCTGAACAGGAAGTCCTCTCCAGGATCGCACAAACAGCTGCGGCCCTGACAAGGTTGAAGCCCATTTGGAAAGACAGGACCATCAGTCTACATTCCAAGGTAAGGCTGCTGCGCTCCATCTTCCTATACGCTTGCAAAACATGGCCCTCACAACAGATCTCCAACGAAGAATGCAATGCATGGAGATGAGGTGCTACAGAAGACTTCTGGGCATTTCCTATACCCAGCACATCACCAACAATGAAGTCAGACAGACCCATCACACAAGCCATTGGACAACATGATGACATGCTCACAGTCCAATGGTATGGCCACATCATCCGAGCATCAGGCCTTGCAAAGACCTTCCTGCAAGGCATGGTGCAAGGAGGCAGAAGAAGAGGGAGACAGAAAAAGAGGTGGGAGGACAACATTCGAGAATGGACTGCCTTGACACTGAGGGAAGCCCCAACGACCTTCGAGTTAGGGATAAAATAGGGTAGATAGGATAGGAGGAGAGGAAAGGGGGAAGAGGAGGGGGGGGGGGGAGAACGAAAAGGATCAAACTCACGCCAACACACACCCACATACCCATAGCCTAGCCATCACCAAAGGATGCAATGCAGTCTGGGGAACCATTGGAATTGGTGTACTGCACTGTACTTTGAAACCTCAACTCTGACTTTTGGAATTCAAGAACTTTAGCCTTTAGTTTAGTTTAATTAGTTTAGTACTTCGAGGCTTCATATTTTCAAAGAAGTGAAACACTTTTACAATTTAGATTAAAAAAAGACATTGTGTCCCTCTGTTGATTGTGTGTGTGCATGTGTGTATGTGTGTGTGACATGTGTACGTTTTATTGGCAACCAATACACAGACATAATAAGCTTAGAATAATTTTGAATAATTTAACTCATCCATATTATTACCGAAGCACTCAAGCTGCATTGATTGCCCAGTTGCAACTGGAGCTCGCCTCTCATTTAATATGGCCCATACATGAGAGAAAAAGAGATTGAGAGAGAGAGAGACAGAGAGAGAGAGAGAGACTGAGGGAGAGAGAGAGAAGAAGAATAAGAAGAGGAAGAGGAAGAAAATCACTGAAAATGGCTTGATTCAGAACAGTTTAATTAATATTCTCTACCATGAGTGTAACTATCAGACAATCAATAAACTGCGTTATTAAAATGTCCTTTCATTTTTCCATTTCATTGCATTGCATAGAGATCATCACAACTTTCAATTAGATTATCAAAATCAAGGCTTGCAAAAAAACTTGTTTTTTCAATCTCCAAGTAAAATCCACACATTAAAAAGATATATTTTGTGGGGTTATCCATCCAACACCAGTTAAACTTTATATTTCTTTCTATTTTCACCCTACAAAGTTAAGAAAATCAACAATGAATCACTTCTATCACATAAATATTCAAAATAAAAATCTGTACGTCAACAAATTGTTAAAGAATGTTCAAAGTGACCCAGGTGATTCTATTTTTTGTTCCTTGGTTCACGACATTCTAAATTAAAACTCTGCATGTGGTAGGCACTAGTTATTATAATTTAGTATTTTTTAAAAATAAAATATGAACAGCTCATTCTAGCAGCCTTACTAAATATATTGGCAAGAGAAGAACAAAAACATAATTATTTAATTTATAAATCTTGCACTATTAAACTCATATCAAACTGAGACGCATTAGCCATTTCTATTTACTGATTTGTTTTCGTAGTTCAGCATTCCTTTGGCCTGAAAAAAATTAATGGAATATTCCACATAATATGCAGCAAAATAATTGTACCAGTTCTTTGGTAAACCTCCATGCATACAAAAACAAATCAGTAAAAAGAAATGGCTAATGCGTCTCAGTTTGATATGAGTTTAATAGTGCAAGATTTATAAATTGTTGACCTTCAACTGACAGCCTCCACCGGAACAAATAACATAACTACATTTGTCCTTTGTGCCGCTTCTCTACCAGCAAAACAAACAAAAGGTGCAACAGATTTTCAAATTTACAAAATAAAATTGCACGTGCACAGACTGGCAGTGTCTATTTCAAAAAAATAAAAAGCAGCATGTGCCAACATTGAAAAGCACACTTAAGACTAGAACAACAGAACTCTTTGCATACATTCTAAAATGGTCATAAAATGTGCATAGGAAGGTACATAGTTTGGTAGATATTTGATGAGCTTAAAATTAGCTTATATAAAAAAAAGTCAGAAAAAGCATTTCTCTTCCTGCAACAGTGCAAGTATAAAACATAACGTTCACACTGCAAAAGGCCACAAGATGATCTAACTATTTCTGATGACTCCATGTCATCAAAACATATGCAACCTCAACATAGTTTTTAACCATGTGAAAATACAGACTGATAAGACGCTTCTTGGATTTCCTTAGTACCAAGATTCCACACTAGGATTTCAAACTAACAAAATATACAATATATAGGTCACTTTGTGCTGCTGTTCTTTTCTACAGTACGTATAAAGGATTTCCTTTGTCAAAAACAGATTTTCATTCAGATACAATGGATGATGTGGAGAAGAGATCAGTGTGATTAACACAAATCAATGCATTGTGGCACAACATTTTGTTTATCTCTTTCATGCTTGGTATTGCTAAATTCTGACTTTACACACTCCTGAGTTTTACCACCATGATGTGTTTATATTCTGAAGTACCAAAAAGGGTTGAAATGTGCCCAATATAAACTACAACAGGTAATACAGTGGGTACAAAATACAGTGGACAAAGTGGGGGTTTAAAGCCAACAATGATAAGGTATATATAAATATGTAAAACAACTGGCTTACACCAATACAAAAGTCACTTCATGAGTCAGTTATAAACCGGGACAATCAAAAGAAAATATAAATTGAGTGCAAAAAGAACCAGAGACATAAAACATTGAGCAAGAAATCAATGCACTGCAAAATGCTGATTATCACAATTGTTTACTTAATCACTTGAGAAATTGGTCCACAGTAAAAAGAAAAAAAAGTTCAAAGAATGTGTAGTTACAAAAATGGACTTCAATCTGTTTTACTCTTGTCGTTCATCAAGAATCTTCAGAATACTTTTACATTCTTCTTGCGCCACTTTTAGTGCACCTTCTATCTCAGTTTTCACCTGCAAAGAGAACACCAACAGATGTGTAAAAGGCAACAAAGTACAGTTCTCAGCAATAAAATGACCAAAGGTACAAGACATCAAGGCTACGCTTCAATGATACAGGGATAGCGCAAGACAATACAACAACATAGCGTGCTAGGCTAACATGCAAGAACAGTAAGTTGTAGATACTTAATTAAGCTGCAATGCAGATGTTTAATGCAAACATGACATCCAGTGAATGTATGAATGTATGCAATCAATGCTTACTTTTGCTGTTAAACTACTGACATTGGTAAACTGACTGAAAGCAACAAGCATGCATAGTCTACCTATTACACAGGTAATAAAACTATTTATAATTTGAACATACGTGCTGAACATGGGCTTAATCACATCAGCATTCTACTTCCAGTATCAAGGTTTTTACTTTCAGAGATCTAAGATTATAAATGCTATGAAAAATGAAAATACCTGAGAGACAAACTCCTCATTCTTGATATCTTTCAGGTTAATGTTGACATTGTAGTAAGTACCCCACACGCCGGTTTCCAGAACGCGCACAGCCATCTACCACAGCAATCAACGATCCACATATGATGTTAAAATGAATCCAATGCCATCTAATTTTACAAGCAAATAGTTATGTTACCTCTATGCATGAATTAGATTTTGAGCAGTCGACTTTTTAAAACAATGTTTATCCAGTGATTCCCTCCACACTGGATCAATGCACCTCCACATTAAAGAATCTGGACGTTCTGTTGAAAGAGGCAGGTAAAAGGCTAAGATAAACGGAGTGACACAAGTTAGATCCTACTTTTGGCTAGCACCTTGAGCAGCTCTTCAAGCTGATATGTGCTCTTATTAAAATAACAATTAGAGCCAAACACGCGTACAATGAACACACTTTCAGCGAACAACGCATTAATCGAATGAAAAAAAAAATCTCTCATATTCATCACCCCTCCTCTCATACTATAATATGTCACCACCCTTGACCTCATTCTTGCAACAACATCAGCAACATTTTTCCATTTTACATACCAACAAGAAAATCATATAAATATACTATTTATCAAAATACCCCTTTTCCCTCATCCTTCATCATTCATTCACGTACACATGCTCAGAGTGTATAGCCACTAAAAGAATTAGAACATAGGGCACCAACAATTCATTGAATCAAGATAGTTGACTAGAAATGGATATAATGCATTTGTATAAATAACCATGTTCTTAAGAAGGAAGTATAAATTATGGAAAGAAAATGAATTGTTACGATGCATAAATAAACAGGTCAAGATGGCGGATGACGGAAGGAGTTATTTCCCATGTTATGTGTACATGGCAGAGATAGCCTAGTAAGATGCATTATTTTGTTGACCAGTTGGGCCTATTGTTCTTTTACCTATCTGTTTCTACGTACTCCTACGTCTATTTCTACGTGCTACTACTGTTGCTGGTCTGGTTGCTGGTGGCTGTTGCTCCCACGCTGGTGTCGTATGGTGCCGAGCTAAGAGGTTGCGCGACCATTGCCACCTGGGCGCTAAAAGACCCCTACTGCCTGGAGGCTGCCTCTTGGGTTTTCATACTCGGGATCACGCACCCTCAAAGTCATACATTACACATTACACACAAATAAAACATACTAAATACCTGGTGAACATTTAAAACAGTGACCCTTTATTACAGTCTGTGATAGATATAAGGCTGTGGTGCAATTCCAGACGATTTAGTCAGTGATGCACATGTTTTGGGACCCAAATAGGACATGATGTCCTAAACACAAAAAAACTATAGGACATGATGTCCTGAACACAAAAAAGTAATAGGACACTGCATTGTTGTCAAAAACTCTAGTTACTTATTTGGTAATACTTTAAAGTAAAGAGGCACTTCGAAACAGTGAAAGTTCAATTCTTGAAAATGTAGCGCTTTCTCTTGCTTGCCCACTTCTTTACAATCCGGTGAAGATACTATTTTGAAGCTTTTCAGTATACCCCATCTGAGATATCCAGAGATTGAATGTTTTCTGCGTTACTCTCTTTCAAAAGGTGCACAACAGAGCCAAATTTTGCGAGAGGCAGATTTTTTTAAAATTAACCAGTTTACAGCTCGCGCTGTGTGCCTCCTCCTGATTTGTCAACATCAGATCCTCACAAGCCACTTCATTTTGTTGCTCTTCGGGCACTTGGATTGCTAGTTTGTGACTAGCTGTAGTCAAATGATTTTCCAATGCACTTTTTTTTTTAGTTAACGCAGCCACGAGTAAACAAGTTTTTCACTACACCAGAACTTTTAAATACCGTACAGAACATGGCCTTTTTTCATCGTCAAAGGTCACCCATGGATACTGTGATTACCACGCCCTCTGAAAACGCGATCAACACGAGTACTAGTAGGCTGACTCGAAGTTGACGGCTTCTCGGCCTCGCGACCATCGGCATCGGAAGAATCCTCCACCGATCGTGTAGGTTCTGCTTCTTTTGATGTGCTGGGAGTTGAATTACCCGCAAATAAATCAGTTATTGAGATTTGTTTTTTATCCGCCTCCAGTATTTTTTTCACAGGCATTTCCAATAATTTCGATCGAATGTTTGGCTTACCAAACGTACAAGTACAACGCCAACACAGATCCAATGTAAACTCAAGTCGCGAGCACCGATTGACTAAAACAAAGCTGTATATGTTTCAAGGGCGCTGATTGGCTGTGTTGCTTTGTGACTCAGGATAAAAATAGCAATCACACGCAGGCTATGACAAGGGAGATAATGCATGTATACGCTTCAGCATGCAGACGACTGTCCGAGGGCTTCTTTGGTTTTCCGTCTAGCGCTGCATAAGCGTTTCGCCCTGTCCGCAAAATACGCGAAAACTATCGGACACGTGTCCGACTCGCAATCATTTTAATCGGACAAGGTGTCCGCCTTGAGGTTTGACAATTGAACATTTAAAAAAACAAGCGGTCAATATCCGGGGTCAGGGTAACTTGTGCATCACGGATTTAGTTAAGTTTGTATTGAAGAACGTAGTTATACTGTGTATAAAGAGGATGATATTAATTAATTACATTTCTTCAAATCTTGGTGATTGTATACATAAGCCATCAGTTGCATTACTTCATATATTTATTTTTATATTGTTATATCTTGATCGTGTCGGCTTCTTGTATCCAGTGTCAAGGGGTTACGGATTAGACAAGGGAGGTAATTGTTGGGGTTGTGGGACCGGCTAAGAATTAGGGTAGGGTTAGATTTCCCATTTTTTTGAGTATGTGTATGGAATAAAAGAGTGTAAATGTTCATCTGGCATTTGTGTTAGTTTTTTTTAGTTTGAGTTTGTATCCCTGCACTCGCTGTTGAGCTGAAGTCACTGATTCCATTCAGGTGACATGACAGCAACAAAGCATCCAATTAACAGGTTTCGTTCTTTGATAATGAATCTGAGAAGATTCTCGTCCAGGGCTGATGTATTGGTCCCTTAGTCTTTTTGGCACAAACAGGTATGGCCCAAAGATCGGCCCATCATCTCCCAAGGATTAAAAACATGGTGACAAAACGAAAATTCAGCTCACACTGAAAGAGAACTTGAAATAAGATCACATGTGGGAGCGCTTCCGCACAAGAAGAAAAAAAAAGCTGATACAACCAATGAATTTGAAATTCCATTATCAAAACTAAACTCCTTCACTCAGAGTACAGAATAGATTATTCAGCCAATTGACAACAGTTAACATTTCATACTGAAAATTGCCCCAGTTACGTAGCCTACTGAAAATTGCTTCGATGTTGGTCAAGAGCCACACACACACAAACACATCCACGCCACAGGAAAATATAGTAGTTCCTGCATGTAGCGTCCCCTTGAAATAAAGGACACCTGCACGATATGACAGCTATGTTCATGCATTGATCATTTTTCAACACAAACAGCCCTTAAAATAACGGCCACTTGCCTAATGCAAAATGTGGATATAATTGTAGGCCCTGATCGTATTTTTCACCCACTAATAGCAGACACACTGAGATACCCCATCATTTAATTCGAACAAGTTTTGAGCCTCAAAGCCTACGCCTAATAACGATAGCGTGCACGAGGCGACATTTCTTAGATCTATTTCCGCAAGACAAAAACTCATCCAACACAGCAGTTTCAAGTTTACATGCAGCAACCATGGCTTCGCTTAAGAGGAAACACCGAGCATGGGAAGAAAAGGTATCAAGCATTAAAAAACTTGCAGACAGCTAGCAGCAAGACTCAAATGTGGACAACTCAGATTTCATGAATTAAAAGTGAACGTGCTCAGACACAGGCCAAGTGGGAGTCTGGTAGAAGGGCCGCTATGAAAACATTGAAGAGATGAAAAACTACTTATGAAACACTAAATGCTGAACTGTTTGAGTGGCTATGCGAGGCGAGAGCTACAAATTTACTTATCAATGGACATATCCTTTAAGTAAGCATTTTTCAGATCCTTTCGTTCTCTCTTTCTATCTCTATCTCGCAAATGTGACTAACAGGATAACAGGATAACAGGATAACAGGAATTTATCACTTTGGGTAACTATTTTTATTCCAACGGACTATTTTTTTGTAAATTTTGGTAGAACATTCAATTAATTATTATATGAACTGCATACGAAAATTAATGTTCTTTGTTTTAATTTAATTTTTTATTCATAAATACATATGATATACCTTCCCTGGAAATAAGGGCCACCTGCAAATAAGGGACATTTTTGAGCTTCCCCATGGGTGTTCGCTATTTGCAGGCACTACTGTATCACCATTCCTACAGTCCTACAGTCATATATTTCTCGCACACCTATCCTATCCTATCCCATAACTCGTAAGTGATTGGGGAATCACAGACGATCGTATAACCAGCGTACTCCATCTTTCTCTGTCCTCAGCAATCCTCATGGCTTCGCTCAGTGTCAAGCCAGTTCATTCTTGAGTGTTGTCCTCTTACCTCTTTTTTTGTTTCCCTCTTCTTCTGCCTCCTTCAATCAGCATGTATGAAAATTCTCCAAACACAAACAAGTGAGAAATGAAAAACCAGTAACAAACCTGCAGATCTGATTTGCAATTGAAGTTACCAAGGACAGCCAACTCCTTCAGTGTGGGCCACAACTTGGTGACCAGTCTTGCCACACACAGAGGTACCTGCACTGCAGTCACAAGTCCGCTCTGCATCGCTTCATCCCGACTGTAAACACATCAACAAAATCGGCACACTATCATCATCAGCTTTTGCCCAGAGCACTGACAGCAATATGCTTTTGAAGACTGCACTGGTAATAGCACTCTGTACTAATATTTTTGTATTACCTGGCATTTACAACTGCATTCTAGTATGTATCACATAGGTTAACATTATCCACATACTAAATGTTAAAATTGCAGAGATCTGATGATAGCAAACACTGTGATAATATGGATATAACAAGTCTTCTGATTATGAACTATGACAGTTTGTCTATGCTTACATTTTTGTCTCCTCTTCAGTTTCACGAGGCAGCTTTCCAGCCAACTGTAAAAATTACAATAATGAAATCAATAAATATTTTTGTTAAGTATATTTATATACAAACTCTGTATCGAACATCATTCATAAAGCAAATCCCAGCTTGGGATCATACATTTTCCAAACTGTGGCTGTACACGCTGTACACAATTCCTGAACATTAACCAAAATGTTTAACAAAATAAATGAAAATAAATACAAACGTCGTACGATCCTAACACAAAAATGAGACCAACTAATGCAAAAATACACATCCAGGTCTAGATGCTTCTATATACAGCTAAAAAGAAAGAAAGAAGCAGAGTTGTTCAGAAATTTATATCAGTAAAATTAATCAGATGAATTTCCACATGGAAAATGAAAACAAAACAAAAACTAACAAAACCCACATCAACATGTCACTGCCCAGAAATAATAACTCACTATACATGTGTACTGACTTTACAGCAGTATCATTTCTGGACATGATAGTCATAATTGTTTTCTTATTTAATTTTTTTTTTATAACACTTAATGTTTTATATTTAACAACACTAATAAAATGTTAATAAAACCTCACAATGTATTCACTGAAGGCAGCAGCATCAGCATCAACAAAGGGGATTAATTCCTTCATACCATTGTAGAGAACAGGAATGAGCTCCCTCATCTTGGCGTCAAATTTGTAGTACTTGCGATTCCCATATGTCAAGAAGGCAACCATTGAGCCCAAGGCTGCTCCCTACAAAACACATGCATTATATTGAACTGTTACATTTAATTTTTTACATTGCACTTAACTGCATTTTTCCCTCACACACTCAAGTTACAGATTTTGTGGTGTGAAGGAGAATAAACTGTCTGATGTAGACATTTGGCCAACTAATGGCAAGAAAAATCAATTACTGTAACTTCAGACTGCTGAATGTTAAAACAAAAATTGGCAATGGTAATTCAACTTTCCTGGAAAGTCACTATTTAGTTAACTATTCCTCAAACTTGTGTGGTTGTGAAAATCAAGTGGAAAAGTAAATCCAAGAGCAGAGCTTGGAGTTGGAATATGTGTAATATACAACCAGTTAGCTACAAAACTGTAAATCCCAATACTAACCATGGAGGCACAGAGTGCAGCCACAGATCCTCCTCCCGGTGCAGCACAACGAGAGCCCACAGTCATTACAAAGTCCTTCAGGTCCATGCTGGACAATGGGCCATCCTGTTCTGTGGGCACCATGTACCTGACAATAACAAACACTAGTTTAACATTTCCACAGGAATTATTTGTAGATACTCCTGTTCTCAGTTTCCCAAACGCCGTTTTATAACTACACTTTTCTTTTTTTGAAAAAATGTAAAACAAAACAGACTGTCTCAAGCAGAAAGTAATATGCAGTTACAAAAGTGAAGTTTACCCTCTTTGTTTAGTGAGCACTATATTGACTTTGTAAGTGTGTTCAGTGGTATGTGTTATGTGAACACTCAGATTCTCCTTACTCAATGATCTTTTCCTTTGGGCTAAAAGCCCCCAGTGAATTCAGTCCAAGTTTGTTGATCACCTGTAAAGATAAGCAAAACCATTGAAGTTGTGCAGGGGGAAAAATGCGGCAAAAAATTCAGGTAATGACATGATCTAGTGAGAAATAAATGTGAAAAGTCAAGGCAAATTCTGTAAACATTTCTAAATGTTAAACTTGGATGTGCTGCAAATTGTCACAAGTCACAAATAGGTACAAAGAGATACAAATACTTTTAGAGTTCAGCAAAAGGTTTAGTGTTTCTCACCAGTCTCAACCTCTGATCCTCCTCAAGGATAAACAGATGTTCTTTCTTCATGTAGTGATCGGCAACATCCATCAAGGCTTTCAATGGCACAACACCCACTATCTGCGAGCCTACCACAGCTAGATTCATCTCCTGTAGGAACACAATTATGTATATCCACAGTAAGCATTGGACAGCATGGCCTATTTTGTTTGGAACAATACACTTGTATAGGGATAGTAGGATCATAAATCTAACATTCGTCAAAGAACTTTATGTTCTTTATTTTTTATTAGCAATGAACACTTAATCAACTGAATTATTCCTCCTACTACATGTCACTCATAACTGTTACTGACCACTGCTGAAATTAAATGAATATAAAAAATGTCATTTCTTGCAAGGTTATGTAAGGTATATGGCACTATTTACCAGATCTTTTTATTACCACAGCCACTGAATCAAAAGCATAATGGATTATTTTGGCGCTAGAATACTTAGATCACAATTGCAACCCAAAAGACAATACATTTAAAACCGCACCTCAGCCTTCTTGGCACAAGCTTCATAGGCAGTATGCAAGCCAGTGACCTCAAAGTCAGTCAGATTCATGGAGACCTGTGCCATGTTGGCTTCTTCCAAGTACCAGCCCATGCCCTGAAGCTTAGGCAGTCTGTTTGCCTGAAAAACAACATATTCGTTCTGGACATTAGGTCAATATTTCATTGTCAACAGATAACAGCCATGATAAGAAATTATATGCTCAAACTAGAAAAGCCCATATGACTCACACGCTCTTTATGGAACTTGCAATATTTAACATGAAAATGCCTATCCAGAAGAAAAAAAAGAAACAGTGGTATTAAAATGCAAAGTAATACTGAACGTTGATATTTCTATGCTCTTGACCTTGAGATGATCTTGACCTCAGGTTCCAAATACACTCATGTAATATTAAATAAACTCCCCCCCCCCCCCCCCCCCCCCCCCCCCCCAAAAAAAAAAAAAAAAAAAAAAAAAAAACACAGTGATCTTGGGATGACTTTGACCTTTAGTGACCTTGACCTTGGAATGATCTTGACCTTCATGTGACCTCTCATGCTCATGTATGATCGAATGACCCAATGTTGTTGCAAACTATGGCTTAAATAGAATTATTCCACTGTACAATGACCTATATTTTTTAATGTTTTTGCAAGGCCTAAAATGACCTTGACCTTCAAGATCTGCTCAAAAACAGAACAAATATGAAAGATCAACTTATAATTTCTAAATACAACAAGTTTGAACTTTATATCTCTCATAGTTTAAGGTCAAGGTCACTTCAATGTACCTATACTAACTGACTTGGATAGCCAGCTCCAGTGATTTTAACCTTGGAGTGAGGTTGACCAAATGTGCAAAGGGTGTGTGTGTCTCATCGATATCTTTAATGCATCAAAGAATCGTAAATTCAATGTTAATAACTTACAAAAAAGGGAAATAGTGAGAAAAATTGTCATTTTTTAAACTAACATTTGTTGACCTTGTGACCTTAGCCTTGAAGTGAAGTCATTCATTCATTGATTATATATACAAGGTCTCATGGATATACACCATTTTACCAAGTGATAGTTCAAATAGGGTCTGAAATATTAATCTACTTGCAAGTTTTGAACGTCCAGAGGGCGGACGATGGACGACGGCGGACATACATAGGGAATTTTTTTAAAATGTCATTTTTGGACTATTTTGGACTTGTTCACAGATTTGTAAAAATCTGGAAAAAAAAATTGGGGCGGGGGGTTGTGTGCTAGTACATAGGATCATATATTGCTATGCATATTGATCTTGGTATAAATAAGTTTTGAAGAGATTAAACTAATGAACACATCATTATTTATAATTTAAGACACAAATGATAGTATTCAATCAATAAAGATTCAAAATGTTACGTTCAAAAACTACAATAATTAAACTTGCCATTTGCAAAACATTTAAAAAAATTGATGTAAAGAACATGCCACACCTGGTTTTATGTATAATATTTAGTTAGTAAAAGGAAGCTAGAACTAGAAGCATATGCTACCTTGTCTGATCCTGACTCTCGAACATGAAGAGCAATGTGATGAGCCTGCTCCTTTGTACCGAGCAGGTTGACATTATAAGCAATGAGGAACTTTCTGGCTCCCACAGCCGTGGCTCCCCATGTCTCCCTCATTTCTGTGGGGCCAAAGTCAGGTTTCCACTCTGAATCTTGAAGCTGAGCATTAAAATAAAATACAATACAATAATAATTTGTTAAAATAATAAAAGTAATACTGGATGCTGTATATGCCTTTCACCAAGTTACTCAGCCGGCTCAAAGCGTGGTAATCTACCAACAAAAGAGCTCACATTCAACAAAACTTTCAAAAATGCTAACTGGTCATTCAATAATTTTCTGGTTAGACCATATCTTATGGCTACTTAAGAAATAAAAAGTTGCCTCCACACCTCAATTAATGTTCAAAAAAATTTTTTACAACAACAAAAATATACAAAACTGATCTGGTGTTATTGCAGATTAATTAATACAATTCATCAGACATTTCTTGACCTAGACCAAGCCATACATAACCAGAGGCTTTAGTTACTAACTAAAAATCTCAGTATCACTCACCTTTTCTCGCATTCCTTCATATTCTCCAGCTCTGATGTTTGGCAATGATCTCCTTTTTTCCTCAACGGCAGCTTCTCCATAAAGGAATACTGAGAAAGAGGGGGAAAAGTCACTAGTTTAAGCACAAACTGACACAGTCACTACTCAAACAGCATTATCTGGTGTGTGCCTTGCTTCAAGTTTGATGCAAGATATAACAAGATGGCCAGCCATTACAATGCAAGCCACACCAACGTTTTTCTAGTCACTTAACGTATAATTACAAACAAAACAACAAAATTAACATTTTCAAAAATGTTAATTTTTTGGAAGGGTTGTGACTTGGTTTTATCTTCATGAAGCAAAAGGAAAACTTGCAATAACAGGCCAATATCTGAACTATCTGCGAGCAAAGAATAATCAAAATTGGCTGAGCAAATGTTTAGATACAGCACAAAATGTGTATAGAAATGGGGTGAAGCACAATAACCTTGACCTTTGAGAAAGTCCAAATATGAATGATCAAACATGCTTAGCCTTGAGATAAGACCAAAAATGCATTTTGAACAAAAAAAAGTGACATTCTGAGCGACGGACTGACAACCGGACTGCTACAGAAGCATGGCCCATGATCTGAAGTACCTCTATACCACAACTCCCAACAAAATTGCTTTAGCAGTTTTGGAGATATTGCGCAAATCATGTTTAGCAACAAAATGAATCCAGTGACCTTGATTTTTACAGCAGAGCAAATACGATGGCAGCAGATAGGCAGGCCACTAACCTAGGTAATGTTTCTATGAAGTATGGTCAAAATCCTTTCAGTGATTCTTCAGATACGGTTTCCAATGGACCAACCGACAGACAGACATTTGGCTCGTTATAACAGACCTGCCTACTCTCCCGCTTTTGGCGGGAGACTCACGCTTTTGACATGCATCCTGTTGCTTTTGTTGTTATACTGTTATACTTGAAAACTGTTGTTGAAAAGGGTGGTTATCTTTTTGATCCCCTGTCTCCCACTTTTACTCTGAGGGGGGTAGGCAGGTCTGTTATAATTCCCTCCCCATCCCCTATACCTCCCTCCCCAGACTATTTTAAAGTATCTCCAGAAAAGCCTGGAAATACAAAAACATAGTAGGGTATTGTTAGATGAACATAATTATGCATGTAAACACATGCATTTACACTAATTACAGGCAAACAATCTTACCTGATACTCCAAGTTCAATAGCAAGGCGTTCAGCAAAGTCTTTAGCAATTTCCACACAGTCTTCCATAGTAGTATTCTGCACAGGAATGAATGGGCATACGTCCATCGCACCCATCCTGGGGTGCTCCCCTGCAAAAGTAAAGCACCAGAAAAAAGGTAAAATTTAGTAACAAATATGTAGAAAACAGCAATAATCTTCTGTGTTTTGCCCATTTATACTCAAAGCAGTTGAACAGCCACCACCAGCGCCTCTCTCTTTTCATCTCTCTTACTCTTCAGAACCAGAATGCCACTATGAACTGCACTGCTAATATAATGTACATTAAGTTCATAACTTCATCAGACAAGAAGAAACCTGGAGAGAAAAAAAGCTAACAAATTAAATGCATAGCGGGTTGCTAAAGCACTTGCTCAGTTGCCAAATATGCCAGTACTTATAAGTTTGCGCAAGAGATCTAAGACCAGCACTAGGTGCAGCTCACTTATCCATGGGGCAAGGTTTTTTTATCCTTCATCAAGTACCTTTTTTTTTTTAGCTTCATCAAGCTGTGCTGAATCATGTATATTACCTCTCTGTCATTGTAGAGACAATTGTCAGTTTTTGTAAACAAGTGTGAAAGTTGTTAAGGGGCTAGTTAACCTTTTGGTAGACTACTAGCTTTGGCTGAGTCACTAAAGTCAGTAAGGCGAGTTGAAATTCTGACTTTCAGCTCCCTTGAGTTGATATGAAATAAACGAATGCTTCGTACACTACCTTGTTGGTCCTGAGTGACCTTTAAATTGCCATTAAAACTAGGTCTTAAATTGGAGGGGTCTTAAAAAGGAGGTAGGACATTTTCGAAAAAGACATTTAGAAAATTAATTAAGTAAAATAAATACATGTACAAAAAGTACACATACCATTAAGTAAAGGGAACATCTACCATCTTTCAGAAATATAGATTAAACTCTGTCTCACAACAATACAGTCAAAATCTTCATGTTCCTCATTATTTACAAAATTAAAAATCAAAGTTGGTATGATAGTTGTTTAAAAGTGTATGCAGGAGTGAGATTTAGCGGTCGCCCGGTCACCCGAGGCGACTTAAAACCGGCTCGGGCGACCTCACTTTATAATTGAGCCAGCCCGCCTGGCGACCTAAAAAAAAAAAGATACTACTTGCAGACTTTTAGAAGCTCGGTACGAAGCGTTTTTAGGTCACTGTTCGTCTGCTACGAGTATGAAGCATACGCGAGCGTTATTTCCCTTTGCCTACTTCTCTTTCGCGACAAGCGCGCTGTCTGCTTTGTTTGTGAAAAAGATACTCGCTACAAATTACGTGTATTGTCAAGGTGACGGTGGTTGATCCGAAAATGTGGAAATTTATTTCTAGAATCTACCTCACCACGTCCGAACCCCGTACCTACAAGACTCACCCGATCATCCTGAGAGGCAAGAACCCTCAACGTGATCAACAGACTCTAGCTCATGCAGCAGTATTGAAGTGAACGATTGTCGGGCTGCCTAAAAACCATGCGGGCTACCTCACTTTACTTACTAGCTAGCCCGGCGGGCTAGTTAGTCTCCTGGGTTAAATCTCACCCCTGTGTATGTAAGTGCTGAGTGCATTTTTGGAGTTATAACTATTTATAAGATAACCCCATTAATATTGTTGTAATTATTTTCATTCAATCATTGAATAGCAGTGCTTCAGATTGTTTTCAGACATCATGGGCCCAATGACCCATGGCCATGCAAAATGATGGGTCAATTTTGAAAAAGATGGGTCATTAACAATCGAAGGAATTCGTATCGTATGTTCACCTAGTCCTTCTTGATTTTTATAACGCGCCAGGCTGGCGCATTCACTTTGACTGTTACGCGCCATTCTGATAAAATATGCGCCAATGGCGCGGGCGCACCAACAATCTGAAGCACTGGAATAGTTGTTCTTTTTTAAAAAGTAAGCGATTATTTCTGTTTGTTTGCATGATCCCCCCACCCGTGCATGTTCTCTTAGTATGTCACTTGAACACCAGACATGGTGTCAGCAAGATCTGACAGTCCCCTGCTCAGGGCAAATCTGGTCAGCTCCTTAGAGTATTTCAAGGCAGTGAAAAAGTTGATAGGTGGGTTAATGTCCTTTCGTGTACGCGATTTAGCCACTTTATTCGCCATCTTTGTTTTCAAGACAAATTTAAGGCGCATGAGTTATTTCCCTTTCCAACTTCCTAGTTGCTGTTAAAAATTGTAAATGAAACTGTTTACTTCAAGCGCACAAATATAGTATTACTTTGGAATCTGAATTTTTCAAGTGCTAGGTCGTAAAATTTAATTATTTGAAAGTCACAAGTCGCGTTTTAGAGGTAGTTGTTTAAGAGAGGTTGTTTATTTAGTACAAAGCATCGGTGAATTTTTTTCTGATCGTATGTTGGAGGAAATCGTTTAAGAGAGGGTCTCAAAACGGAGGTTTTAATGTATTGCTACCAAAACTGATGATTTTATGCTAAAAGTGTTCTGAGAACTACAAAGCAAAGGAGAATTTATGGTGGTAACTCTAGTCTTACCCTGATGGTGCCTCATGTCAATGAGCTGAAAGGCGGCACGCGCAGCATTCATAGCACCTTCAACAACAGCCTCCGGAGAGCCAACAAAAGTGTACACTGTGCGGTTGGTGGATATTCCAGGATCGACATCCAGAAGATTGCATCCTTCAGTATGAGCAATGGCATTGGCTATGGACTCAATAACCTGTACGGATGAGAAACCAAGTTTAAAAAAAAACAAATGAACACTGAGTGTGTTAACAAAATCAATTTGCTGACGATATCTACAACTCAATAGTTAATTCCATCATACAGACTTTAAAGATCCTGATGCTCATGTTGTGGATGCGGGCTATTTATAGCTTGCCTTCACCCCCCCTTCCAGTGAAAGGAAGCATCGGCAAAGCTATTTCTAGCTAGCCTGGCTGACCTAACCTCAAAATCTGAAAAGCTTTGATTAAATCGCTGTGGCATATATCAGTATACTGGCTCACTAGATGCAGCATAAAATAATATATCAAATCAATATATCAAGGTAGAAGACTGGAAGCAGGCCAACATCACTGCAGTCTTCAAGAAAGGAGACCACAACATTGCTGCTAACTACCGTCTAGTATCACTTACAAGCCTATGCTGCAAGATACAAGAACATATCCTCGTGAGCAGCCTGATAAATCATCTTGAGAACCATTCCATTTTGACAGACTGCCAGCATGGTTTCCAGGTTCGGCGAAGCTGTGAGACCCAACTCCTAACACTGGTATATGAATTGGCATGGGCACTTGACACAGGAAAGCAGATCGACCTGGCCGTACAGGACTTCTCCAAAGCTTTTGACCGAGTCCCCCACCAGCGACTTTTTTGTAAGCTTAATCATTATATGATTAGGGGACAAACCCTCACCTGGGTTAAGGATTTCCTGACTAGCCACAGGCATCAGGCGATGATTGGTTGTGACAGGTCTGAACCAGGCCCAACTGTATCCAGAGTCCCTCAAGTACCGTGTTGGGCCCTTTGCTCTTTCTGCTTTTCATCAACGACCTCCCAGACAACCTTTAGTGTAAGTCTAGGCTTTTTGCAGATGACTGTATTGTATACAATGAGATTAGAATCCATCTTGATTGTAACATCCTCCAAGAAGATCTAAACCAGTTAGCCAAATGGGAAAAGATTTGGGGAATGGAATTTCATCCCGAAAAGTGCAACATCATCAATGTCACCAGGTCAAGATCACCTAAGACCCACAAATACAAACTAAAACTTAGTAAAAGGCCATGTGTTAGAACTGACATCTGCATCCAAGTATCTGGGAATCAACATCTCCTCAGATCTGAATTGGAAACATCATATAGATGCAACAGCAAAGAAGGCTAGTAGCATGCTTAGCTAGCTTCCTGCATAGAAATTTAGGAACCCACAGCAAAGTGACAAAAGCAAACGTCTACAACACCTTAATGCGCCCCGTCCTCAAATATTGTTGCTCAGTATGGAGCCCACACCAAAAAGACCAGATTGCTAAGCTTGAGGTGGTGCAAAGATGGGCAGCAAGATACACCACCAGCCGCTACCATAACACCAGTAGCGTTACTTCCATGCTAGAAGAACTGGGGTGGGAGTCACTGAAGTCCAGATGCCAGAAGATCCAACTGTCCATGATGTACAAGATCATCAATAATCTGGTGGATATCCCAGCCAGGTCCTAACTTACCCCCATGTCCTATAGAACAAGATCCAATAATAGTCTTAAATTTCGTCAGTTCTCAACTAAATCTAACTACTTCAAATTTAGTTTATTTCCCTGGAAAATTCCAGTCTGGAATTCTCTGCCAGCTTCAGTTGCTGAGGTCCCAAGCTTGGTATCTTTCAAGCAGGGGCTAAAGACTCTCTCACTTTGAGCTACAATCCCCTTATAAGTGGCACTGATAAAGGCTGGAGCTGTGCTGTTTGGAGTTTGGCCCCAATGGTTGTTACGGTAGCCAGATTCGTTCAGCTGGAGGCATGAACATGCTAAGGGACTGTTGTTTGTGCTTCTTTTGGGTTTTTTTTCTGTTTGATTTTAAATTTTCTTTTGTTCAGTTTGATTGTGCTAGACACTGCATATAGTATCAACATATGATAGCACAGTGAAAGAATTCAGATCAAGGACAGCAGGTCAAACTCAAATGGTTTTCGTGCACTGAAAATATATTAAAAGTAACTATTATTCATGTTAGTAATTGATTCTTCATGAAATTAATTAATTAAAACGCATTTAATTCAAGCAAGAACAGGTCATAACAAATTTACAACCTGTGGACAGTTCAGTAGAATAAATTCAATTCTAAAATTATTGTGAAGAAATATATCTTAGATGATATATAATTATATGATCGGCATTGTCTGACCTCGACATCAAGAACAAAAATGTAACTGTAGGCATAGTCAAAGCACAAACTGATGTCCTTATTTTGCAATAATAACGTCTGTGTTCTCATAAATACAACAGAAACTAGCGAATGTCTTCTATGTAGCAGTCATACCTGCAACCGAGATAAGAACGTACTGAGATAAGGCATGTACTTATTATAGTTATACAGCCATGCACAAAAACTAAAAAAGCACAAGTTAACATGGGTTTACAAATTATATAAAATAATCATGCATTAATAAATAAAATACTTTTTTTTTTTTTTAAGCAGCACCAAAGAAGCCATCAAGGCACCACCTATCTTTGATTTAGAAAACTTTCTGCTATTCCAACTCAACTGTGCTTTTGAACCTGAACGCAGGTCGACACTAGCACAGTTCAGGATTTTAGCCTATATTTTTCATTGTTATTCCTTGGTTACTAAATTACAAAGGTAATAAACTTGACTTACATCTTTGTTCCTGCCTTCCGAAAAATTGGGAACGCATTCAACTATGCGCGGCATTGTTGCAACAGAAAAATGTTTAAGTCAGGTTAAAATTACTATTATTACTATTAAAACTGACTCAAAAGACAGCACTTTCCCGAAACTATCCTGCAGGACCCGGCGTATTACGTCATCACGCTTTGTGTCCTTCCCTTGGCGATTTTGATGACACGTTGATTTGTGCGGTGTACGTAGCACGATTCCTGTCATGGATGTTTTCATGTGAAGTTGTATAGGTGCAGTAGAAATCAGGGCTCTTTCCTTTGTTGTGTTCTTAATTTGGGATATTGTAACTGTCAGGTCGGCGATTTTAAGAGGGTGAATATTTTTTGTTTTTGCATGTATTAAATATGTTTTCACCTACACGCTGCTGGGGCGCTACAATGAGCGACTGTGTGCTACTGCCCACTGTCCTACTGGCAGTACTAGATTGTCAATGAACACGCTAAGCAGACATCCGCTTTTCGAACGATCATAATTGACACTTTTGCGAATAGAGCTTGATTTGTGTTTTTCGGCAGGAATGATACACCACACAATATATTAACTGTAGCTAGGATGCTATGCTTACACATAAAGTTACAGCAATAGATTTTCAATAAATTTGTATAATCATACTATTATTACTGATAAATCACCTGTCAGGAGTTTCTCTCAAATTATAATACTTCCTGGCGCAAGGGAGTTTATGTACATCGCTACATGTAATATAACTTATTATAAAATCTCTTCCCCACCCCACCCCAACTCTCTCTCTCTCTCTCTCTCCCTCTCTCTCTCTCTCGTTTCTAACATTTCAAATTTTATGTTCACTAAAGTTTGTCTGTGTGGGTGAAGGTGGTAGTGCTATAATATAAATTAGAAGTATATGATAGTATGTAAACAATAGGTATCTGTTATAATTTTCATGATTGAATGTTGTTTTCAGTTAAAAAGACAAAATATCAGAACATGGTGCGACCAGTAAAGCGACGCAGCGCGACAGTGGAACAAACCAAGCAGCTGCTTGATGCTGTTGGCTACATACGACAGCAGAAGCAGATACCAAATCTAGAACGCATACAGAGATTCATGCACAGAGAGTTTAACATAGGCTATGGAGAATGCCAACGACAGCTTAACAATGTCGTTCTTGACGGATTTATTGTGGAGTACACTGCAGTAGCTGTGAAAGGGGCGCGTACAGGCCTTGAGCAAGAAGGGTACAGGATCCCTGCCCCTGAGGAACTTGACCTGGTACAAATGTTTTAATTGTGCTTATTTCTATTCATGCATTTACTTATTTAATTAATTTATGTTTGTACTTGGGGTTGTTCAGTGCCTTGAAGTTAAATTGATTGAGTTTGATTAGAGTGACTTGTGAAAAGTACATTTTACAATTCTTGGTACTTGAATCAAAATTAAAAAAACTATTTACATGTAAACACCATTATGTATGTATCTTAGGACTGCTCATATTTGTACTATGAATATATAGCTCTACTGTTGATGATGCTACAAATTAAAACTTTTGATGAAGACATTTTTAAAGTTAAATTGCTCTCGGTAATTGCGCTATCTAGGCTTCGTCATGGACTGTTTAAAAACAACAGGTATTACTTTAACACTTTTTGGATTGCTGCTATCCCAATTTCCCACCCCGCTTCCCCAACATAGGACATTATGAACAACCTCAAACTCAAAGTGAATTGGTCCAGTCAACGTTTCAAAGGTCCAAGATATGGACAGCTTTTTTTTTTTTTTTACTGCGGTCCCCGACTCTTGTGTTTCTGACTTTCTGTCCTCAATTATATTCTGTTTTGATCAACTAATGAAGCCAATGTTAAATGTCTACATTTTACTTTCTAGTTTGTATGACTGATTCAATTTAAAGAAATGATGTGTTGTTAAGTATCTTATCAAGTCAAGCAATCTTTATTCCCCCCAAAGAAGGGGGAAAATTTGTTATGTCACAGTGTTAAGAATATATATGGCAAAAGAGAACAGAAATATAACAGGACAATAAAACACACCTACATTCATAGCCTCATTCACACAATATATAGCATTTACACATTTATTTACATTTTAGCATTATTTTTGCACCTATCAACTCTTTCACTTTCTGTTCACCTCACATAATTAATTGTCTTGATTATGTTGTTTTTGGTGATTTCAGATGAGAGATGGCCATGACTGGTACTGTTTTCAATGTCACACTCCTGGAGAACTGCTGCTCTGTGCTGAGTGTTTTCGTGCCTACCACACTGGATGCACAACTGAAGACTACTCAGGATCCAAATTTGTATGCTCTGTATGCAAGGTCAGTGATGTTTTTGTTCTTGTAGGTGACTTTCATAATCTTCAGATTCACTGATTCCTTAGGTCTTGTTTATCTTAAACATGTTGGATATTCACACGATCAGATGCAAGTTATAAAGGATAATTGTGATGCAGATAGTGGCCGAAATCTCTTCTGATGAATGTGTGGGTATGAATGTCGTGCAAATACACCAGCAAAACAAATGTTATATTTTCAAATCCGGTCATTGTAGAGAGTGTTAGTTTTATATTGGCTTACTTGCTGCATGCAGCAATGGGAGTCTGTGTACTCACCCAGAGAAAAAAATCAAGATTTTCTCAAATCTGTGCAAAACAAGTCCTAAAGAATCCAAAAATGATTTTTATTTTAAACAATTTTTGTGGCTGTCCGTCCATCTATGCAAAGATTTTACTCGAAACCTGTTTTTATTTATCACAACTAAACTTGGTAGGAAAGTGTATACCTCCATAAGGCCTCGAAAATGATCAGTGAGTGAATGACTTTACTTCAAGTTCGAGGTGGCTAAGATCACAGCGTCAACAAAAGTAAGCAAGAAATAACAAGTTTTCACAAAATTTCACTTTTCCCCAATGTTATTAATATTGAAGTAATGATTGTTTGAAGCCTGATAGATTTCAATGAGACACACATACCCTGCAAATTTGGTCAACCTTGAGTCAAGGTCACTGCCAGAGATGTCAAAAGTCGGTTAATATAGTTACTTTGAAGTGACTATGAGAGATAAAAAAAATCCAAACTTGTTGTAGGTAGAGATCACAGCTTCCTTCCATCAGTGTTTGCATTTTGATGTCACCATCTTGTTTCAGTTGTTCTGGGCAGTAATTTTCATGTTGAGTATTGCAAGTTCCATACTTAGCATGTGAGTCATATGGGCTTTGCCCTTTTAATTTTGTGACCTGTAGTTGAGAGTGAACTAGTTTCCTATGCCCAAGGTCGCGGATTAGAACCTCACATGGAACAGACTTACATGACTTAGGTACGAGACAGTCCAGGGCACCAAGGGTTTTCTGCGGATACTCTGGTCTCCTCCTTGCCTTCAATAATGGTATTGGCTGCAGTCATTTTACTAGTATTCCTTTAAAAATTGCAATATTTTCTGATTCAAAATCAGCTTTATCGGCTTTGTCATCTTGGTTTAGTAAGGAGCGACAGGAACTGTTAACAGAAATAAAGCTTTTATGTCATCAAATCATTACCAGGGGATCGGATATTTCATTTATTTGGATACCTAGTCATTTAAATATATTAGGAAATGTCATTGTTGACCATTTAGCAAAGAGTGCTGCATCTTCGGACGAATCCATTAAATTATTTGTCAACCTTACAACAAATGAAATTAATAATCAAATAAAACGATGCGCTTGGAATCAATGGAATGAGAAATACAAGCAAGAGGTCATTGAAAAACATTACTTGGATAATTCACCCGTATCAAATAACGTTATATCTATTTCACAATCTTTTTATATTAACAGTTTATTTCACAGACCAGGGCTCGAAATTAGCAGGGGCCCGGGGCCAAAAACCCGCAAAGTTGATTTCGGGCTCGGAAAGTTGAAAAACGAAGGGCCCGCTTGGCCCGCAAAATAATTCGTCTGCCACAGCTAGCTCTACTCAGCAGTTTCGTATTTGGGCCAAGGTAAGCAACCCACACCAGTGCCCTAAATTTGGACAGAAAAAAAAAACACAGAGAAAAGAAGCGAAAGCCCTTTATTTTTGCACTCAAAAGTTTAATATACACTTCAATATCTTTTTATTATAATAAACAAAAGGCTATGGCACAACATAAGCGCAAAATGTCCATCTTTGCAAGTACGAAAGTATGGCTACATATCGTCGCCATACAGTTGCTAAAACAATCGGCGATGGCGTGTTTTCCAATTTTTGGGAAGCGAAAGACGCCAGAAGAAAACGTCGACGAAAGGAAAGAACACGAAAAAGAGAGAAGAAAGAGGTATGAAGATGAAAAAAGATCAAGGAACTGCAATGAAGGGTGGAAAAAAAGATTTCCATGGCATGGCCTTGAAGTGAACGAGGAAGAGTACTGTTAAGTTTAGTTCCCTTTCATGGTTTTGTTTTGAACTTTTGTGCATTGAGGTCAGATTTTTTGTTAGGTTACTCATATAAAAAATTTAATGATGTGTATTGTGCAATACTCAGTCACAAAACTGAAAAGTATTATACAAGAGACTCACTTGATTTTGTTCTATTTTGTTTAATGGCTATTTCAGGCTCACTAGTCACTGGAATATGAGTGTCACTGAATGTGTGTGTGTGTGTGTGTGTGTGTGTGTGTGTGTTTTCCCCTTTTTTGTTGGTAATGTTTGAAAGTGAAAAAAAATGCAAATAAATATGACATCACTCAGCAAAATTGGAAAGTCAATTGTTTTTATTTTAGATTATTAGACAAATTGTACTTTCTACTTATTATGTTGTCAATAATTCTTTTGTTTTTTGTTTGCATTATTTTTGAAGTTGGGCCCCGAAAGTTGCTTGTGGGCCCTCAAATTTTTCAATCAAGGGGCCCGATGGCCCCCAAAGAAAACAGTTAATTTCTAGCCCTGCAGACTAAGGCTAAATGCTTGGCGTGCTCGTTTCATAAATCCTCCAGTTCTTTGTAATTGTGGTATATTTTTTAATGTAAATCACTTAATATTTGAATGTCAACAAAATTATAACCATTTTCAGCCTTTACTCATTAGATTAAATAAATTAAAGCTACCTATGTCAATCTCAAGTATTGTATATCCAGAAGATCATTCTGATTGGTCATTGAGCTTAATGCTCATAGATTTACTTAGAAGTCATGAATTATTCAATTTTTTCTAAATATCTTCTAACAATTAGTTTAGTAATTGTCTGTTTATTCTTTGTACTTAATTTATTTAATTAAGCATTATTAGTTTCAATAAATATATGTTATTTATTTATTTATTTATTTTGGAAGGAAGGGAGGGAGGGTGGGGGGGAATTATTAATGAATTTGAATTTGTTTTAGTTTTGATTGATTATTTTATCATTTTTCTTTTAGTTTGTTTATGGGGTGTGCGGGGGGGAGGGGGAGTTGGGGTGGGTGGGATGGAAGGGGGTGGGGGGTAAGGGCCTGGAGGCCTAACTTCAACTTTCTGTAAGACGCAAAATAACATTTCATTTATAAGTACTTCGTTCTTCACAGGTGAAGTTGAAAGTTTTTATGTTTTTTTTTTCCTTTGTGTGTTTCTTAATCAATGAATTGTTACAAGGGAATGAATGTATGTTGTTAAAAGTGTATGTGTATGTTAGTAGTATGGTGATTTCTATAGTTTGATTAATTAATTACTTAATTTGGAAAATATCTATGATGTTCGCATGTTAGATTTTGTAAATTGTTTATGTTACATCAGTACAACTTATGTTAATCTGATGAATAAAAATTGGTGCAACAACAACAACAAGCAGTCAATCTAAAATTTCAAGAATAAAAATTCATTTCTATTCCGACTTTTGTAATAGCGTTCTCTTCAGAATGCCGCCCCTTGAGTTCCTTTGAAATAAATAAAGAGCGTTCTAGCATCCTGTGTTGTTATTGTTATGATTATTATTATTATGATATGAATCAATCAGCATGATGAATGAATCAGTGTGATAGTAGAAAACAAGACATTTTATATAACAGCAAAAGTTTTCAGATTTAAATCGGAGGGTGTAGCAATGATTGTGTCCATTAGCAGTTCCTGTTGCTGCTTCTGGTTTATTCTTTAAATAGTGTGTCTTATTCATATTAAAAATATATATAGTGAGAAAGAGAGAGGAATATGTTTTTAAAACTGTGATGAGAGTTGGTAGTTCTATTTTTAATTTAAATTTGTTATACTTGAACTGAAGAAGCAGTTTGAAAACACCTAGTGACCTGAGTTTCAGAGTGTTATAAATTGCATTTAATCTTTTACCGCATTCAGCAAGGTTTGGCTGTTTAGCTAAGTTAAATGCATCTGAGGTCGAGATCCAATTGTAGAACAACTTATAATATCATGAATATGTCTGATTCTCATTAAAAGATAACTAAAATATATTTGTACATTTTTAGTGTCAGGTCTTTATGAAATAAGAATCTAAAAGTTATGTTTGACTAAAGACTGTGCTAGAAGCACTGCATGGCTAGTTTTTCTCATAGAACACACCTGTGTTGGCGCACAAAAACAAAAATTTATTAGAATGTGAGAATGTGACCAAAATGCTTTTAGGTGAAGAAAACATTTATTAGTGAGCTTTCACTTCAGTAATGTAGTTTAATAAATTCGTCTATGATCCTACTATCTAATCTAGTGTAAAGGTTAAACAAATAATATCAAGCTCACTTTATAGGAATATGGGTTATTGGGGCAATTGACTGTGGCAGCATCTGTGTTTCCCTGGCAGCAATGCAAATGTGTGGACTAGAGATTCTGTATAAAAGATAAGTTTACAATCTTCCTCAAACAGTTCTGAGATGTATATGTACAATACAAACAAAAATAGTGGGGAGTGATGGTTTCCTTATTGTTATGTTGGTTTTAATGTTTGTTGCATCATCGTGGCACAGGAAGTGGAGGTATGTTATTGGTTTTTGTGGTGTTTTTTTGGTGCTATGTTGTTTTTATCATGTTATGCTGCTGTCATCGTTTTTGTTCCCTTTCACACTAGTTGTCACAGCTAAGTTTAGAATGCAGTTGGTGTGTTTTTGTGTGTGTAGTTGTTGGTGATTAGTTGGGATTTACTAAATTCTTTTTAAAAATTAAAAAAAAAAATTTAATTTAATTTAATTTCTTTTTACATTTTAATTTTTTTTTTATTTAATTTTTTTTTTTTTATAACTTAGATTGCATCTTGACAGTAATTTTCTCTGAAATATTAGTGTGGACAGCATGAGTGCCCACTAGCCCATCGTAGCATCCCTGTTAGATCTACATATATTTATTTGTAGAAGCCTTGGGGTGAGGGTAGAGGTGAAAGATTGAAAAGATATTGCCCATTATTTTCTGGCTGTTTGGCTTTTCAAGGAGGTGCGGGAGCAGGCAGGCAAATATCATTCTCTAATGGTGTGGATGTTTCTTCTCACACTAATCATTATACGCTACATACATACATACATACAGCAGCATACTAGATCTTTAAAAAAAAGACTAATTGTCCTAGGCTGAGTTCAATGTGCTATAAATAAGGAGTAAATAAGCAGTTTACAGGCTATATAAATTAAAGACAATTTTTAACCGGTGTAATGAACAGTTATTAAGAGTTGTGTACTGTATCGACTATAAATAAGTTATGCGCAGTTAAGGGTAGGTATAAGTAGCAATTATGGAGTACTTACAGTAGGACATGAAGCCACACGCTGTCCCAGAGAGTGCGAGAAAATCTGATAAATGTACTGCCACCATTGCTCTGTTGGAGACAAATGAAGTGGTATTGTATTGAAAGTATCAATATGGCAGACTGTCAAAATCGCTGAATTCATTGTTTTCGTAGACTACAGCTATTTTGTGACAGGATCCACCCTCTAATAAATGTAATAAATTAAATTTGCACTGCTTTTCTTCCACATTGCGTAGCTGACTGGCCGAGGCTTGTACATTGCCTCACTTTGCTGCTAGCCTACCTATTACACCCCAGGGTGACATAACGTAGCTGGCTTTGCGTAGCAGAGATGGACGAAGCTTATGTTGCCTCTCAAGATGTAGAAGCAACGCAAGCATCAGCCGTCTCTGCTTTGCAGAGTGCTACAGTCTATCCTTCTTTCTCAGTACTGGGGAAAGCGATTATTTAATACTTCAAGAAGAAAACCAGCAATCTGCTTGTAAACAGCGGCAGTGATTGGGAGAGGTGAACGCAAGCCTGGGCCGGTCTCAGGTGTGCGGTGTGCTTTTCTTTGCGTCACTGGCCATATTTTCTGCACTGGCTAAACATGCGGGAACACAGATGTTCAGCGTAGGCCTACTGTGTAGCAAACATCATGAGTGAATAGCTAAACACTTATCGCTTGGAAGGCGTGCATTCATATTGAACAGCGACTGTGTATAAACAGTAGGCAGAGTTAGAGAGTGTTTAGGCAAGAATTAGCTATATACTGCATAATTTCAACACTCAACAATGCACATTGAATTGGGCCCTGAAGCAGATCTCTGTAGCAACATTTTTTACTTCTAGTTAATTCTATTTCTGTAAGTTTGGGCAAAATGTATGGTCTTGCTTTTTTTTTTTTTTTTTTTTTTTTTTTTTTCTAAATACACATAGACAGTTTAGTACTGCTAAAGCTTGGGTTTCTGTCAGCTGTGATGTAAGGTAGTGTTTCCCCTCAGTAATTGGCTTGTTTTTGTTCTCATTTAGTTTTTATATACACTTGATTTGTCATTGTCATGGTTTTTGAGTGTGAAGTTGTTGACAAGTTCTGGTTTTTTTGCTGGTTACTGTTCGCCTGATAGTTCATCTTATTATGCGGTATTTGTATTGCACGTATGTTCATTGCACGTATGTTCATTGCACGTATGTTCATTGCACGTATGTATGCATTGGATAACCAGACTTATTTAATTTAATGTGTGTTCCATATGGATTTGTTCCCATGATTGTTTTTCCTTTGTTGTTAACATCACTTTAGTTTAAAATGTTGATTTTTTTTTTTGTTATTATTTTCTGAAGAATGTATAGTGCTGCAGGCTTTTTCATTAAAAATAAAACATTTAAAATTGTTGTTGCCCCAATTGGTTCTGTCTGAAGTAAACCGAGATTAAGTAGTGTCCCCAATTGCACAAACACCATATATTTCACGCGCACATTTATGGAAAAATACATAATATAAACATATATGGGTCTGCCATTGAAGAAAGTGATGCATACAATGATACATTTCTGAGAAATATGCTTCCTCGGTCATGTACTTTGCTCAAACTGCTGAATAGAATTGCATGTGTGCATATCAGAGCCTAGACTGAAGGTCATGTTGATTTAGAAACATTGCAAAATGGCCTTGAAGAGGCAAATTTATTTTCATATTCCAAGGGAACGGGGAACTCTGGGACACATGTACAAGGTGTTAAGACTTTTTACAAGAAAGAAGATATTTTGCATTGGTTTAATAATTATCATTGTCATGGCACCATTTGTTTTCTCTTTATTGCTGAATGGCCTGGTTGTTGAATTGTGTAACTGCTGCTACATGAGGGTGGTGGTTTCATTGTCTACTTAGTATTCTGTATTGGTACTTAATAGCCCACCAATACCTGTAATTTTATTTAGTATCATAGTTATTTGACTGGCTTTAAAACAAAAGTTTGGACCTTTTGATTCATTTGTTTATCTGCTATGATTGGAACCACTATTTTTTTTAAATCTTTATTGTGCATTGTAAGACTGTATGCGATGGTGTAGTCAACTACCCTTCTTATGTTCTTTGACAGCTATGGTATCACATGAAGAATTTGTGCATCAAGGTTTTGGGGTGTAAACACTATGTCCGGGGTTAATTATTCAATAGTGTCATTGTAAGGGCAGATTTCTGTTTCACACTGTAGTGCATATTTTGCACGCATATTTTAGAGAATGATTGATACATTTTCAAGATGTATATGTTACAGGAAGAAGGGGAATCCAGTGTGATGCAGAATCTACCTAGTGTTAATTGGAATTCCCATACATCCTAGGATGAATTGAAATTCCAGTCAACACTAAGAAAAGTTAATGTAAATTGGAATTCCTATTCATCGTAGGATAAATGGAATCTAGTGTTTAGTGCAGACATTTTGCTTTTAACGAAAGTTTAACATACGCATAGCAATGTGAGTCTTACCCCTCCCCCCCACCCCCACAAAAAAACAACACACTTTTTTTTTTAAGATTTGTGCAAATCTGTGCGGGATGAGACCTAAATAGTCCAAAAGTGATCTCGAAAAAATGTCCTTGTGTCTGTCCGCCCTCTGTCTGTGCACAAACTTTCAAGTGGTTAAGTATAGCCAATTTCATCTATCACAACCATACTTGGTAAGATGGTGTATACTCATGAGACCTTGAAAATGATCAGTGAATGACTGACTTCACTTCAAGGTCAAGGTCACAGAGTCATCAAATGTTAGTCAAAAAATTATAAATTTTCACAAAATTTCACTTTTTTTTCTAGGTTATTATGATTTTTTGGTGCATGATAAAGATATCAATGAGACACACATACTGTACAAATTTGGTCAACCTCAATCCTAGGTCAAGGTCACTGGATCTATCCAAAGTTGGTTTGTATAAGTACTTTGAAGTGACCTTGACCCTAAACTATGAGAGATATAAAGTCTAAACTTTTATTTAGATGATAGGTTGATCTTTTATATGTGTTTACTTTTTACGTTGATCTTGAAGGTCATGGTCACTGAAGGTCAAGGTCATCCCAAGGTCACCTTTTTTTGGCATAATACAACTTTTGCTGTATTTGGAGCCGGAGGTCAATGTCATCTCCAGAGATGCCAACTCTCACGGTTTCGCCGTATTATTTTCCGGTGGCAAATAGTTTTTTTACGGATTTACACTGAAGTCATTTTTCTTACGGCGAGAATAATTTTTACAAGAATATATATTTGCAGCTGATGATTGTGGCAAAAGGACTGTTACACGTTTCAGACTAGGCACTGTCACAGTATAAAATAATGCAGCATATTATATAACGACCTTATAAGGTAATAAATCTATTTGATTAGTTTAACTTATTGCATATCGTAGTTCACAACCTTGTTAGCTGAGCTGAAGCAGCAGCTGCAGACAAAACAATGCAAAGAAATCAATGAGATTTACCTTTTTTTTAAAATGTTATGCCGATACACAACCTTAAAGCGATTTATTTTAATTAACTCTAACATTGTGCTGTACATGATTCTGATTCGTAGCAAGTTGATGTTAAAAATTTTGCGAACTGACATCGCTTATCCTTCTGACTTCAGTCGTGGTCAAGTTTTAACACAGATTATTATAGAATTCTTTTGCGGAGCTCAGTCATCTTTGATTTTTCTGATATGATTTTTAATAAGAAATCTCAATCCAGGACCTTTGCTCCCTCTTGTCTACTGACAAAATTTTTAATCTACTGACAATTTATAAATTTCTCACTGACAGATTTTTCTGCAGGTTGGCATCTCTGCATCTCTAGGTCAATAGCATAAAAAGATCACAGTTGGTATTACTTTGCATTTTAATGCTACCATTTCATTTTGGTTTTTTTCTGGGTACTCATTTTCATGTTAAATACTGTGAGTTCCATAATGAGTCATAATTATGGGCTTTGCCCTTCTAGTTTTATTTAATATTTTACTGCTTCAATTTAACTGTTTTGTAGAAATATTAAGATTATATTGCAGAAGCAACAGTTTAAACTAAAGATTCTAGTATGAACAAGTTTTGTACAGGTGTCTAAATATATTTCTTTTAAGTTAGTTAGTCATTGCTTATAGGATCCAGCGGACTGCAAAGAGCCGAATCAAGACCACAGCTTGGTGAAAGATGACTCGTCCCCCTGGTCTGTATAAAAAATTTGCTGAATCAACCCTCATGTTAACACTGAAGGCACTCCACCAACCGGTCACTTTACAATAAAGGTATCCCACGTAGGGGACGTGAAGACTTTACTCTAATTTATCGAACCCCCATTTACAAAAACAAAATAGAATATAATCATTATAAAATATTAACAAAACGCATACATATAAAATGCCTACACTGCTAAATAATAATACCATAGAAAGCCCTAGTGACATTTGGCAGAAAGCGTCCAAGAGCCCCAAGCTGACCCAACAAACCCTATATACAAATGAGCAGTTTTGTGAGAGTTTTCAAGAAAAAATGTAGGGGACTGGTCTGGCAAAGAAGATAGTAGATTGATAGAAGAGAGTAGGAATGAGAAAGAACAAAGGAGAAAGATGACAACAGTGATATTTAAAGCACTACATTTCTGAAAAAGTGGAGATACTATTTATACAGAAACCCCGGCACCCCCACAATGGATTTATTTTAAGCCAATTTTCTGCTGCTTTTTCCATTACCATTCACATTGAACTTTTAAAAATAATTATATTGGTTTAGCAATAACTTACCTAAGATTTGATTCTGTACTGGGATTCCCAAAGGCACTAAATACTGGATTTTCATTCATCCGAAGAATGAATAGGAATTCCAATGTACACTAGCTGTTTCCCAGTGTTGGCTAAAATTCCACTTCATCCTAGGACATATTGGAATTCCAATAAATACCATTCTTCTGTGACATATATATATATATGCATCATCATTTGGCATAATGTATGATTTCAGGCAGTGATTTAGTTCTTGTTTGCCTAATTAAAGACTATGAATTGAATAGTCTATGTGAATAGAAGTTACTCTGATGTCTTTGCGTTGAGTTCAGTAACTCAGATTTAAAGTATGTTAATTTATGTTGTTTTTATTGTTTCAGGCAGGAAAGAAGAAGAACAAGATGAAGAAGAAAATGATTAACACCCTTCTAAGTTACACTATTTTGAGATTAAGAGAGAAGGTAAGTACGTACAGGTTACCTTGTTTCTTTATCAGTGTTTTTCTATGTACCCTGTACAGTGTTGTTGTTCCATTTTGAATGTGATTAAAACTAAAAGCTTCTTATTCCTGGTACCAGGATGTTCTTATTTTGAGTGTTCTTATTATTGAGTCTGTATAATTAAGAATTGTGATGGCAGACAAAAGAATTGCACAAGGTTGGCACCAAGACTGAGGAGGATGACTTCAGTCGGTTTGTGTGCCAGCGCATGGACCTGAACACCATGGAGGGCAAGGTGCATGCCACACGCTACAGATGTCTGGAAGAGTTTTACGCTGATGCCCAGACCCTCCATCACAACTGTGTCATGATCTATGGAGGTTAGTTCTCACATGTTAATGTTAACTCAAACTGTGAAAGAGGTGGTGTATATATTCTAACTGTAATAGCATTTCTTCCTAGCTTTTAAAGTCAATCATTGTCCTCTACAGATTTGCAAAACTACCCAACATTTTGTCAGAGGTTTCTATTGCAGTGGTAAGTTGCAAACAAGGATATTGTTACGTTGAAACGCGAACGAAAGTTTGTCTGAAACGCGCACGATAGATCTAATCGTTTCGCTTTGCAAAGTATTCAATAATAGAGTGTATTTACCTTGATTTGAGTTTGCGTTGTTGTTAGAAGAAGCTTTGTATAACGTTGGTAATTTTTGTTAATCGATATTATTAGAGAATTCTCTAGATTCGCGTGTTTACTATCGATAGAAACTTCCTGATAAATGTCGAAGTTTGAGAACGTTCCTGGAATGTTTAGAAAGATGTATGACGTAAGTCAGTGATGACGAAGTTAGAAGCGATTGGTTAAATTGCGTCATACGCGATTGATCCAGGGTGTTCGGGAGAAGAAAGAGGCTATATATGTGCCGCACTGTTTTGTGTTGTTGATAGTGAGTTGAGTCGAGTTGAGTTGAGAATTGTATGCAGATGTTGATGTGTGCTGAATAAAAGTGGAAAATTTCATACGAAGACTCAGTGACTTGTATGCTGATTGAACGGGTTACGTGGATAATCGAATCCGAGATTACACTCATCAGGAGCATTCACGCATTGGGGCTGAATCTACTACTGATTGAAAACACCACCATCAAACGGAGTGTAACAGATATATACACATCACTTGTAATGCCTTGTATTACCAACACCACTTTCTTTAACAACATTATCCATTATACTTGTAAATTCAGATTCCGTCTTGAAAGATTTGTGCATTCATAAACTCTACTTTGAAGTTTGATCATTTATTGTGATAAATGAACAAAGGCAGAGTAACATGTATACAAGTGAAGGTGGGTTTTTTTGTTTTTGTTTTTTTTAAATTTATGTTCAGTATTGTTTTGTCTTTTTGTTTCAGATAAAGACCCTTTGGGCATGACTGCTCTTGCAAAAGTCATGCTGTATGACTGCAAGTATGATGTAAGTTCATGGTCAGAAGTTTAAAGTTTTGCTGTGTTAATAATGTCAATATTTTAACTTAACTATTTTTACTGTCTAGCAGACAAAGACTCAAACAACCCATATTTCTGGGCATGAAGTTGGCTTAGTGGTTGGTATAGGCAACAGAAAACAATTGAGGAATTGCATGTTAAAGTGATTAACATTGCAGGCAGTGGTTCTAAGCCGATTGACTGGGGTGCTGAAACAAAAAATAACATGAATGACTGAAAAAAAATTGGCGAAAGCAGTGTCTTCAGCAAACTTTATGGCTTCGCTCAGTGTCAAGCCAGTCCATTCTCGAATGTTGTCCTCCCACCTCTTTTTCTTTCTCCCTCTTCTTCTGCCTCCTTGCACCATTCCTTGCAGGATGGTCTTTGCAAGGCCTGATGCTCTGGTGATTTGGTCATACCACCGGAGTTTCAGTTTCTTCACCACTGTGAGCATGTCATCGTGTTGTCCAATGGCTTTTGTGACGGTCTGTCGGAATTCGTTGTTAATGATGTGCTAGATATAGGAAATGCCCAGTAGTCTTCTGTGGCACCTCATCTCCATGCTTTGCATTCTTCATTGTAGGTCTGCTGTGAAGGTCCATGTTTCGCATGCATATAGAAAGATGGAGATGACAAAGGAGAGCAGTAGCCTTATTTTGGAGTTTAGACTGATGGTCCTGTTTTTCCAAACGGGCTTCAACCTTGTCAGGACAGCAGTTTGTGCTATCCTGGAGAGGACTTCCTGTCGGGACCCATTGTCTGATACAATGGCTCCTAAATATTTGAAGCTGTGCACCTTGTTGAGGGATCAGCCTTGGACTTTGATGTCCGTGTTGATGCCATTGGTGTTGTTGGTCATCATTTTGTTCTTCTCTGCACTTATTTCCATTCCAAAGGCTCTGGAGGTGGTGTCAAGCCTCTGTACCACGTGTTCAAGTTCTCGTTCCTCTCCAGCCAATTCATCAATGTCATTTGCAAAACAGAGGTTGGAGATTGCTCTATCCCCTATGGTGACGGTGCCATCGTGATCTGCAAGGATATCCGAGGACAGAGAAAGATGGAGTACACTGGTTAAACAATCATCTGTGGTGCCCCAACAATTTTCAAGTTACGGGATAGGTTAGGATAGGAAAGTGGTGTACCCAACGGCAGAAAAATTGAAGCATTGAACGTCAAGCTGTAACATTGCTGCCCCTAAAGGCAGTTTTTCGAAGCTAGTCGACAGCCTTGAGTGCCAAAACAAAACAAAACAAAGAAACAACATTTTAAAAAATTAGATATTGCACCCCTATTCCTTCGGACAAGAGTATAGTATTAATAGTTAAGGAGCTGGGATAGGCAGTAAAGCTTTCATATGCTGCTTTCTTGTGATTGAAGTCATAGGTCAGATTTAAGCTTACAATTTTCATAATTATATATCAAAGCTTCTAAACAAATTTACACATTTGTGTAACTTTTCAAGGAAATTTTTTAACATGTTAGTACATTTAGCATATGTGATTGAAGATGGCAAAGTATTCCATTTACACTGTTGGGGGAGGAGGGGGGAGGCAGGGGTCAGTATAAATAGTATCCCCACTTTCTGGAAATTTAGTGCTTTAAATTCCCACTGTCGCTGTCTTTCTCCTTTCTTTCTCATTCCTCATTGTTTTATCAATCTACTATACTATCTTCTTTACTAGACCAGTCACCTACCTTTTTACTTGAAAACTCTTCTGGGACAAAACTCCTCATTTGTGTGTGAGGTCTGTTGGATCAGCTTAGGAATATTGGATGCTTTCTGCCAAATGGTCATTGGAGCTTCCTATGATGTTATTATTTGGCAATGTGGGCATTTTATATGTAGTGTTTTGTTGATATTGTATAATGATACTTGTATTCTATTTTGTTTTTGTAAACGGGGATTTGATAAATTAAGAGTATAGCCTCAGCATCCCCTGCGTGGGATGTCTTTATTGTAAAGTGACCGGCTGGTGGATTGCCTTCGGTGTTGCCACTGGGGTTCTTTCGGCGGATCTTTTGTGCGGATCAGGAGTGAGTCCTCTTTCACTTCTCTGGTCCTGATTTGGCTCGGAAGAGTCCGCTGGACCTAAAGCAATAACCATGTAATGTATTGTATTCCATTTTGTTGCAACTCTATTACTAAAAACATTTGTACGCAGGTTACTTTTAGAGTGCTGAATAAAAATTTTCACTCGGGATTGTCGAAGTAACATTACAAGAAGAGGATGAGAAAAACGCATTCCAAAAAAGATCGTTAAGTTTATTGAAAATCTTATAAGTTTCTATTATCCTTCTTCCATTAAAAGAATGCATTTTCAGATAACTTAATCGTTCACAGTAAGGCAAGTTACAGCATTCACTCAACAACTTGGTTGCTCTGCACTGAACTCTTTCATTTGCTGCCAACAGTATCTTAAGACCAGGCCACACTTGCGTTACGTGTGTGAATTCCTTATGTATTTCCTTGCGTACTGGCAACATGAAATTTCTCAAGGATCGCGCATGTTTGATTTCTTCTGCAAAAATACATAGGCCGGACTTACGAGTACCAATCAGAAGCGAG
Organism: Oncomelania hupensis; assembly: GCA_036898135.1. Taxonomy (NCBI): domain Eukaryota; kingdom Metazoa; phylum Mollusca; class Gastropoda; order Littorinimorpha; family Pomatiopsidae; genus Oncomelania; species Oncomelania hupensis. Next base: position 27,089,157 of record CM072511.1, on the reverse strand, counting down.
AGTGTGACGTCACGAGTTTTAGAGGTCAACCTAAACTCCTCCCACATGCTTGATTACACGCAACAAATATGGTCTGCTACACACGAATTCGCGAGCTAAAGGCAGTTGAATTCACTTGTTTTGTGTTGATCTTAGTAAAGTTGTTTCATATTATAGTCAAATAGTGAAAGAGTACATTACATCGTCATGAAATTACACATCTACACATGTTTACAAATTCGGACCGGGCCTTGAGAAACATGTCGCCACTACCTCTGATTCAATGCATAAGCCAAAAAACATAAGCCAAATGTGGCCACTAAACTCATAAAGTGTGGCCACCCATCAAAATTCCGATCAGTGAAAAATCTCATAACCCAATGCATAAGCCGGGAAACGTAAGCTGAATGCGGCCACTACTTTAAGATAGGGTGACCAAATTGCATTACTATATTATACATTAGGGTTTTGTATAACTTAATAATTATATTCTTATCCAAATACAGGAAAGTCCTCTTTATCAGCATGATAATTTTGTTAACTTTATTAATACTGTTTTATAAGTGGGAATCAAATGTCAATTTGGAGTCAAATATGACCCCTAGATATTTCTCCTCGTCACACTTAGATATTTCTTTTTCCTTTTTATCCATTTTTGTAGTATATTGATTACCTGGATTTCCTCTACCTGCATGCATCACCTTTCACTTATCAACGTTAAAATATAGATTCCACTTCTCCGTCCATGATTGTAACTTATCAATATCTCTTTGTAGAACTGATTATCACATCCTTTGCCATAAATCTTGGTGTCGTCTGCAAATACCTTGCAAGCTAACAGTACACTTTCAGGAAGATCATATACCAAGGTTTAATGTGTGCACACGTACACACACATTCCATAGCACAGACTTTTAAAGATCCTGACGCTCATGTCCTAGACGGGTGAGTGCCAGCTACACAGATACACCCTGCATGCACTAGATCCCTTCTCCCCAATACCTGGTCTCCCAGGATTGTGCTTAGTTGTCTGGGCGTCAGGCAATGGGCCCAATGGCTGCAAGAGGGCGCCTTGGGTGTCTGGAGTTTGGTCCTGTATTAGCCAGCGCCTTGAGCAGCTCTTGAGATGGAAAACGGCTATATAAGAATGATGAAATATATAGCTTGTTTATTGCTTATAAACACACTGTGTGTACACTTTCAGTTGGCGCTCTTATAACTACGCTCACGTTCATCGGACATATACAGAGTTGGCAGTGCATACAAATATGTTGTACATATTTGGTTAGTTAGTTAGTCATTGTTTATAGGGTCCAGCGGACTGCAAATCAGGACCACTACATATTTGGTAAAGTGAAACAATGTTGTACATTCAGTACCGATTTTTGGTTTGGCATAAGTCAAATTAGCTATGCTTTTTGCACGCTTCATTGTTGTTACAGCTTGATGAAATCAGCCTGTGTCCCAACTGCTACTATATGTCGAATGCCAAGCCAGAGAACTGGTTCTGTCAGCCATGTGTAAGTAATATTGTCCTTGGCTTCTCTCGCCCAGCTTTTATTTAATTTTTTTTAAATGCATTATTCTTGTCCTTAATATTCATTTGATGTTGAAAGTCATTGACCTGTTCATTCTTCCATGCAGTAGTTTCATTCTAGGTTGCATTCAAGGTGATGATATAAAAACTTAATACTAAGCTCAAGATCACATCTAATTGAACTGTCATATTGTTTGGTGAGAAAAAGAGCTAAGTATTTCTCCCTACTACTACAACTACAGCATCTACTGAAAAATGACTGTTTAATTGTTGAAATTGAATTAGAGTATGAGAAACTCAGTGTCTGCTATTGCCTTGGTAGTAATAGATTGATTTGATGTCTGCTGTTGCAGAATCCACCACATGACCTGGTTTATGCCAAGATAAAAGGTTTTGGATACTGGCCTGCCAAAGTCATCAATGAAGTGGATGGTAAAATGGATGTACGCTTTTTTGGAGGATGGCATCAAAGGTAAGCCCTTTTTGACTCACATGCATAGCAATGCAATATGTGCTAGCTAAATTATTATTATTTTTTTTTTTTAATGTAAGGTGGTCTCGTAGCCTTGTGGCCCTAGGGGAGCGTGATGTTGGAAATCACCCTTATCTTGGGCCAGCGTAATGATGGTGATGCCCATCTCTCTCCCTCGCTGCTTTATCTTCCCCACCCTTAAGAGAGTAGGTACTCGGTCACAGTTGAGTCAACTGGGGGCGTTCGTTTTGCGGTCACCCATCAAGTGCTAACCGAACTGGACGTTGTTTAACTTGCGACACAGTAGCGAGTGCTCCAACCACTGCGCTATCCGACACCCCTTTTTTTAAAAAGAAGTTTGCAAATCTTTAAAAAATGAGTCATAAATAGTCAAAAAATGTAATTTTAAAAATATGTCCATCCATCCGTGCAAAACGTGCAAGTGGTTTAATATCTCAGAACTTATTTCAACTATCACAACCAAACATGGTAAGATGGTGTATATCCATGAGACCTCTTAAATGATCAGTAAATGAATGATCACTTCAAGGTCAAGGTCATAGAGTCAAAAATGTGTCCAAAAATGACAATTTTTCACAAAATTTAACTTTTTTTCTTAGTTATTAATATTGAAATTATGAGTCTTTGATGCATGATAAATATCAGTGAGACACTTACTAAGCAAATTGGGTCAACCTTGCTCCAAGGTCACTGGAGCTGTCCAAAGTCAGTTAATATAGATACTTTGAAGTGACCTTGACCCTAAACTATGAGAGATATGAAGTCCAAACTTGGTTTATTTAGATATGATAGATTGATCTGTCATATATGTTCCGTTTTTGCGTTGATCTTGAAGGTCACGGTAATTTTAGATCTTGCAAAAAAACATTTAAAAATTGGTCATCGTACAGTGGAATGGATCTATATTTAAACCATAGTATGCAATATTTGGTTATTTGATCATACGCGAGCATGAGAGGACATGTTAGGTCAAGGTCACATGAGGTCAAGGTAATCCCAAGGTCACTGTCTTTTGTGTGCATAATAAAAGTTTTGCTGTAGTTTATTTGATCATACATGAGCATATTTGGAGATGGAGGTCAAGATCATATCAAGGTCAAGAGCATCGAAAGATCAAAGTATTTATTTGTGTTTTAATGCCACTATTTAATTTTGTTTTTTTCCGGGCACTCATTTTCATGCTAAATATTAAAAATTCCATAAGGAGCATGTGTCATAATTATGGGCTTTGCCCTTATATTTACTCTTTTCCTGCTAAATATTACATAACAAAGTGGTTCCCAGCGACAGAGATTTTCTCGATGTTAAAGCTTTTGTTAATTAAAGATCCAATATCTCCAAAGGTTTTGCAGATGAACACTAAAATTTTGTGAGGTCAGCAAACAAATATTGCAATTTATTGGCGTCCGCATGGATGATTACAGCATAATCTTTTTATTTTTCTGCTGATCCTTATCTACATTAAAATGAAATAAATGTTTACTGTAATATACTGCTATTTTACCCCAAGACTTCTGTAGGTGCACTCCGTTTGATGTGTGCAGGGCAATAGTAGCGTCAGAATACATTAGGCCTGTGCTTTCAGACGTCGGCAAGCTTCCCATCAAGAAAACTGCTGGTAAGTCACGTCTTCATTTGCTAGACAGTCTAGCTTAATGGTCGTTGCCCCAACGACCTTTGAGTTACGGTACAGGATAAGGGAAAGGATAGTGTAGCTTAACTCTTAGCGTCCTATAGCGCGGTAATGCGTGCCTCACCCGTAATCCTGAAGCGCGGTAAAGCGCGCCTCGTTAGTGCACCTTTTAGTCATGAAATCACAAAAAATAGGAACTCTCCTGTGCGTGAGAGAAGGTTTAGTCAACTTCCGGAAAGGTTCCAGTGTGTTTTCCGCTATCGTTTTTGCAAGTTTGACGTGGTTTTGTGTACTTTTTTAACGATTTTGTTTGAGGTTTGAGTTTGCAAAATTTTCGGGCATGATGGCAGGGGATAGCTCCAACAGTAATAGTGAGTTTTGTAACCTTATTGATGAGCTTATTGCTGAAAGAGCACAAGGACTTGGTGTAGACAGCCAGAGTGAGTTTTCTTGTCTGTGTTGACTGACTGTGCACACATTCACATGCAATCCACACTGTCTTGTTGTTGTTTTATTAACATAGTCCATAAAATACCTGTAATTATGAATTAATTACAAGATTCCAACAGGTAAAAATAGTACTAAAGTCAAAATGGTTCTTTGGATACATAGAATAACCATTTTGTAAACATATCCTAAAATATGAAGTTAATGTGACAATAAATAAATTTTTTGCAATTTTTTCAAATTCATAACCCAATTTATTGCAATAAACTTGAAATCCTTACAGGATATAGGCGCAAATGTACAGAAAACCTTATAGGACGCTAAGAGTTAATGAATATGTTGGTAACAGATATAACAAATTATTTTGATCCTTTCGCGGCTAGCTTGATTAGCATGTTGTATGCTAGAGAAAATGTGCATTTTTGTCCCTACTGTTCTTGTTTTTGCTATAGCTCTTACACTTTTCAAAATAAACCAATGAAAGTATGTATCCATGGAAAGGAAATTGAATACAGACTTCATTTCTGTTACAGATAGAGGAGTAAATAAGAAAAGTAAGATTTGTGTGTCTCTTTGAAAGTGTGAAATTCAGTTTTTGCAAACCTCCCTCTCCCTTCCCCCCCCCCTTTTTTTTTTTTCTATATTATTGCTGACTGACAAAATAAAATATATTATCATAATCATGCATGTTTCGTTGATTTACAAACAATGTTATAGTGTTTTAACACTCAATCGATAACTTCCATTGGACATCAAACAAAACAAAACAAAGACACCGACAATACTAATAATTCTACCAAAAGTATCTCTTGGTCAGTGATCAACTGTCACTAGATCTAGATGTTCGAGTTAGAATTTACAGGTTCAAAATCTCCATGAAAATCGTCTTCACTACTATCACTGTCTAGCAATATTTTATCAAGAACTTCTTCAAAAGGCACATGGTGTCGAACAACCATGTTTTGTCAAAGAGCTTGATCAAACATGTGCTTTTTGCAACCATAAAACTTGGGTTTTGTCAGTAGGAAACAGAGGCTTAAGACAGAGCTTATTCTAGGGCGCGGGATGCGCGGGATCACGCACAAAAAGTTTTTTTCCCGCAAAGAAATTCGATGAGCGCGTTCGCGATCCCGCGGAGATTGGAAATATCCCGCTACATGTCTTGATCGAAGCGGGCTTTACTGTGACGTTTCTGTCGTCTGCTAGGGCGTAGCGGAAACTGGAGTTAAACGGAAGTTGCTCTTGTATATGCGATGTGTCTCAAATTTTCATTGGCCGATGTTATTCTTTTTGACCAATCACCTTTCTTCTGAGTGTGGCATCGATGAACCTGACCGGTTGGAACTGGTTTACAATCAGAATCAGAATGGCTTCGAAAAAGCGCACGCTTTTCGACTTCGAATTCAGTGGAGGAACTGTGAAGAAAACAGTCACAGTGTTTTCCCATGACTGATCTTCTAAAATAGCAGAGCTTTTATGCAACAGTTGTGAAAGCAAGGTTACAGATACCAGTTTGTGATATATTTTGTCTGCGATTTGTATGTACTTACTGTTTGGAGAGAATGCGACACTTGACTGTTTCACAGTTTATCCGGGAACATCACGGGAGAAAACAGATATGGATATTTGTTTGTGTGTACACCCTAAATATGCCGAGAAGACGCCCCCACTGTTTTGGTCAGAGGGGGGCCTAATCCCCCCCTTTTTTTCAAGGAAGGGGGGCCTGCCCCCACTTCTTCAAAATCCTAGAATAAGCTCTGTTAAGATTTCCTTGCTTTCAGAGAGGGAAGAGCTTCAAGGGAAGTAACTGAATTACTCTATTTTCCTTGTTCTGCTATGCGAACCGAAAGCAACAGAGCGTTGCAATTGGATGTCCATAAACATTGCAAGGCAGTCACAGTACAGGTATATGGTTAATAACGGACATTATTTACAGTTCTTTTTTTTTTAATTTTTTTTTTTTTTAGTATGACATTTTTGTTATAGTCAATATTTTACTATCTTTATGATTGTTGGCACAATGAAACTTTGCTCAACAATTGCTTTTTTTGTGCGTTCAGGGTTCAACAAAGCCATGAAGGAGTTGCAAATCCACCAGCAACTGATGTTAGAGCGTGAACATGAGAAAGCTGCAGATGCTGCCAGTGGCAGGGAAGAGACCTTTGAGGAGGAAGAGGAGGAGAGTGTAGAGGATTTGATGGAAGAAGAAGAGGAGGAGGAGCTGGAGGAAGTGGAGGAAGTAGATGTGCGCCAGGTCACTTCCACCAGTGTTGACACCAAGCGCAAGCGCAAGTCATCCACGTTTAAGGTTGGTGGTCAGGCTAAGCTCAAGCGCAAATCATCCGCTTTGACAGTAGGTGGTGCCCTGTTCTGCTTTTGGTTTAAACTGGAAATACTTTGAAATAGTCGGGTATTAGAACGAGCCAAAAGCCGGTCGGTCTGTCTGTCCATCAGTTTGTTCATCCTTCCAGTTATTTTTGACTACTACTCTGCCTTTTGGTTCATACATATTTATACTTTCTTAAAAGGCAAGTCTGCTGAGGTTCATAATTTTCCAAACACATTTTGCACTGTTATCTCAAAATCCCTTTTTTTTATGCAATTCATTTTGCTTCTTTCGGGTAAAATGAGACAGAGCAGCCCCCTATGACAAATGCACATTGTAAAGTGCTGGTTTGCAGCTATGTGTGTAGGTGAAACTGGAAATAACATTTGAAAGGCTTGCCTCATGCATGCCACATACTCATGGTGTGCTATTTAAATTCATTCTGCCCTCTTGCCTCTTTTCTACATTTGCATTAAGTTGCTTTTGGGGTCTGGCAAATTGTGCATGAAAATATTGTGTAGACAATGTTTGTATCAAATGCTTCTCTTTGTTCTCGTAATAAATCCTTGTGAGATAATGATAAATTTGAATTGTTGTTTCAAGCAAGACTGTTAAGTGGTAATGTTAAATGTTTTTGGATTGTTTGTTATTTTGGTGGGAAACTTGGGGTGGACAATTTTTTTTTTTAATGTGGCACAGAGATCAATTCCTGTTATTATGAGATGATAATGAATGTATGTTGATGGACTTGAAGGGTAATCGCAAAATAAGGGGATTTATATTTTCATTGTTGCAGGCTAGCCAACCAGATGAGACGTTTGTTGTGACATCTAGTGAGGACAAAGTTCCACAGGCCAAGAGTCCACAGCCAGCTGTGAAAGCATCGGTCACATCTACACAGTCACAGACACCTAAACCTGTGAGACTCGCGCTTCTCAATTTGATTTTCTTAATGCACGCATGCTGTTTGATGTTCCATACTTTGCATTAGATTGCTAGTTCAAATTCAGACACGGATTGCCCTTGACACAGACGCCATGTCCAGACTCGACAATTTTCACACCAAATACAAGCTGTTCAAGTAGCTTGTCGCCTCCATGGATGTGAGATATGGACATGGACACTGTTGGCAGAGTGAGAGAAGATTCCAGGTCTTTGAGACCAAAATCCTGAGGAAGCTGCTCTCTATCAGTTACAAAGAACACAAAACCAACGACTATGTGCAGAGTCTGCTCAGAGCAGGTGTGAGGTCCCTCTCTCCTCCCCATTCCCTCATTCCTCACCCATCCTCTGACAACCAGGAAAAGTCAAGGGAGTGAGGGGGAGGATCTAGTATGATCTTTGAGAGAGGTAAGAGGTACATAATGATAGGGCTAATCAATTAAAAGTAACTCATAAACCACGTTTTAGGCACCAATGTATGGCACAAAAAGAATTAATGCCTCGATCAGTCATTTATATTTTTGCCAGCACAACAAATGGTAACATGACAAAGTGTGTGCAGAAAACCCACGTGATCGCCACACAGACGAATAAAGCTGACATTCAAGATGACAAAGGCGACGAGGAAGAGGATGAGGAAGAGGATGAAGAACCAGCTCGCAAGCTGCGTCGGTTGTCTCAGAGCCAGCCATCGGTCAGTGATGCGGAGTGGCAGGCGAGATTAGACAAGGCCACAGCAGATGCAGAAGCACGCTTGAAGAAGCAGCACGAAGAGGACAGGGTCAAAGCCTTGAAAGAACTCACGGACAGGGTAAATAAATCTGATTAGTTCTTCAATATATTTCAGCACTATTTGTATTAGAAAAGGGTTTGTTTGTACACTGTCCAAGACTGTACACACTGCTGTTCTGTGTTCTGAATGTGCACTACGTTGTATAAATCATTGGACAATCTTCAACTGGAGCGTGTGTGTGCGTGAACGTGCATTTTCTTCTTGGACTTGTTTAAAAAAAAAAAATGATTCTAATCGTTGAGAATCCCCTGCCTGTATCTCAATTTCTTTATAGTTTTCATACTTTTTTAAGTTTCCAGGGGGGGAAAAAAGTATGTTTGTAATAAGTACAAAGTGTATGTTAGTTACCTTGGTGCCACCATTTGATTGGCCTTATGTTACAACTGCTGAATTGACCATGTGTATGTTAACTGCTGAATTGACAATGTGTGCAGTTGAAGAAAGACTTTGAGGAAGACAAGCAGGCAGCGGTAGCACGAGCAATGACCAATGTTTCACGAGAAATTGAGAAAGCTCGCAAAGCAGCTGAGGAGAAATGCAAAGAGCAGTACATGGAAGAAATGAAGAAGCTGGCTCAGAAACACAAGGAGCATGTCTCCTCCACCAAGAAAAAGCAATGGGTATGTCTCATAACCAGCAACAGCGGTGAATGTTCATATATTTTGGGGACTGATACTGATTTGCCTACCGCACGTTCGTTTGCTGTATTCGTACGCAATTTAGCCTTGGAGTACAGTTGTCTGGCCAGTTCGCTAAAAATACAGTCAAGTTTTTAAATTAAAACAAACAAACAAAAAATTTCTTTTTGATTCCGATTAGAAGATGCGCAGTGTAGTTACTTCCCTACCACGAGGTGGCGCATGCACACCTATCGTAAGTTATGAAGCGAAGCCGTGATGGAAGCCATTCTGAGTAAAGATGAACCAAAAGCTAAACAGCAGGCCAGAAAGAAAGCTTTTTTGAAAGTCTACAACGAAAAGTGGCTTTGCTTAATTACATATTCGAAAGGGCTAGCATTTGCAAGATGCACTTCGTGCAGAACCAACTTCACCGTTGCAAATGGTGGTCGCAACGACTGCGAAAGTGTGTATCATCAAAACACATGAAAAGTTTGAAAAAGCTGCTATAGGCTATACGTCCATCAAAAGCCTTTTAAGGTGCAGACAAAATCCACTGGTGCCGAATACATTGCACACATTGTAACCTGAAGTATGTGTGATGTGTTGCTTATTGGAAAGAAAGTTTATTTGCCCTATTCTGCAAAACGTTGACCTGAACTCTTCTTGTCCTTTCATATTTATATTTCGCAATATCATTTGCTTAGTAAACACGAATTTCTGTATGTATTTCAGTGCACAATGTCAATATTAATTTGTTACAAGAAGACAAAGTCCGTTAGTTGATCTGGTCAAGCTTCCAAAATTTGATTTTGAGCATCCTGGAATACTGTCAACACATTTTTCGGTTAGCCAAGTCATCTGATAAAGGGTTATAAAATAGGAAATAATAACAGAGAAGTCACACTCTTGGAATAAGGGTGTTTGTTATTGTTGTTGTTGTTAATTCATTCATACTTTTCTTTGGGAAAATGTTTCAACTGTTAGATTGTAGTCCATTAATGTATTGATTTTTTTTTTCCTGGAAAAGTTGTTGAAACTGTTAGATTGTGTACGCAAAGGAAGCATACATTTCACAAACTTTAGTTTCTCTACTGCCCTTGTGTGTGCTTTCAGTGTTACAACTGCGAGGAGGAGGCTATGTACCATTGCTGCTGGAATACTTCTTACTGCAGTGTGCGCTGCCAGCAGGAGCACTGGCACAAGGAGCACAAGCGTGTCTGTCGCCGCAAACGTTGATTCTCCCTTCATGGCCGACCGTGTACACTTTTCCCCTGTGTGGCATCTCATTGGCATTATAGTCCTTTCCTGTCTCTAAGGGAGACTGCTAACAGCTTTTATAAAGATATTTTCCTCTTGTCCGCAGTTGATAGACTTCAGCAATGAGGTTTTGCAACATTTTATGAAAGTCACTTACGCTTGATTCCATTCAATATTTAATTCAATATTTTATTTTAACGTCTCGTCATATACATGTGATTTTAGACGATTCCATTCTCTTGCATGGACATAAAATATACAGTCCATTCTAACTATTTAAACTACAGGCATTAAAAACTAACGTTACTACACAATTTTATTAACTGCCAACATGTAACTTATACATGCTATATCTATTATTGCAGGACTTCAGTAAAATGTCAATGAATTCTTGATGTTCTTTTCTTTATATAGTTGAATCAAAATCAACTGTTCATATAAATTATGTTTTAACGAAGATTAACTTAAAACATGAACAAATAATATTTTTTTAAACTTGGTGTCCCATGAGTTTGCTGTTAGTTAATTAATTAACCTACATAGTTGTCTTGGACAAGAATAATTTTCCAAGTATTTTTTATTTCTAGGTACTAGGTAAATCAGCAGGCATATACTTTTCCAGTGCAAATACTAATTCAGATACTGAAGGTGACACATTGTTATAGGCAATAATATTGTACGCTTTCATTGCTCCCTATTTAGCCAATGTATCAACTACATCATTCCAGTAAAGGCCGGAATGAGAGGGAATCCAGCAAAGCTGACTCCAATCCCTTTAGATATAATATAATGAATTAGAGACTTAATTTTAAATAAAAAATATGTTCTCATTTTACCTGACCAATGTTTCAAAAAATAAGGATGATACAGAAAGCAATAAAATGCCAATTGGGGAATTACAAACAATACTTAAAAGCTATAAGGATAACATATAATTCTGCTGTAAATATTGAGACATTCTAACCAATATGATTTTTGAATCGCATGCATAGCAATTTACTTACACTCTCCCCTACCCCCCTGTTCCCCCCCCCCTCCCCTCTTCCTCTCATCTCTATGAATGAGTCCTAAAGATTTGTTTTTTTTTAAATATGTCAGTCCATACTTTCTGCCGTCCAGTGTCTGCTGCCTGCCGTCTTTCATATGGATGTGCAAAGCTTGCAAGTGGATTAATATCTCAGAACCTATTTTAACTATCACAACCAAATTTGGTAAGATGGTGTATATCCATGAGACCTCATTAATGACTTCATTTTAAGGTCAAGGTCACAGGGTCAACAATTGTTAGTCAAAAAATGAAAAATTTTCACAAAATTTCATTTTTTTCTTATTAATATTGATTTTAGGATTCTTTGATGCATGAGGCAAATTTGGTCAACCTCGCTCCAAAGTCAAGGTCATTGGAGCTGTCCAAAGTCGGTTTGTAGAGGTACTTTGAAGTGACCTTGACCCTAAACTATGAGAGATATAAAGTTCAAACTTGTCTTAAGAGATGATAGAATGATCTTTCATATGTGTTCCATTTTTGCGTTGATCTTGAAGGTCAAGATCATTTTAGGCTTTGCAAAAACATCCACAAAATTGGTCATCGTACATTGGAATGGCTCTATTTAACCCATAGTACGCAACAACATTGGGTTATTTGACCATACATGAGCATGAGAGATCACATGAAGGTCACTGAAGGTCAAAGGCATCCCAAGGTCACCGTTTTTTGTTGTTTTTTTGCATAATTCAACTTTTGCTGTAGTTTATTTTCTAGTACATGAGTGGATTAGGAGCCGGAGGTCAAGGTCATCTCAAGGTCAAGAGCATAGAAAGACCAAAGTCGGTATTACTTTGCATTTTATTGCAACTGTTTCTTTTGGGGTTTTTTGTGCATCATTTTCATGTTAAATATTGCAAGATCCGTATGGAGCATGTCAGTCTTATGGGTTTTGACCTTCTAGTTGAATTTTTAAGTGGGGAGTTGCAATCTCCAGCATCTGGTGTTTCTAAAATTGAACCATTAGTATACAATTTTGAATGGTTAGAATATTGTTTCTCAATTTTCTAACTTCAGTAACAACTAAGTGTGTAAGTGAGCAATCACTATCAAATGTTGCATTTGTATGTTCCTACTGCGGAATTTTAAGAATACTGGGTAAAATAGGAGTAGATGAAATATCAGTATTACAATTTGTTAAGATATCATTTGTATAATGGCTCATTTGTTGGAGATACGATAGATTCCGAGCTCGTTTGGGAAAATCTATATTAGAATCATTAAATATTCCCTCTAAAACAGAGTTTGGAACTGACAAACTTCTGATTACCTATTTTGCAAACTGAAAGTGTTTGTTGTTCAGGAAAAGACTACAGGCAAGCTTCCTTGTATGACGTTAGTGTACTTGATTGCATTGGAACACCTAGTATCATTTTAATCGCTTTACTGTCAATTCTTTGCAACTTCTTCAACAATGCTTTGAAGCTTGAAAATATACTTCTTGGCCATAAGTAGGAACTTACTTTTATTTCTTTGAATTATTTCCAGATTCTACAGAAGTACAATAACACAAGATTGACATTAACAGAAAGGTATTGTTTTTGCAGAATGCATTGAGTTGTACCACGTTACCACTTCGCTGTAAAAGTAAGGACTTGATGGTCTCATCTTATGTTTGTTGTTTTGTTTTGTTTTTTAATATAAATATAACAGTGAATGAGATCCATTCATTTCAGGTATGATCTAAGAGAAAGTACTGCGATAAATAGAATTATTGAATTGTACAGTGCAACTTTTGTTGTAACGACTAGCTTAAGCAAAAAGTTTCCTTGGCAGAATTTTTTTTTTTTTAATTAATGTTTTTTTTTTAAAATAATTATTTTATTTTCATTTTAGATGTCTTTCTACATGCAGTTATAAAAGTATAAATAATTAGGAAGGGCCGAGTCCAACTATTAATATCTTTTAATTAAAGTGTTTATTTATTATTTGATTTTATGTATTTATTTATTATTTGATTATTATTTGAAAGCCAGACATGGAGTTCTTTTCCTGTGCATGTTCATTGACTTGGCTGCTGTATTCTTTGTCATTTTCTCTGTAGACCCTGTTTCTGTAAATAACAGTTTGTGAAGTGTTTTCATACCTGCACCCATTCCTTCTGTCGCTCTTGTGATGAGCAGACTTGTCGAGTCCTGCAGGCCATTTTCTTTGCTCGGTTGACAATTGTATAGTTAATTGTATAGTATATTTATTCTAAATTTGATTGTACAACTTTTTAATAGTAAATGTCAATGTATTCATGATAAAACTCCTTTCAACCAGACTTTTGAGCGAGTCTGCAGAATAATGCACAAATTTCTTCATTGGTATAAACTGTATAGATCATGCAGACAGTGAAATTGTGTCCCTTTGTGTTGGGCAGTGTTATGGCTATCAGATCTGTAAGAATGTGTTCGGCAGTATGTATATTACTTTTACCCAAGTCTCTAGCAGTTCCTTGTTGCAACAGTTTTAACTATGAAAAACATGTCACGCGAGTTCTTTTGCTTATTGCTGCAAGCGTTTAACAGGATTATGTCAATTAATCATAACTTTTACACAGGGATATTGAATGAATCATGCATGAAATCAACCTGTGAGCATTTGTTCCTGGGCAAGCAGGATGTGTGAGCTTGTGTGTGCATATTTGTGTTAATGAACTTTTATGGAACTCCTTTTGCAAAAGACACAAACTCTAATTAAAGGGATGAAGCGAGCACCCTTAAATGTTGCACTTGCGATTTGTGAATCCGTTTTTGTGTGATCTGAGAGACGATTTACTACTATGGGTTTTTAAAGCGTGTTGCATAAATGGAGAATGAAAGTAATAGGTTTGGTGTTTTAATCAGTCATATTATTTGGTCACATTGATGTGCTTCTTTGCAAAGGTTTTGGTCACCAACTAACCCATTCCTGAACTTCAGCACTTTTGACATTTTATGCAAGAGTTATTGTATGCATGTTATGGAACAGTCTCTTTGCTGAATGCATCTGTACACGCAAAAAAAACATGCTGATGGTATGCTGAGTGTATGACCTCATTTCTTACTTTGTCAGGAGGTGTTGAGTGTATGACTTCATTTCTTACTTTGTCAGGGTGCATACGGTCTTTGAAGGTCGTTGAAAGTTTGGGAAAAACTGGGTTCCATTTTCCAGGCCCTGGAATGTCTTTGAAAACTTTATAAAGTGTGTGTGGCTGGTGAAAGTTTGGGAATTTTGAGTGCACAATCTTTGCTCCTCGTATTCAAACAAAACAAGGAAAGATGACAAGAAAAATTCAGTTTATAGAGTGGAGGTGCATTGAATTAATTTCACTTTTTTTTGTCAGAGCAGAGACGATCAGTGTACTGTTTTTTTTATTGTAACCAGAAATGAGTTATTTCCTTTTCAAAACTCCAGAATTTAGTTCTTTCTCTTGCTGAAGGAAGCAAAAGTTGGTTACGAAAGTGCCAGGATTGTGCAGTTTTAATGATTTATGGTAAATTTCAGCAATCTAATCTGTGTTTATTAGTCTTGGAAATTTTTTATATGGTCTTGAAAGTTTGGGAAAATTTTGGGATGATTTTAGAGTATGAACCCTGTTTATTTATTCGTATTTGTCGCGACTAGCCAGAATCCTTTTGGGCTAATCTGTCCCTTTATTCTCCCACCTTCGTCTTTTATATTTTACTTGTAAATATTCTTTTTCATGTTTGTATTATGTTTTTGCATAGTGCATTAGTGTCTTGTTTTTGTTTCACTTCTTTTCGTATGTATTTCGATGTTAACGTTAAGTATAAATGCGTGAGAACTGCGCTTTGAACTGATGTCATTAGGAAAAAGTGCTCTATAAATACCCTTATTATTATTATTATTATTATTATTATTATTATTATTATTATTAATGTGAGCAAGGAGCGAAAGGTCAGTCTGCCATATTTATGCATTCCTGTCAGTCACTGGCAAAGCTTTGACTTTCTTTCTTTGTTGGTTACATATAGAAAATGGTGTTGCTTTTATTCACAACATTTCTCCATGTATATTTGTTGATGAAATTGACATACACTTAAACTGGTGGTTGTTTTGTGTTCATTCTTAGGCTTTTTATTTTTAAAAAATCATATTATATGTGACCATGAAAATCAGAAACACACAAATAAAAACACAATGCGGCTTTGCAATACGAAGATGTAAAAAGTCTATTTTTTTACAGAAGTCCTTTAGTTATTTTTTCCTGCTGGTTTGTAGTGTGAACTGTTGCAAGGTAGGTCGAGTGACTTTGTTGTTGTTGTTGATTTGCTTGGTTATTTCCAAGTGGTGTCTGATGTCCTAATGTGTTTTTTAATATTTTGTTGATTACTGTTGTAATTTGACCCCGTTTATTTGAAATACTTCATCCTCCTTCTGTACATAGCTAGTGGAAGATTGTGACACATTTTGAGAAACGTTAGTGCCTTTACGACTACTGATTACAGCTGCTGTTTGCTGTGAATGCTTGTTTTGGGGTTCTTTTTAGATTTTCTTCAATTATTTGATCGTTGTTGTTGTTGAATTTTTTAAAGTGGCTTTTTATTTTTCATTGTATTTTTGACTCACATGCATAGCAATGTGAATATGTACTCTCTCATTTAAAAAAGTCATAGATTTTTACATATCTGCGTGAGATGAGTCCTAAATAGTCCAAATATGATATCCAAAAAAGGTTTGTCCGTCTGTCTATCCAAAAAAGGTTTGTCCGTTCATCTATGCAAAAATATAACGTAGATAGTTACCCGGAAGCTATTTTATTTATCACAACAAAACTTGGTAAGGTGGTGTATAGCCATGAGAGCTCGAAAATTATCATTGATTGAATGATCTCCCTTCAAGGTCAACAAATGTTATTCAAAATGAAAATTTTTCACAAAATTTCATAAGTTTTACAAATTATTGATAGTTGACATACAATTGATATAGGACAGCTACCAGTGAGACGCACCAACCATGCAAGTTTGGTCAATCTCTATCCAAGGTCAAGGTCACTGGAGCAGTTCAAAGTTGGTTTATATGGGTAGTTTGAGGCAGCTTTGACCCTAAACTATGAGAGATGTGAAGTCCAAACTACTTGTATACAGAGATCATAGACTGACCTTTCATATATGTTCCATTTTTATTTTGATCTTGATATGATGACCAAGGTCTTTTTAGGTCTTACGAAAACATAAAAATGTATCATTGTACAATGGAATGGTTCAATATTTGACCCACATTAAGCACCAAACTTTGAGTTATTTGATCATAGGGTTATTTGATGATACATATGAGCCCTAGAGGTCATATGAAGATCAAGTTCATTTCATAGTCAATGTCATTTCAAGGTTGCTGTTTTTGATATAACAGAACTTATGCTGTAGTTTACAGAACTTCTGCTGTAGTTTATTTAATCACACATGAGTGTTGCAGAAAACAGGAGGTTAAGGTCACCGCAAGATCAAAGGCAATAATACTTTGTGTTTTAATGTGAACGTTTTGTTTCAGTTTTATAAAACTTAATCAATATTGGGCCATCATTTTTATGTAGAATCTTGTGAATAAGTTCCTTAAGGGCATGTGCTTTGCCCCTCTAGTTTAAAATTATTCTTCAGTGATCCTCTTTTCCATCAGATGATCACAGTTTACTGTGTATATCGGAGGATTTATGTTGATTAAAAAATAATGGTTGTGTGTACTTCATGGTTTGTTTCGTTTTTACTTCTGAAGTTCAGACAAATGTATCAGTCCAATGACAGAATTTATTGTTTGCTGAAATCGTTAGCTTCTTGCGTGGCAATAGGACAACTGATGTTATATTGTTACAATGAGGAGACGAACTTCTGTGACTTAGGTATGAGTATTTCAGGTCACTGAGGGTTTTCTCCGGGTACTTCGTTCTTCTCCCTCCCTTCAATAATGGTATTGGATGCAGTCAATCTTTTCTTTTTTAAAAAACTTGATTTCTTTTTCTCTTTCTTTAATAGCGATCTCTTCAGATCGCCGTTCTTTGAGTTTGATTGAAGAAAAAGCTCATTATTATTATTTATTATTGATCATGATAAAAGAATTTAGCTGGCTTTTTTTTTCTTCTGTACATTTTATCAGATTTGTGATAGGCCTTTCAAGCGGTTAGATTTTGTGTGTGCGTGTGTGTGTGTGTGTGTATATATATATATATATATATATATATATATATATATATATATATATATATATATATATATATATATATATATATTATAGATTCAGAGGAAGTTTCTTTTTAAGTTGATGTCAGAGATAGTCGAAAAATTAATTAATTGATGTATATTCATCATTGGTGTCTGAAATATTGGAAGGGAAATAAACTGATGCTGTACATAGTCTGTGTGTAGTTATTGTTGCTTTGGTGTTGGTATTTCTCTGTCGGTGTGGGTTCTTTTTTTGGTATGCCAGGAGGTTTGGAGGAAGGGGGTGAGGGGGCAAATTGATTACAATACAGTGTCTGTGTATGCAGTCAGGTTTGGTATCTTTCTTTTTAAGATACCAAACAAATAAATTGGAAGTTTTCATTTCTTTTTCTTCTGTGGAGCCTTTAGGTGTTACTTGCAAGTATTTGATTTTTTTTTTACTCACCTCCATCCCCCCCCTTTCCCCCTCCCACCCCTTGGGGTCATGAGCAATCTTGCCACTGTAGATTGTTCTAACCTATAAAGGGAAAAGTGAAAGCCCCAGTTGAAAACCTGTCTTTCCTTTATAGGCATGACCCATTCACTGCGGCAACAGTGCCCCCGTTGGAGTGCCGGGGGTTTCAGTATAAATAGTATCCCCACTTTCTGGAAATTTAGTGCTTTAAATTCCCACTGTCACTGTCTTCCTCATTTGCTCTTTCCCATTCCTGCTCTGTCCTATCACAGCTATACTATCTTCTTCTTCGCTAGATCAATGACCTGCCTTTTTTCTTGAAAACTCTTCCTGGACAAGACTCCTTGTTTGTGTATGAGGTCTGTTGGATCAGCTTGGGAGTGTTGGACGCTTTCTGCCGGGTGGTCACTAGGGCTTCCTATGATGTTATTATTTAGCAATATAGGCATTTTATATGTATATGTTTTGTTGATAATTTATAATGATGTTTGTATTCTATTTTGTTTTTGTAACTGGGGGTTCGATTAGTTGGGGTAAAGCCTCAGCCGTCCCCTGCGTGGGATGTCTTTATTGTAAAGTGACTGGCCGGTGGAGGGCATTCAGTTTTCCCACTAGGGTTGTTTCAGCAGATCTTTTATGCGGATCGGGGGTTGTCCGGTCCTGATTTGGCTCGGGGGAGTCCGCTGGACCTAAAGCAACAATCAATCAATCAATCATTTCCCCCTCCTCCCTCCCTCCCCCGTAAAAAAAAATTTCTCCAGAATTTTGCAAATCTGTGCAAGATAAGTCTTAAATAATCCAAAAATGCTATTGAAAAAATGTGTCCGCAATCCGTCTATGCAAAAACCTTAAAGTGGCCAAGTACTCAGAGCCTATTTCAACTATTAACACCAAACTTGGTGAGATGCTGTATACCCATAAGACCTCGTAAATAATCAGTGAATGAATGACTTCACTTCAAGGTCGAGGTCAAAGGGTCATCAAATGTTAGTTAAAAAAATGACAAGTTTTCACAATATTTTATTTTTCTAGGTTATTAATATTGAATTTATTATTTTTCGATTCATGATAGATATCAATGGGACACACATACTATGCAAATTTGGTCAACCTCGATCATAGCCTCATCGTCTCCTGCGTGGGATGCATTTATTTTAGTGACCGGCTGGTGGAGTGCCTTCAGGGTTGCCACTAGGGTTGTTTCAGCAGATCTTTTATATGGATCAGGATTGAAACCTCTTTCAACCAAGTTGTCCTGATTTTGTTATTCTGTTTCGGCTCTTTGCAGTCCGCTGGACCCTGTAAGCAATGAATAACTCCAAGGTCAAGGCCTCTTACTGTCCAAAGTCAGTTTGTATAGGTACTTTGAAGTGACCTTGACCCTAAATTATGAGATATAAAGTCCAAACTTGTAGGTAGAGATGATTGATTGATCTTTCATGTGTTCCATTTTTGTGTTATCTTGAAGGTCAAGGTCATTTTTGGTCTTGCAAAAGCATACAAAAATATAGGTCATGGTACAGTGGAATGGCTATTTATTTAACCCATAGTATGCAACAAAATTGGGTTATTTGATCAGACATGCATGAGATCATGTGAGGGTCAAGATCATTCCAAGGTCAAGGTCATTGAAAGTAAAGGTCATTCCAAGGTCACCATTTTTTGGGCATAGTACAACTTTTTACAACAAATTTGCTGTACTTAATAGTATATGGGTGTATTTGGTGCCAGAGGTTAATGTCATCTCAAGGTCAAGAGCATAGAAAGATCTAAGTCGGTATTTGCATTTTGATGCCACAGTTTCATTTTGTTTTGGGGGGCACTCTTTTTTTTTCATGTTAAATATTGCGAGTTCCATAAGGTGCATGTGGGTCATATGGGCTTTGCCCTTCTAGGTTTGTTTTTTTTAGGGGGGGGGGATGAGGGGGGGGGGGGGTATGGTGAGATAGCTATGATCACGTTCACTCTTTGTACGTACACTCTTTGTATGTAGTTAATGTGTGTATCTACAATGTTTAATGTAATTATGAGCCTATGAGGTAATTTGCTAGTAGATCCTCTTGTTCGCTCGATTCATACATTATCCTGGCCACTCATACACAAGACATCATAGCCTAGCATGTCGTATAGCCCTTTTTGCATGATTGCAAATCAATCTCAGAGCAGCTATCTGATCCAGAATAAATTAAAAAATTTTCTGGGGTTAATACAGAAGCCTAAATTCTTCATATGTACTTAATTTTCATCTTGTATTTGTAAGTCATTCTATAATTTTTTTTTTACAAATTATTTGCCAGATCATGTCAAGAGACAGTCAGGCCTTAATATACAGCACGACCTCATCTCAAGGGCACGGCCAAAGAATGTGAGGTAGAACTTTTGTCAAATTAAAATACTACGTGTTTTGTTTCTTGTTCACGCGGCTGCTGTACATCATCGGTAAGTGGTCAGAAAACATGTTCTTAATCTTTCAATGTTTCTGCTTTCATCTTGGATCTAAGCTTCATGATCAAGCACAAGAAATCACACAGTTGGTTTGCATAGGCAAATTGGATGATTACATGAGGTTTTACAAGGTGCTTTAGGATTCTTCACGTTCAAGTGGTCATTTATTGAGACAGAATGATTTTTTGACATGATGCCAGTTCAGTTAGGCCTTTCTTTTCTGTTTCCGTCTAAATAGCATTTATCAAATTGAGAAATGCTTACAAGAAAGTGTTACTTAGGTTAAAGTATATGTTTATACTGTAATTTGTTTAAAATTTGTATAATCCAAATGCACTACTTTGTTAATTCACTACTTAAGTTTCTGAATATTGGATAGGATGAACTGTTTGCCATACTAAATCTATTGTAAACAACAAAGTAAAAGTGTTCGAACTGTCTCAGAAGTTGCAAAACTAACTTGTGGTGGGTTTTCATTGACGTACATTTTACCAAGTTAGTTTTGAATTTACAGCTTGCGATGTCGCTATGATAATTTCACCTTCATAATGCATGCTATTTTATTTGCATAGGTATTTTGGTTGAAAATATATATGGTCTTTAAAAAAAAAACTGAATAAAATTGTGCAAACTTGATTGTGACGATTTCATCATAATACATGTTATTTCACGTGTGCTTTACTTATATTATTATACTTATGAAAGTTGTTTATACAAATGTGAAGTTGTTGTATCTTGGGAGAAATGAGTGGAAATATAAATAAATCGATAAAATATATTGAAAAATGTCTTCAGATGTTGATACAGCTAGGAATCTTTGTAAGCTTGTGCTTTATAACAACTGCATGATCACTGAAACGTGCTCTGAAAACATAATGATACTTTTAGCTTTCTCATGCATCCGCACAGTTGCCATCCAATTTCAAGTAACTCAGATGCCAAACAAATGTCAGTACATTAATTTATTGTGCAGAAAACCACCTGGGAACTGACATAGTTTATGTGGTAGAAAGTCATGCAGTCACAAAAGCTTCAACATGTTATATAGCAATGATGAGTTACCTATAGCAATATGATGAACCTACAAAAAGTTTGCATTGGAAAATAAAGCTGAAGCTCCGTAACAACAACCCCGAAATCGACAATGCTGAACACAAATGACTAAAGAATGATGATGCCAGCAAAGAAATTCACAACACTGACATTTTTTGTTGCTTTGGTCGAATCTGGAATGACTCCACACTAGCGACTGTACATTTGTTAAAAAATTCTCTTTAAAAGCGCTGATGGAGAAAAAGCATTCAATCCTACTACTGCAAAGCAAACTGAAAAGCTTAGTGGCCAAAAGCTGACAGGGAAAACTATGAAAAATAGTCATCCAAATAGTAAACTTCAGCAGATCTGAAAGCAGGAAAAAAATTGTTACCTGTGTGCCGCTTTGCACATGACAAAATCCAGTGAACGAATGCCCAAACATGTTCATCAAGAAAACAAGTTCACTGCAAAGTAGCAAAGACTACAATTTCAAAACATAATCATTTAAAACCCAAATTATACAAGCATGATGGAAGAGAGCACAATGTCCTTTCAACAAAAATAAGTTATAAACCATAAGTATTTACTGACCAAGAAAGTTTTATTCATTTTCCTATCGCAAGAAATAAAAGTTAGCTTTGCATGCACATCATTATTTTTTAAAATCTTTGTGATTAACTTCCTGACACTTTCATAAAATAAAATCTGTATTAAACGCCAAATGATTGAAGCATTGGGTATGACAAACCCTGCTGGTTAATCTCGTCGCTGATTTGTGACCATTCTGCCATGTACAGCCAGACGGAGCTGTGAGTTTGCAATTATAATTGTCATACATATAAAATGCCTGGGGGTCACAGAAATTTGCAAGTGTCTTAGTGGAGCACACCCAAAACCAAACACAACAGCGCTAACCAGAGTTAAACTTCCAAACAGATAGAGCTCTGCTGGGCAACATACATCAAACTGAGTATGCACAATTGGGTTACTGACGAAACTTTGGGGAGTGCCGCACAGCAACTAGCACCGAGCTAGTTCAAACAAATGCAGTCGTGCGCCTGTGTAAAAGACTTGTACAACACTATGGGCGACTTTATATTGAAAACTTAATGCCACAGGCAAACTGCAGTTATGTGAAGATAGTTGGTGTGTGTTAGATGCAGAACTAGCAAAGTTGCATGCAGAGATCCACGACCATTGGACTACAGATACAGCAAGTGGCACCTTAGGTATGAACAGCTAAAAGAATAATTTATAAACAATCAAACGCAGCTGGTCATCTAAAGTATATACACAGCACGGTACACAACCAACCTCAAGTGTGCTACACGCATGTCGCACGGATAATGCTACACGCATGTAGCACGGATAAATAAAACATATTCATATTAAATAACAACAAATTCATAGCGGCTTTTATTAAAACAACCTAACTAATATTGCAACTAGTGAGGGTTATCAGCAACCTGATCAAAGAAGTCACAAGCAAAATGAGTTAGCACAAAATTGCTGTTCCCAATATCTGCAGCCTTCTTCCATCAATCACATCTACCTACAGAAAACACATCACAGCAACAATGGAATCTCAATGTACAAATGCTACAAAATACAACATGACAAAATATGATTATCATAAATTAGATTTGTCATAATATACGGTTTGCAAATCATCACACTAAACGTGGGCAAAGCTTATACAACATACTCTTACAGTTACGATAGGAATTCTTCAGTTCACTATCGTAACCTACAATTTACCAAAGCCATAGACCGTAATGTGACTGATGGAAATAAATAATAGTCGTTTATGGGATGTAGCATTTGAAGGAAACACTACTGACAACAAATATTAAAAAATAAAAAAATAAAAGTTCAAAGTATTTTCTCAACGTTACACCTGCAAACCATGAAAATCTATGACAGAAGTATCTTCTGCCATAACCAATTTAAATGGCCACAACAAAGTAATCAAACTATCAAATGGAAAAAACAAACAAACGAAGAAATGTGACGGCAAGCCATTCCAATGTATTTCCAGATACTCAAAAATATAGCTGAGGATCAGCGTGTTCAACACAAAAAAACTACTCTGAAATTTTTAAAAAGTGACATTCTGACCAACAGACCGACCAACTAAAATAGAATCTGAATGGCATCAAATTATTGGCCGCCAGTTGAAGTACCTGCACACAAAAAAATCATTAAAATTGGTTCAGCCGTTATTTAGATATAGAACAAAAGATGTTCTTTGCGCCAACAAGAAACCAACCCCATGACCCTTGACTTTTGTGGTAGAGCAAATACAATGGCACGAGAGGCTTGGCCAACAACCCAGGTAATGTTCCTATGAAGTTTGGTCGAAGTTCATCCAGTGGTTCTTTAATATGATGTGCAATGGACTGACTGACCAACAATGACAGACATTTGGCTCGTTCTGATTCCCGACTATTTCAAGGTATTTCCAGGTTATGATCGGGACATACGACGACAGCATTCTGTATTGGGGAAACAAAACATGCGCCTTCAACTCACCCTCAAATGCACCTGCTTACACATGGCCATAACTAGAGTTATGTAGCGGTGCATTTTCCCATGGTTTTTTTTAAATCTTTCCTCGAAAGTACGAAAGACATGCCTTGATATAATAAGCACTTTACAGGCAAGTACGGAAAGATTTTCTATTGGGAAAATGTCACACTGAAGGCAACTGTGTTTCTTCCTCTTTACGTTTCCGTCTTCGCTACAATAACGTTACTTGCACTGAAACAAAAACATGGCTCTCACTAACTGGAAACCACTACATCAATAGCACTTCATGTAAATAGTGTAATGTCTTTGTTTGACAGCAGTGGCTGTCTTCGAAGGTTGACAGAATAAGGGCAGCTGGCATAAGCCAAAACAAAGAACGGAAAATTGTGCAGTCCAATCCACTTCAAAATGAGATTCACCAGTGCCCCGCCATGATCTCACTTTCAAACAGTACAGCACACCGCTAAGCAAGCTATCCCAACTTCCAAAAGGGTTTAAGTACACAAGAATATCGTATACTGCACATTTTGCGAGCAGGTTAGTGTGAGTGGAATCAGTGTGAATCATGGTTTATGAAAGTGCAAGATACAAGCAAGTGATCTAAACCTGTACTAAATATTTAATATACATAAAAACATACTTCGAGTGCTACGTGCCATTCTGTACAATTTTGTTCTCACTTAAAGGGGGCCATGGGGGAGGGAGTTGGGAGAGTGTGGGGAGAGAGTGGGGGGTGGGGGAAGAGGGAGGTATCACTAAATGGAAAGAGATTTTTAAAAAAAATCACTTCCCAGTTAAAAAACAATATCAATATAGAAAAGGAAAGGCCATGTAGAAAAGGTATTAGCTGATATGACAAGAAGATGACAAGATTCACAAATAGTAGTGTGTTGCAGACAACCTGCAAAGTTTTTCCATCAGTATGTGTATTGGACTGCACAATTTTCCACCTCCTGCGAACATAATCACAAGCACTGACAAACCCCTAATGCCAGCCAGTGCAAGGCAACTAAGCTAAAAAGGACAATTAAAATCATCACCATCACATCTTGTTCAGCAAGCGCAGTGTAGAGTACGATAAAAGTATGTAAAACGTTTGCAACGTATGTGTGTGACCAGAACACACTGAAATGTACGCTAACACACGCAGTCAAAAGCGGAATGCAGTAAACACAGGCTTAGGTCTTTGTTTCGCTGACAACAGGAAGGCTGAAGCAAACGTAATGGGCCTTAAGGCAACACCACTCTTGCTTTACTGTCCAGTCCCTTCATAAGCATCATGTGAAGGATCTGCAACAATTAAGACACTATAATAATAATAATAATAATAATAATAATAATAATAATAATAATAATAATAATAATAATAATAATAATACAGGATGCTATGTACGCGCCTTTCCCCAAGGCTCAAAGCGCAGCGATCTATACCAACATACACGCTCACCTTTCTCATTTACCCTCACATACACCAAATACACATACATCATATCACTCAAACAGGTGGTGTAAAGGAAGAAAGATCGCTATTAAAAGACGGAAGAAAATCGAATTTTTATTTTTGAAATTTTTATATTGACTGCATCCTGTACTATTATTGAAGGGAGGGAGGAAACCGGAGTGCCCGGAGAAAACCCTCGGTGACCTCAATAGTCTCGTACCTAAGTCACATACGTTCGCCCCTTGCGGGAATCGAACACGCGACCTTCGGCATAGGAAACTGGTGACTTATCCACTGCACCACGAGGCCACCCCATATAACTAAATAACCATTATTATTAGCATTTTCTGCCTCTTGCTCAACATCAGAGATGTAATTAAAATGCAAACAATAAAATAAAGCAGAATGAGATGCTCTTCAACACGTGCAACACAAAACAAAGAGCTATACATGTGTCTTACATGACTGTCATAACTGAATGGCTGTACAAGAAGGAAAATCAAGGTGGCAAGCCAGTCCAAAGTATTTCCAGACACTCGCCCACCACATGATTCAAACCAGGGTCATTGGGGTTGCCAGGTGAACACTCTACCACCGAGCTAGGTTGATGGAACAAGAAAGGAAAGCACTGATAAAGACAGAAAGACACTGGAAAGTTGGGACAAAAATGACTGAAGCGGTAACAGCAATACGTTACCTAAGCCTGGCTCTCTGACTTGATGGGAGTTGGTCCGTTAGCGGCCATGCCACCACCACCACGGATGCCTGTGCTTTGTGTGGTGCCACTTCCTGGGTGCTGCCCTGGCCTGATTGGCTTGGCTATACACACAAACACACATACACACACATTGACATTCATGAGAACCTAGACCTAGTACAAGTCTATAACAAAGTCAATGCACCCCCTCCCAAGACAGCACAAGACACACTGGGCACAATACAGGTATGATAATCATTATTACATAGCAGTTCTTTGAATTTAAAACCTGTACATCTTCTCAAAAAGATACACTGAGTATACCTACGAAAACAGTATATCCTCTCAAGAAGATACAGCGGTAAGTGCTAAGGATTGTTTGATAAGCAAACTCGTACAATTTGTTGTTCACTCTGAAGCCTACAATTTGCAAAATTAACTGATAAACTCACAGCTATTCATATATAATACCCTGACAATGCTGACCTATCTGCTCAAATGGAAAGGTTATGTACTAGGACTGTCAAAGGCTTATTATAAAACAATTAACTGACATCAAACAAAATATTGCTCTGCCTTATTATTTTAACATCGCTTGTAGGCAGCAAACCTGAAATGAGCAAACTTGACAAAGAAATAATGTATTACCAATCTGTGCGGCATGGCCCCTACGAGCCAGGTTACGTTGTCTAACAGCTTCCTTGATACGGTCCACCTCCATCTGGTATCTGCGCAGAAACAAACAAACACAGCATGAAAACTAGAATGTACAATTGCACTTCATTTTTAATGAATCAATCAATAATTTTCATTTTGCTGCAGCTAGGAAGTACTACTTTGAAATACTTTTGTCATTGTCAGTTTCCATGAATTCAGTAACTATGGAAGTTTCACAGCCCTTTAAGTCGAGGAAAATGCAGCTGAATGAAAGACTTGAAGAACCCCTAAAATGGCCCAAATAGCTCAATCTTAACTAAACAGGTCATTGCCAAAGAAATGTGATTTGGGTTTGCAATATCATTTATGAAGTTGATGATTGAATTTTAAACTAGTGAAAGATCTAACATATAGACTCCTTTATTGTCCGCATAGACATTATAAGATTTATGTGCATTGTCCATCTGCATATAAAAATCCCAAACAATTAAAATTAAATTATTGTAACAATATAAAATTGAAAATAAATAAAGATTTGATCACAAATTATCAACAATGACTGTTCCATATAGTGGATAAATATTATTTACCCTTTAAACACACACACACCACACACAACATGCACACAACACACACACAATACGTACACCAATCACACACATGTACGCATATTCCCAGAGACAGTTAAGACACGCATGACATCCACATCAAAAAGAATAAAAAAAGGTCTAAAAAATATTATATGGCGCTCAAAACTTAACAATAACAATGTACATGAAAGAGGAAGCACAGCAAACCGCTAACTCTATAGCCTTGCAAATTTATCAAGTGGTCTCCTGTACTCAGCTAGCCGTCTGAGGACACTACTTCTGCCACAGTCAAGGCCATTACATATACAGTGCTCTTTAAAATTATAGTTTTCAGATTTACTAGCAAAATTGTTCACATCTGGAGTCAATTACCAAATGAAGTCACAATTCAATCCACCCCCCACTCTCCACACACACACCCATCCCCCTCCCCCCACACCTCCCTCTCAAATTTTAAAAAATAGTGATATTGCATAAAAATCATATATATTCCGCTAACTTAAGTTCATTACAATTAACACACACTGAGGCCTACAATCAAATTAATACAGTACTAACATCAAATTAATACAGTACTACAGAGTATAAGCCTTGAAGAAGAAAAACACATCTAGATGACCAAAGGCTATACAAGCCTAGCATATGCCACAAAAAACAAAAAACAAAGCTAGTTTTCTTAACCCTAGGGCCACAAACTTAGGAAGCAAAGAGTCACGTATTGCTCAGTCCTCAAGTGCTTACTGACCTCCCCTCCCCAACTTTCTGGTGATGTAGGCTACCAATTCTAGTGTTAGGAAAGCTAAAGCAAGCATTCAACCAAAAACGAGAAATTGACATAATTATTAAGACTAAACAGCCAGGTTATTTATCTACGCTGGTGTGTTTGTACTTGTCTACCCAAAAAAAAAAAAAAAGAAGTCCCAATGAAACGCCTACTAGTTTCAAGATACAAAACAATGAACTCGCCCATTTCAGACATTGCAGCATTAGCTAGAATATTCTACTGCTCACTGCTCAAAACCCGGTTGTCTTGACTTTTGCACTAAAGAGATGGTAACTTTTAAAATAGGAACCGATGTGTTTATAGAATTGCTTTCTAGTTAACAATGCAGTTAGGGTCCAGAAAGCCAGCAATTCTTCAACGCCTAAGGCGTTATCTCAAGACATTTGTTGTCTGCAACGCACAAATAATGCTTAGAGATCGGATTAAAAATATTTTTAAAATCCCTACTCTATCTAGCTCAGCACCACCCTGACATTTTATGCACAAGAAAAAACAAAAGCGTCACTAACTTGAATTTTGTTAACCCAGAGTGAGTCAATAACCTGAGTTTAAGTCAAGACTTGCTTATGCACTTGGCTGCAGGTGCACAAACATACGACCTATAACATGGATTTTTGGCAAGTCTGCAGCTCGTTACTCCAGAAAGAAACGGCTGGTCACAAGTAACTGAAAGACATCTTTTTGCAAAATAATTATAGGCCTTAAATTTAATGAGACTCACATACTCCTTTGGTACTCCGTCTCGGATATCCTACACAAACAATTGCCTGACATCATATTGGTGTATGACCACTCACAAAAAAGAGAGCTATAAGCAAAGTCTATGTCAGGGGTGCTGAAAGCCAGAATGTTCAACTCGCCCACCGGATTAGTGACCCAGCCAAAGCCAGTAGTCCGCCAGAGTTCTCACTATCCCTTTAACATACATCATCAAACTTAAAATGTGTCTGCACGTGATGAGAGACGGTACACGATTCAGTAAAACTTGACAAAACATATTGTCAGCTATGAAAAGTGGATTGGAGAGATGGGGGGCAGAGGGAGGGGAAAGAAGGGGGTGTGAGAAAACAGGTAGCCCAAATGGGCAAATAAGCTGTATGTTTTTACTTGACTCGCATTCAGTGACTGGGCGAGAGCTTTTCAGCACACCTGTATATAAAGCAATAGTGGCCCTGGCCTTGATCTTCAAATGATCAAATCACCTGCATCAAAGTAGCATTGCGATAAAACCAAACCCTGACAGGACACATACTTCAGCTTGAGATGACCCTCAACTTTTTAACGTTTAATGATCAAAATTGATCAAATAAACAAATGTTAACGCATACCATAGGTCAAATGCAGAGCTATACTGATAAGCAAGGCCATTTTAAAAATTATCATTATTGCACGGTTTAAAATCATCTGGACGTTCAAGATAGACACCCCAAAGAGGGTATGATTTGAAAGACCTACCTTTCACAACGGTGGACAGTGTATTTGTGTTATTTTTATGTAGGATGCTTAGCAGTCCATTACTCGTCAACTAATGTCAAGACGTCTCAATAGTCAGACAAACACATTCCCTCAACATACATGTAATTGTAAAATGCTGCGCAATTGCCACCTGAGCATGCACAAAGAGAGCATACTTACACCTTGGATCATACACAACGAGAGTAAAATGGTCCATATTTCTTCCCTAGGGTAATAAAGTCTATTCCCTTTTTCTCAGTCGTACTGTGGAAGAACTAGATAACCCAAACCACATCCTCAGCGACCACCACTACAACAGGAAGAAGAAAGGAGGGAGTTTACCTCTTGCGGTCACGCATGGCTCCCTCCTTGGCCTCCTTGAGTGCGGTCTCCAGGGACTTGACTCTGTCCATGGTGGCCCTCAGGCGCTTCTCCAGCTTGGGAAGCTCACAGCGCAAGTCAGCATTGTCACGCACCAGCTGCATACAAACAAGGAACAAGTTTACCTCAGTTACACTCTGCTGGACCTCGTGTTGCTAACTTACTTTCAAGTTCTGTCATAATAGTGAATAGTCTGTTAGGTCCAATGACCACGTGGAAACATGGGAATAAACATGTTCATATATAAAACTGGTTAAAAGAACTGTTTTAACTCCTACTCCGATTCTCGTCTGTCACAGAAGCAATACAGCTCTTTGTTCTGCTAAAAAAAACAGTAAAAAATGCATGTGTATGCTCAAAAATACGCAAACACACAGACACATACTTGCGCAGACACCGTTATTTGGACTTTCCTCTATCGCCACATACGTTCTGTGGACAATGGGTCGTGCTACGACCCCCTTTTTAAGTACTTTAAAAGTGTTCTAACCCTAACCCTCACGGATCATTAAATGGACGTCCCAACAAGGAGGTCTGTCCAAAGAACGTATGTAAACTTGCACTAGTTTGTCCCAATAACGCCGTGTAAACATCCTCACGCAAAGATACTATACACACACACATGCAGCACGCATACAACTGACCTGCTTGTGGACCTTGGTCAGCTGTTCCAAATTGTTCTCCAGGAAGGAGATCTTTTGTTTCTGGGCCACAGTACCCCCAGACTCTTCTTCCTCATCTTCATTCTTGTTAGCAGACTGCACACCCAAAAAAACACCAAAACACAATAACATTTAATTCTGCAATAGTAACCATGAAGTAGGGTTCATAAAATCATGACAGCGAATTTTTCCCATCAAGACAAAATTCCATCATTGAATGGGGTCTTACATAGGTCTTCAGTGTAGCCTCTATAAACATGCGACTCTGGGGAACAAAACATTATAAAATGGTCAATACCAACACAAATTATGTGCACAATCAACAAAACAGTCATTTGCCTACAACTGAAAGAATGTCAGTACGCAAATTTAGCAAGAAGTGCGAACATTATTACAGTATGTGAGAAACAAAAAACGTTGGAGAGACAGAAGAAGTGGAGATGGAGGGGAAAAGAAGCTGGACAGACGTCACAGAGATAGAAAAAAAAAAGGCTGACCTTCTTGACTCTGTTCTGCAGATCCTGGACAAAGAGTTTACGCAGGTTGTGCAGGGTCTGCAGCTCCTTGGCCACAGTCTCCTCCAGGCCCTTGAGGTCCTGCTTGGCCTGCTCCCGCCGAGACATCTGTGTGGACAGTTCGGACAGCTTGGCTGACTTCTCCACATCTTCTGCCTTCAGCTTATCGTAGTCGCCCTGCAGCTTCTCCATGGTCAGAGACATCTTCTGGTTAGCCCTGGATACCAAAATAAAAATAACAATGAATGACGAAAGAAACTGAAAGTGAAAGAAACTGTTGTTTTTCCTAATAATAAACCTTGGATTACGAAGGAGTTGAAATCTGTGTTAAACAAAAAGAAGCGTGTATTTTTTGAAGGGACTAGCCATGAGAAGAAGATAATTAATAGGGAAGTTCGTGACTGCATTAGAAAGGCTAAGAGAGTATATAAAGATAAAATAGAAGCGAAGTATAGTGGAGGTGACCTTCGGGCTGCCTGGCAAGGGATTAAGACTATGTTGTCTGTCAGTCAGAAGGTGGACTCTTTTAGAAAAAGTACTGTCAAACTTGAGGGCGTGAGGGACATGGATGTTTTAAATGCATTTTATAATCGTTTTGAGAGTCTTGATTTTTCTGCTGATGTTTCGGATTTTAGACACTCACTTGTCCTAGACCCAATGCATAATATTGAGATTTCTCAGGAGTGTGTTACTAGACTGTTTAAGTCTATAAATGTTAGTAAAGCTCCTGGCCCTGATGGAATTTGTGGTAAAACACTGCGTTATTGTGCGGATCAACTTAGAGGCGTCTTTCAGCCCATTTTCCAGCTCTGTAAATTCTGGTCAGATTCCTGATATTTGGAAAATTTCTAATGTCGTGCCTCTACCCAAGAAACCCAACCCCAAACAACCCAATGATTTTAGGCCTGTCGCTCTCACATCTCTTGTTGTGAAAACCTTGGAGAAAATCATTAAAACCCTCATTCTTACTGCGACCGGTGCCGCTCTTGATCCCCTTCAGTTTGCTTATAGGGCTGGGAGGGGGGTGGAGGATGCCAAGCTGTTTATCTTGAACACTCTGTATACCCATTTGGAGAAGCCTAAGGCGCATGCCAGACTGCTTTTAGCAGATTTCTCCTCTGCGTTTAACACTATGCAGCCTCATATTCTGGTTGATAAACTTGTTTCTGATTTTAAACTCAGTCATCAACTTGTACTCTGGACTTTAAATTTTTTGACTAATAGACAACAGAGAGTCTGTGTCAATGGTTCTTTGTCAGATACTCTGGTTACAGGTTACAGGTTCTCCACAGGGTTGTGTTCTGTCGCCATTAGTTTTTATTATGTACACCGACAGCTGTAGAAGCACTGCTGAAAATAGTTTTCTAATAAAATTTTCCGATGACTCAGCTTTGTTGTCTTTATTTCAAGGACCAGGAGGAGATCATGATTTTGCCCTCACGGACTTCGTGGATTGGTGCGATGAGTATTTTTTGGATATGAATGTTACTAAAACGAAAGAGATGATTTTTTACTTTAGGAGAGTCAAAGAGGTGGTCCAGCCAAGTGTTATTCATAATGAAGATGTCGAGATTGTTGACACATATAAGTATTTGGGCACAGTTTTTGACAGCAAGCTTAAATGGGATGTGAACACACAGTGCATTGTCAAACGGGGACAACAGCGATTGTACCTTCTCCGGAAACTGAAGTCTTTCTCTGTGGATTCTAAGACTCTCAGCTTGTTTTATCAATCTTTCATTGAGAGCTTGCTGACTTTTTCGTTTGTTTGTTGGTTCCACAGTCTGACTGTGAGGGATAGGAATAGCTTGTCCAGCATTGTCAATGTCTGTTCAAAGATCATCGGTGTCAGGCAGAGAGACCTGGGTTCTTTCTGCGATCGGCAAATCATCAAGAAGGCGAACAGAATTATTTGTAGACCAGAGCATGTTCTGGCGGGCGAATTCTCAGTGCTACCATACGGGCGCCGTTTTGCCTTACCGGCCTGTAAGGGTAATCGCTGCTCCCAGTTTTATTCCTTGCGCAATTCGACTGCTAAATTTGATGCGATCATCTCCGCTTTAACATTTTCTCCGCCGCCCTAATGCAAATTTATTTATTTATTTATTTATTTATTTAAAAAAAAATAAACGCTCGACGTTGGCCCGATTCAGGGATTGATTGATTGTTTATCGACCGATTGATTTGATGATTCATTGATGATATTCTTACCTTATTTTCTTACCTTCATGTTTTTATTTGATTTAACTGTTTAACTGTCGGCTGTGAGTGTTCATGATGTGCGTGGTGTGTGTGTGTGTGTGTGTGTGTGTGTGTGTGTGTGTGCATGTGTATTTGGTTTATGTTTGTATGGTAGGACATGTGCTTATGAAATCGTGTGATAAACTTTTAAATGTCACCGTTTTTTAAACTTCTTTATGTATTTAGTTATTTTAATAATATGAGCTGCTTCTAAATCTTGTAATTGCCCTTTGTGGATAAATAAAGTTGTATTGAATTGAATTAAATTGAATTGAATGATTAATAATAATATGATGATGATAACACAATTCAAAACAACAATTTCTTTTTGATCAGTCAATTTGTTGAAAAGTTGTGGTATTTCAATCAAGGCACACCTGTCTTTTGCACTCCTCCCACAATCCTTATGGCTCAAGACACTTGAACCTATTATAGGAATTTACGTGTAAATAAGCATATATTTGGGATCATTACAAGAATCTGGTGGATGCTTCTTGCAAGATTTCGTTCAATGGAAGGATACATACTACATTTCAGTTCAACCACAACCTATTCTGCAATAATCATGACATTTCTCAACCATGAATTTCTTCCACTGACAGAAACTTGTCATCAACAAAACAAAACTATAGGCAGAAGAGTATCAATACATGAAAGTAGAACTGACTCTTTGAGACCGTCGATGAGGCCTTGTTTCTCGGAGATCTCCTCTCTGAGGTTGGCCAGCTGCTTCTGGTGTTGTTCCCTGTGGGCCATCATCTGTTGCTCCAAGGTCTCCTTCATCTCTCTCTCTGCCTGCAGCTTGGTCGATGTCTCCTTCTCCTTTTCCGTTACAGCCATCGTCATCGACTCTGCACAATGCAGTGGACAAATCTTCATTTGCAGTAGCAACAACAAACAATATGCATAATTCTCTGCACAAGTGCCATTACCCATTCTTACCACACTGTGCACAATCAGCCCTGAAAATGAAAAAAAGGTCCCACTAGCCTTTGGCTAGTAACTTAAAAATTTTACTAGCCAAACTAAACACTTTACTAGCCAAACTGAAAAAAAGTTCATTTTAGCGCACTCGCATTTGGCGACTAAAGTTTTGTTTTCAGTCGCCAATTTTTTTTCCACTAGCCATGGCGACTAAATTAGTCGCCATTTTCAGGCCTGACAATTAATACTTTTAAGTACTATAATAATATTTGATTCTTTCAGGTGAATCTTCCAAAAAGATAGCTTTTTGTTTTTAACTGCTCAGAGTAACAGAGCACTTCTTAAAATACTCTATCACCAGAAACACTGGTGCTTGTAATGGTTCGAGATGTATTATTATTGTTACTGCTTCAAAAAATTTTAGAATTCTACTGGGGTTTATTAACTCTTTCTGATGCCGTCGGCAGGTGACCCACCGAGCACTAATACTACGTGTAAGGCCACCGGCGGGTTAACCTGCCTCGCTACATGCTCTACATAGTGGCCTGCTGCAGGTTTTTTTAAGAGCATTAGCTCATATCCTTTCAGATGCCCATATATGCGCAGTTGGTCACAGGAAGTTGGTCGATTTTTCACATGCTTTGTTGACTCTTTTTAGCAAGGCAATCTTAATTTTTTCACAAAGAGTGATGACATGGAATTTTGGAGAGAGTGGTGCCAATCGATCTTTTGAATAAGTGTCAGAATCTAAGCTAAGAAGGATACATTTTAAAAATCGCGAGGTGCATCAGGCTATCAGCGACTTACAAAATAAAGTTTGGTATTAACATCAACTGCAACAGCCACAACATCACCATCACCAACACACCACCAAAGTAGACTGGACACTTTATTTTAAACTTTCCATGTACCTTATTCAATTCTACTAATTCTACTACACAAGCATACACAATTTCATGCAGATCCATCAACATTTGTATTTTTTATGATTTTTTTTAAATCAACTGGTGCATACATTACTTGGGGCAGAACAGTATGTGATTACCGAATTAGTAGTAGAAGAGTTACAGAACCTGAACTGTTCCTGTTAATAATAATACGAAGCTTACGTTGTGCCTTGAGCTGTGCACATTCCTCAGTCAGGGAGTCCACATTCTCCTCCAGCATTCTCTTCTTGTGTTCAAGGTCTCTGATGGTCTCTGACAGGGTGGACATCTTTGCTTCATACTGGAACAAGCGCCATCACTCAAGTAAGTGTGTAACATAAAACAGTGAACCACAAGCCATCTTTCAAGAATTCTCAAGATATCATAACATGCAAAAGCATGCAAAGTATTTATTCATTATCAAGATAAACTAGAAGGGTAAAGCCCATATGACTCACATGCTCCTTATGGAACTCGCAATATTTAACATGAAAATGAGCGCCCACAAAAAAAACAAACAAAAAAAAGAAACGGTGGCATTAAAATGCAATTACCGACTTTGATCTTTCTATGCTCTTGACCTTGAGATGACCTTGACATCGGCTCCAGATACACCCATGTACTATCAAATAAACTACAGCAAAAGTTGTATTATGTCACCAAAAAAAAAAGGTGGCATTGGGATGACCTTAACATCAAGTGACCATGACCTTGACGCTCTAAACCAGCCAAGGTTTTTCCTTAGCCGAGATGGAGAAATCATCAATAAACATGGATTTATCTATGCCAGATTTGATGTTTTTAACTATGTCGTTGAGCTTAATGTTAAACAACAGAGAAAGAATGCTACCCTGGGGGACACCCAACTCCTGCTCAAAAGGATCTGATAAAGTAAAGTGGAGCCAAGTCGGTTCTGAAACTTTCTATTGGATGAAAAATTTTCTATAAAAATTGGCAATTTCCCATAAAAGCCCAGGAGTTCTAGATCTTTTAGAATCCCGAACTTCCAAGTCGTGTCATATGCCTTTTCTAGGTCAAACAACACAGAAACAGCCTGTTCACCATTAACCAACGTGTCTCTGATGAACAACTTGAAGCAAACAAGATGATCTGAAGTGCTCCTGTTTTTGCGGAAATCACATTGAGAGATATTAAGAGTGTTGATGGATTCTAACTGCCACATCAAACTCCCATAGATCATTCTTTCCATAGTTTTGCGCAAACAGCACAAACACAAAGAGCAATAGGCCTATAGTGACTGATTGCAAGTTTTGCACAGACACAGCAGACAGATGGACATACAACAAAATTGTTTGTTTTTATTTCATTTTTGGACTATTTAGGATTCATCTCGCACAGATTTGCAAAAAAATATAGATTTTTTTGGGTGGTGGGAGGGGGGTGGGTGAGTACATACTCACATTGCTATGCATGTGAGTCAAAAAAAGCTAATTATTTTCATTACACTACCCACCTCAATAATGGAACAGGGGTGGACAGTGACAGCAAGGTAAATATAGACTAAACCACTTTTTTGTCCCAAAATACTTGATTTATTAGTATCATGTTATTACATTTTACTTCACTTTCTGTCTTCAACAAAAGAAAATAGGCAATAAAGTGAAGAGGAATCCATTACTGAAATAAACTGTAGCTGACCTGCTGTACTGTGAGCTTGGTGTCAGCAAGCTCTATCTCGGTGTCACCCAGTTTCTTGGTGTTCTCAGAGCACACGGTTTCCAGAGCAGCTGACCGTGTGGCCAGTGTCTTGACCTCCGACTTCATCTTGCTGATGTAGAGGCGAGCCACGGTGAACTCTTCCTCCAGCTTCTCACCTGCTCCTGGGTTAGGCTATTCAAACACAAAACAAGATACTCACACGTTTTGTTCACAAAATACCCCAAGCAGCTAAACTGCTTATTAATGCTGCCAGAAAATATAAGATGCTATATCAAGATCAGAACAAAAATTGACAAAATCATAGCCAAATATTGGCCAAGATTTAAAACCAATACATAAAACACCTGCTGAACTATTACATGTGTGAGCATTAACTCCCTGCACTTTCCATACATATATCCTGAATATAAATTCCATTTTCACTGAAACTCTTCTATGAGAAAAATGTGAATAATAATAAGGTAAACCCCTAAAGTGGCAACTATAAAAAAAAATTTAAAAAAAGAGTAAGTACAAATTTAATTAACAAATCTTGATCGTTTTCTTACCTTGTTCTCAGCAGCACTTCCACCAATGACAGCACCAATGTCGCCCAAATCTCTGAGGAGGCTGACCATCATATCAGTCACCCTCTTCTTCTGGTGCAGCGAGGTGTCCTTCAGCGTCTCCAGCTCAGACTGCAGACTGTTCAGCTTGGTCTGTAAAGAACAGCGCATGTATCAGACAGATGTGGGGCTGGGTGGGAATGCAGGCTGCTAGGAAATACTAATGGAGTGTTTTTAGTCGGTGCACGGCAAAAATGAAATGAACCAAGCAGTAGAGGTACAAACCATTTTCTGGTTGAGCTCATCATTGAGTGTCTCAATGTCGTGATTCTTGTTGTCCACCTCCTGTGACTTCTGGTCGTAATTCATCGCCAGCTCCTCCAGGGCCTGCAGAACCTCTTTCACCTCCTCCTTGGCAGACTCATTGTCCTGGGGACACATCACACGCATAAAGTATGAAGAGTAATATTTTGTGGAAGAAAATTTTGTTTGTGGCTTATAAGAAATGCTGACTAGCTCTAAGGCAAAAAAAAAAAAAAAAAAAAAAAAAAAATATAGCCTAGATTCTAAGCTTTGATTTGCTTTTATTGACTGAACTTGGGGGAATTTTTCTGTGACTCAACAATAGGGGCAAATGTCGAATTCGTATAATCCCTGAATGAATGTTGGAAGAAAAAAAAGTCAGTTTACAAACACTCTAATCCGGAACTCTTGAGACAGGAGTACATGCAAATATTATAGACAGCTGCTTCTTTCATTGAAAACCCGTTTCTTACCTGCTGCATGCGAGTCATTTCGCTCTGAACACTCTCGTAGTCTTTCTTGGACTGATTAATGACTTCATCCAGTTCCATCATCTGCTCCCTCAATTTCTCAATCAGCTGAGACTGGTCGTTGATCTCCTCATCCTGAAAATATAAACACAGTGGCACACTTTACCCAGATCACACACAAATGTCAGGGCTAGGAAGGTGAACAGTAAAAACACAAAGAACAGACAAGAGATAAAGAGACAGCCTTCACAAAGAAACTGTAAAACGTACCTTGTCATCAAGCTGCTGGTATAGCTGCTTCTTCTCATTCTCCAACTGCTGGCGTTCAGCTTCAGAGATAGCAGACGCACCACCGCCGGCCAGCCCCACAAAGCTGGTGGCCATGGTAAGACCGCCTGGGGCAGCTCCCTCTTTGGGCTGTTCACCCTCCAGAACCACTGTCTTCACATCTACCTGCTCCTCTGCTGGCACCGCGTTGCCTGGAAAATACAATTTTAACACACTTATCAATATCTGTGGTTTGCCACAATAGTCCTTTGGTAAATGTCAAACTATACAAGCGAGCATTCACTGCACAAACTTCAGAATCGATAAGCACTTCACAGTTTCAACCTTTTGTCTCACGTCTCACTAAACTGTAGAAATTTCATAATGCAGTTTTAAAATATTGCCAAGCTCTTACAATTCACAAACACCAACTTTCTGCACATACCACTGACCATGTTTTCTCAGGACAAAATTTACAAATTTCTTCAACATTACTTCCACCAATTAACTCACCAGCTCTCCAAGACTGCAGCTCAGCCTCCAGCTTGAGAATGATCAGCTTCAGTTTGCTGTTCTTCTCCTTTTCCTTCTCATAGCGACGCTTCCACTCTTCTGCAGTCAGTTCTTCATTCACTGTTACAACGTTCTTGATCGTCTTGGCTCTGTTTTTCCCAACATCAACCCGAATATCTTTTAATGCTGGTTACTAGTCAAACTTGAAAATGAAAATGTACACATATATACTTGAACAGTTTCTTCAATATTTACGAGGTTTCTCAAGTAACTTGATTCAATACAGTCAGAGGATAAAATAAAAACAAATAGAAGGTGGATAAAACTTGCCTCTGTCCAAACAAGAGTGTAGACTTGGTTTCAGATTCATTGTAGGAAGCTGGAGAGCAACAGATGACCATAGTTGTACGAGCGTTGCCTCCCAAACTCTCTTGCAAGATACGAGTCAATTTGCTGTCTCGGTATGGCACGTGGGATTTCTGTTAGCACAGTACAGTTGAAGTTGTAACAAAGCTATTCACAATTACTACAAATTATTATAATAATACTAAGGCACAATATATTCACTGAGGGTATGAAAAAAATTACTGTACTAAATAATTTTCCTAAAATAATGTACTTTTTAAAAACTACATCACTAATTACAATTTTTTTTAATCGAAGACATTCATATTGATAAATAATATTATATTAATGTAAAAAAAATCTAAAACGGTGTCTAAAACTTTAGTCCACAACTGCACTATCAAGGTAATTTTTAATATAACTAGAAGGGCAAAGTTCCTATGACGCACATTCTCCTTACAGTGCTTGTAATGGTCTGGAGTTAAAAAAAGAGGAAATTAGCCGGGGTCAAGGGGCCGCCTAGAAGCTAATAGAGGGTGCAGGAGAATGATGCCCCCCTCCCCCTATTCCCTCCCGCCTGCCCACTACGAATTGTTGCATTTGAATCATGCATTTTTGATGAGCAAAAACCACAACATAGTAATGGAAATATCAGCTTGCTTACACACAGCTGAAGTCTTCAAACAGCCTTTATCGATGCATAGCTTACAGTTATTATTCACGAACAAAGTCCAACTTCAAATCTAAGTGTAAACACACAACTGATGCTCAGCTGACAGTCACTATTCACCAAAAAAAAGTCCAAATTCAGCTTCAAAAATCTTCATACATTCTAATGCACAACCCAAATCTTGAAACAGTATTTGATTTCTGATTGTTACACTGTACAAAAGGCTGTTCCATTTCTTGAGATCTTCCTCAAATATTGTCCTAGTCACTCATCACCCACTGCTTGTTCAATCCATTCCCTCATTTCCTTTACCATTAACTGCATTGCCACACTGAACAATGCATCTTGCATCCATTTTACCGGCTACAATTCAGATGTGCGCATGTGCAGTTCTGTGTTTCCATTTGACTTGAGGACACACACAAAACACTTTTTCATTGGAAGAAAATCATTTTCAAACTCTTTTTGTTCTGCAGAAAACAATACTGTTCATGGCGTAAATATTTTTTAAATGGCGGAAATTCACTGATCTACAGTAAATTACAAGCCCGTCCTTATGGAACTTGCAATATTTAACGTAAAAATGATTGCCCAGAAAACAAAAAATGAAACGGGAGCACTGAAATGCAATTTAAAAAAAGTAAAAAGTAATATATATTTGATTTTTCGATGCTTTTGACCTTGACCTCTAGCTCCAAATACAATCATGTATAATCAAAAAAACTACAGCAAAAGTTGTATTATGCAAAAAAACAATGACCTTATGATGACGTTGACCTTTAATGACCTTGACCTTCACATGCTCATTTATAATCAAATAACCCAATGTTGCATACTATGGGTTGAATATACAGTCATTCCATTGCACAATGACTTATTCTTTGAATGTTTTTGCAAGGCCTAAAATTACCTTGACCTTCAAAATCAAGGCAAAAAAAGAATATAAAGAAAGATCTACAACAAGTTTGGTCTTTATATCCCTCATAGTTTAGGGTCAAGGTCACTTCAAAGTACCTATACTAACGGTAAACCGACTTAGGACAGCTCCAGTGCCCTTGCCCTTGGAGTGAGGTTGACCAAATTTGCATAGTGTAACTCATTGATAGTTATCATGCATTAAAAAAATCATAATATTAATAGAAAAAAGTGACATTTCATTTTTTAAAACTAACATTTGTTGACCCTGTGTATTTTTGGACTATTTAAAAACTAATCTCGCACAGATCTGCAAAAATCTGGGAAAAAACAATTTTTTTTCGGGTGGGGTGGGGGGGATTGGGGTGGATGGGAAAGGAGAGGGATTGTGCTATGCATGCGAGTAAAAAATTATGGTGGTAAAGCTTTGGAACCAGACAAGCTACATTATAGTTTTTAGTGTTCTGTCATGTGTAACAACAAAGAATACAAAATATGAAATTCTACGAAAGAATTCCGAAGACTGTAATTGAACACGTCCACAAATCTACAGTAAAAGAAGAAAGAGTGGGGATAAGGAACTGAGAATTCTTACGTTTCCTTCTGCCAGAGCAGCTATAACATTGCCCAGTGCTGAAAGAGATCGGTTGATGTTTTTGGCCTCGTCCAAAACAGCACCTTCAGCTCCTGTCTTGCTGACCTGTGTGTAACAAACAGAAACAACATTCTCCAGTAATCCAGCACTTTTAAGTAGTTTTTTTTTTTTTTTAAAGTCATATAGTATACTGCAACACCAATATACTAGACTGGATGCAATTGCAATAAACTGTCATGCCTACATTGTTATTTTACAACAAAATGTACCTTTATATTACAACACGTAGTACTTGTCTTCTTACTCACACCTGGCACAGAAAGTAAATTACATCAAACACTACATGTAAGTAAGTGTGCTATGAAACTGATAGTCATTGTCTGAACTTTGCCCAGTGGTTGTACGTGCTATTGGCTTGAAAACGTTATGGGTTGGGGGGGTGGAGAGCATGCGGGGAAAAAAGTTGGAGAGACTGAATGCTCGCATTCGTTTTTAGTTCATCTGGGAGCTCAGATGAAATGGCTGAATGGAAGTTTGGTGCTACGTGCTTTTATGCATTGAGGTTTTATTCTATACTGACTGCTTTTGTGTGAGCATGACTGTCAAATAACCGTTGTACGCTGAAATATAATTTTCCTTGCTACTTGATGGGACAATAATAATAATAATAATTTTATTTATAAAGCGCATTATCAAACAATAGTCTGCTCAAGGCGCATCAAACACAGTCACACGCACAGTACAACATTATTATTTTTATTTATAAGGCGCTTTCCCTCGCAGAGATCAAAGCACAAACACACCCACACACACTATGAGTACCGCACAGACACACACACAAATAGCAGCAATTAAAAAAAGAAAAAGAAAAAAAAAGCGTTTCAACTGTATGTGGCAGTAAAACGGTATGTCGTCAACTTTTTCTTAAAAGAGTTGTACAATTGTAGATGTCGCATGGCGTATATCGGATTGGGAGGCTATTCCATATCAATGGTCCTTGAAAAGAAAATGATCTCTCACCACATGATTTAGAATACAAT
Source organism: Oncomelania hupensis (assembly GCA_036898135.1). NCBI lineage: Eukaryota > Metazoa > Mollusca > Gastropoda > Littorinimorpha > Pomatiopsidae > Oncomelania > Oncomelania hupensis. The sequence continues at coordinate 27,046,863 of CM072511.1, read as the reverse complement.
CAATAATTTTTTTTTTTAATCATTAAAATTTAAAGTAAGAAATTGGAAGTAAACCTTACACACACAATAGTCACAATAAAACAATGTACTAATAGCTTAATAACACTGACAATATAATAAAAGTCAAAATGTAGAACAAAATGATGGGAAATGTAAAAACAAAAAAACGTTATTAGAAATGCAAGATGGACATTAAAAGAAGAAAAAGAAGAAGAAAATAGCGTTAACCGACATATTTCCCGAATATTTTTTAAATTATAATTAACAAAGACAATGTTTACAGTGTTGAACAATACAGTAAACTAGACAAACAACAAATACAGAAAGAATGTTTGAACAAAGAGCCCACCTTTTCACTGCCAGCCAAATCGACCAGGTAGAGTTTTCCATGAAGCTTCTTTTCACTTTCCACATTCTCCTGCTTCACATGGATAAGAAAGACACTGTGGCTACGAGAACTGTGCTCGTTCATGTCTGGACAAAAACAAAATGTTATTTAACAAAACAGCACTGTATCCTAATAATATGCAAATTCTTTGAAAACTACCATCTTTTGTACACTTTTCTGTAAACAACAACAACAATTGATATGCTTTTTGTATTTCTTTAAACTGTTTTGAATAGAAATAAAAAAACAAAAGAAAGATGAAATGTTCACAATTCTGAACTCAAATCTAAAAGATATTTTTCACAACAATGCAATGCACAAAGCTTCAAACATTAAATGTATTAAGGTCAATGGAAACCCACAATGATAGTAACTGTGGTTTCTATTACATTTTCTATTACATTTTTCAAGGCAGTTTTACATCATCACAGACTTTTTAAACCATATTCTTCGTTCAATTGTGGAACATAGTCACTTACTAGTTACAGCAACATGGCGGTTAGCTTTGCCTTCATCAATCACCTCCATCACTTCCTCAGGACTAGATACAAAACGTTCTGTACAACCCTGTTGAAACAAAGACAAGAACTGTTATTCTAAGGTTCTAAGTGATTCTGCTGGGAACAGAATTCAAAGCTCTTTTGTTAATCCATACTGATTTGAAGGGATCATTATCTTTCAATATTGATTACAATTAAATGTTGCGAATGTGAGTGAACTTAATCGTTTAACTTATACTAAAAAAAACAACAAATGCTCACCTTGACATAGGGTACCCTGTTCTTGTCCTCATGAACTGACAAGTTTGTCTTTGTCACTGAAACCAAGATCGTGGACATATCAGTCTTTACTACTTTAGTCTATCCATACATACAATTTATCATGAATTTTTTAATTCCATCCCCTATAAATAAAATGTTAATGTTCATCACTATTTTAGAAAAGTTTACTTTTCAATGCTTATTATACTGAAGAAGAAAAAAAAAAGGTAACATAGGCAAGCTTTCTAGATTAGTAGAGATTGAATACCGCTACATTAAAAATAAATTATACAATAAATAAATGCAGTAACTTACCATCAAGGAGATCTCTGATCTTGTCCATGTAGATTTCAAAATATGACACCTGGCAAAACGCAAAGAATATTACAATTTTGGTTCAACTCTTGTGATAACAACTGGAGGTATTAATAATTATGTAATTTTACCTCAGTTATATAAGCATTTTCAAAAATAACACTTTTAGTAGGGACCTTAATAGTTAACCAGCCTAGTATTTGAATACTGTAGAAATGATTTTGCTAATCAATGAATCCTACTCTATGTACTATTTTAGGAATATGCACCATTCCTCAAGTTCCAACTCGATGAATGCAGAATTAAAACAATGACGTTAACTTAACCACAATCTGCAGACAATTTTATTTTAAAATAAAAACACAATGTTTAGGTTAAGTGTAAGCAAATAAAGAACATTACCTTGATATGGAATTCCAGGTTTTCATCCATTCCATAGATGTAGTTGAAAATATCCTGGACAATGCGGGGAATAATTCCCTGCATGTTATCATCTCCCAACACACCCTGCAATTAAAACAAATGTCATGTTACAAAATGCAACAGGAGCTGACACTAGTAGCATATTAGATAAAGATGTGTTTTTATTTATATGCAAAAGTATGAATAATCAAGACCAAAATCAACAACTGAATTTCTTGAAGTGAATACATCAAGATATCCAAGCAACAAGTTATAATTGTTGTTAAAAGACCACATGTATTTCAACTTTATAGATAATGTATCTGTACATTAAAAACAAAGCAAAGCATACCTCCATGGTGTGGGTCTTTCCACTGGATGTCTGGCCATAGGCAAAGATGGTGCCATTGTAGCCATTGAGTACATCTGTCCACAGAAGACACATAAAGTTGAAATGCTAACTTCGATTTCAAAACCAAGCTCGGACAACAAGAGCTAATGTCAAACAGCCAACTACAAAATGCATTATATATGACATGGAATAATTATGGTCAAGACTTATTCAAACTAAATATATATAATATAGCCCATTTGGAAAGACAGGACCATCCGTCTACACTCCAAGGTAAGGCTGCTGCGCTCCCTTGTCATCTCCATCTTCCTATACACTTGCATAACATAGACCCTCACAGCAGACCTACAATAAAGAATACAAAGCATGGAGACGAGGTACTACAGAAGACTTCTGGGCATTTCCTATACATAATACACAGCCAACGATGAAGTCCCACAGACTATCACACAAGCCATTGGACAATACGATGACATGCTCACAGTGGTGAAGAAACTGAAACTCCGATGGTATGGCCACGTCATCAGAGCATCAGGCCTTGCAAAGACCATTTGGCAAAGTACGGTGCAAAGGATACAGAACAGAAGAAGAGGGAGACCAAAAAAGAAGTGGGAGGGCAACATTTAAGAATTAACTGACTTGACATTGAGCGAAGCCATAAGGGTTGCTAAGGACAGGGAAAAATGGAATACGCTGGTTCAACGATCATCTGTAGTGCCCCAACAATTTTCGAGTTACGGCGGGATAAGATAGGATTATATTAGGTACCGGCAGGGTAAAATTTGGTTTTAAGTTTTCACACAAGTGAATGGTACAGAGTTATAGATTGGGGTAGAAATAAGAAAACAAAAAAAAAATTATGGGTCTATCTCAATTAGAACCAGAGATACAGCTATTTTCGTAACGAGTTTTTGTGCCGCGAATTGCGTAATTTTGCCAAAATTGATATTTTGCAAAGTTTAGATGTTCATAACTTAAAAATTATAAAGCCCATGAGCCTCATTTTTGGAGTAAGCAGAGTCCTGGTAGTGACAAAATAGCCTATTTTTTTTGGGACCTGGCAGTTGTCAATAGAATGAACTGCTGAACTCCAAAAATGCCCCCCCAAAAAATTTTCCCCGTGGAAAGATTCAGAAGCAAATAGCTAATAACTTCAAACGCATGCTATTTGATCATTTTTTATCTGATTTCATTGATTTAAACTGCATTTGTCTTGTTATATAGAGATCTTTTAATTGATATGTATGAAGGTACAGTGAAAATTAAAATAGATTTTTTTTCTTTTTGTACCCCCCCCCCCCCCCTCTCTTGCAAGACCCCCACCTCCGCGTGAATTTGTTCTTATGCGTATGTTGGCAACTATTATTTAACATATTTTCTGAGATGTGATACACAATAGTGCAGACAACAGTTTGTGGACCTTAACTAGCAGTAGCATTTACAAAGGAGTCCAACTTCTCCTTGCCATTTGGTCTTTTAATGGACTTCTGCAGGGAACAGTACTTCTCATAGATTTTATCCATGCTTTTCTTGTCTAGCTGCTTGGCATTGGCTCCTAGGAAAGTCAGGACAGGCTGGCAGGTGGTTTAGGATTTTCTCTCAGTCTTCACAAACCTCACAAGATCCACAACAACTCCATTTGTGAGTGTGCCTACAACAATGAATATGAAAGGAAAAAATAAGTGCAAGTGCAACAATGCTGATCTCAACACATGACATTTATGATAAAATACTTGAGATCCATCATCCTGTAGTGTAATAAACATGACATGTAACACGCATTTAAATTAATAATAATTACTAATAATAATTAATTTTAACACATGTAAACAGTAACGTGAGTGCTAATAAAATTTTAAAACTAAAAAAGCAGTGCGTAGGCCTACCAATTCTAGTCTCTAGAAGAACAGCGTTTGTTGCTGAACGCTACTTTCGGTTTCTATAGGCCTACACGTATAAATATTACATCAATCATCGATAATCCCACAAGAAAACTACACAACTATGCGTGAATTATGGTTTTGCGAAACCTGAGAAAGAATTGTGTGACTATATGTAACGGCTAAATGTTTGCATTAAAATTAGCCGATGGTCGTATCTGAACCATCACTCGATGTTTGAACACTTCTAAGACTAATCTAACACTACATCGGTCGAACTTTCAAAAAAAAAAAAAACACGTTTCGAGGTATACATTAAACAAAACTATGGGCAATAATAATTTTATCCGAAAACCATCTGTAATTATCAAGTGTACTTACCAATTGATTATCCGATTTCGCGAAGAAATGGCGACAAACACACATCGTTAGAAGCTGACATTTTCAGATCGTCCGCCATGACAGTTCGGGTCAACCACAAAGCACGCTTGAATGGGTACTCGTCTTTTACTGGCTCGCGTCAACGGGAGGTGGATCATGTGACTAAGTTGCGTACACCATTGAAAAGGTCGAAAACCCAGCTTTCCGAATCATCTAATTTTGTTGGCATTTTTTCCACCCGATTAAAAGATATTTGCAGTTGAAGTCGTTCCTAAACTTTGACTGTGAATTTCAACGAGAAAAAAAATAACGACTAAAACAATATTTATACGAAACGAATCGTTGGCTTTTCGTCTTTTAACCTGACCTAATTTGCATATTATGAATGAACTATACAGCCCGCGAGCAGACGTTTCGTGAGGTATGTGTGTTTGTCGCTCGCGCTGCCTTCACTGGAAGGTTGAAAATGGCGATGTGCGGAGCAGCTTTTCGCTGCCGATTGCGATCGTTCTCCCTTCTCCCTCAACACAACCCATCAACAAGAACACACAAAAAGTAGATAAGTAAAACGTTCGGGTTTTATTCTTTCTTATTCATAGTTTTTTTTTACAAAAATTGAATTAAATCGCAACACAAAAATTAATTCAAAATATGCCATTTTCACCACATTTAGACCTTTCCCGCATAGCGTAATAAGAGGCTGCCGGTACCTAATTATATATATATAATATATCCTAGATATAAATACCCTAGATATAAATAACATAGATTTTAAAACATCTCATTTTGTCCTTGGTTTGAACCATAGGCATAGCAACCCGTCTTCATATTACAACTCCAAGACATGGGTAACTTGTTCTAGTTGTGTTAATTGCATGTTCACACAACCTTTCTTTCTTTTTATTTTCCCTCCCTCTTTTTGGAGGGGTGGAGATTGGGGGTGGGGGGAGTGTTAAAGGAGAATGTGATGGGTGATGGTAGTGGTCTTAGAATTGTTGTCGGAATGTTATTTCCCTTGTAAGTTGTAGGTGGTTGCTATTTTTGTTCATAATGCATGATAATTGAATATAAAAACTTCATGATAATGAACACCCATCTATTATCTATGATCCCAGCCTACCTAAGGAAAAGAACTGTCCCAGCCTACCTAAGGAAAAGATCCTTGATCTATATTATTAAACTGCCATTGAGCTCCCATTCTCAACCTCATTGCATAAATATATCCGATATAAACCATCAATAACTAATCATCTAATGATAATGTAATTATTCATATTATGATATAATATTTAATACATTGCATCCACTGTGTGGCATTCAAAAGGAGAACACCGACATTCAAACTATGCCCATGTCACAAACAGCCCACTAGTTTTAAAATGCTGCACAAATTTCCCTGAGGCATGAAAGGCTCTGTGTGTCTGCTGGGCAAAACCTGTCCATACACACAACGGATCAATAAGATGACATCACCTGACTGACTGGTCCTCTCCAGCACACCTTTCTTACTCCCTAACGCTGACAATTGGCACAGCCCCAACTTCCCTTCCTCCAACAATTATTCATTCTCAAAAGAAATTGAAATAAAACAAATAAACACAATATAATTTTTTTTTTAACAACAAAAAAAAAAACAGTCTACAGTCACTGAAAAACAGCAAGACTTGCAAGGCAACAGTTTGGTCTTTCTATTTTTAGTCTACCGCTAGGCTGAGGTTGAAAGAATGCACTCAACCAGAAGATTGGACAGGTGTGTCTTCTTTCAGCACTCAATACAATCTATATTAAGTAGGTGTATTGCTGTAAATGACACAATAACTATCTAGAAGCAAGAGTGTGGTGAGATGACTGAAGATGCAGCTCGTCTGTCATCAACATCAAATTCTGTTTAGGTTGAATTCTAGCAGACCTATAAAACTGCTTAACTTCTTTAGTTCTTAAGTCACTTTAACTGAAGTGCCAATAGACACAACATCCCCTAAGTCACTTAAACTTAAGTACTCATTAATGAACTAAGGTAGTAAGGATCCTAAATCAAATGCAAAGTATGCCATCACATGACTCTAAAAGAGCAAAGAGATACCCGACTAGCAAGTTTCTCAGTGTCATTCCTACAACCCTAGGGCCTTTCTTTCAGATACAATGATACAGGCAGAAATGCCTGCACCTGAAATGTTCAGTGTGATTCACAGCAGCTGCCAACCAGTTGCATTCCTACATAGCTCCCCATTATTGTGGGCTGCATCAGCATGTATTACACAGTCAGTTATTACAAGTGCATGCAGTTATTGCTACTGCTAGCTATGTTATGTATGTAGTGTGCATCCTAGGCCCAGGCTGGTTTTGACTATTAACTGAAGAACTGTTGAATTTAGATCCTACAAATAACACAATCAGGGAGAGGCAGCAAGAGAAAGAAACAGAAAAAGATCTCATAAGTGGAGCGGATGAAGAGGAAGAGGTTGGGAAATGAGTGGATCAGGGGGGTCATGGGGAAGAGGGAGAGAGATAGAGAGAAACAGGACAGAGAAGGAAAGAGAAAAAGGAAAACTGAGAAAGGGAACCAGGCCTGCTCCAGTCCACCAGCCTTTGATGAAGGTTAATTTGTCTGCCTCACTGGCATACAGGTGAATGTATGACATCGTTCGACAGCAGAACAACTACTACTAAGACTATTAACTAACAATCAACGACACTGACAATACTGATCTGTAATCATCATGTATCAAGGAACCTAGCTCCCTGATCTAACAATCCATTACATGGTCATTAGAAAGAGGCATTTCAGCATGTTATATAATGTTAATTATTTATTTTATTACTTCAAACTAACATTTATTAGATAGGTAACTTACCTGCAACAATTGGCTTAGCAGTGGCTGTATACACATATTCTTGGGTTACGTTAGGTTTCAGAACTTTGTCATACATAAACACTTTCCCCTGAAATAAATAATACAAATCTTTCTCAGTTTCTGAACAAGTATGCCAGCCAATAAATAGGCAATAACCACAATTTTCTCCCAACATTAAAAAGGGGTTCCCAGTATAAATATAATAACATAATAAAATTAAACTAATCAAATGTAAATTTTATGAGGCTGAAGTAGGTTGACAGATTTTGATTTTTTATTTCTGATGGGCATGTCATGATGTTGAAAAAAAAGTGCATTATTATTAAAAAGAATTAATAAGAATAATAGTATTAATAGTACTAGGTCTAAAGATCTAATGCCAGGGATCGCACTATCCTTTTCAAGACCATGTGTGGCATAGGTAAAATCTGGGAAAAAATGTGTACGGCAAGAATAATTTTGCTTTACAGTACCACAAAACATAAACAACAACAATAAAACTGCAATTTCTGCATCTTCACAATCAACAATGTACTTGACACCTCTTTTACCGTCTTCTCCTGGCATTGTGTGGAAGGACCCCGGAGTAAACTTTTCAGCCTGACTCCTAATATTGAAAAAATTAGACTTCTCAGCCTAACTCATAAGATTTTTAAAAAATTGCTAAATTTTGTTGAAATAATAATTGTTCATTCATAGCTTGGTAAGTGACTGTAACTAGAGTAGGTGGACAGGATAATTTTTTTCATAAACCTTGTTGTTTTATAGTAGCGACAGTGACAGAATGAAAATGGGAACACATCGCTATATAAGCCACAATAATCATCTACACATAATTATTAGGAATTCCAATCATTATTCTCACCCCAATCGACATGGAATCATCAGTTGGGAATTTGAGAATGAACTTGCTGCCGGCCTTTTCCTCTGAAGAATTAAGTGGCCGAACACGGCAAACAACCTTGATATTGCACTCGTCCGCCATGATTTGACGGCTCTGAGAAACGGCCGACTACACTGATGACACGAAATGGATTTCAATAACACAACATCAGCAGCATTGAACTAGAGTCTGCATCACATTATCCACATCTGTCAAGACCTGTAACAACAATAAAACATCGTCTTTCAATTTGCCAATTGCACAGTTTCAGAACAGCCAGGTGTTTTATTCTCGTTCTATAAACACTTCACTAAAGTCAATAATCACCTATAACTATATTTAAACAATGAAATTCACACTTGATTGCAGCCTGTCTGCGTGCTACTTTCTCATCGATTCATTGAGTCGGCCATTTTCATCAGGCCGTCGCAAATGCATCATGGGAAGTGACGTCATCAATATTCTCCTCCTCCAGTTTGTGACCTTATGTCGCACCTGTAACTTTTTTTCCCCATTTTTACTCCGTGGAATGATACGATTTGTTTTTTTATTACGCTACTATCTTTTTCTTTTCTTTTCTTTTTTTTTTAATTCTGCAGGTATATTGACAAAATTAAATAACGTTGGTATTAAATGAATGCATGGACTGAAAGCGCTTAATAACTTCATAATTATTTAAAATCAAAATTATAATGCTTGAACTTACTAGAAAGATTGCAGAAGCGGGTTGAAAATTTTGTTTTTAAAAAATCCCTCAGTAAAAGATCGTGTAATAATGTTTTGGAACATTTAGGTGTTGGCAATCTCATATTTTATGGACATAATTTAAATGATTCATATAATAAAGGAATAGTGTAAATATTATCAAGAATTAATTTAAATGTGTCGATCAATGGAGACAGAATTATATTTTTATGCAAAAATTAATTAGCCTCCACATTACTCATTTTTTTTATATATATTTTAAATATAAATAATTTACTTTTGTTTATTTGTATGTTTAAAAATTGTTTGTTGTTGTTGTTGTTGTTTGTGTGTGTGTTTTAAAGTCTAATTTAGTGGGTAAGTTAAAATTACACAATTAGTACTATAAGTTAATGAGTATAAGGTACTACAGATCATCAACTTGGATTTTTCCCCTGGAATCGCCGTGTCCTAGATATTCTCTACTCTTTGATACTCTCAGCCGAGCGAGTCAGAAAAGGGGGACGTTACTCCGCTGCACAAAAGTCTACTTTCATTTCCGGTTGCTGTGATAACGTTGTTTAGTTTGATGAATGTAGGTAATTTGGTTGCGAAATTTTTATGATCATGGGTGATTGTTTTCAAATCAGAAAATGGCCAGTAAGCTACTACTTAAACGAGAAGAAAAGATGGGTGAATGGACATTTGAGCTGCACACATCTAGCCGTTTCATTCAAGCCCGATGATCCATTTAATGATATCCAACATGGAGTGGTTGATCAACATAAAGTAGCAGAGATTTCAAAAACTGACGGTAATTTACCGTCTTCAGACATTGTTATCAAATATCACAATATCAAGAAAATCCATAAATCTGTATCAATGCTGATTTATCCAGCTGTAACTTTGGAAACACATGATGGCATCGTTCATTGGTTTTCTTCATTACCTGATCGTCACAGTATTTACAACGTACTGCACCATTTTGCAAGCCGTAATCTCACAGGAACCATAGACAATGAGAGCAAGAAACATGTGAAGGGACTACTCGAACAACAAGAATTGGTCAGAAACTACTTCAGAGTATTGATGATTCAGAGGCTACTTTAGCTGCAGCAGCTGCAGACCTTCACGGCCAGGGTCGACAGCTGGATAGGGCCAGCATTGCTTTACAAGAAATACATGAAGACTTGGATGTCGCTGAACGACTATTGTCAGGGCTGAACACCTACTTAGGGCGGTGGACACTCCCTCCTGAATACAAACAAGTGGAGCTTGTACACATTGATAAAGGTAAACATGGGTATGACATAACAGTAGTAAAACTAAAATTCCCCACCCCCCACCCCCCCTCTTCCCTTGTTGTATAACTCCACATCTCTCATCCATCTGTTTTGACATTATAATGTGGACTTGAAAAACTTACAAGGGTGTAAACATAGTCATTGACATGATGTAGGTACATTCCCACAATTACTTTAGTTTTGACCATCACATTTTATTTTCATAAAAAGAGTTACATGTCATAGTTTGAGAACAATATCATAAAATATTGGAGACTTGTTCACAAGACTTGGTAAATTCTGCTTAGTCCTACTATGAGGCTTCAGTGATAGGTGATGTTCAAGGTCCAATAGAAGGTCTACGTAACCAATTTTTTAACCGTTTGAATTGATAATTTGAATACTCAACATTTTTGTGAAAGTATTTGCTTGTTTCTAAGCTGTTTTCTTATTTACTATGGCTTCTGTGTAGGTGACATCCCAGTGGATCAGGACGTTGAAGTGTTGAGTTCACAACTGAGCAAGGAGCAGTGGCAGACACAGCAATTGAGCATCATGCGCATCGCACAAACAGGGCTGGTATTGCTGGACACACGTCAGCGCTTGCAGCAAAGCCTTCACTGGTCAGAACTGTCACGCGTCTATATTGTCAGCCCGTGGGAAGTGATCCTTAGCAAACACATTATGGGTCACGCTGATGTCATCGTGTCCATTGTGGGTTCTGAATTACTGCCTTTGTTGCAAATTCTCCACCTCAAAGTCCCTCATCTCGTGGACTTTCAGAAGATTCCAGCCAATGTTATCAAACCATCAGATAACACCAAGTCAGGTATTGTGCAATTTTTAAACTGTTCTTTATTGAAGCTTCTGTTTGACACAGTTCAGTTTGTTGTTTGTCATGGGAAAATGGGTAGAGAGAGAGAGAGAGAGAGATGTTTTTAAAAAAATTACCTTTGTTATCGATGATCAGTGAAATACTTGTTTATCTTTTTTTTTTCTTTTTTTTTTGTCCTCAGGGTACAGCAGAGTCACTGGTATGAACAACAGCAAGGCTCAGGAACAGACTACACCCATGCAACTGTGTGATGGGAAGGTTAAAGGGGACACCAAAGACTCACCTTTATCTAATGGTCAAGTACAGAGCAAGCAGATGGTTGAAGAAGCAGTGACTGATGAAGAGTTGCTTGCCTTGCACAGTAAGCTGGGAGGGCTGAAGATGATGGCTGGTGCAGTGGGAGAAGAGCTAGAGTCACAGAGCAAATCACTGGACAGCATGATCTCGTCAACTGACCGAGCCGATGCACGCGTGACTGCGGCTAATCGACATATTAAGCGCCTCATGTGATTTCTATTTTATTCACAAACAAGGCACTGGAAACAGACTGAGCTGACAAAGCACCTCTCAGAACTTTGTGGTTTTTGTTTATTTTTTTTAAGGTAAAAACTCGAATTGCTAAGCTTTTAACTCTTTCACCACCAGCTGTCTAGATTCACAGACATTCCCAGTGCCAGCTGTCTGGAACCGCAGACAGTGCTTGCGCTATTTACAACAACACATCATATATTCACTAGAATCTGTATACGGCAGAGCCAAAATCAGGTTTTTGCGACATTTTCTAATGGAAGAGAACTCGGCCACATGGGTAGTCTCGTCGCAGAAATGTCACTTGGGTGCTCTCCTTAAAATCACCATTAATGCAACATTGGCAATGAAAGGGCTAAAGTCATTAGCTTTTCTTCCTGCTATGTCTTTAGAAAAGACTACCTTTCACTGCATTAAGACACTTCTTGAGGAGAGTTTTCACATGATGAGCTAACAGTTAAAAAGTGTTCAGTTAACAATTTTTATGTTCTCATCATTGATGAATGTGCATGTGTATATCTTGGGTGAGTTTGGGTGTGTAAATGAGGACTGAGAGAGTTAGTTAGTCATTGTTTATAGGATGCATCGGACTGCAAAGAGCCAAATCAGGACCACAACTTGGTTGAAAGAGGAATCACCCCTGATACGCATAAAACAACACTGATCTGCTGAAACAACTCTAATGGTAACGCTGAAGGCACTCCTCCAGCCGTAAATGCTCATTGTTCTTTCTCGTCTCTAATCTGTTATATCAATACTATCCTCTTTGCTAGACCAGTAACCTACCTTTTTTCTTGAAAACTCCCAAAGCTCCTCATTTGTGTACGGGGTCTGTTAGGTAAGCTTGGGGATATTGGACGCTTTCTGCCAAATGGTCACTAGCGCTTTCTATGCTATTATTATTTAGCAATGTAGGAATTTTTAATATATTTGTTTTGTTAGTATTTCATAATGAGTTTATATTCAAATTTTTTTGTGTGTAAATGGTAGTTCAATAAATTAGAGTAAAGCTTCAGCATCCCTTTTTACCATTAGGGTTGTTTCTGCAGATCTTTTCTATACGGATTGGGGGTGAGTCCTCTTTCAACCAAGTTGTGGTCCTGCTTCGGCTTTTTGCAGTCCGATGCATCCTATAAACAATGACTAACTAACTCTCTCAGTCCTTTTTTACACACCCAAACTCAGACTAGTTATGCACATCAATGTTCATCAATCAATCAAAAAATATTCAACAATGATGAGAACATGAAAATTGTCCTGCTTCGGCTCTTTGCAGTCCACTGGACCCTATAAACAATGACTAACGAACTAAAATTCATTCATGTCTTGATTGTGCAGTCTCTTACAAAGTCTTGTATGCTTGACCCATTGCCAACCCCTCTTGTGAAACATAACCTTGCTGATCTTGTACCTTTGATTTCTGCTATTGTAATTGCTTCTCTTACTTCAGGTACTGTCCCAAAGCAGTTTAAACAGGCAGTTGTGACACCGTTATTGAAAAAGAACTGGACCTGACAGTGATGTACTAAACAATTATAGACCTGTATCTAATGTTCCATTTATTTCCAAGATTCTGGAGAAGGTTGTGTTAAAACAGTTACAAGATCATCTATCTCAAAACAGTCTTCTAGAAACCCACCAATCAGCATACAAGAAGAATCATAGTTGTGAGACTGCTGTTCTCAGTGTCCTTGATTGTTTATTTAGACAGGCTGATGAGAAGCCTGTTTCTCTTGTAGCATTGTTAGATCTGAGTGCTGCATTTGAAACCACATACTTCTAGAGAGATTGCGCACTACATTTGGTTTCAGAGGGACTGTTCTTGAGTTGTTTTCCTCGTACCGCTCTGATCGTTACCAGTCTGTTGTCATTGATTGAAATACCTCTACTCCTAGTCCCCTGTTATGCGGAGTCCCTCAGGGCTCTGTGCTCGGTCCTGTTTTGTTTTTGTTGTACTCCCAACCACTATCTAATGTAATCACAGCCTGCAACTGCGTGTTCCACAAATACGCACATGATACAGAACTGTCAAAGAGTGGTCAGGCTGATGACTTCCCTTCTGTTGTGTCTGAAGTAGAAACATGTATTGACAGTGTCCAGGCTTGGATGAATAGCAACAGGTTGATGCTTAACCCTGACAAGAGCGAGGTTATACCTGTAGGCTCATCTTCCAGTCTTAAACTGATCAGCAGCGATTCTGCAAACATTGGCGGCAGCACCATCCCATTTAGTAATATTGTTTGTTATTTGGGTTTCAAGCTAGATAGTTCTTTGTCCATGCATGACCACATCAGTACCATCTGTCGTGTGTCCTTTTTTGAGCTTCGGCATATTGCATCCTTGAGGCAGTTTCTTTCGTGGGATGCATGCACACAGTTGGTCAGCGCTTTTGTGACATCCAGACTTGATTATTGTAATTTAATTCTAGCTGGTCCCCCCATTTATGAAGTTAGCCGACTGCAGCATGTACAGAACTGTGCTGCTCGGCTTGTGCTTAAAAAACGGAAGCGTAATCATGTCACGCCTCTTTTAATACAGCTCCACTAGCTCCCTGTCAAGTTCCGCATTGAATACAGAATTGCTGTCCTAGCTTTCCGTCACTTCGACCAGTCACTTCCACCATATCTGTCTGAGGTACTCACTACATACACTACAACCCGTTTTTTGCGCTCATCAGATGAAAAACTGTTTAAAACGCCCATCGTTGGCTTAAAACAGTTGGCGAGCGGTCATTTAGTTTTCAAGCACCCAAGGTTTGGAATGCGCTGCCTGCCAGTTTAAGACATTGTACAGACCTTGTTTCCTTCAAGAGCTGCTTCAAAACGCACTTGTTCCGCAAGGCGTTTTCTGTGTAAATAGTATGAACAGTAATAATACTTTCTCAATGATGCTGTACATGATGTAGTGCGAATGTTGTGATGATGCATACGAACGATGTGTGTAAGCGCATTGAGTTGTTATTGTAATGAAAAATGCGTTGTATAAATGCAATTTATTATTATTATTATTATTAAGCGAGCGTTGTGGCCAAGTGGTCTAAGGCGGGACTAACTTGCCTTGTCCACAGGCCAGAAACCAATGGCGCCTGACAGGTGTGGGTTCGATCCTGCATCGGGGCGTTATGTTTCTCCGAATATTATTTACTTTCGACTCGGGCAACGTCTCGGGGGTTTTCTCCGGGTACTCCGGTTTGCTCCCCCAGCAAAATTTCAAAATATTTTCAAAAATTTAAAGAATTTCTAAATTTCAAAAATCACATTTAATGTTAGGTAGGTTGGGTTTGGGCGCGCCACAGGCTGCGACTACGTCTTCCACATGGGGAGGCGGCCCAGAATTTCCCGATAAAAAGGGACAATAAAGCATTAAAATCTAAAAAAAAAAAAAAATCTAAATTATTAAAATGAGAATGACAGAAACAGTGGGAATTTAAAGCACTAAATTTCCATTTGTCCTACTATTTATATGTCGGCTTAATACAGTTGGCGAGTGGTCTTTTAGTTTTCAAGCACCCAAGGTTTGGAATGCGCTGCCTGCCGGTTTAAGAAATTGTACACGACCTTGTTTCCTTCAAGAGCTGCTTAAAAACGCACTTGTTCCTCAAGGCATTTTTTGTGTAAATAGTATGAACAGTAATAATACTTTCTCAATGATGCTGTACATGATGTAGTGCGAATGTTGTGATGATGCATACAAACGATGTGTGTAAGTGCATTGAGTTGTTATTCTAATGAAAAATGAGTTGTATAAATGCAATTTATCATTATTATTATTATTATTATTAAAATGAGAATGACAGAAACAGTGGGAATTTAAAGCACTAAATTTCCATTCGTCCTACTATTTATACAGAAACCCCCAGCATCCCCATGGGGTTGAGAATTAAGAGAAAGCGTGTGTTTTGAATGCTTGGTTGTGAGTTCACCCCTGTTGGGTGCCGAGGTTTTATGTATAAATAGTATCCCCACTTTGTAGAAATTTAGTGCTTTAAATTACTACTGTTTCTGTCATTCTCATTTGTTCTTTCTCTTTCCTAATCTGTTCTCTCAATCTTTGATCTTCTTTGCTAGATCAGTGTTACACTGTTGTTGTTTTTTTTATCAATAGTTGATTCAGCCCCGATGCTTGAATCCTTATAAGTGTAACTCAGATTCGTTTATCCACGCAACCTGTTCACTCAGCAACAAGGCAGGAGTCGTCGTATGAAGTTTTCCAACTTTATTCAGCGTGCATCAACAACTGCATACAATCGCTCAATCGCTTTTTTCACTTTTCACTTTTTCAACTTTTTCCACTTTCACTCTTTCACTTTTTGAACTAACTCTTTTGAAACAGAGTGGCACTTATATAGTTTCTCTATACTCAAGAGAAAGTTCGAACATTCCTGCGTGAAGCAATTACAGCCAATCAGAATAAAATTCGTCACCGGAACTATGCACTGTCTTACGTCATATATAACTTTATTTAGGTTAGAAGAATCTCGTAGCTACCTATCCTATCCTGTCCCGTAACCCGAAGGTCGTAGGGGCACCATAGATGATCGTTTAACCAGCATACTCCATCTTTCTCTGTCCTCAGCAGCCCTGATGGCTTCGCTCAGTGTCAAACCAGTCCATTCTCGAATGTTGTCCTCCCACCTCTTTTTCGGTCTCCCTCTTCTTCTACCTCCTTGCACTGTGCCTTGCAGAATAGTCTTTGCAAGGTCTGATGATCTGGTGACAAGGCCATACCATCGGAGTTTCCGTTTCTTCACCATTGTGAGCAGGTCATCGTGTTGTTCAATGGCTTGTGTGATGGTCTGTCGGACTTCGTCGTTGGTGATGTGTTGGGTATAGGAAATGCCCAGAAGTCTTCTGTAGCACCTTATCTCCATGATTTGTATTCTTCGTTGGAGATCTGCTGTGAGGGTCCATGCTTCGCAAGCATATAGGAAGATAGAGATGACAAGGGAGCGCAGCAGTCTTACTTTGGAATGTAGACTGATGGTCCTGTCTTTCCAAATGGGCTTCAACCTTGTCAGGGCAGCAGTTGTTTGTGCGATCCTGGAGAAAACTTCCTGTCGGGACCCATTGTCTGATACAATGGCTCCTAAGTATTTGAAGCTATGCACTGTGTTGAGGGATTGGCCTTGGACTTTGATGTCCGTGTTGATGCCATTGGTGTTGTTGGTCATCATTTTGGTCTTCTCTGCACTTATTTCCATTCCATAGGCTTTGGAGGTGGTGTCAAGCCTCTGTACCAGCTGTTCAAGTTCTTGTTCCTCTCCAGCCAATCCATCAATGTCATCTGCAAAACGAAGATTGGAGATTGCTCTACCCCCTAAGCTGACTGTGTCTTCATGGTCTGCAAGAGCATCTGACATGATGCGCTCTAGGAAGATGTTGAAGAGTGTTGGAGAGAGTAGGCATCCTTGACGCACACCGATTGTTGTTTTCCAACTTTATTTAGCGTGCAGCAACAACTGCATACAATCACTCAATCGCTCAATCGTAGCTACCACTACATTTATCTACATGCTTCGATTGATAGTAAACAAGTAATTCTAGAAAATTCTCCAATAATATATCGACCAACGAAAATTATCAACATGATACAAAACTTCTTCTAACAACAACGCAACATCAAATCAAAGGTAAATACACTGTTATTGCATACTTTGCAAAACAAAATGATCGGATCTATCGTGCACGTCTCAAATGTAACAATCAGTCACCTCATTTTTTTCTGGAAAACTCTTCCCAAACTCCTCATTTGTGTATGGGGTCTGTTGGGTCAGCTACGGGATATTGGATGCTCTCTGCCAAATGGTTACTAGGGCTTTCTATGGTATTATTATTTAGCAGTGTAGGCATTTTATATGTATGTTTTGTAATGTTTTATAATGATGTTTATATTCTATTTTGTTTTTTGTAAATAGGGGTTCGATAAATTAAAGTACAGCCTCAGTGTCCCCTGCATGGGATGCAGTTTTTTTGTAAAGTGACCAGCTAGTAAAGTGCCTTCAATGTTACCATTAGGGTTGTTTCAGCAGATGTTTTATACAGATCAGGGGTGAGCTCTCAACCAAGTTGTGGTCCTGATTCAGCTCTTTGCAGTCCCCTGGACTCTATAAACAATGACTAACTAACTAATTAACTTGGTTGTAAGTTCAATTTCTTGACTAACTTGGTTGTGAGTTCACTTTCTTCCTGCATCTGCTGGTTTCAATGTTTGCATCTCAATACAAATCAGAAGATGTCTCTTAGTCAACATTTCTGAATAGATTGTTAAAATGTGCATGTTTTCGACAGTTGTATTCCAATTTACAGTGTAAATGTGCTCACACAGTCTTGAACTTTTAAACATAAAGTAGCATTGTGTGCTTTTAGAACTTAAAATGTCAACATTTCAAATATAAACTTGGGAAAATATAATTTCTGAGTATGTTCATCATGAGATGATTTTTGCCATTTTGTAATTTTGAAATTTGACTGTCTTTCATTTGCTTTTGCATGGAATTGCAGAGATACTGTATTTGCCATTATATGAAGTGCACTGTTATTTCTGTACAGTTTAAGGTCAATATGAATATATGTTAGATTGTAACTGTGTAATTCTAACGTGTACAAAATATGTGCAAGGTTTAATAAATGTTTCAGTTAAAAAAAATATTTGTTTTATGTCAGTATGTAAGTAAAGTAACAAACTTCTCCTTGTAAATTTGTAGCATTTGTTTGTTTGTTTGTGTGGGTGTGGGTGTGTGTGTGTTAGTGAGTGTGTGTGTGTGTGAAAAGCACATTTCTTGATTTCAATGTGTTTTGCATCATCAATATTCTTACAGAATTATTATAATGTACTGTTGCATCTTCTTTTGGTGGTTTTTGTAAACCGCTGTTGATTTGTTGAAATTTTCAGTAACAGGTCTGTATTGGTGCAGTAAATGTGGCGTTGGAGTAGCGTAGTGGCTGGGATTGTGGCTCAGTCATCTTGGCCTCAGACGATGAACCTAAGGCACCAAGTTGACCATTTGAGTTAGCAATGCGGGCATTTTTATATCTATGTGTTTTGTTGATATTTTATAATGATATTTATATTCTATTTTGTTTTTGCAAACGGGGGTTTAATAAACTAGAATATACCCTCAGCGTCCCCTGCGTGGGATGCCTTTATTGTAACCAAGTTTATTCAACCAAGTTGTGGTCCTGATTCGGCTCTTTGCAGTCCGCTGGACCCTATAAGCAATGAGTAACTGACTGTAACATTTGTTTTTAGCAATCTTTGTGGACAGGGATGATCCAGTGGTCGAGGCAAAATCCTGATGAGCATACACTATATATTTGTAACAATCTCTGCGGTTGTGTGTATGGGTGTACTTTTTTTTTCCCCCTTAATTTTCAGACTTAAATAGAAATACTTTAAAATAGTCGGGTACAATTGTTGTTCAGTTAGTCAGTCGCTCCAAAATTTAACTTTTTAAAATAAAAAATCCAAAACTCACTTTTTGCCTTTTTTCCAGGACTGAATCGAAATTCATTATTATTTTTACTTTTCAGATAATTTAACTGCTGCTAAACATGTTCAATTATTTTTTGTTGTACTTTCTCAAAGGTCAAGGTCATTGTGCTTTACCATTTTCTGAAAATGTTTTGCGTTGTTATCTATTAAAAAAAAAAAAAAAAAGCTTTGCCGATTTTGGATAGGTGTTTTTTTTTTTTTTTTTTTTTTTTTTTTTTTTTTTTTTTTGTTGGGGGGGGGGGGGGGGGGTTGTTTTGTTTTTAACCTAAGTGTTGTGTCTGGAAATACATTTGAATGACGTGCTGTCTTTGTTGTTTTTTTTTATGTGTAAGAGAGGGTAAATGGGGTTAAATATGCACAAGGATCTGTCATGTTTGATTTACCTAATTTTCCTTCATGTGCATTATATATGTAATGTTCATGATATTATTATATAGCAAAGGCATGTTTGTGTGAGTGTGCGTGTCTTCTTTTGTGTGTGTTTGCATTGGGTTAGGCTTGGCCATTGCTTGGTCAACAGGATATTATTTGAAAATACTGGAATATTATTTACATTGTACAGTAGGGCATTCTAATGAGCTTGCAGTTACAACAGAGCTCGTCTTTTTCCCCTGGTATCTTTCTGTCCCTGTCTACCTGTCTCTCTCTTTCTCCCTCCCTCTCTCTTCCTCTCCCCCCTTTCTCCCCCCTCTCCCGCCCCCCCCCACTTTTTCCTACGTGGGAGTGCCGGGGGTTTCTGTATAAATAGTATCCTCACTTTCTGGAAAATTAGTGCTTTAAATTCCCACTGTCGCTGTCTTTCTCCTTTGTTCTTTCTCCTTCCTACTCTGTTCTATCAATCTATTATACTATCTTCTTTGCTAGACCAGTCACCTACCGTTTTTCTTCAAAACTCTTCCCAAACTCCTCATTTGTGTAGGCCTATGAGGTCTGTTGGGTTAGCTTGGGAATATTGGACGCTTTCTGACAAATGGTCACTAGGGCTTTCTATAATATTATTATTTAACAATGTAGGCATTTTATATGTATTGGTTTTGTTGATATTTTATAATGATGTTTATATTCTATTTTGTTTTTGTAAAAGAGGGTTCGATAAATTAGAGTATAGCCTTAGTGGGATGCCTTTATTGTAAAGTGATCGGCTGGTGGAGTGCCTTCGATGTTACCTCTAGGGTTGTTTCAGCGTATTTTTTATATGGATCAGGCGTGAGTTCTCTTTCAACCAAGTTGTGGCCCTGATTCGGCTCTTTGCAGTCTGCTGGACCCTGTCAAGAATGAATAACTATCTTCCCCCTCTCCCACCCCCCTTTCTCTCTCTCTCTCTCTCTCTCTCTCTCTCTCTCTCTCTCTCTCTCTCTCTCTCTCTCTCTCTCTCCCCTTACCCCCAAACCCCTAACCCTGCAATCCAAACCCGACTCCCTTCAACTCCGCCTTTCTTTACGAGTACCTTCTCTAAATGTTGTCTTCGTCCTTCGTAATTCTTCTGTTTGAATAGCATAGACTAGGCCTAGTTTGTCGAAATAAGTTATTGTCTGCAGTAAATTGGCTGTCGTGCATTTATGCGTTTTGCATTTACATTCTCTGTCTCTGCACCTGTTATTTCGGCAGTGGCCGTTTGTATTTTTCCAGACTTAGAACTATACTCGTATCTGGAACAGCGGAAGTACTTTGAAATAGTCGGGAATCAGGACGAGCCAAAATGTCGGTCTGTCGTTCGATCTGTCGGTTTCTTGGAAGCCATAGCTCAAAACTCACTGAACGGATTTTGACCAGACTTCATAAGAACCTTTCATAGGGAGGTGGCCTAGCTGCCTCCCGTGCGTCCTATTTGCTCTACCGCAAAGTCAAGATCCCTGGAGCCATTTTGTTGCTACACGCGTTTTGCTAAATATTTCAAAAACTGCTGAAGCAATTTTGTTGAATTTTAAGCTTACATGGACTTAAAATCACGGACCATCCTTCAGTAGCAGTCTGATTTTCGGTCATTTGGTCGATTCATCGCACCAAATGATACTTTTTTTTTCTGTTCAAAACACACTTTTTTTTATCTTATTTCAAGAATAACTTGAACCGAAATGTATCATTTTTACTTTGCGGATACTTTAACTACTGCTAAGCATGTTAGATCATTTGCATTTGAACTCTCTCAAAGGTCAAGGTCATTATACGTCACCTTTTTTCGAAACACGTTTTGCGTTTATCTAAAAATGATGTAAAAAATAGCGTCATGATCACACGAAGATATTTGTCCCTTGTAATCTCCATCTTCCTATATATATGCTTGCGAAGCATGGACCCTCACAGCAGTTGTACAACGAAGAATACAAAGCATGGTGTTGAGGTGCTACAGAAGATTTCTGGGCATTTCCTATACCCAACACATCACCAACGACGAAATCCGACAGACCATCAGATTCACACAAGCCATTGGACAACACGATGACCTGCTCACAGTGGTGAAGAAACGGAAACTCAGATGGTATGGCCACGTCACCAGATCATCAGGCCTTGCAAAGACCATTCTGCAATGCACAGTGCAAGGAGGTAGAAGTAGAGGGAGACCGAAAAAGAGGTGGGATGACAACATTCGAGAATGGACTGGTTTGACACTGAGCGAAGCCATCAGGGCTGCTAATGACAGAGAAAGATGGAGTATGCTGGTTAAACGATCATCTGTGGTGCCCCTACGACCTCCGGGTTACGGGACAGGATAGGATAGGAATTGTAATTATCCCTTGATAATTGTACTTTTCCTATGATATTTGTAATTATCTCATGATATTTGTAATTATCTCATGATATTTGTAATTATCAGGTTTTGGCGCTAGGACGGCGTGGCACATACTGATAATTAGTAATTAACAGCTGTGGATTACCGGTATCTCTGTAAATTACACAGAACAGGTGTTAATTTCAATTATCTCGGGAAAATGGTAACTCTCGGGTTTGGGGCTCGTAGATCATAAAAATTAGCTTAGGCGATGTGGATAATTTTGGGTTTGCAGATAGTGGCCTATCATGCCACGTGTTCCCTTTTCTTCTTTAGGATATAGCCTAGTCACAACACCATCAAAACACCCCCCTGTGGAGATGCCGGGGGTTTCTGTATAAATAGTATCCCC
This sequence comes from Oncomelania hupensis, assembly GCA_036898135.1. Classification (NCBI taxonomy): domain Eukaryota; kingdom Metazoa; phylum Mollusca; class Gastropoda; order Littorinimorpha; family Pomatiopsidae; genus Oncomelania; species Oncomelania hupensis. The sequence goes on along the minus strand of CM072511.1, from coordinate 27,024,703 downwards.
GCTTTCTGGAAATGTATTGCTTGAAATTCCCACTGTCGCTGTCATTCTCCTTTGTTCTTTCTCGTTCCTACTCTGTTCTATCAATCTACTTACTATACTATCTTCTTCTTCGCTAGACCAGTCACCTACCTTTTTCTTTTTTTTTTTAAAAGCTCTTCCGGGACAAAAACTCCTAATTTGTGTGTGAGGTCTGCTTTATCAGCATGGGAATATTGGACGCCAAATGGTCACTAGGGCTTCGTATGCTATTATTATTTAGCAATGTAGGCATTTTATATGTATGTGTTTTGTAGATGCCGTATTTTATAATGATGTTTGTATCCTATTTTGTTTTTGTAAACGGGGGTTCAATAAATTAGAGTATAGCCTCAGCGTCCCCTGCGTGGAGTGCCTTCAGTGTTACCACTATACTAGGGTTATTGTCAGCTGATCTTTTATGCGGATCAAGGGCGAGTTCTTTTTCAGCCAAGTTGTGGTCTTGATTTTGTGGTCCTGATTCGGCTCTTTGCAGTCAGCTGGACCCTGTAAGCAATGAATTACTAACTAACCACCAAAACAATTACTACTTTTTAAAATGCTACTTTTCTTTTCGACTCTGTGTGCGAGTGTCTGGAAATACCTTTAAATGGCTTGCCATCTTGTTCTCCGGGCTTTCACTTTTTGTTCTTCTGTAATTTTGTTGTTTTTATTATTGTTTATGTCTTGTGGATGAGGTGCCTCATGAAATCAATTTGTTATTTTTTTTTATTGACATATATATTGTTTTTTTTTTCAAATTTAGATCTGAATTCTCTCTCTCTCTCTCTCTCTCTCTCTCTCTCTCTCTCTCTCTCTCTCTCTCTCTCTCTCTCTCTCTCTCTCTCTTTCGCTCTCTCTATCTTTCTCTCGCTCTCCCCGCCCCCTCCCCACTCGTCCCTTCTTTTTGTTAAAGCATTGTATTTGAGTTCACTTTGCTGTTTGACTTTGCAATCCCCTACCTGAAGGAAATAGGTAGACTGTTCAGCTGTCTGATAAGAGATATGTATAGATATACGAGGCACCCCCGTTGGGGTGCCGGGGGTTTCAGTATAAATAGTATCCCCACTTTCTGGAAATTTAGTGCTTTAAATTCCCACTGTCGCTGTCTTTCTCATTTGGTTTTTCTCATTCCTGCTCTGTTCTATCAATCTGCTATACTATCTTCTTCTTAGCTAGACCAGTCACCTACCTTTTTTCTTGATAACTCTTCCGGGACAAGACTCCTTATTTGTGTGTGAGGTCTGTTGGATTAGCTTGGGAATATTGGACGCTTTCTGCCAGGTGGTCACTAGGGCTCCTATGATGTTATTATTTAGCAATGTAGGCATTTTAATGTATGTATTTCGTTGATAATTTATAATGATGTTTGTATTCTATTTTGTTTTTGCAAACGGGGGTTCGATAAATTAGAGTATAGCCTCAGCGTCCCCTGCGTGGGATGTCTTTATTATAAAGTGACTGGCTGGTGGAGAGCCTTCAGTTTTACCACTAGGGTTGTTTCGGCAAATCTTTTACGCGGATCAGGGTTGTCTGGTCCTGATTTGGCTCGGAAGAGTCCGCTGGACCTAAAGCAGTAATCATGTAATGTAATGTGATATACGAGGCACGGTGGCCGAATGGTTAGAGCGTTGGCTTGCGGATCGGAAGGTCCCAGGTTCGAGCCCTGGCCGGAGCATTGTGTTGTGTCCTTGGGAAAGACACTTTACTCCCGTTTCCCACTCCTTCAGATGAGAGTATAAACCGAGGTCTAGTCTGTGTCGCATACATTCCATAACGGACTTTAAAGATCCTGACGCTCATGACCTAGACGGGTGAGTGCCGGTAACAAGAACACACCCAGCATGCACCTTGATAAAATGTGCCATAACGATCAACTCGATTGATTGTGGGCATATACGGCAAGACAAGACATATGTACAGATATGAACGAAGTGAAGATTTCATTTCCGGGGAAGGAAAAATACTGCCATAGTGTTTGTGGATAGTGCCATTATGCCCACAAAAATCTTTGTGACAGTAATGTAGCAGCACAGATAATGTAAAATATGTCAAGAAAAAGCCAGTGGGTGTCCGTAGGAATTAGGCCTATTGTGCAAGTGAGAGTCCGCCCCTCATGCATAATGCGTTGCAAGCATTTGGTCAGATTAATATGTCAAGTTGAAGAATTTAGTCGCTTAAGCGTGCATAATTATTTCAAAACGTCTGTCTCAAAACGTTTGTCTTTTTGGTGACAGAAGACGTGATATTACGGAGATGGAAAGGAACAAAAAAACATTACAACAATTGTTGAGGCTTAGCTTTTGAATCCGGAGCTGCCACGAAAAGTCAGCAGCAATACTAGTGTTGGTGTTGCATTTCGCCTTTGCTTGTTCCTTGTCACATTTTTGGTCACACAACTGTTTTTTGGGGTTCACCACCATCACCATCATCTTGTTTTCTACACACACACACACACACACACACACACACACACACATACACACACCCATACACTAACAAATACACACACACACACACACACAAACACAGAAATGTATTTGTCATGCAGCTTGTCGCTAAAAAAATTTTTAAAAGAATTAAAAATTAAAAAAAAATTGTACACATCTCTCTGTGCCCTTTTCTGTTGCACGTGTGGTTTAGTGCATAGATTAAAATTAAATCATGTATGTAGACTGCACTACTAACAAGGCAGTTTACTAAATAATTTAACCTATGTACACTACTAAGGAGGCTGTTTGGCCTTAACATGTAATATACTTATTTTCCTAAACTTTTGACCCTTTTGTGCATTTGAACGGGGTTGACTCTTTGCCATTTTGTTTATGTTGTGTTTGACATTTTAACCTTGGTTGCGTAGCCAGCGCTTGTTTGACTTTGGCTAAAATACTGGCGACATAGATGAAGAAGACCCAAAAGTACATTGGATATTAAAGGGCCCAGTTCCAAGGCTTTGTGCAATGAATGTAGCTTAAAATTCGCATTGTTATTACATAAGACAATGATAATTTAAAGTGGGCTGAAACTGAATCGATCGCTAAACTTTGAATTTCCCATTTCTGTTCCAACAGGGAGTAATTTCCCCTGTTTAACCGTACACCAATACGCCTTAGGACCTACTAGATGATAGTATTTATAGCGCTAGAAAGGTAGATAGCGGTTGCAATTAATAGACACAAAACTAGGGAATTTATTGTTTTAACAATAACTATATTTTCTAAAGAGTTGTTTTATTGTTGTTGCAAGCGATTTGTCAGAGGGGCAACATTGACTGTGAATGTTAAACGAAGCTGTAGTTAAAGTGGTTCCCTTTAAGCGCCTGCATGAATGTCAAGTTCTAACAAAATACTTTGACGCTAAAATGCCAAATTCAATAACTGACTTTTGTTTTGACAGAATTTCCTTTCTTAAATTAAAAGTACCGTTTTGTCTGTGAAGACGTAAGCTTACACGTGTAAAAGAAACTCTAAAAAACTAAGCGTGTGACCAAAAAAAAAAAGAAGAAGAAAAAAAGACATGGTAAAAGAGGCAAAGAAGAATGAGAATGAAAAAGAATACGCGTGGCCTATCTATGGTTAGTCCCTGCCCCCATCTCTCTTCTGACCCGTCCCCCCCAACCCTTTTGAAGCTTCCCCACCTCCACCACCCCCCATCTCAACTCACCCCTCCCCACCTCCACTCTCCGCGATTTCTGTGGTAATATGCCGGGTCAGTTGCTTTAATTAAAGTATCGAAATGTCAACACATCAAAGAAGGAAATTGTTTGAAGGTTTGATACAAGCAGCTTTAATGAGGATTTAATGAACATGTTTAAATTGCAACGTACAAAGGGGATATTTCTTATAATCTACAATAAAGCATATTAGTATTCAATGCTAGACTAGACATTGTTCTTACACTAGCGAACTGTTTTTAAATTCACAGTGTAAGTTTATCACACGGTTTCACGGACAGAAGAGAAAGCAGAGAAGCTGCACTCTTTACAAGATAAAAGTAGGGACCCCATTATGACAACTTTGAACTGTGTTAACGTTTTAGATAGAATTCAGTGACCTAAATGGAATGGTTAGGCTATTTAGTAGGTATCACTTTTTTTTCACAGAATAAGGCTAAATGCTAGGTATCACATAATTACAGTAAGCTTAAAATAGTGGTCTAAGCGATGATGTGCCACAAGGCTAAATAGAGCGAAAATGTAATGTAACTACTGTAAGCAAATCAAGCGATTATAGACATTCACCGTAAACAACGTCAGGTTTTCATTGAAACGTTTGTCATTGCTATCATGGGTTGCGACAGGTTAGTTTCTAAATCAAATTCTTTACCGTTATTGGAAGAAAATGGGTAAGATGGATCGATATATCGCGTGCTTTGCAAGTTACACATAGTGAATCAGCGGGCGTTTAATTCCATATCCCAGTTCTAGTGCACTTTCATCTGTTCATGAGCCTCCTTCGTTGCTGATCTTTCGTTCATGATGACATGTGTGGTTATTGACGAGAACTTTCTTTTATCTCTCATTCGTGTACTGAGCGAAAGGTTGGATTTAATATACCATTTCAGAGCACGAAGCAACAATTAGTTAGTCATTGTTTATAGGGTCCATCGGAATGCAAAGAACCGAATCAGGACCACCGAAACTACAATGCAAGATCGTGGTAAATTGTGCAGACTGTGGCCGATTTATGTTGTTAGTGTGTGTCAACGTTAATAACCGTATAAAATACGTCGGAGAGTGTCCCTCATGAAGCCGTCTAACGTGGCCGTATTGCTTACAACAGTACTAGAGGGGACTGGAACGGCCCTCGTAGCAGCAGCCACAACCGCCAGGTTGGCCACCACGGCAGCCTCTCTCTCCAACTCTCTCTCCAACTGATGTTGCCAACGCGCCTTCTCCAGAAGTTCCAGCTGCTTGCTGGCGGCCGCTGTTTCTGCCATGAGCTTGGCCTTGGCCCTGACAGCGGCTTTGAGGATATTGCTGTTGGCAGGCAGGTTGTAGGAACCGAAGGGATTGAGTTCGGGAACAATACGTCCACCGGTCGCCCTGAGCAGGTTACGCGGGTCGTGCATGTCGGGCAGGCCAGAGAGGAGGGCAGGGCCAAGGGCGGCAACTCGGGTTTGCTGGCCGTTATCGTCCATCGTCACCAGGCTCAGGCCCAACTCGCTGCCAGGTGGCATTCGTACCGTCACAACGCTAGGGTCTGAAACAGGGCAGAGAAGGTCGCGTTGATTAGTATAGGTCTACTATAGCAGCCAGAAGATAGATCAAACCCCGAAGCTTAACAAAATCACCGATTGTACTTTCTCTCCTCTAAAACACAGCACACTAACGATGGTTACAAATATTTGTAGTGTTACTTAGAAAATAAAATAGAATTTCTGAAGGTCTGCATTGGACGTGTTATTTATTGCAAGAAATACAGACAAACAAAGGGTGGTTCAATGCAAGAATCAGATATTGTGATTGGAAGTGTTGGCAAGTCCTTCTCGATCTTGTAAATGGGCAGTTTATAGGCAGCCTGATCTTCATTCCGCCATTAACATTTTGTCTTTAATTGCAAAACAGACATTCTATTTATAGTCGTAGCGCATACTGCGCAGGCACATTAAAGAACACAGTGAATCTTAAGATAAGATAAGATAAGATAAGATAAGATAAGATAAGATAAAGATAAGATAAGAGTAAGCACCGGGTGTGCTTTTTTACATCTTGCCCTTGGGGCTTGTGACAATAACAATTTGTATAACAAAATTGCTGAGTTGAGATAGAGTGACAGTCTAATAATAATAATAATAATAATAATAATAATAATAATAATAATAATAATAATAATAATAATAATAATAATTAATTTTTATTAACAAGAGTAAGCACCGGGTGTGCTTTTTTACATCTTGCCCTTGGGGCTTGTACAATAACAATTTTGTATAACAAAATTGCTGAGTTGAGATAGAGTGACAGTCTAATAATTAATAATAAATAAATATTAATAATAATAATAATAATAATAATTAATTTTAATAATAATAATAATAATTACTCTACCTCGTGTGCTAACGTCCCTTCCCATTATCTGAACAAGATCTGGCAGAGTTGAGTGGCCTACACATGGACCCAGTCCCTTGTCATCACTCTTCCCAAAAATAAAAATCAAAATTGAAAATTACCGCCCATCAGCCTCATCCCATCCAGCAATCCTCCTGAAAATAATAACTAACATTAAATAAGCTGACAAATCATATTAAGAACAAGCAGGATTAGGGCAGGGCGAAGTACCACAAACAATTTATAACCTCAGAATAATCTGTTAGAAATACCTACAGCACCAACAAAATCTATATCATGTCTAGACTTAAGAAGGCGTTTGAGAGTTGGCATGCAGCTCTTATGGGCAACAATGAAAGTGTATAATCAAATTAATTATTGAAGTCATCAAAAGCCTGTATAAGGCTACCAGTGCAGTTATAACAGCGCATCGGGAACTGGTTCAGAAAACAATCGGTGTTCGTCAAGGATGCATTTTCAATACTCTTCAACATTTCCTAAATCATGTCAATGCTCTTGAGATATACACAGTCAGCATATGAGCAATCTCCAATCTTCGTTTATGATTGATGGATTCTGGAGAGGAACAAGAACTTGAACAGCTGTACTGAGGCTTGACATATCCAAGCTTATGGAATGAAAATAAGTGCAGAGAAGACCAAAATGATGACCAACAACACAATGGATCAACACGGACATCAAAGTCCAAGGCCAATCCCTCAACACATGCATAGCTTCAAATATTTAGGAGCATTGTATAGACAATGGGTCCGACAGGAAGTCCTCTCCAGGATCGCACAAAAAACTGCTGCCCTGACAGGTTGAAGCCCAGTTTGGAAAGAAAAGATCAGGACCATCAGTCTACATTCCAAAGCAAACTGCTGCGTCACTTGTCATCTCCATCTTCCTATATGCTTGTAAGCATGGACCTTCACAGCAGATCTACACAAAGAATTCCAAAAGCACGGAGATAGGTGCTACAGAAGACTTCTGCATTTCTATACCCAACACATCACCAACGACGAGTTCGACAGACCATCACACAAGCTTGGCAACACGATGACCTCTCACGTGGTGAAGAAATCGGAAATTGAGGTATGGCCACGTCACCAGATATCAGGCCTTGCAAAGGTCTGCAAGGCACGTGCAGGAGGTGGAAGAGGGAGACCAAAAAGATGAATGTGGAAAAAGAATGTTGTCCTCCCATCTTTTTTCTCCCTCTTCTTATGCACTGTTGCCTGCAGGATGGTCTTTGCAGAATGATGATCTGGTGACATCCATACTATCGGAACGACCGTTTTTTCACCACTGTGAGCAGGTCCCATATTCCTATATATATATATATTCTAAACGAATTATGGAAGTAATTCCAGTACCACGGACTTAGAAGATTGTTCCTCTCTTATCTGTATAAGTTGACGCGATCTCGCTGAGGGCTGTTTCTGCCAACAGTGAGACGCTCTGCACTCCATTTGTAAGCAAGGCGTTGCAGAAACTCGTCTTATGTTTTGCAGACGAGCAGGCTTGGTCCACGGCAGGAAATAGACCCCATTGAGAGTCATCCCGGACACGCGGTCTGCAAATGAGCAGCGAGCACTGAGCTCCAATAGCTCAGTAGTCAATAAACGAGACGAGGAGAAAACAGCACCGCACCTCGACATTTCAGCTAAGCTATAACAAGTGCACGAACACTGATCTATAGGGACTGTGCGGTAGTCCACTCTTTCTGAAAAAGAACATTAGGCAAAACAAGAACAAAGCCCAGGGATGACACAGTAGCAAGTATCGAGAACAGTAGCAGAATAGATCCATCAAAGATCTACCCATTCTCCGAACTACTCGAAGTGAATTTTGGACTGTTAAGTTAATCCGTGTTATGTTACGGTTTGGACATTTAAGTTAATGTAGTGATAAGTTAATTAGGTATAGAGTAGAGGAAATAAATGTTTGATATTTACTGTTAACAAGTGGCTTGACTACCAATGATTCATAGCCGTGCGAGAGCTAGCGTGTCAGTGAATCTTTTACACTTTTTCTCACTATCTTTGTAACCCCATCCTCACACAGACCGGCCCAAAAATAAAAGTATTAAGATTAGTCATAGGGCGATCTTACTAGCCGATCTCCGCAGACGAACGACGAGTGGGTAATAGTATTCCATTGTGCAGAGCCCAGCAACAATTGAACCCATCGCGCAAGTTATTCCTGGAGCAACCACGGGTCTTTAGTTTCTTATAGGGCATTTTTAAACTGCAAATTTAAATGAACAATGCTTTCAAACTCAAAAGACAAAGAGCGCCACTCACATTCATTTACATGCGACAAACACGCACGCCCTTTCCTCTCCCTCTCCCCCCTCCCACACCCTCCCCCCCTAACACACACACACACACACACACACACACGCAACGTCTGTTTTTACAAACTTATTGATGTTGATCAGAGTTTCTCATTTAAATGTTTACACGATGCAACAATTCTTCCTGTTTTGGGGTGAAACCAGGAAAATCGCTGAATTACACAAAAAAATCATTTTAAGGGTTTCAACAACCATATGCTGTGTGCGATGCATTATTAATTCTACGATACATAGCCGGCTACTCATAGAGCGAGATAATGTGCTGTTTAACCACCATGCGTACCCTATATACGATCAGAATGAGGCATTTTGAAAACTGGCATTAATTGCAGGTACTGTGGAAGAAAGTGGAGTGACTTACCTGCGCAAATACAATTGAAGTAATCGAAGACGTGGGGTGGTGGGCACAACACCTCGGACCCTATCATATGTGGCAAAATTACGTCTGGTGCCAGACCGTGTATCATCGGACTGTAACACAGAGCTGAAACAAACACAAAAACCACACAAGTTTGCCAGCCGCTGTATGGAGCCTTCTACATGTGAGAAAATATACATATAGATCCATAGGTGACCATTGTATATATGCTAACACCACTGTTGCTTGTTTCTGGATCTATAATACTAAATACCCAGAGGAGACGCGTCCCAGGAATAGGCGCTCGCGTGTCCAGATACAAGCGCCTATGGCGCACACATAACGTAGAGGTAGACCAACGAAGAGGTTTTTTTTAAAGAAAAATTTAACTAAAAGCTCAAGAAAGCTATGTGAGTGTGTGTTTGTGTGTGTGTTTGTCTATATCTAAATTGTTAAAATATTAATAATAATGATAATAATAATAATAATAATAATAATAATAATAATAATAATAATAATAATAATAATAATAATAATAATAATAATGTAACAACAAAACGAACATGTCACAATAATAATAATAATAATAACAACAACAACAACAATAATAATAATAATAATAATAATAATAATAATAATAATAATAATAATAATAATAATAATAATAATAATAATAATGTAACAACAAAACGAACACGTCACATTGTCGGAGGGATGTATAAACCGAGGTCTAGTCTGTTCACGCACATATACCACTGCACGGACTTTAAAGATTCTGATGCTCATGTCCTAGACGGGTGAGTGCCGGCTACACAAACACACCCAGCAAGCACTAGGTCCCTTCTCCCCATCCCCAATCGCCCAGGATTGTGCTCAGTCGTCTGGGCGTCAGACTATGCACCCAAAGGTTGCAATTCGGCCAGGGCCTTGAGCAGCACTTGAGCTGGAAAAGCGCTGTTCAAGAACTATTAAATTAAAATAAATTAAATTGTTTATTTGCAATTAAAAAAAACAACAACTGTATTTGAAGTATTTAGAGAGAAATGGAACCATTGTTCTTTGTAAGTACTCTTTTGTTTATTTCAGACTTGGGTTGATGTATTTGACAAGAACCTGGTCGCAACCATTTAATCACCCTGGAATAATTTTCATATAAAGTAAAAGGCAATAATGTGAAAATCAATACACGTAATGTCTGACATATTGGTCATTGGATAAGATGCATTATTTTGTCCATAATCATCGCAGTTTTACGTTTTAAATTCAATACGAATTAATTCCAAAGATTATTATTACTATTTACCTTAATTTCATATTTTGATATATGTTATTGCAGTCAAGCTATCCCGTGACAATTAAGCTGAACGCTCACGTTTACGTCTGCTAAAACCATTTTAGACTAATTTCTTTTTCTATGCACTTTAAAAAGCTGTAGAATGATGACCTGTCAGTGCAGCCTTGTTTCAACCTGTATTTGGTGCGGCCAACAGTTAGCCCTACCAAAAGCTTGCATGAAGACTTAATATTGGGCGAGCATTACGGACGCCTCCATTAAATGTGTGTCTGAGCTGACCAGAGATTTTGAAGCCTGAGTTACCTTTGATCACTGGCAAGACGACGAGAACAATGATGACGATGGTATTCATGGTGGAAATTGACGTTGGAAATGTCCCCCCAAAAAACAAACACAACAGAATGTAGGTGGGCAAAATATCCTGCGACCTTCGGTTCTTTTCGTATTTGATTTCTCTCTATCCGAAATACCTCCAGGTGTAATCTCCTATCCGTCACGGTCTCATCCACACTGCGTTCAGTATGCGCAGAGATCTAGACAGTCTAATAATGAACTAGGCTCAGACGAAAAACGGAAGTAGCCAACAGGAAAAGAAATACATTTTTTGTACTTCTGTAAGAATAAATTATCTTGTTGAAACGTTTCCTTAAGCAGGAGGGACGAATGACTTAGGGAGGCAGTAAAGTAAGTGAACGTGGACGAGCTTGTTCTGTCGGTCTGCCGTCATGTCCTGCCTACGTCACTACCCTGCAGTCATCCAAGTCGTGACAAGAATCCTGAACAGATCTTCGCCTTAGCCAAACTGTAAACATTCAAATAACCTTACAATCTCAAAGACTTTCAATCTGATCACTTGTTGTTTTTTTCGAGATTTTTATTTCGTCAGGAAAAAGTCGATACACAAACAAGCACTGTAGTTTTACACACCAAACAGTTCGCTTAATTGTTGACTAATAACGAAACAAGCTGCCGCTGCAACTACAATGTTAGAGTGGTGCGAATCAAAAGAAAAGGATACATTTAGCGTCTTTACAAAATAAAAGTTTTAAATGCGAATGCCCCAGTGCCGTAGCATCCCTTAGGTCGGTGACGAGGCTTCTCACATCCAGTCCTGGTGGCATACGTGAAGCGACTGCCTACCCCACTCTTGTCCTGATGCCCCCCCTGCAGTCATTTTTATGGCGTCGACATTCAAGTCAAGCAATGCGTGACAATTAATTATTTTCAACGCTCACTTAGTACACCTCACAACCTAGCCCGTTCATCATAAGTGAACCTTGAATACGCGTAAGCCATTTTTTCGTGTTCTTTCTTTAGAGTTTAACTCATGCGTTATATAGCACAATCACCACCACCGGCACGACATTCCCCCGTGGGGGTGCCGGGGGGTTCTGTATAAATAGTATCCCCACTTTCTGGGAATTTAGTGCTTTAAATTCCCACTGTCGCTATCTTTCTCATTTGTTCTTTCTCATTCCTACTCTGTTCTATCAATCTACTATACTATCTTCTTCTTTGCTAGATCAGTCACCTACCATTTTTCTGGAAAACTCTTCCGGGAAAGAACTCCTAATTTGTGTGTGAGGTCTGTTGTATCAGCTTGGGAGTACTGGACGCTTTCTGCCAAACGGTCACTAGGGCTTCCTATGATATTATTATTTAGCAATGCAGGCATTTTATACGTATGTGTTTTGTTGATCATTTATAATGATGTTTGTACTCTATTTTGTTTTCGTAAACGGGGGTTCGATAAATTAGAGTATAGCCTCAGCGTCCCCTGCGCGGGATGCCTTTATTGTACAGTGACCGGCTGGTGGAGTGCCTTCAGTGTTACCACTAGGGTTGTTTCAGCAGATCTTTAATGCGGATCAGGGGTGAGTCCTCTTTCAGCCAAGTTGTGGTCTTGATTTTGTGGTCCTGATTCGGCTCTTTGCAGTTCGCTGGACCATGTAAGCAATGAATAACTAACTAACTAACCGGTGTAACAGGCCGGAATATACCCCTGGCTACTTTATACCCTGGGTATAATGTAGCCTAGGCGGGTTTAACCCCCTGGGTATAGATCAGCCTAGGCCAGCTCATACCCCTCGCGCCCGGAATATACCCCCACCTAAAGAGATTTCACTCATGGGTTTGTTGTACATGACCGTTTGCGTGACCAACTCTCAGGTAACAGCCTTTTGATTGCGTGTAAAAAAAAAAAAAAAAAAAAACCTGAGTGAACTCAGCTATCAGCCTTTATCTTGCGTGAAAAAAACACACTAAGAAAACCCTAACCCTGTCTGTTTATCTATCTATCTATCTATCTATCTATCTATCTATCTATCTATCTATCTATCTATCTATCTATCTATCTATCTATCTATCTATCTATCTATCTATCTATCTATCTATCTATCTATCTATCTATCTATCTATCTATCTATCTAATCTAATCTAATCTAATCTAATCTAATCTAATCTAATCTAATCTAATCTAATCTAATCTAATCTAATCTAATCTAATCGTATCTATCTATCTATCTATCTATCTATCTATCTATCTATCTGAGTGCATCAGAACAATTACAACACATAAATTAAAGAGTAACGTGAAGGATAAGGTCTTCCGTAGTGGGGGGTTATAATGGGCAGGAGAGGGTTAAACGAGCCTAGGCCAGATAATACCCAGGGGTATAGTCGCGGCTAGGCCAGTTTATACGGGGGCATAGTCTGGGCTAGGCCAGTTTATACCCTGGGTATACTTGAGGCGGGGTATAATCTGGCCTGCTACACCGGCACGACAACCGCTCCCAGTCATACTCGTAGACCATTGCGAGACTATATTCATTTTTTTTTTAAATGTCCGCCTGCTCACTGCCTATAAGTTGTTCATCCACTCAATGGTCTTTTTTAGTGGTCACCCGCTGTTGACCTTGCGTGGTCACCTAGCCCTTGACAACACACGCCACTAAATACCGTAAACCTGAGCTTTGACAAAGAAACCAAAATGCTCAGACGCTGACAAGATAACAACAGCTTTAGACATTTTTGTGCGGGTCATTTCTCCCTGCGTCGTACGAGATGGACATCAGCATCAGTTTTATCTTGATTTGCCATAAGAAACCAACTGCCCCTAAATTATCTGGGTGAAATTCTTCATCTTTTTGTCATTTTAAAAAAAAATATTGCGCTATATCTAGATATTGACTGACCGTATTTTAATATATATATATATATATATATATATATATATATATATATATATATATATATATATATATATATATATATATATATAGAGAGAGAGAGAGAGAGAGAGAGAGAGAGAGAGAGAGAGAGAGAGAGAGAGAGAGAGAGAGAGAGAGAGAGAGAGAGAGAGGAAAGTCCTGAATTAGAAGTCTCCTCTCTGAAAATCCTTAACGGGAAGAGAGGGGACTATAAACTGATTTTAAAAAAAATAGAGAGAGAGCGAGAGAGAGAGAGAGAGAGAGAGAGAGAGAGAGAGAGAGAGAGAGAGAGAGATTTTTTTTTTTTTTGCTTGCAGATAGTTCATTTCATGCTTTCATTTTGCTTCATTAGGATAAAACTGAGTCACAAAAGGCTGATTTTCATCCATGTGTGTGAGTGTCTGGAAATAGATTTGAATCGCTTACCATCTTGTTTCTGGGGGCTTTTTTTTTTTTTCTTAAAGAATAAAACCGAGTCACAACATTGCTACGAAAATGAAAATGAAAATGCGAAAAGGCTGATTTTCATCCATGATTAATTGTGTGTGAGTGTCTGGACATACAATTGAATAGCTTGCTATCTTGTTTTTAAAAGCAACCAAAAAATGAAAAACAAAATTGTTGTTGTTGCTGCTGCTGTTTAATCAGCTGTTCAAACTAACCCAACGTGCGGCAAAGGTTGTGAAGAACACGTCCAGCCCGTGTAAAACAAAATGCTAGCGACAGCCGCGCAGATACCGCTCGTGGTGTGGACGTCATTCTAGTAATACTTTTCCCAGCGCAGCTCAATGCAGCTTCGTGCGATGCATATTTGTTATTATCTCACGATATTTGTAATTATCAGGTTTTGGCGCTAGTAGGTCGTCATAGTGGTCATAAGTACATTTACGTTGTGCTTAGAAAGATTTTTTTTTTTTAAATCTTTTGTTTGGACAGTTGTAATTTGTATATGCCTACATATGCACGGTGACCATCTCAAACGCAACTCGAATTCATAGATTTCATAGATTGTAGAGACTGTATAGATGAAGCGAACCCTCATTCGGTTCCATTCGGCAGTCGCCCACGAAGCCTTAATGACGTCGCGATCAGCAATGACGTTTCCACTCCCATACGTCATTCCTGCTCTTTTGCTTTTTCTTTGGGAGTAAAATGGCGTATGACATAAAATGTCGTCTTTGCACCAAAATTCAGATCAAAATAGGCTTTAAAAAAAAAAAAAGTAAACAATAACAATTAAAAACCAGAGAGGCAACGCGACACTGGAAGGTTGTGAGGCAACGCTGGTGGGATACAGCAAATATCTTTGGATACAAGGCCTTTGCCAGGAAACCACAGACGTTGTCAAGAGGAAACGACACAGGATTGGAACGTGGACAGTTGTCGTCAAGTGAAAACTCGTGACCGAAGTTGATAAAGGACCCCCGAAAACGCGGTGGCGCAGACTCCCCATGCAGCTCGTCCTTGCAGGCACGTTTCTGTGTCTCTGCGTAACGTTCATATTTCTTTGACGCCGCAGACAGAGGAGTTTCAACTCTAATCTTGAGATGAAACAAAAGCGAGAAGCAGGAGGAGGGGTGGTGCCTACAGGAGCAAGCCGAAGTACGACAAGCAGCAAAACTCGTGGCAGACCCCACAAGAGTTTGACACAGAAGGAACAGACGCCATACAAGAGGAGCGTCAAGGCTGCAAATAAATCTAGTAAACATTGCCTACTGACTGTCAAACGTATAACCAATGTTATCGGGCAGCTAGACAACACCCGAGGCTCCACCTTGGAATCGATCCGCGCTAAGCTGAATCGCAGCGGTTTGCAAGCCAAGACAAAACTGATCCGCAACGCTTTGGGGCGAGCAGTGAAGGCTGGGCTTCTAAAGGAGATCCGCGAAGAACGATTCACGTTACCAGTCAGCACACGAAACGCCAGAGACAAACCCTCCACAAGCAATATCTCCAACGCCAGCGGCAGCCGCTCCAGGTCAAAACAGCATAACCAGCAGCAGCAACAACAGCAGCAGCAGCAGCAACAGCAGCAACCTCGGGAGCAGCAGCCAACGGCACACGTAGCTGCCGTCGCACAGCGCGGGAAGCTGAAGCAGTCTCACGATTCCAAGCGAAGGCAACGCAGGCCCCCTCAGGGAAGACGGCCGCTGGAGAGCGCAGACGGCTTACCTGACGAAAATGACGGTGCCCGGGACGATGACAAGAGGGCGGGCGACGGCGACGTAGACGATCAGATCGATGATAGCATGGACCGCAAGGAAAGTATCGGCAACTCTATGTCGTTGTCGGAACCGGTGGCGGGGTGCGACGCGGTCATGGTCTTTGGTACGCATTAATAAAGGCGCAGAAAAAACTATTCTGACCACACTGGACTCTTTATGAATACGTGCAGTCCGCACGTCTCACTCCAGTCTGTCTGTCTGTCTCTCTCTCTCTCTCTCTCTCTCTCTCTCTCTCTCTCTCTCTCTCTCTCTCTCTCTCTCTCTCTCTCTCTCTCTCTCTCTCTCTCTCTCTCTCTCTCTGTGTCTCTCTGTGTCTCTCTCTCCGTCTCTCTCTCTCTGTCTGTCTCTCTCTCTGTCTCTCTTTCTGTGTCTCTGTCTCTCTCTGTCTCTCTGTCTGTCTGTCTGTCTCTCTCTCTGTCTGTCTCTGTCTCTCTCTCTGTCTCTGTCTCTCTCTCTCTCAATCACTACGCCACACCGACCCAAAAACTCCTACGAATGTAAATGGCTGCGGACTGCCGGTCTTGAAATTCACATTTTGCAAAGCATATTTCGAGACTGGACTTTATCCATGCCGCCATTTGCAATCCTAGGTGCAGCAATTCCCGAGATTACAAAGTTGGAAAATAAAAATAAAAATGAGAATAGTGACGAAAAAGACCAAAATTGAAAATTAATATTAAATTTTTAACTAAAAATAAATATAAATCATTTGAATTAAAGTAAATTTTCTAATTCAAACGGGCGCTCACACAACTGTGTGAGCAAATATGATTTTTGACTCGTGCATAGCAGTGTGCATCTATAATTATACTCGCCCCCCTTGCTCCCAAACCCCAACTCCTAGGCCCCCATTCCCCCCTCTTCCTCTCAACAAACAACAAAAAATAGTGATAAAAAGTTTTTTTGACCGAGTCCTAAATAGTTCAAAAATGAAATTTTTATTTTATTTAATTTTTTTACATGTGTCCGTCCGTCCAGCCTGTCCATTTGCTGTCTGTACAAAAACTTGCAAAGGGGATTCATATCTCAGAATCTATTTCAACTATCACAACCAAATTTGTTAAGATGGTGTATACCCATGGAAAATCATAAATGATCAGTGAATGAATGACTTCATCTCAAGGTCAAGGTCACAGGGTCAACAAATGTTAGTAAACAAAATAGCAAGTTTTCACATTCCACTTTTTTACTCGCATGCATAGCAATGTTAGTTTATGTACTCCCCCCCTTCATCCCCCGTTGGGGTGCCGGGGGTTTCAGTATAAATAGTATCCCCACTTTCTGGAAATTTAGTGCTCACTGTCTTTCTCATTTGCTCTTTCTCATCCCTGCTCTGTTCTATCAATCTGCTATACTATTTTCTTCTTCGCTAGACCAGTCATCTACCTTTTTTCTTGAAAAACCTTCCGGGACAAGACTCCTTATTTGTGTATGAGGACTGTTGGATCAGCTTGGGAATATTGGACGCTTTCTGCCAGGTGGTCACTAGGGCTTCCTATGATATTATTATTTATCAATGTAGGCATTTTATATGTATGTGTTTTGTTGATAATTTATAATGATGTTTGTATTCTATTTTTTTTTTGTAAACGGGGGTTCGATAAATTACAGTACAGCCTCAGCGTCCCCTGCGTGGGATGTCTTTATTGTAAAATGACTGGCTGGTGTCAGTTTTACCACTAGGGTTGTTTCAGCAGATCTTTAATGCTGATCAGGGGTTGTCCGGTCCTGATTTGGCTCGGAAGAATCCGCTGGACCTAAAGCAATAATCATGTAATGTAATGTACTCCCCCCTTCCCACCCCCCACCCTCAAAAAAACAAAACAAAACAAAACCACCAGATTTGTGTGCGATATGAGTCCTAAATAGTCCATAAATGCTATATAAAACATTTTCCGCCCGTCCGTCTGTCTGTCAGCCGTCTGTCTGTGCAAAACTTTAAAGTGACTAAGTACTCAGAACCAATTTCAACTATCATAACCAATCTTGGTAAGATGGTGTATACCCATGAGACCTCATAAATGAGCAGTGAATGAATTACTTCACTTCATACTCTTCTGCCATATCGTATGTAAAGTCTATACTTCCTGTACTGTACACAATTTTTGTTAGTTTCTACCAAAGCAACACTAATTCACAAAAACCGGATTTACTTTCCCTACCAATTAAGAAGCAACAAACATATACACATATATACACATATATATATATATCTGTCATAAGCAGTTGAGGGGAAAAAAATCACGAGGACCCATTTTAATTATCTTAAGACAAACAAAAAGCGTTATCTAGTTAACATTTTTGGTAATGAGAATGGACATTAGACAGATCTAGGTATCGCCAATAGCTTCAGCTAATTTCTTTCTTCTACAAATGGCGTGATATGTATACCTGCTAACTGTTGTGTAACGTTTACTGTTGTGTAATGACAGGAGATTGGAAACATTACTTGGCTGGTTGCTTAAGAAGCGGGATCTTAGATCGTCATACAGAGGACAATTAAACAAAAAGTGTTGTTCATCTTCAATAATGTTTTTGCAAAAAATACAATATTTATCACTGACTGTTTCGGAGTATCTATACATATTGCTATTTATTGGAAGAACGCCAAATCTGAGCTGAGTCAGAGCAACGCGGAAACAAGAAATGTCAATGTTGGTAATGTAGCTTTCTTCTTTAAAATCATATTTAAATGATCGAAATAATGAATAGCACTCTTTTGAGTGAATGGCAGCATTCCACTCTTGTCCAAACATGTCTTGAAGACGTAATTTAAATTCTTTCAAGAAAACGTTAACATTCCCAACGCCTTGCTGCAACCAGACAAAATAAAAACCACAATCTGACAAAATTTGGCGAATTCTAGATGCCTAGTTTTGTTTTCCATTTTTATCCATGTTAAGCAGCATAGTGTAAGCTTGTTTAGGTAGACGGTCTGTGCTTAATTCTAGCAGGCGAAACCAGTATTTTAGACTTCTAAGGGTGGCATTTATATATAGAGGAAATCTGTCTAATTCACAGTAAACCATTTTATTAAGGGTTCTAATAGGTACAGAGAGAAAGTGTTTACATGCCATCAGATGCACCT
>CM072511.1:26675563-27005609 GCA_036898135.1 Oncomelania hupensis | reverse complement strand
AAATCCGCGTAAAGTAAAAACTTTCCGCTAAAAAAATGTGCGATTTCCGCGAAAATAAAAATCCTTGAGAATAAAAAAAAATATATTCTCAAAAAAAAAATTCTCACGCTGTCGCGATACCCAAACAGTGTAGGTCCAGAAGCAGTCAGATTCTCTATCTTCACTTCCTTTTCCAACATGGCGTCTCATTGTGCACCAAGCATTGTAGCTCGCGGCGATGCTTATGACGATTCAGGAGTAAAAAATAAGTGGCGATGGGAGTGGTGCAAAAAAATCTGTTAAAAGTTATGTCCAACCCTGATGTGTATGAACGGCAGGGAATTTTATCCCAACCTGTTCATGCTAAAGAACCTTTGCACCCTGCCTGTCACTACTGCCGTGTCGGCAAGTGTGAGCGTTTAAACAGTCAGTTGCGCAACCCAAAAAACTACCTGCGCTCTACAATGGGGCAAAAGAGACTCAATGGACTTGCTTTACTGAAATAACAGGGATGTTAATATTGACTTCAAAGAGGCAGTGAACTGTTTTGCCAGAAGATACAATTCACAAATGGTACTAATGCCGAGGAACCTAGTGCAGCAAGACTGAAAGTGAAAGCAGGGCGGTGATGTTCATAAACTACAAGGTAAAGCTTTATACCGTTAACGATCAACAAAAAGTGGTGAATAATAATCAGGGCGCGAAATTAAATTTTTTCTTTGAGGGTAAACAGGACCCTTAACTTTTAAAAAGTGAGGGTCCTGTCTGAAATGTGAGGGTCCTAATACATAATAAACAATCGCACATAAAAAAAATTCAAACACATTTTAATAAAACAGAACTTTAATTCCCTCTTTTTATTCATTAACAACGGATATGTTTAAATAAGTACTGGTACTCTATCTGAGTCCCAAATTTTTAATTCGAAAAATAAAAATCTCCCTCTCTCTCTCTCTCTCTCTGTGATTCTATTTACTCTTTTTGTATAAAAATGTTTTGATTAATTACTTTCTCAATTAAAGTGTATTAATAATGTTAATACGTTAAGCTGCTTCATCTGAAACAAAATAAGCTTTAAAATAATGTTAGTTTTATCCCAACTTTTTTTAATTAGAAAAATCATATGAACACAGAAAATGACTATAACAGAAAATACTTTAAATATTCTGAAACCTTTTACCTGAGGCCTTTTTAATGAAAAAAAAATCGAAGGTAAGCAGAAATTTCTTAGACCATTCTTGTTGGTAGCTTCTGCTACGTCTCGTACTGCTTTTGTTTTTTCTTCCCTTCATCGTCGTTTTCTGTCGAGGCAGGTCTTTTTCCAAAAAATGGAAAAGTATTTGCTCTTCTCACTAGCCATTTTCGGGATTCATAGTGAAAGCAGACGCTCGACAGTGAAAATACGAACAGCCCATTGATTGGCCAAAAAGCGTGACTCCGAGCCAATAAAAAAAGACGTACTTAATATTATTCAAGGGTAATAACTCGAGTGACAAATACCTCGCATCCATAGCAACATATAGCGCGATGGGTACTCGACATCAATTTTCGAAGATTTAGTATTGCCTTCTACTTTTCACTCAAAAATAATTTTTGCATCGAAGATTTTTTTCAGTAAAAATGAATTGATTACGCAACTTTGTAACGTAGTTGACATTTTTTTTGCGGGTAAATCGGGCACGCTAGAAATGAAAAGAGCGGGTCCGAATCAACATTTGAGGGTAATTCGCCCCGGACCCGCCTTAATTTCGCGCCCTGATAATAGACTATACAAAACATGTCTGCTGATAAATAAATGTTTGTGTGTGTGGTTTTTTTGTTAAAGGAGGGGCAGAGGATAATTTTTGTACCCCAGAGTTTGTCAGTTCAATTGTTCAAAAAGCTTAAAGTCCCAGACCATCACAAATGGCTTTTTCAAGGTTCAGATTGCACCATTTTGCATCCTTGGAAAAAAAAAATTTCCGGGGGAGCATGCCCCCGGACCCCCCTAGAGGGCTCGGCGCTTCGCGCCTTCGCTGAATCTGTAACCCCCCCTTCCTCCCTCTGCTCTTATACAAATTTTCCTCTTTTTCTAAGTCCGGTGTTTGGACCCCTGATATATAGGAATGTGGCGCTTTTGCATTTAATTTAACATGTCTCTAAAAGACACTCACAGAGTACTTCGAATTTTAAAAATTGAACGAGAATTGTACGTTTTGCAGCTATTTGAAGTTTATACACATAATCACTCTTACGGCCACAGCTGAAATTTGTGCAAAACTGCTACTTTTAGGTCATGCCTTTGGTCAAGCTTCTCGTTTCCTATCCTATTCTATCCTATCCCGTAACTCAGAGGTTGTAGGGGCATCACAGATGATCGTTTAACCAGCACACTCCATCCCTCCCTGTCCTCAGCAACCCTGTTTCGCTCATTATCAAACTAGTCCATTCTTGAATTCTTGTTTCATGGCCTAAAAAAGGGGAGTTAATGTACATAAACAGTTCAACAAATTGTGTTAATTTGAACATGTTTCATGGAAATGGTGGCATTTCACAGCTTCTCAAAATCAGCTTATTGTGAAATTTGATTTTAAAAAATCTGTATTTAAATGTCTGTATCTCTGGTTCTAGTAGAGAGAAAGAATTTTTTTTTTAATGGGGGGTATTTCTGTCCTCTTTCATAGTTTTATCATTTTAATTCACTTAAAAACAATTTTAAATTTTGACCTGCTTGTGCCTATTTAAAAAGCAGTACATATTTTGTTGAAGAATGTGTGACTTTGAGGATGAATGATCAGTAACTAGGAGCAGGAGGAATGCGTAACATAGAGGAATGCATGCCAATTAGTAGCATGCTTTGAGGCTCATGCAGCGTATAAAGAACACTATAAACCAGTGTATCCTGCCAACAGATGTGCAGCACAGTCGCATTCTATAGGAAAGTTGGGCAGGTTTTCATTTGCTAGAGGAATGGCATATACAAGTGTGCGTTGTAGCATGCTGCCAGAGTGTACAGCATACTTCACCAGCAGTCATTGAGTGTCACTTCAGACTAAGGCGCAGCATTGTTTCCCATGGCTAACCCACAGAAATGCATTGTGGTTTTTTGGCCACACTTCAATGTGTGTGTGCTTTGCCTGTATCTGTATACTAAAGAAGATGAGCCATTTGCTGCTTAACTCACTCCTTACTGGGTGATTCTCAGGCCCCTATTGGCAGAAAACAGCATTTTTTATGAACCCCATGGGTCGTTTTTTTTAAGATAGGAAGATGGCAATAAGTTATTCTCATTTGGCGTAGTCTTATTTGGAGTAAATGTAGTTTGTACGGAATTTGCCAAGAAGAACCCAAGGAAGATAAGAATGCAATAGGAAACAGCCGTGTGGTTTTCTGGTTGTTCAGGAATGGGCTGAAGATTTCCGAGTGCTTTCTTTGTTTTTAACGGACTGTGCAGTTTGGAGACTGCGTGCTATTTTGGTTATCATGTATCGACGAAATACAAAAGGCGATAAGGCCATTGCGGCGCAAATCGACTCAGGTGTGTAAAACAAATGGAATTTTGATTGGCTTGAGGAGAGAGTGAAGACCTCGATCTGGTTGACGACAGACAAAGACAAAAAAAGGACACACTGTGGAGCTCTATATTCATCACGCAATCTCCCAAATCAACTTGCCTAGTCAGACTAACTGCGACTGGTGTTTGGATAAACTAAAATATGGATCAAAAGAAATCTATTCGTTCTAAAACTTTGCAGACATAATCTTTATTATCATCTTGTTTACATCCAAATCACATTTTCTCATCCACAACAAATCTAACATCACGGACGCCCGCGTGAACATAATCATAATAAACACTATTTGTTACAACGGCAGATGACGCATTTGCAATTTAACGAGCATCCACTCGCTTTTCTTTACATCCAGCCAGGGACCACTGTTTTTGAGAGATCATTTCTTCTCTCCCACTTTTTCCAGAGAGACGGTCTTATTGATTTTTTAATAGCACTAAAAATGTCACAGTGACGTTCTTTGTGGAGCCCATGAAAATCTTGAAGTTAGATGGATTCAGTATCTTTATGTTCATATATTCATAATTTCTCGTATTCAGTGATCATCAATCCAATGCAACTGTTCTGAGGTAATCTTTTTTTTTTTTTTTTAAAGATAGTTTCTGAATGTTAACTGTTGTGAAAGTCTGATTTAGTGACATCAAAGAGATAGTTACTGCATGCAGATAGTTTGTGAGTTTGAAAACATTGGTGAGAAATTACTGCAGCTCGAAGTGCACTGTTGTGTAATGTGGTGGTGTTCTCCTGGTGCAAGTTTTAGGTGTGGAAAATGTAAACAACAAACTACTCGGCACCAGGGGGCGCTTTCCCCCATACGGCCATCTGGGGCATTGCTGCTGGACCCCAATACTCCCGCGATAATTTCCTCCTTTTTGCTTATTTCAAATTCCCATGACTGGATTTAGTTCTACCTTTTTCTCCGTGTACTGACTACTGGCCATTTGTACTATTTAGTTTAAAATAATAATAATAATAATTACAAATGAAGTATTCCACATGATAATTTTTAGTTGTTGACATTTTGGCACCCTATAGTGCAAAGTTTAAATTGTTTTGATTTAGATGGGGGTATAAATGACCCCTATTTCTTGAAGTAGATGACGCCTTTTTGGTTGGTCACACAAAGCTAGTGATTACAAAATTAAACTAAGCTGCTTCATTCTATAGCTGAAGAACACACTATGAAACAGAAGGAAATAAAACAAATTTGAAAGCTAGAACTTTAGTTTCATTCAAAAATTGACATAATTGAAGCAAAAAAACCATTACAGTTGAACACTGCGATGACAGTGGTTTGTGAGAAAGCAATGGGCAGGGGACCACTGCAATCACAGTGGTTGGAGGGGAGTGAGATAATAGCAGATAAACTTTCTAATTCTTGGCCACGACGTCAATCAATCTTTAATTTAATGTCTGTTCACACATTTAAGTGATATTAGACATCTTGGCACGACGTTTAGATTCAAATTTTGCAAATATTAAACATGATTAGAAACAAGATGGAAAGCCATTCAAATGTATTTCCAGACACTCACATTCTTAGGCAATAAAATCAGCATTTTAATTTTCCTGGCAGTGTTGTTACTCGGCTTTATCCTGAAGAAGCAAAAGAAAAACGTGGAATGATAGGCCGCAATCTGAACTATCTGCATTCTAAAAACATTATTTTAAAAATCGGATCATCCAATATTTAGAGACTGCGCAAAACATGTTTATAAAATGGTGAAGCACAATAACCTTGATCTTTGAAAACGTACAAATACTAGTGATCCAACATGCCTTGCCATAGTTAAAGTAAGCACACAGTAAAAATAGTGAATTTTGGTTCAGTTATTCTTGAGATAAGGCCAAAAGTGTATTTTGAACAAGGAAAATGTACATTCGGAGCGACAGACTGATGTGACTGTCGGACAACTGGACTGCTATTGAAGGACGGTCCATGATTTGAAGTACCCGTACACAAAAACTCAAACTCGCTGCAGACATTTTTTAGATATTGAGCATACAAAGTTAGGTCAAAATCCGTTATTGGTTTTTGAGATTTGGCTTCCAAAGGACCGGCATTTGGCTTGTTCTGATTCCTGACTGTTTCAAGATATTTTCAGATAAGTCTGAAAAGGCAAAAAAAAAATAAAAATTGACTATATAAGTAAATAGTCATCTCTAAGCTTAAATTATATCTACATTTTGTTTTGTAAATCACAATTATCATCTAGACCTCTCTCATTTTGAAAGCAAAGCTCACCACCTTGAATAGTAGACTTTTCTACACTAGCTAATATATGAATTTTGGAGACTAAGAGAAACGTCAGAAAATTCACATTTTCCTATATTTGCGTGGGGAACTTGCATCTATTGTGCTTTTGATGAACTAATCCAATCACATAATCAGCTTGTAATGGACCGCGGTAATGTTTATTTCAATGCAGTAACTGCAGGAACAAATGGAGGGACATCCGCTTTTTTTGTTAAGTGCAGGAAAGTACCGAGATGAGAGAGAGTTGTATGGTTTGTGGCGTACAGGTGAAGAGAGTGCCTGGCTCCAGCGGTCGCCTGCACAAGACGCAGGATGGTGGTTGGGAGTGGTCTGATGATGAAATGGACGTTAACTCGGAGGAAGCCAAGGAAGCGGTGTCCATGGGAAGGGTGAGTGACCGGTGTGGGTTAGCGTGGCTGTCATGTGTTGCAGTTTGTCTTTGGAAAGAGCAGGTGGAAGTTGTGTTACCAGTACTGTCCCCGTCGTTTGTATAATTGTTCTCTCGATACACTTTCACCTCTTCTCCCGCAGAGCTGTTGTACAGTATTGTGTTGTCACCAGAGGAGAATGATTGTGTAGAGCTCAGATGTTTAGTTATTCCCATTTCTTGGTTTTTTGTGGGGTTTTTTGTTTTACTCTTACACACAGAAGTTTGCACACCCTATTTTTCCCTCGCAGGTAACACTTTTGCTTTCCATAATTTGCGTTTTAGCTGTGCTACTGTAAAGCTTCTTTTTAATGCATATTGAGGTATTGGTTAACAAAACATTGTGTGGGTATTTTAGGGCAGTGAGCATGATTATAATTACTGCATTCATAATCAGTACATCTTTTTTCCAAACCATTCAATGTTGGCTTGCTCGATAATGTTAGGAATCTCAGGTAGGATTAACATAGTAAGCGTACTTGGTAATGTTAGGAGTCTGAGGTAAGATTAACTTAGTAAGCCCTGATTTGTGACCACAGTGTTATATTATAGTTCGAGACATGTATTAAATGGTGTGTGATGTTGTATATGTGATTTTTGTGGAATGTAGTAATTGAGACTAAATATGCAATGGTGTTGTGGAGTATTATGATGCTTGATGACCAGTTGTTTGTACTTTTTATTTTTTGCAGTCTCCACGTATCAAGCCTGAGCCAGAACAAGTAAGTACAGACTTGGTTGTGTTTAAAAGTTCCTATCTCTGTATGTTTGGAATATCAGTACATCCTTGTTATTCTGATAAGTAGGTTACAAATGCAGAGGTGCCAACTTATACGATTTTTCCATATTAATTTACGAAGGGCGGAATTACAAAATTGCTAAGTTTTTTTTCAATTTTGTTGGATTTATTTTGAAAAATTACTTTTCCCGCTGATTGCAACAATAATGCGCAACTAGCCTGAGAACCGGAGGTTGTGAACTGCTCCAATCTGACCACGGTCATCCACTTGACTTGCTTAGCCAATCGTGATTTTTATTGCAAGTATTCGTGCTTCCGTTTTACTATGGGCAAAGAGCTTATTACGGAAAGAGGGGGGACTTCCATTATGTCATATACAAAAATGCGAGAAGCTCTCGCGGATTATTTCCCTTTGCTCAGGCTGGCTATATTTCATCATCTGCTATATGAATGATCTGTGCGTGGTAACTTATTGAGCCTATGCCATTGCAAAAGAACATTTTTATGGCAACGTTTGCAAAAACCAAACTTTTAACCATCATTATTATTAACATTCCGCTACTGCTGTCTTTTTTTTAAACGTTTACTTATTGACATTTATTAGGTGCTTTTATGCTGCTTATGTGTGTATGTCATAGGTTCGTTTTCTGCCCTGGAATTTATTATTTTTTAATCAACGACAGATATTTTAAAATTAAAATATGCATGACAGACTGTTTCATTTATCCGAAACTCTGTAAATCCGTAATCGTGAGAGAGAGAGAGAGAGAGAGAGAGAGGGGGGGGGGGGGGGGTTGGGGGAAGAGAGAGCTCTGTCATTCAATCAATTAATTACAATAAAGCACAATAACAAAATGTTTCACTAATAGTGTGAATTTAATTTATATCAGGTGTCCCCCTACCCCCCAATCCTCTCACCTCCCACATCACTGGCTTAATAACATCAGTCACTTCCTGGCAAATAATTAATTAATCAGACAGAACAATCAGAACCTAAACTGTTTTGGATTTAGCACATAGGTATAACATGAATCATTCAAGCCGCTCTCCGATTGTTTTAACACTAACAACACTGCAGCGGTCTTAGTTTAGGCCTACATAAACGAAGTTTTTCAATTGCAATTTACCTTTCTTTGTCTCTTGGAAATTTGAGAAAGGACTTGCCAACACAACTTTTCTTGTATCTGGCATTATGGCAATTGATGGCTGTGCAAAAGTCACCGCCGTTTCACTCGGTCGCCTTTTGACTTTCTGCCATGAGCCATTTTCAGCATGTCGACAAGGGAGCATAACTCGTACCTTTTGTCTCTCGGTTCTGTACCAAGTTCCCCATCTTTCTATCATTAAGCTCTTTGCTATGGGTCAATCGCTAGCGTCGGTCTCTTTTGTTGCTTCCGCGATATCAAAATGGGTGGAAGAGGACGACCCAGAAAACAAAAAGATAGCGGAGATTCTGCACCAGAACTGGTGAATCATTTCCCAATGGGTCATACCGAAGTACACTACGGACTATCCCAGCATGATTCCGTCAAGAGATTAGTGCAAACCACACAAGATGCACATCGTGTGAATCTGACATCTCACATGGTGGATAAATGATATTGTGAGGCACACAAAAACGCAGAAGCACATTTGTGCTGGGTTGGCCAACTGACTAAAACTCAAAAGATTAATAATAATAATAAGGTCGTGCAAAGTTCGAAGGAGGACACAGACCTTGCTGTGATTCATGCAGAAACATTGTTTGCGCACGTTTCAGCAGGCTTTCCTCATGTTTTAGTATTAGGTTAAGGACTGGTTGACTTCTTAGTCGCCTGATGACTTGCAAGTTACACACATGCGCGTGTTTTGTGGGCAAAAGTGGACATAGATTATAGTGTCAAATAGTTGGTATCCATGATTTTTTTATAAATTTATCATCGAATATATCTTGAGTAAGTGAAAAAACATCAAAACATCCAACATCAGACTATGACGACAGCGAAGTGGAGGATTTTTATGAAAATCTACAGACGGTCCTTGACCAAGTGCCGAAGAAGGACATAGTCATAGTGCAAGGCGACTGGAATGCCAAGGTTGGCCAAGATGCGCACCACAACTGGGGAGACACATGTGGGCCCCACTGCAACAACGAGACAAATGACAGGGGTCTGAGACTCTTGGAGTTTGCCAGATACAACAATCTGGTACTGGCAAACACGCTTGGTCTCCACAAAAACTCCAGACGATGGACATGGCACAGTCCCGGCGGGGAGCATCACAACCAGATCAACTACATCATGGTCAAGAAACGCTTCAGATCAAGCATCAACATTGGCAGGACACGCACTTTTCCAGGAGCAGACATCGGAAGTGACCACGATCTCGTGATGTGTTTCCGGCTCCACTTGAAGAGAGTAAATACAGCAAAGTGCACTAGACTGAAGTTCGACCTGGACAAACTGCAAGACCCGGAGGTGGCAGAACTATTTCAGGCCACGATTGGAGGGAAATTTGCACCACTGCTCATTTTGGGGGCTGGTGAAGTAGATGTCAACACCATTACCACCACCTTCAACTCAGCTGTGACAGATGCCGCCACTGAGATCCTTGGCAAGCACCGACCAAAGAAGAAGCCGTGGATCACACCTGAACTTTTGGATCTGTGTGATAAACGAAGAGAGATAAAAAAGAAAAAAAACACCTCACATGGAGCTGATGTCTACCGAAAAATCAACAATGACATCCGAAAAGGCATGTGCACAGCAAAGGAGAACTAGATAGAAGATCAATGCCAGGAAATAGAGAACAGTCTGAACAAGAACAACAGCAAGAAGGCCTACCAGACTGTGAAGCGGCTGACAAGTGTTAAACAGCCCAAAGTCTCCACGATCCAAAGCAAGTCTGGCACATGCATTACAGAAGAACAAGAAGTCTTGGACAGATGGAGAGAGTACTGCTCTGACCTTTACAACCATACACCAAATGGAGACCCATCAGTTCTAGCATGTCCCGAGAACAGAGAAGAAGAAGAAGAAATCCTCCCAATTCTCCGGGAAGAAGTTGAGGCAGCAGTGCAATCGCTGAAGAAAGGGAGGTCAGCCGGAGTGGACAACATACCCACGGAACTGCTACAAGCAGGAGGAGAAGCGATGATTGATGCCCTCACCATTATCTGTAACAAGATCTGGCAGAGTGGGGAGTGGCCTACACCATGGACCCAGTCGCTTGTCATCACTCTTCCCAAAAATGGTAACCTTCAGGAGTGTGAAAATTACCACGCCAGCGGCCTCATCAGCCATCCCAGCAAGGTCCTCCTGAAAATAATACTCAACAGGTTGAAACCCCAAGCTGAACAAATCATAGCTGAAGAACAAGCAGGATTCAACCTCAGAATAATCTGCGAGAAATACCTACAGCACCAACAACATCTATATCATGTGTTCATAGACTTCAAGAAGGCGTTTGACCGAGTCTGGCATGCAGCTCTATGGGCAACAATGAAAGTGTACAACATCAGCCCTAAAATTATTGAAGTCATCAAAAGCCTGTATGACAAGGCTACCAGTGCAGTCCTCCATAACAGCGTCATCGGGAACTGGTTCAGAACAACAATCGGTGTGCGTCAAGGATGCCTACTCTCTCCAACACTCTTCAACATCTTCCTAGAGCGCATCATGTCAGATGCTCTTGCAGATCACGAAGGCACAGTCAGCATAGGGGGTAGAGCAATCTCCAATCTTCGTTTTGCGGATGACATTGATGGATTGGCTGGAGAGGAACAAGAACTTGGACAGCTGGTACAGAAGCTTGACACCACCTCCAGAGCTTATGGAATGGAAATAAGTGCAGAGAAGACCAAAATGATGACCAACAACACCAATGGCATCAACACGAACATCAAAGTCCAAGGCCAATCCCTCAACACAGTGCATAGTTTCAAATATTTGGGAGCCATTCTGTCCCGACAGGAAGTCCTCTCCAGGATCGCACAAACAACTGCTGCCCTGACAAGGTTGAAGCCCATTTGGAAAGACGGGACCATCAGTCTACATTCCAAAGTAAGACTGTTGCGCTCCCTCGTCATCTCCATCTTATATGCTTGCGAAGCATGGACCCTCACAGCAGATCTACAACAAAGAATACAAAGCATGGAGATGAGGTGCTACAGAAGACTTCTGGGCATTTCCTATACCCAACACATCACCAACGACGAAATCCGACAGACCATCACACAAGCCATTGGACAACACGATGACCTGCTCACAGTGGTGAAGAAACGGAAACTCTGATGGTATGGCCACGTCACCAGATCATCAGGCCTTGCAAAGACCATTATGCAAGGCTCTGTGCAAGGAGGTAGAAGAAGAGGGAGACCGAAAAAGAGGTGGGAGGACAACATTCGAGAATGGACTGGTTTGACACTGAGTGAAGCCATTAGGGCTGCTGAGGACAGAGAAAGATGGAGTATGCTGGTTAAACGATCATCTGTGGTGCCCCTACGACCTCCGGGTTACGGGACAGGTTAGGATAGGATAGGAAGTGAAAAAAGAAACACCTGGGTCACTGTGATTCATTGAATGAAAGGGCCTTGGTTAATGCTCCTGAAAGTTTTGCTAAACTCCTGAGTTTTCAAACTAATAGTATTGAAAAGCCATTTTAGGGGTTGGCACCTCTGCAAATGCATGTTGTTGATTGTTTGGGTGATTTCTGTAATGCTGTGACCACAGTTGATCTGATCAGTGAGATAACAAAAGTTGACGGAAAGGGGAAGAAAGAATAGTTCTGCTTTATATGGTGTTGCTGTTTCAATGCACTGGTTTATGATTCAAAGTTTGTGATCAGTTGAATGAATGTTACATTTGGATATGACATATTTTCTGCAGTATGTTACTGTTTGGGGCTTTGATGTGTTACCTAATCAACTTTTTTACCAAGGCAAAATTTTTTTAATTTTAGGCGTTTTTTTTTTTTGTTTTTTTTTTTATATTTTAGCGTGGGGTTGTCTTAATATGCTTTTGGGTTTGAAACATGAGCGGTAGGGCAGTTTTGAAACATGGTAGTTTTCAACAGGTTTGAAGGTGAAATTTACTCAACATTTTTTGGCTTTATACCTCTCACCCCTGCTTGGTTGTAATGTAAGAGTACGTGTGGATTTTATTTCAGTGTTTTTGTGCAAAGACCACGGTAAATGTAAAACTGTGACGGCGTTTGTTGTTGTCTGTTGTCCAGTTCCCCCCTGTTGAACCCAGTGCCCAACTAGAGGCTGCGGCCTCCAAACCCAGTGAGGAAGATACTGTTGCCTCTCCTGCTGCAGCTATAGACCCTTCCTCTACCGCAGCTCCGGCTTCTGAGCCTGCTGTTGAAACAGCCACGTTGGATAAAGAGCCATCACCAGATGCTGCTGAGGGTGATTCCCAGGTTAGAAAGTCAAGTTGCCCTGTTGTCAGTTTATGTTTCTTATGGCAGCTGACAAAGGGACAATACCAAGGGAAATGCTGTCCATTAGGAAGTTTGGAGTAGTCTTACCTTTACGTGTGAGATTCAGGTTGCTCTTTTCTTTTCAAGCAGTCTGCCACAACTTCATGGGCTAAGCATCATGCTAAAAAGTCCTGTTTTTCATAGCTGTTTTGCTTGATCATTGAAAATAGAAGTCAATTTCTATATTTGAAGATTTTTGTAAATTTGGGTATTACTTTTCCGCTTTTTAATGTTTAGGTCATAAACTAAATTTAGAGGTTTAACTTTTTGCCATTTTGCCGATAGTTTGAATTTCTAACTAGTAAGGTTGTACATGTATTCATTATCATTGGTATTTATATCTTACTGTGCAAATTGTATTTCTATTGAAGTGAATTACAAGTTGAGTCTTGAAAATATCAGGAGAAGGAATTATCTGCCCCTAGTTTCCTTCATTTTTTCCCTTCAGCAATTCATACTCTCAGGGTTAGTTCATGTATTTGATAAATCATACTTTACTGATGTTGTATGGTATGTTCTTAAATGAATAATTGATAGGTTTGCTCAACCGCACAATTTGAGAAACGTGAAAGGAAGTACAGCCATAGCTTTCAATTTGTTGGGTGAATATGCTTCTTAGCCAACAGTCACATTTCCAGCCAAAATAGTGCAGCTGACTCCACTTCGTTTCTGTGTTCTCAAACTGGCCATGTGCCCAGTAACAAAATAATTTACTTTTTACATGTGTTGGTTTTTGTCTCTCCATATTATATGCAAACATTGTGAAGAGATCCCAGTTTCAGTTTTCCTCTATTTTTTGTACTCATTAGTGTCAAGCTTTTATTGTTTTTAGTGCTTTTGTACTATTACACACTGGTAGGATTATTTTATGTTCACTTTGAACTGTTTTTGCTTCTGCTTACTTTCAAGGCTTGCCATATGCTGCGTCTGCATACGAGTTTTTGCAAACTACTGTTAAAATGAACTTCATGCATATATTGTTAAGTTAAGCATGCTATTCTCGAGTAAGCATGTTATTCTGGAGTATGCATGATCTTTGGACAATTTGTGCATTATGAATATTTTGCTGTTGTTGGATTCAGATTTCCGGTGCAAGTGGCTACGAGGAATCCACAACACAGAAGCATATATAGTTTATTTACTCACGATGTCCATTATGTACATTTTATAAAGTAAATTTCAATTACTTGGATTTCAGGATCTTCATGTATTTTAAATCCTTTAGGTGTGAAGTTAATAATTATAATGTGATAATAAAAATGCACAAAATAAATTCTTGCTATCTTTATAGCCATTTTTCTTTATTGCAGGGAAAATCTGTGAATTTGGTGTTGCGCCTGAGAAATGAAAAACGGGAACTCAATGACATTCGCTTTGACTTCAAACCTGGGCATGGTAGGTTTTTAGTTTGAATCACCATCAGTTCATTATATTAATGAAATGAACCCTTGTTATGGGAGCCAGCCCACAACTATTTTAAAAAATTGGTATTCTACTTTGCTTGATACAAATAGATCTTACTATACCATTATCAATCATTTCTGGCGCTGTGAAGGCAGACATTTTTTATTTCACTTTGAAAGAGTTGTGTGCCAGCCTTTCTTTGCTCATTTGTGTCTCCAAGTTTCATAGTAAATATAAGTCCTGTGCTTATTTTCTTTTTCAGACACACCAGATAGCGTTTCCAGAGAACTGGTGGAAGCAGGATTGGTCAGTGGCCGAGACATGATTGTTGGTAAGTCATGATATGCATGTGGCTGTTTTATGTTTCTCTGTCAGTTAGTATTATTATTATTATTATTATTATTATTATTATGCCTATTGACGCCTAATCTAAACAAAGCCCTAGGCGTTTACAAAGTCAAAAATTTACAACTAATCAAAAAGAAAACATACAAAACCATAAAAGAAGATAATTAATGTCACATACTATACCATGAATCACAAGTGCAATGTTTATGGCGTTGCTAGGAGCGAGTGCCTCTCTAACGGAAGTAACAAAATAAAACAGACATAGAGTTGCTTCCCCTGACCCACACTCCCCGTGCCTTTCGTGCCATATCATGCGTCAAATCGCTCACAGCCAAAGTCAGTATACCTCATTCCTTTTTTGGCACTTGCTGAGTGAGGTTGTGTCTACTCTAACTCTCTTTTGCTGACTTTCTGCGTTCGCCCTGTAGTTTGCCGTTACTACCGCCGGCGGAGTTTTGGGTTTCCTTGTCTCAACGTGGCTGTGCGTCGGCTTCTACCCCGTCTATGCGCGTCTCTTCTACTTCGACGGCCGTTCGCTTCAGAAATGTCGGTTTCCTCTCCTGCCGACATTACCTCTGTTTTGCTTCGTGCGTTTCCGCTCCTGCGCCTCCTGCTTTGTCTTCTACCCTTCAGGTTTGTAGTGTGGTGGTTGTGAGGTGGGGAGTGGCGGTAGTGAGGTGAGGGGTGGCTCCTTGGTCTTGCCAGAAGTGTCCTTGGAGCCGTTTCTGGTCAAGGTTACGACCAGAAACACATAAGTGGTCGCCCTAGTTTTGGACCACATAAATTTTTCCAGCAGGGACGCCCCGGCAGGCCCGGATAAGCTACCTGCTGAAGCCTTCCCCTCTGTTTCCTACGGGATTCAGACCGGGTCGGGACTTCTGGCTCATATAAGTGGTCGCACTAGTTTAGGACCACATAAATTTTTTCCAGCGGGGACGCCCCGGCTAAGCCGGACAAGCTACCTGCTGAAGCCTTCCCAGCTGTTTCCTGCGGGATTCAGTGCGGGTCGGAACTTCTGGCTAATGTCGAGCTTAGGACATATAAAGCACTGTTCGCAGTGTTACGTCCGGCTGCGACAGGGGGTGTGGCTTCCGGTTCGCCGGTTTGTCCCTCACCTCCCCATTCCAGTCCCCATTGCACTCCCCTTCCGCTTGCGGTTGTGGGGCGGGGCCGTCGAGCTTGAGACATATGAAGCACTGCTCGCAGTGTTACGTCCGGCTTCGACAGGGGGTGTGGCTTCCATTTCGCCGGTTTGTCCCTCACCTCCCCTTTCCAGCCTCTATTACCCTCCACTCCCGCTTGCGGTCGTGGGGCGGGGCCTCTGGTTTCCGGTACGGGGGTACGGGTCACTTGTTACCTTCTCCCGTTCCCGGTTTGGCTTCTCCCTCCCATCCTCCTTAGTGCTCCACTCCCGTTGGCGGTCGTGGGGCGGGGGCTCTGGTTTCCGGATCGGGGGTTACGGTTCTCCCGTGGCCCCTTCAGTTTCTGGTTTGGGTCAGGCATTCCCTGTTCACCCTTCGGTCTCTGCCACTTCCGGGTTCGGTTGTGGATCGGGGGGTACTGGTGTCCGGTTCTGTTGATACGGGTTTTCCGGATCACATGCAAAACGCCAATTTGCCTTTGTGTGCGCCAACTTCTGTTTGGGGGGGGCACACTTGGTTCCTTCTACCCTAGTTCCTGTTTTCACGGGTACTGGGGTGTTGTTATATCAGGCCCTTGCACCTGATGCTCTGTTTAAAGAGGCTGTTCAGCGCGCTGCGGCTTTTGTCCTCAGGTGGTGGAGGAGGTTTCGGTGCCCCTATCACTCCTCCATTCCTTCGTGGGCGGGACTCTTGCTTCTGCCGAGTCTGATGAGACTTGCCTTGTATTCAGGGAGTCTTCTAGTGTTACTTTTTTGGGGGGAATGGACCTCTGCTACGGCTAGAGGACTTATAGAGGGCGAGGCCTCTTCCTCTTAGTTTGAGGGGTGCCTCGGTTCCCTAGAGCTTCCTCTGTGGGCTCTTTGTTTGAGTTCGTCCTCATTGACCGGTGTTGCCTGGAAGTTCCTCTCTCGGTCAGAGGTCTGGCACTGACAGAGGGGTCTATTGTTAGGTCCCTTGTGTATACTTCTCTCGCTGACGCGCTGAATACTGCGCTGTCTTCAGCTGGGCAAGTCTTCTAAGACGACGTTTTGTCCTTTCGATTAGGCCTTATTGCAGGCCCACTATACCTCCTTCGTTCTGGGTTGAGAATCTCAGGCTTTTTGCCTATGTCAACCTGCTGCTTGTGCGTCGTGACGCTTTTCTTCAGTCAGCGTCCCTTTTACCTCCGCTCTTGTCCTCCTCGCTTCGGGTTGCACCCTTAGTACCCGACTCTCTTTTTGGGTCCTTACGTTCGCACGGCTGTTTGTGAGGGGTCCGAGCGGTCCATGTCGGTTGGTTTCGCCTTCTGGGCTTGGGTCATACCTTCGGCCCCGCCTCTCTTTCCTGACAGGGGTTAAGGTCGCTCAGTCCGCGGTCGCTCTTCTCCGGGTGTGCGGGGTGGTATTCCCTCTTCCCGTGGCAGGGTTGAGGTGAGTCGTAGGCGTTTTACGCAGTGACGCGTTTTTCCACCAGTCCTGTCCCTGCCTGCATCCCTAGGTGTTCTCCCCCTCCAGGCGGGTGGCTTGGCTCGGTCTTCCCCCCGCAAGCGGTTGGGTGCAAGAGGTGTTTCGGTCAGGGTTCGATCTTTAGTGGGGTTCCTCTCGGCCCCCTCTTCGTCGCTCCCCGCCGTTGTTCCGCCCCCTGTCTTCTCCTGGGGCTCAGACGATTCTGGGCCCGGAGGTCATAGCCCTTCTCCGGAAGGGTGTTATTGAGGAGGTCCTTTGCCCTCACTCCCCGGGGTGCTAGGGTCGCCTCTTCGTTGTCCCGTAGGTTTCCGGCGGTTGGCGCCCGGCCCTAGGTTGGGTTATCTATATCGATCTTTCGGACGCCTATTTCTGTGTGTCTTTGCATCCTATTCACAGGCGTTGGATGCTCTTCGTCTGAAGAGTTCAGGTTTTTCATGGTAAACCCTTCCTTTTGGTTTGTCTCGTAGTCCTTGGGTTTTCACACGGATTGTCTTTGAACTCGCTCCTGTAGTTCGCGGACTCATGGTGCGGTTCTCTACTTATCTTGATGACCGTTTGGTCAAGGCTCGTTCTCCTTTGGACGCGGCGCTTGGGGTTCTCTGTGTACCCTCTAAAGTCCGTGTTGTCTCCATCTCCGGTTTTCACCTGCCTGGGGATGTCGTTCGTCACTCGCGATTGGTCGGTCCGCCCTTTCGCTCGTCGGATGCAGAGGCTTCAGTCCCTTCTGCTCCCTTGGGAGAGTCAGGATGTCGTTTCAGCCAGTTTTATGGCCTCTCTTTTGGGGTCGTTTTGGGTATATGGTTCTTCTGGTTCCCCTCGCGGGAGTTCGCTAGCGGCCGATTCACCGTTGGCTTTCTTCCCGTTGGAGTCAGTCCGGCGATTCCTGGGACGCTCTTTTTCTGGCCACGGAGGGCCTTCGCCTTTCTCTGCTTCCTTGGAGGAATGTTGAGTGGCTTTCGTCGGGGGCTCTTATCTCCCCTCCGTTTTCGGTGGCCATCATCTTCACGGATGCGGCTTTGGTCGGTTGGGGTGCGCGTATTGGCAGCCTTCAGCTTGCAGATGGAAGCCGTTTGCCCGGCTCTTCATCGTTTTCCTCCTTTTGTGGTTAGCTGTTTCATTTGTTCGCTTGTAGCCAAGCGTGCAGCGGCTCTGTCATGTCTTAGCCGTTCTTCTCAGTCGCCTTCATTGTGTGGTCCACACGGTATGGACCCTGTCCCACTTCGTTCTTCATCCGGTTTGGGCGGAGTGGTTTAACCTCTGTTCGCTTCTTTTGCCACTCGTTACTCTTCCAGGCTCCCCTTTTTGTGTCACCGGTCACAGACTGCCTGGCTTGGGCGGTGGACGCTTTGTCCATTTCTTGGGTGGGGTTGGGGGCTTATGCCTTCCCGCCATTCTCCCTCCTTCCGCGGGTTCTCAGGAAAGCCGAGGAGGAGTCCCCTTCTCTCATTCTCGTGGCTCCCTTTTGGCCGGCTCAGCCCTGGTTCCCCGATCTCCTTCGCCTTTCCCAGGGGAGGTGCGTTCCTTTCGTTCTTGGGGCGAGATCACTTCTGCAGCCTCGATCCGGGATTCCACACGGCAACCCAAGCGTCCTCCGTCTTCACGCTTGGCTGTTGTCCGGCCTTCTCTAGGGGTTTTCGGGCTTCAGTGGGCATCGGCTGGTTCCCGCTTGCATCCTGGTCCTCTTCTTTAGCCTGTTCAAGGTAACGTTGTTTCAGATACAGTTGCTTCCCTCCGTCCTTTTCGTGCTAATCTGCACTTGTGATTCATGGTATAGTATGTGACATTAATATTAAAATTTTATCTCTAAATTTATTATTAATAAGCATACTTACCATGAATCACTTTGATGTCCCTCCCACCTCCCCGCAGTTCCAAATAAGGAATGAGGTATACTGACTTTGGCTGTGAGCGATTTGACGCATGATATGGCACGAAAGGCACGGGGAGTGTGGGTCAGGGGAAGCAACTCTATGTCTGTTTTATTTTGTTACTTCCGTTAGAGAGGCACTCGCTCCTAGCAACGCCATAAACATTGCACTTGTGATTCATGGTAAGTATGCTTATTAATAATAAATTTAGAGATAAAATTTTAATATTTTTTTCACTGATAACCACCATCTGCAAAACACACACACACAGGCACACACACACGCACGCACGCGCACATAATCACTTATATAATGAAAAAAAAAAAATTAAATTAGTCACTGCGAGAAGCTTAAGCACACCAAACATACTCAAAAACAATCAAGATTAAAGACTATGATGGAAATAAATAAGTTTTGAGATATTTTTTGAAAATTGGCAGGCAGGGTGAATGACGGATGAAGTGGGGGAGCTGGTTCCAGGTAACAGGGGCTTGATAAGAGAAAGACCTTTGACAGTTGTAAGAGTTGGTATATTAAACCTGTATATTTCGATATCCACAACTGTCATATATTTTCATTGGCCTAAAACTGATTTCAGGAGGTAATTGACCAGTTACAGATGGCAATGTTTCTTGCAAAGCTTGGAATATAAATGTCATAAGAATACTTATACGGACTACTCACAACTGTTGTCCTCGTAAAAGTGAAACAAAAAAATGTCTATGGATTGATGACAAGCTTATAGATTCTAGGCTACCAGCCCAATGAAACTGCTGAAGACGCATTTTTAATTCCCGACAAGGATTGCTAGAAGGTGCTAATAATAGCACATAAAAGTGTAACATAATTATAAGTTTCGTCGTCAAACGAAAACAAAAGTGCATCACATTGTTTGATTTGCATGTCATGAAACTGCCGCCTTCGATTCAGTTCATAAATCTATGGTTAATGCAGAGGACAAAACTGTCTTCTTGCTGCTATTTACTTCAGATACTACGAACATAACAATAAAGCTGACAAAATGTCAAAACTCTTACTTCTGTGCTGATTGCTAACAAAAAACATTGTCCATAAGTACCGCCTTTTGTTAATTTTTATAACGATGTAGTCAACGTTGCCATTTTCCAATCGGTATAATCTATAGGCCTACTGTCTATGTGACCCATAAAGGGGTTTTTTGTCCACTTGATTGCATCTGCCACGAATAGTTCAGTGTTTATCAAATGGGAAGGGGTGAAACTTGAAAGTTTCTTGAGAATTAAAATTTGCTGCAAACATGTCCAATGCGTGAACTACTTTGTTATGGTGCATTCTTTGGAATGTGTTGTGTGAAGTGGTCTTCCTTAAATATTTCTGATCTTGCCTCCCACCATCATCGTCGTCATTCCTCCATTTGTTTTGTTTTGTATTTTGTTTTGATTCAGACCACCGCCACCACCCACCCCATCACCCATCCATAGCTCTCCCCTCCTCCCTCCCTCCCTCGTCTCTTATTCGTTAGCAAGTGTCTGATTTTATTTTGTATGAAGCCGGATGTTTAGAATGAATGCGTGGGTACTGCGCTTTGAACTGATATTGTTCATTGGGAAAAAGCGCTATATAAGTAGTATTATTATGATTTATTATATAGGCCTATTAACAGCTTTGGTGTATTTATTGTTTTGGCAAATTTCCCGTTTTATATTTTGATTCCATGAAATCGATACATAAATGTTGCCATATGAAATATGTCACACTTACACTGGATTGATTCAGTGTTTCACTCGCCTTCGGGGCATGGAAACTTTGAATAGATCTCGGACATATCTCCTATTCCATGCCAAAATGCAGATAACGTATAACGTGGCTTTATTCATGCTACATGACGGAGCAATAGGCATTATCCCTAAATAAACCGAAAGTAGAGTTGCTTCCCCTGAAAAGCGGTACACAATACATGTTGACAGCTATCCTAAATAAACCGAAAGTAGGTCAATGAGAGTTGCTTCCCCTGAAAAGTGGTACAAAATACATGTTGACAGCTATTTAGGAAGTACTCCTCATCCATTTTTACTTGCATGCACTCGGTAATGTGCGTATGTACTCAACCCAAATATCAAATGTTCTGATTTATGCAAATCTGCACGAGATGAGATTTAGTGGTCTAAATATTATTTCTAAAAAAACAAAATGTCCATCTGTCTGTGAAAAACTTTTAACAAAGGACAGTTATTCGGAACCAGCTTCATTTATCATAACCAAACTTGGTGGGATGGTGTATAGCCGTGAGAGCTCGAAAAAATTCAGTGAATGGATACCTTGCTTCAAGGTCAAGGTCACCAAATTTTAAGCCATATTTTTGCTTTTTTCCCCACTAATTTTAAGATTAAAAAAAAAAGGGTTATTGACAGTGGACTTGTGATTGAGGCGTAATAAATGTCAGAAAGACGCATCTACCATGGAAATTTGATCAGCCCTCACTCCCAAGGTCAAGGTCATTGGAGCTGGCTGGTTGGTTCATATGGGTACTTAGAAGTGACCTTGACCCTTAACTATGAGAGATACAAAGCCAACTTATATGTAGGGATCATAGATTGAGCTTTCATGTATTTCATGTTTTTGCATTGATCTTTAAAGTTGAGGTCAATTTAGGCCTTATAAAAAATGTTTAACATGTGTCACAGTTCCAGTGGATTTGTCCTACATTTGATTTACATTATGGTCCTGATTTGGCTCGGAAGAGTCCGCTGGACCTAAAGCAATAACCTTGTATTGTATTGTATTGATTTACATTATGCATTGGTTTATTTGATGACACATGAGACTCGGAGGTCAGGTGAAGGACAAAGGTCATCACACGTTAAAAATGACTCGTTTTAATATAACAGAACTTCTGTAGTTTATTTGATCATGTATAAGCATTCATGTTCATGTGGAGCTGGAGCTCAAGGCCATCTCAAGGTCAAAGTCAGTATTATTGTTTAAATGCAACTGCTTCATTTCAGTTTTTAAAAAAAGAAAAATAAAAAAGAAAACTTAATTTACACTGACATTTTGTGCAGGATATTGTAAAGAAATTCCTTAAGGAGCGTGTGAGTCATGTGGGATTTGCCCTTCTAGTCTGTAATATTGTAGGGTTGTATCAAAACTGCTTACAATACTACTTTTATCATTAAGGACATTTGTCATTGTATCGTAGTGATGTTGATCTATTTAATATTTTTTATTGCACTGGTTGCAGTTGCGGCAAATTTGCAGAAAATTGTGGACAGCGCTGACTTGAAGACGATAACATTTGCCTTGGTAAGGGT
This sequence comes from Oncomelania hupensis, assembly GCA_036898135.1. NCBI lineage: Eukaryota > Metazoa > Mollusca > Gastropoda > Littorinimorpha > Pomatiopsidae > Oncomelania > Oncomelania hupensis. The sequence goes on along the minus strand of CM072511.1, from coordinate 26,983,699 downwards.
TTGGCATTTACAGCATTCAGTAATTGTATATTGTTTATTTGCTCTGAGTTTGTATAAATTTTATGATAACAATTGAGAGGATTGGATTCTGGTCATGATCAGAAATGTGAATTCTGTAGATGATAGATGTTAGGTGATAGATGTTGTTAACTGTAAGTGATTTGCGCTCCTGTTTCAGAATTCTGGTTGTGGTCCCAATGAAGCTGCTGATGACAAGGCACTAATCGGTTTTGCACAGCTGTCCATCACAGACGAGGGGGGCAAGAGCAGTTAACAGACCCTGCCAACTGTGTGCTGTCCTGACATCTTCCCCTCCAACTTCCAAGGCTGCCAGATGAACTGTGTGGCTCCTAACTGTATTGCGCTGTGATACCCACTTCTTGCTTTGGCATGCCTCACACTCTTGTCACTGTCATGTACATGTGTTATGTATGATATTTTACTCTGCCGAGAGTGAGAGAGCAAGGCGAAAATGATACTTTGCATGTGACCAAGAAGGGGGGCGGTGCAGTGAGGGAGATCTGGCCAGAGTACATATGTGTAAATGAGGGTGTGTGTTTATGTCCAATATGCATTACATGCTTGTGTCCACACGAGGAGCCTTGATTCACCCTGCTTATGTGCGGGGAGGAGGGCCATGTACGCTGGCATGGCTCGTTGCGCTTCTCAGATGTTCATATCAGAACAAAGATTTATTACTTGAGATTGTTTTTCAGTTGGTCTTTTTTTTTTTTTTTTTTTTTTGTCATTAAAAGTTTTCTGACGATGAAAGCAATAACTGTATTTGTGTACTGTACATGTTTAATGTTTTGCCATCTTGAGCTGGCTGTTGGCGCTAATGCCAGTGATCTTAAGTACTATCTTCCAATTGATTTTCAAGGTGACGCACATTATTGGTTTGAAACAGGTGTAAAGAAGGGATAGAGTTTGCAGGTCTTTAGAATTTTTAAAAATGTAAAAAAAGGTCAATGGAATTGATATGGTTTGCCTTAAAAACTGAAGAAAAAAAAAAATAATAATCTGGAGCAGAAAACATAAACAAAACGTTTTCTTTTAAAACTTTTTTTTAAAAAGAGGTATTTATTAATTTGCTGTTCTGTTTTGCAGATTGTTTTTGAGATTAAACATTACAAAGGAAATACTGGATCACCCCCACCCATCTGTAAGAAATAATAATAATTTTTTTTAAATAATAATTTGCTAATAAGTCTGTTATAAAGTACTTTCTAGAATGCGTTTCTAAGGTAAGGGGTGATGGAGGCCATGACAAAATTAAATCTCCTGTTATATTTCAAATATGCATGTATGGCTTTGATTTAAAATCTTGGGGTATGCCCTTTGTGAATTACTTGTATGAGGACAAAGTCCTTAGTTCTCAGGACTTAAGACAACAAGGTTCCAAGGCGGTCACCAGCAAGAAAGGTTTGCTTTTGCATGAAAACATGACTGCTCGATAAGACAGTTGAATTTTACCATGGATTTCTATCCAGGAGTTATGATATTACAGAAACCATGTGATGGTCTTGGCCAAGTTGTTGTCACAGGAAAAGAAGCTCTCTCTGGGTGTAATGCAGGAGGCATAGACTGATTTCACCCAAGTCCAGTCATGAAGGCAAACCTGTTTTCGCACCATGTGGAATGAAGTTCTTGGTTAATGTCTCTATATGGGCAAATAGGGAGAACACTATGTTTTGCTCTGTATTAACATTTGTGTTTTGGGCGTAAATGTAGCAGTGTGTTCAGATGTTTTGTTTTGCCTTTTTATTCAATTTTATTTTACTTTTGTCGAGGTCTGAAGGAAGTAGACACTGGTTTGGGTCTGACCATTTAGTCTAAGCGCTATATATGAAGAATATTTTTGTACATTTTTAGGAATCATTATATGTGTCTTTTCAACGTGTGAATGGATATTCTTCTGCTAATTTATTTTCGTTCATGTTAGCAACTTGCATTACCAATATTAATTAGACATTGAGTAGTGCATTACATTTTTTTATATTTTCAATTTTTTTAGTGCTTTACTTTCATTATCAATATTGGACATTTTGGAAGTGTGTGAATAAAAGTAGAGCTCTGTGAAATATCAGTTGTCGGGTGAAATAGGTGTTTTTGTTCTGTATTGGATATGTAAAGACAGTATTCATTGACATTATTAGTGATACTAGTACTAGTAGTATACAATTTAAGACTAATATTTATAAAATCATTAAATAAATTATAAAAATTAAATTCATATAGTTGCACTTCATACTCAAATGCATATTTGTGGTTAGATTTTAAGGCATGCGGGTGTATGGTTTTGTGCATGTTGGTCAGAGTCGAGTCTGGAGCTATAGATTTTTGCTGAAAGTGGGACAATACTGTATTATTTTCACCTCTTATTGGGTAGTTTATGTTGCCGAATTAAAACTAAACTACAAAGGCTTGGGGGAAACATTCATTTGGACTTTTTTTCTTCTTCAAAATGCTGTCAATAAAACATGAGGTATTACTTTGACAGCAACTAGTATCAAGTAGTGTAAAGTTGACATGCTGTAGAACAGGTTGAAAAACAAATTTATGATAGAATGTGTTTGCTATTCTTTCATGGTATATTCCTTCTTTTCCATTGTGTTTTGTGAACACATCTTGTTTAGTGGTGGCTAACTGCAAGAAAGCCTGATTGAATTGTCTAGACTGTATTGTTATTGAAATTGCCAATATTTGTTTTCTTTTTATTTATTTATTTTTTCAATTGCCATTTATTTTGAAGCTCTCATGTGTTAAAATGTACTCATTAAGGAACAACTGGTTCGTGAAAATCAGAAATGACAGTTACAGTATTGAAACATACTTATCCAACTGTAGAATGTATGTTGTTGTGGGCATTGAAACATTTTTTGTTTTTTCTTAAATTTAAAAATTAACTTCGCACAGGAAAAAATCATGAATATTTTAACTGTAAAAGTCTAAATTTATTAAATAACACCTCTTTGCACACCTATAACTGCTGACAGGTGACAGGTTTCAGGTGTGTATATTGTAGAGTGCTGCTAGAAGGGATTGGATCTCATTCGCACTGGTTTGAGGTTGGTGGGAACATTGAAGCTTAACGTCTGCACCCACCATCAGCGATATGGCAGATGAGGATAACCATCCAAGTGAACAAGGTGTAGGGACCTAAATCAGCACTAAACCACCAGAGCAATCATACTGCTAAAATGGTGAAAAATGGCCACTTTTATCTTGCCCATCACGGGATTATGTGGGAAGAAAGGATAGCTAGGCAATTAGTAGCAGCACACTACAGCAAGAGCCAATAATTTAGGTGTCTGCGTGCTGTCAGTACGTTATAATTTGCATATTAAATGAACATTTGAAGGATCATACACACTGAAGGTTAGTTTGACTGTTCTGTTATTTGAATGATTGTTTTATCATTTTTGTGATCATACTGAACACATGCACAGTAGGAAAATGAATGTTCCACAATAATACTTCGTATTTATGAGATTCATTTTGTGTTATCTTCTAATATGGGGAAGACAATGTTATGCACAGCAATGCAAAGAGTACTGAAACAGTCCTATTGGTATTCATAGAAAACATATCTTGAGGTTCATTCATCTGAATTGCAGGCTTTGTAATGTTAAGTTTGACAATTAAATGATCTGATTTAAAATTAAATACAATCTACGAGGGATTAAAGAACAGTTGGTACTACTGTTAACACAAATTGGTGTTTTTCTAAAGGCCACGTGAGCTACAATTTGTATACCATGCTTAAAGTTAACAGCTTGCAAATCAAATTTGTACACTTAAAACAATGGTGTGATGCCTAGAGTTTTTACAACCGGCAAAGAGACGAAATGTGTATAGTTCTTAATTTAACAGTTGTGTGCATTTAGATTGTTCCCATTAGTTTTATTTCTTTAACATTGTGATTATTATTATGTAATCAGTAATGCAACTTTATGTTTATGGATTTTGCAGTGGACTTTGCCAAAGTTCATCCATTGAATTATTAAAATTAAATCAATAAAATTCAATTCAGGACAAAATTGACTGGTTCTTTTTTTTGGTTTTGTTGAGTGTGCGTCTGATGGTGATACACTTGTGCATTTCCAGACATTGTGATTCGATGTATTCAGCATGTGAGTTTATGTACTCGCCCAAAATAAAAACTTTCCAGATTTTTTGCTGAATCAAAAATGTGACCGATCCTGAGCCCAAAGGTTTTTTGCAATTTGAGCATTTTATTTGATGATCCCTTCTATTACCAGGTATAACTAATTTCATCATAGACTAGATTAGACTGACCAAACTGAATGATTGGATCACGGTAGGAGAAGGCGAAGGAACACCAGCCTCTTCTATATTTTTATGAAAAGTGAGAACATGAGGAAAGTCCACATAATTTGTTGAAGTATTTGTCAAGGATATGCTTCATTATCAAGTTTTATTTAATTCACATCACACACATTTCACACCCTGCATAGATGTTTGCAGTATGGACCTTCCCCCCCCCCAAAAAAAAACAAAACAAAACAAAAAAAACAACTATAAATATAATAATGAATACATAGTTCCTTCTACAAGTTATATATAGGTCAATGAGTACTACACCTTAGCAGTTTTATATTTTTCCTTTGACCACAGCCCCATTGGCTTTGGTTTGGGGTGTTTTTCTGTCATCTTGAGCTTCTGTGGCTTTGGATGACACAGCTTTGCCTTTTTTCTCGAGTATCTCCCCTGATTTTGTTCCTAGTTTTGTATCTCGTGTTTGTGTGGTTTTTGTGTCCTTTTGACCTGGTCGTGCTTGACTGGTTTTCTGTGCTGTTTTCTTGCCCTCTTCTTCCTCCGTGCATTTTTCAGACTTGAGGGTAGACTTGTGTTGGGGAGCTTCAACAGATGTGTGCAGCTCTTTCTTGTTCTCTAGAGCACCACTAGTCGTTTCTGCAGGTATGGCTTTGTGTACAGCAGCGTCACTGTGCTTCTTTCTTGCCAGGCTTGTTTGCCCAGAAGACCTGTCATTAGTTTTGTTCACACCCGACGCTGTAGTTACAGGTGGATGTAGGCCTACATAGGTGTCAGTGGCATGTTTTTGACCATGAGCTGCTTCAAGCTTTTTCAGCTTTTCATGCTTGAGCTTTGTGGAGACTGTAGTGTTGACAATTGAAGAAGTACTTTTTTTCCTGCTGTCAGAATGAGTTGTCAAATTGTCTTTCCTAGCATCTGCAGTTGAAGTACCTTTCTTTCCGCTGTCAGAATGAGTTGTCACATTATCCTTTCTGGCCTCTGCAGCCTTTGCTGCGACACTGCTGACTTTTGTGTCACGAGAGGACGTGTTGTGCTCAATGCTTGGACCATGCTTCTCAGCTGTGATTGTGGTGTGCTGCTTGTTGCTGTCGTGGGAAGAACGGCGTGTGACTGGTTGCGCAGCCAGCGTCATGGTCTTCTGTCCTGTCTTCATGACGTGCGGTTCTGACTTGGCCCTGGGTCTAGCTTCAAGCTGCCCCAAGCTCTTCTCCCTTGCGATCTCCGCTGTGTTCTTGGTGCTCGCACGCCGCTTCAGCACTGGCTCTTCTGTGCCTTTTAGATGACCAGATTCCATGGAACTTTTCCTTGGAGAATTCGTTGGCTTCCCATTTACATCAGTTTTTGATGGTCTCTTCAACATCTGGGTCTCGGGCGGCTGACTAAAGGAATTGTTTGCATCATTGCTGTTCACACTGTCTTTTTGTCTGGTAGGCAGTGACTGTGTTCTGGTAGCTTTGGCTTTTGGCTGAGTCACTTCTACATCCTGACTGACAATGCTGTTGTCAGTCATATCTTTGAGAAACTGCCGATCCTGCAATCTTGACAACTCTGACTTCTTTTCTACAGTTTTGTCATTGTTGCTTGCTGAGATTTCTGCAAGTTCATTGTCCGTGTTTTGAAGATTGCTCGTATCTTGCTGACTTTCCTGTATCACTGTTGGCTCAACAACGTTCTCACCTTCCTCTATCAGTGTCTGCAGCTTCAGTCTCTCCACCTTGCTGTTTGTCAAACTTTGCTGTGCAGCCTCCGTTTTCTGGCGCAGATCTTCTGCAAAGCGGATAAGGCTGGGGCGCACTTCCAGTTGCAGCATGTAGTCCTGTACGAGAAGCGATTGTTGGAACTGGAGCAACTGGATCTGACGATCGATTGTATCTACCATCTCATCCAACTTTTGGCCATCGCTCATGCCTCTATCATTGCTGTCATTACGCGGTGATGCCATTTGGCCGTGTGGTGGAAATGTGTTTCTCTCTCTATGCACTGCCAAGCCTTTCCTCTCTGCTGTTTTGCTGGCCAGGTCAGCCGTCACCTTTTCATAGGCTTCCACCAAGCTCTCAAAGTGCCGTTCTCGTTCCTCCAAAACACGTAACTCGTATTGCAGAGACAGCAGATTGTCTTCTTTGTCAAGAATTTCATCTTCCACCTTCAGCAGCATCTCCAACACAGGTACCTTTTCACTCAGGTTGCCAGCATCTTCCTCTTCAGCATCCTCATCAGCAAGATCATCAAAATCATCACCTTCTTTTTCATTGTCAGACTGACTTGGAGACTGTGCTTCGGTGGGTGGAGTGGGTGGTCGGTTGATGGGCAATTCGGGATAAATGTCATGTGCCAAGACCCACCACTGCTTGGCCAGTTCCAGACACTTGTAGAACTTGGCAAACATGTCAGGCAGAAGACGCAGCACTGGTTCAAATGCGGTGGTAGCAGCCAGCAACAACATTTCCTGCTGACTCTCGGCATCCAGGTCCTCAGGGTTGATCTCGCCCTCTGTAGTCACGATGTGTTCCCATCGACGGAGGATTTCAGACATATCGGTGACTGTACGTCTCAGCTTATGACCAGAGCTGCCACTCATTTGCTCTAGGGTCAAGATGCCAAACTGCTTAGCTGACGTTTCAAAGGCATTCTGCTCTGCCTTGGATGCCGACCGGCTGAGACGGGCTGACCGAGCTGCCGATGCAATACGTGGATCGTAGTAGTACCTGCACGACACAACATACCACATTACTTTGGTTTGGCGATGAATACTTTCTCTATCAATATTTATTTACCCATGTTTTACATGTTTGAGTAGGTTTAATACCCAAAATGAGACTGCTCCCTGACATATTAACGTATGCAAAACTTTCACAAAAACATTCGCAACACCAACAATGCATCATCACACATACATGTATTTATTTAACCCACAAACACTATCCTATCCTATCCTATCTTATCCCGTAACTAAAAAGTCGTGGCACCACTGATGATCATTTAACCAGCATACTCCATCTTTCTCTGTACTTGGCAATCCTCATGGCTTTGCTCAGTGTCAAGCCAGTCCATTCTCGAATGTTGTCATCCCACCTCTTTTTTTCTGTCTCCCTCTTCTTCTGCCTCCTTGCACCATACTTTGCAGGATGATCTTTGCAAGGCCTGATACTCTGGTGATGTTGCCATACCATCGGAGTTTCCGTTTCCTTACCACTGTGAGCAGGTCATCATGTTGTCCAATGGCTTGTGTGATTATCTGTTGGACTTCGTCGTTGGTGATGTGCTGGGTATAGGAAATGCCCAGAAGTCTTCCGTAGAACTTCATCTCCATGCTTTGTATTCTTCGTTATAGGTTTGCTGTGAGGGTCCATGTTTTGCAAGCGTATAGGAAGATGGAGATGACAAGGGAGCGCAGCAGCCTTACCTTGGAGTGTAGATTGATGGTCCTGTCTTTCCAAATGGGCTTCAACTTTGTCAGGGCAGCAGTTGTTTGTGCGATCCTGGAGAGGACCCTGTTCGGACCCATTGTCTGATACAATGGCTCGTAAATATTTGAAGCTAAGCACCGTGTTGAGGGATTGGCCTTGGACTGAGGTCCGTGTTGATGCCACTGGTTGTGTTGGTCATCATTTTGGTCTTCTCTGCACTTAGTTCCATTGCAAAGGCTCTGGAGGTGGTGTCAAGCCTCTGTACCAGTTGTTCAAGTTCTTGGTCTTCTCCAGCTAATCCATCAATGTCATCCGCAAAACAGAGGTTGGAGATTGCTCTACCCCCTGTGCTGACTGTGCTTTCGTGATCTGCAAGGGCATTTGACTAGATGCGCTCCAGGAAGATGCTGAAGAGTGTTGGAGAGGATAGGCATCCTTGATGCACACCGATTGTTGTTCTGAACCAGTTCCCGATGGCGCTGTCATGGAGGACTGCACTGGTAGCCTTGTCATACAGGCTTTTGATGACTTCAATAATGTTAGGGCTGATGTTGTACACTCTCATGGTTGCCCAGAGAATTGCATGCCAGACTCGGTCAAATGCTTTCTTGAAGTCTACAAACACATGATATAGATGTTGTTGGTGCTGTAGGTATTTCTCGCAGATTATTGAAAATCTGCTCAGTGGTACTTCGCCCTGCCCTGACTCCTGCTTGTTCTTCAGCTATGATTTGTTCAGCTTGGGGTTTCAACCTGTTGAGTATTATTTTCAGGAGGACTTTGCTGGGATAGCTGATGAGGCTGATGGTGCGGTAATTTTCACACTCCTGAAGGTTACTCTTTTTTAAAAGCGTGATGACAAACGACTGGGTCCATGGTGTAGGACACTCCCCACTCTGCCAGATCTGGTTACAGTTAATGGTGAGGGCGTCAATCATCACTTCTCCTCCTGCTTGAAGCAATTCCACAGATGCTGTCCACTCCAGCTGACTTCCATTTCTTCACTAATTGCACTGCTGCCTCTATTTCTTCTCCGAGAATTGGGATAATTTCTTCTTCTTCTCGTGTTCTGGGGACATGTTACAACTGATGTGTCTCCATTTGATGGGTGGTTGTAAAGATCAGAGAAGTACTCTGTCCATCTATCCAAGACTTCTTGCTCTTCTGTAAGGCATATGCCAGACTTGCTTTGGATCGTGGAGACCTTGGGCTGTTTAACACTAGTCAACCGCTTCACAGTCTGGTAGACCTTCTTGCTGTTGTTCTTGGTCAGACGGTTCTTTATTTCTTTGTACTGATCTTCTCTCCAGTTATCCATTGCTGTGCGCATGCCTTTTCGGATTTCATTGTTGATTTTTTGGTAGGCATCAGCTCCCTGTGAGGTGTTCTTTTTCTTTTTTCATCTCTCTTTGTTTGTCATACAGGTCCATAAGTTGTCCAGGTGTGATCCACGTTTTTTTTCTTTGGACGGTGCTTGCCAAGGATCTCAGTGGTGGCATCACAGCTGAGTTGAAGGTGATGGCCATGGTGTTGACATCTACTTCACCAGCTCCCAAAATGAGCAGTGGTGCAAATTTCTCTCCAATTGTGGCTTGCAATATTTCTGCCACTTCCGGGTCTTACAGTTTGTCCAGCTCGAACTTCAGTCTGGTGCACTTTGCAGTGTTTACTCTCTTCAAGTGGAGCCGAAAAGACATCATCACGAGATCGTGGTCACTTCCAACGTCGATTCCTGGAAAAGTGCATATCCTGCCAATGTTGATGCTTGATCTGAAATGTTTCTTTACCATGATATAGTCAATCTGGTTGTGATGCTCCCAGCTGAACTGTGCCAGGTCCATCGTCTGGATTTTTTGCGGAGACCAAGCGTGTTTGCCAGTATTAGATTGTTGTATCTGGCAAACTCCAGGAGTCTCAGACCTCTGTCTTTTGTCTCATTGTTGCAGTGGCGTCCACATGTGTCTCCCCAGTTGTGGTACACATCTTGGCCAACCTTGGCATTCCAGTCCCCTTGCACTATGACAATGTCCTTCCTCGGCACTTGGTCAAGGACAGCCTGCAGATGTTCATTTAAATCCTCGACTTCGTTGTCGTCATAGTTTTATGTTGGGGCATAGGCTTGGATGATGGTGATGCTGAAAGGGGCTGCTCTCAGATGGATGGTAATAAGTCTACTGGAGACTGGACGGAAACCCATGACAGTGGCTAGAATGTCTTTGTCGACCAAGAATCCAACGCCGTGTTCATGCCTGTCATTTCTCCTGCTGCAATAAACCTTGTGGCCTTTGTGGGTCGTTGTTTCACCTATGCCTTTCCAGTGCAGTTTGCTGATACCTAAAACGTTCCATCGATAGTTACTACAGGTTCAACGACCACCTGCTCTGGGCCAAGGCGAGCCACACTGTACTCGTGGATTTCGGCTGTGATCAACAACCAGGAGAGGATTGGACCTTGCTAGGTACTTCTTGCCCAAAAAACACCGTATGATGAAAAGAACCACTCACTCCATAACGGATCGGTCGTCACCTGGGTCATTAAGGACTGCGCCTTCCGTTGGCCACAGGGTGGAGGTGATAAGTGTGTTACTGAATGGACAACTTAGCAAGAACCGCATGAAAGACAATATCATCATAGGAACCTGGAATGTCATGACCCTAACTGCTGAGGGAAAATTTGAAGAACTGGCCCATGAGATGGACCACATATACACGCAAACTTATATATTCCAAGAGTTGTGATGGGGAATCAATGAGCCAAACTTTCATATAAATTCGCTGTAAATCTTATTGTATTATTAAACATGTTAATTTATTTATATGATGTTTTAATTACACAACAGGAATCAAATAATATTTAATCGAACAAAACTTGCTCCTGTCATAAGGCAAAATCGGTACATTTAAAGAATTTGAAAAAAAAAAAAAAAGATCCAGTTGACAAGCCTGGCCCTGCAAGAAAATAAAATGGATGCCCAAAACTAACCTGTACAGAAACTTGTACAGGTCTGTGAATAATTTGTTGGCCTCGCGCAAACACTGGAGGGCTGACAGAAAGTTATCCAAGTGCTTGAGGGCTTGCGTGTCCGTCTCACGTAGACTGCCTCCATCTCGCTGCAGCATGACGTCACGAGAGAGAAGTCGCAGGTCAGCCACGCCGCGTAGTCGTGTGAGGATGTCTGCGTCGCGATGCTCATGCTGGCCGTGGTGGCGGTACGTCTGGAACAGATCGCACAGCGCATGGTGCCACAGCTCGATGGAGAAACGGGACATGCCGTGGTTGAGGAACCGCTGCAGGGCATTCAGCTTTTGGCGGAATGTTGCCTCGTCGTCCTCTCCGTCTCGGCTCTCTTCCGCCTGCAGACACATTAACGCATCGTTTCTGACTAATTCAGATCAAACCATCTTGCCTGGTATAACCAATAGTTTTAAGTCACCTAAAATCGAGTTTTATAAATAAAGTAGACTTTCTTTTATATATTGTCTTTTTAGCAATAAAAACTTAACTATGTCTGTGATGTCCTTCCGCCGTTGAGTTGCCTTGGTTTTCCGTATAAATGGTATCCCCACTTTGTGGAAATTTAGTGCTTTAAATGACCACTGTTTCTTTCATTCTCAATTGTTCTTTCTAGTGCATAATCTGTTCTATCAATCTGCTATCGTCTTCGCTAGACCAATCACCTACCTTTTCTCTTGAAAACTATCCCGAAACTCTTCATTTGTATATATGTGGTCTGTTGGTCAGCTTGGGGATGCTGGATGCTTTCTATCAAATCGTTATTAGGGCTTTATATGTTTGGGCCTATTATTTAGCAATGTAGGCATTTTATATGTGTGTGTTTTGTTAGTATTTTATAATGATGTTTATATTCTATTTTGTTTTTGTAAACGAGGGTTCGATAAATTAGGGTACAGCCTCGGCTCCTTCTTCATGGGATGCCTTTATTGTAAAGTGACCGGCTGGTGGAGTGCCTTACGTTTTACCATTAGGGTTGTTTCAGCAGATCTTTTATACGGATCAGGGTTGAGCCCTCTTCCAACTAAGTTGTGGTCCTGATTCGGTTCTTTGCAGTCCGCTGGACCCTATAAGCGATGACTAATTAACTGTGATACTGTACCATTGGTCTTAGAATTTGAGGGAGAATACAAACAACTTGGTAGGTTGAGAAAAAGTTCTTACCTCTCCGAGTTTCTCAGATAAGAAAGAATATTTTGAGCTTCAGAATTAAAATCTGTTGACAAATAAATCAATCAAACAACCAGATATCCAAACAACCAACTGGTGCATAAAACGTGCCCTCTTTGCTATAGATCATCCAGAATAATAGGCCAAGTACCTAGGAGGACAGTTTAATTTGACGCCCCAAATACACTCTGTAGTTCCACCTATATAAGGGGAAAAGATACATGGATACGCATACAGAATAATACGGTCCCAGACCCAATTTTTCACTGCTGACGGATGCAGTGCAGTTCCGCATCGTGGATTTTCAGCCACAATTACCCCGTAAAGCCTCTGTATATGGCGATATTGTTTCATATTGTCACATATAATGACAGTCTGACACACGTTTTTACAGAACGACTGCCGTAACTGATCGTTAGCAAAGACAAAGCTGTTTTTTGTCCCCGTTGGGGTGCCGGGAGTTTCAGTATTAATAGTATCCCCACTTTCTGTTAATTTAGTGCTTTAAATTCCCACTGTCGCTGTCTTTCTCAGTTGCTCTTTCTCATTCCTACTCTGTTCTATCAATTTGCTATACTATCTTCTTCTTCGCTAGAACAGTCACCTACATTTTTCTTGAAAACTCTTCCGGGACAAGACTCCTTATTTGTTTATGAGGTCTGTTGGATCAGCTTAGGAATATTGGACGCTTTCTGCCAGGTGGTCACTGGGGCTTCCTATGATGTTATTATTTAGCAATGTAGGCATTTTATATGTATGTGTTTTGTTGATAATTTATAATGATGTTTGTATTCTTTTTTGTTGTTGTTGTTAACGGGGGTTCAATAAATTAGAGTACAGCCTCAGCGTTCCCTGCGTGGGATGTCTTTATTGTAAAGTGACTGGCTGGTGGAGAGCTTTCAGTTTTACCACTAGGGTTGTTTCAACAGATTTTTATGCGTATCAGGGGTTGTCCGGTCCTGATTTGGCTCGGAAGAGTCCGCTGGACCTAAAGCAATAATCATGTAATGTAATTTAATGCAGTTTTTTGTCAATATATTATTTTTTTATGCCCACAACAAGAAAGTTCGCGGAAATGACGTCAAGCAAGAGTGATGTAATTTAGCAATGACGTCGTCGTCTCTCCAAAAACAATAATAAAATAAAGTGTACGAAAGCTGCTCAGCAAATAAAACAAAAGAGTTCCTGGCAACCTCAGCATTTTGACATTGTTGGCATGGTAAGCTAGGAAAAAGTGTTGATTTGCTGTGTTACCGTTGTGTGGAAACAATCGCCCAATGGATCATTTTGTCCAATTCCAGTGTTATTTCCCTGGTGAAATGGTCATGATGTCACAGTAACGGCAGAGGCATTGGCTGTCACCATTGACAACTTCCAAATAAAGTAGACCAACTGTGGTTGCGACAGAAGGCAATAAAAGTCCCTTTTTACGTCGCCCGTATTTCTGTCCGTTTGTGAGGGAGCGGCAATCGGCAGAGCGGCACAAGGGCACTGCGAGTGCCAACAATCCACAATGGGCCGCAACCGGCTGACCCAAGGTCTCATAAGGAAGGCCCTGGCCTCGCTTGGTGAGAAAAAGGGCTCGTCCATCTCGGCCGTCCGCCAGTACCTGCTGCACCAGAAGGGCCTTCACAATCCGCCGCCCACCAGAGCGCAGATAGGCCAGGCTTTACACAGAGCGTATTGTAGAAAATCCGGACCTAGTAGCGGTACTACTGGTGCTGGGAGTAGTGGTGGATCTGGAGGGAACGGTAGTGGTGGCGGTGGCGGTGGTGGTGGCGCCGTCTCTCCCGGGAACGGAGTGGACCCCTCGGCTAACGGCTTTCGTTTCCGTCTGAACGTGCGGTCCCTGAGGGATTCTGCGCCTGCTAAACCCGCGAAGCAAGCGAAAAGGGCTAAGAAAGCAACGCAACGTAATCGTAAAAAGACCAATAACAAATCTGGTCGAGGTCGCAGAGGTACCCACAGAACTACGAGAGGCAACCAGAGAACGAATCGTGGCCGTGGCCGTAGAGTCAAAGGCCGTGGCGGCAAAATTGTCCGACAACGACGACAACAACGACGACCACCCGCCAAGAACAAACTAAGACGAGCTCCACCACGACGGAGATCGTGAAGTTGACCGCCAACGACGTTGACGTTAACGCAGTAAGCCGTTAGTGCAGGTCGCAGGGGAGAGCGGGAAGGATGAAAGCAGCGTGACGCACATGCAGGATTATGTCAGCACCGCAGTCCAAACGGCGTGTGGTCGGTATTCTGCCGGCAACACAACCGGCCACAGACTGTTTGTACAGGCCAAGCTAGGCGGCCCCGCATGTGCATAAAAACGAAAATGAATATAAAAATTTATTTTGGCCCTTTTAAGGGCCTTCCACATCTTCCAAGATTTGATCGATCACTCCATAATGCTTTGGTGGTGGTGTGTTGGTTTTGGGCGGCGTATCGTCTTGTTAACGACGTTGTAATTTCTACTCGTGGAGTTGGCCTTGCGGCATGTTTTAGGAGGTAGGGATTGTGGGTGGTAGTAGAAAAGGGTAGGGAGTTTTAAAGAACAATATTTGTGGCCATACTTCACGGTACACTACAATAATATCCATTAACTGAAATTTATATTGAATTAAAAAAAAAATTCAATACCTTTTTGGTGCTGATACGTAGTAGAGAGCTTAAGTTAGCAAAAAAAACTTTTTTTTTCGTAGGACTCCCCCCTCCTATTTACCCCCCCCCCCTCCTCCCATGTCTACGTCATAACTTTTGCGCCTCCTCATTTCCATTACGCATAAAACTTCGCTGTGAAAATGGAGAATCGTGAATAAATGCTTTGGTTGTATTCTCTCACCATTTGTTGTTGTTGTTGATTCATTAAAATAGGTGTACTTTGCTCCGAAAAATGGGTGTTGTTTTTGGTCAGCCTTTGCTTTCAGATCTAAAATGGCGGAGGAATTTGTGGTTCCGATTGAGATTTTCAACTAAGTTTTGCATTATGTCTATGTTTCAAGTGTCTCCTAGGGGCATGGTAAAGATTATTATGAATGTGCACACCATATAAACACTAAATAACTAACTAATTATGAATGAACACTAATAGCCATTGGTTTAGATGAGTCCTATACTACTAGGTTCATAGGCGTAAACGGCTTGTTAGTACAATGAACATGTTGGGGATATTGAAGTTCTCTAATTTGTGTGTGTGTGGGGGGGGGGGGAGGGGTGCGTGTGTGTGGGTGTGTGTTTTTTTTTCTCTTTTCTTTTTTTAAAGGAACATAAAAACATTACCAATGCTCTATTATAAACTGCAACTAAACTTTCGTTGGGAAAAAGTGTCTGTTTTAGCCCGTAATGAACCAAATCTAAAGACTCGTGCGTTTTCGACGAAAACAACCTCCACAAATTAGAGAGTTATGATGGCCTTTACCTCCCCTGGATAAGGACGAACAAAATTTCGTCTGCAAATAAAGGCGACGCCGCTTCAGAACCTCAGAGGGGCCGGGTAGCTCAGTTGGTAGAGCGTCTTACTAGTAACCAGAGCTGCCAACCCACCATGATGCCAAAGAGTAGCATCCAGAGCTTTTTGGAGTAGCATTTAAGAAAAAGGAGTAGCACACGCGGACACGGCTTAATACGAAAATGTCAAATATTTTTTTGTTATACCAGCAAAGTATCTGTGATTTGCGACCCATTGATGATCGGTAGACAGTTTTTTGTTTTTTTGTTGTTGATTAAAATTGTTGTAAAAATCTGAAGTAGTCAAATAATGGTCATAAACATGTACGATATGAGCGTACAATGTTTGATTTATAACATTTTCAGTGATTCAGCGATGCACATGTACAGACCTGCCTACCCTAGTTTTTAAAAAAGAGTAGCAGCCAGTACGTAAAACCATAGTTTTAGTGTAAAAACCATAGCATGGTAACTTTTCATAAATTGACAAAATTTTTAACATCACTTATAGTATTATAAGTAACTGATTTGTGCCAGAATAAAAATGTATTAATACTTTGTTTTCTCAATCTGTAATTTGTTTAATAATAAATTAAGTGTCATCATTTATCTTAGTATTCTTTTAAAATATCCACTATCTGATAATGCAATATGCAAAAAGTACACTACATGCATTACACTACAGATTAAATCTGTACAGTGTATAAATTTATTGACAAAAACAAATTAGATAATACATAGCATGCATGTTATGAACCAAATCTTTATCATCCCTTTATTGATCATTTGTTAACTGGTGGCATATGCAGGTTTAACAGCAAGTTTACAAGTACTCAGCCTTGGGAAATGCCTTGATTTTATTATGCAATATGTTTAATTGTTAAAAATGTAGCCTAGCTACATGTACCATGAAATGAATTAAAAGGATTAAAATATACTAATGCAGTGTACAACTTATTTGAATTTTATCAACTACAAGTATTATTCAGTATGCTTTTTTTGTTCATTTCCAAGCTTAACCGAAAATTCTTTATTACATACCCTACAGTAGGCCTATCCTATCCTATCCTGTCCGTAACTGGAGGTCGTAGGGGCACCACAGATGATCGTTTAACCAAATCAAAGAAGCCTCAAAAACGAAAGCTTCATGAAACAGACAGTTCTGGAAGTGACGATGAAGAAAATTCTGTGAAAGCTTCAACATTTTTGACTGAGTTTCGTTGACATTAGGCATGATGAACATTTTTTTTTGAAGGTAGCAAAGTGGGCCAACGTGTTGTGTAATCTGAAATAAATCTCTGTTGCATTGGTCGTGCACATTTTGAAGCTTAAACAGAATTTTCTTCATCGTCACTTCCCGAACTGTCTGTTTCATGAAGTTTTCGTTTTTGAGGCTGCTTTGACTTAGGCATTTTGACGAGAACAGCATGAGCAAATGAAAACAAAAAGAGACAAAATGGCGCTAGATGAATCTCGCAAAGTCTCACTCGCGATATTTTAAGCGAGATTACCAGGATCGACAACTCGCAACTCACGCACTACACCTGTGTGTTGATGGCTTTAAAAAAAAAAAAATCACCAAAATTTTAAAAATCGTAGTTTTTGACGGCCGATCGTAGCATCGTAGCAAGCATGTCGAAATCGTAGCATGCTACGCCTAAATCGTAGCAGTTGGCAGCTCTGAGTAACCGAAAGGTAACTGGTTCGAATCCCGGATTGGCCAATGTGTGACCATATTATTTCCCCTTACCATCAACTGGTTCGCTGGTGTCAAAATAATGTGACCAGTAGTCGCCTATACGCTTCGGTGTCGTGTGACTATAATCTACAGTTACACATTTACCGCAGGCACGAAAAAAAGGTCGCATGATTTCCCGATTGCATAACCGGAAACGAAAGGGATCACTACGAACCGAGTTTCGCTGGTCGAACTAAAGTTCTCTATGGATTAGCTGGACTATGCACGGAATTTCATATTAAGTATACGATATTGCTTAAGGAAGAAGTAGGACTGATCGAAGAAAGAGCCCTTACCATGACAGTCTGGAGTTCTTCCATGATCTCCGGTGAGTAGATCTGGCTGCCTCTTACTCTGGCCATGATGGTTGAGGCTGGACTTCAAGGATTGTCGGACTGAAGGTCTATGACGCAAACTGTTCACACATTTCGGGCACACGACGGACACCACTGTACTGTTGACAGTCATAAAAGACGGTCAGCGAGGACTCGAAGATGACGGTGAATGATAGTGCGTGTTGACCTCTTGTCAGTTGTGAGTCTACGTTGCATGGCACGAGAGGCATGAAGCAGAAAAATGGGAGAAATTTCAAATTATATTAAAATAAATTAAATAAATACATAAATAATTCGCCACACTGAAGTAATAACTAGCGAAACTCATTCCCGATTATGACCGATCGAATTATGACTCAGTATTTTATCGGCAATTGGTTATAGACTAGTATACCGAACACACACACACAAATCTACAATGAAAAGAATTGTGCACTGACGAAAAACGAAACAAAAATAGGACAGAAATGGAAAGAAAATGAATAAAATATTTTTAAATATATATAAAATTGGAAAATGAAAGAAAGAAATAACAAGATGGATAACCATTCTAATGTATTTCCAGACACAACACATAGCAGAATATGGGCGGTGTTGTGGATCGGCATTTGTCCTAAAGAAGCAAAATAAAACATAGAATGATTGGTCACAACCTGAGGCAGGTCGAACAGAGTTTAATCAATTTTTTGTTTGCAAAAAAAATATTATAACCGGTTCAGCCAATTTGGAGAAACCGCATGAGACGTGTTTCGAAAATGATGAAGTATAGCGACCTTTACCTTTGAGAACGAATGATCTAACAGTATATAAGTATCGGCAAAGTAAAAATAATCAAATTCAGTCCAGTCTTCTCGAGATAAGTAAAAAAATTAGTGTCTTGAACCAAAGCTTTTAATTCGGAGGGATGGATTGACCGACAATCGGACTGCTAATGAGTGGCTGGTCATGGTTGAGGTGAAGTACCTGTATACCAAAAATCAAACAAAATCGGTTCAGCCATTTTTGACAAATAGATCAAAACGTGTTTAATCACAATGTGACCCCAGCGACCTTGACCTTTGCGGTGGAGCAAATACGATGGCACGAGAAACTGGCCACTAACCTAAGTAATGTTCCTATGAAGTTTGGTCAAAATCCGTTTTAGTAGTTCTTGAGCACGCGATGGACCAACAGTCCGAAGTTTGGTTCGTTCCGACTCCCGCCTATTTTAACGTATTTTCCAAATAAAAAGGATGACGACTAGAAACCGCCAGGAAATACTGCTGTCGTATCTCAGTCATTATGTTACGACAGTATGATTTCCGGGCGGTGATATGTATTTTACTTTCTCTCTCTCTCTCTCTCTTTCACACAGAGAGAGAGAGAGAGAGAGAGAGAGAGAGAGAGAGAGAGAGAGAGAGAGAGAGAGAGAGAGAGAGAGAGAGAGAGAGAGAGAGAGAGAGAGAGAGTAAAATTACAATTAAATGTGAAGCTTACGGTAGAATTCCTCTTCAGACCTGTACGTACACGAATAAATATGTGTACATATCACTGTGAAAACGGACTGCATGCGTATGGAGCTTGCAGGCAACAGAGAGACGACAGAACCGTTGCTGCCAGAGTCATGCAGAGAAAGCGCACAAATGGAAGAGGCCAAGAAGTAGGGAAAGTGGTTGCTACTTTGGGCTATTTGTATGCCTGAAATGGGATGCCAGAGGCAATAAAAAAGGATATGAAAAAACACGGTTGCGTGCTGATCAGCTCTAGGTGATCGATCCGTCAATCACAATCTGTCTAGGAGTCTTTCGCGGAACAATAGTTCCCAATGTAGCACTCTCATCCGCCGAGTGACACCGGCCTCTACATTGCCGTGTTTCACGCACGGCCGCATTCGTTCCAATTCGCCGCCCAGCTCTTCTGATCTTGCAGTCGTGTCGGGAATTTCCTGCACATATCTTCCTGGCATTGGTCGCCACTTCAGCACAAAGCAACTATCGGACCAAGAAACCTTATAATACAATCTTCCCTCTTCTCTCCCCCCCCCACACCCACCCCTTTTGTGTGTGTGTGTGTGTGTGTGTGTGTGTGTGTGTGTGTGTGTTTTGTTTCAAAGAACTACTATTCACAATCGCAGCCATAATTATATGCTACATGCAGCCGTTGTATACATTTTATGTAGTAATTTCCAACACGTATTTAGGAATATAGTATATATTTTATAGTCATACATGGCTAGCTTTAAAGAATAAAGCTGAGCGTCCTTTTTTCCGGATACGGAAGTGCAAACGCAATGCGCAAAACTTGATCCGTTTATACCTGCCGTGAATCCATCAGTGCGCAAACCAGTAGCGAGTTGCTTTGAAGTTGCACAAGGCCAATGCAAGGCATCCGTCACTTGACTTTAGCGTGTTGGAAAAATAGATACATCATGGCCGCCGACATTGTGGACTTCTCCTCCTTTCGATTTTAGCCTAAGATCTCTTAATGCGCAGGCGCAGAACGTCATATTTTTCCCAACGTTGCTTTGTGAGTATACTAAACAACGCGAGTAAGCAACTCGCTGCAAAGCAACTCGCTACTGATAACATTGTTGATTGTTTTTGTAAACTATTTGCAAACTATTTTGTGAATGCTGGATAGTGTAACAAGAGCATAGTTTTACCCCGCACATTTTAAGATTTTGCCTTGTTTGGTCAGTGTAGGCTTAGAAGGTTACTGTTAGTCTATAGCAGACGATGAAGGTATGACTGATGTGTACACACTTTTCTCGCTTGACGCGCAGCGCCGTGTAATGACATCATCGCAGCTTACTTAGGCTGCTTTTTGTTCAGCCAATGAGAACACAGCTAGGGTAGGTTAGAACCAGTTCTGGCTGATTCAAGGAGAAAGGTAGGAGATTCATTCTGCAGTCACACGCCGAGCAGTACACAGTTAGACTCGAGCAGAAATCTCTCCACTGATAGACCAGGGAAGCAGAGCTTGTTGAATATTCGAATTCAATCAAGTTAGCCATGGCCTGACATTGTCAAGAAGGTAAATGAACATACTTTTGTTTCATCGTGATGTATTTATATTATTGTTGAATTATGTTTGTGAAATTTGCAATGCTTAAGAATTGTTAGTCCCACGTTGCGTGTCCACGTGGCGATCGATTGATTGATTGATTGATTTATTATTGCTTTAGGTCCAGCGGACTCTTCCGAGCCAAATCAGGACCGGACAACCCCCGATCCGCATAAAAGATCTGTTGAAACAACCCCAGTGGGAAAATTGAATGCCCTCCACCGGCCAGTCACTTTACAATAAAGACATCCCACGCGAGGGACGGCTGAGGGTTGACCTCAACTACGCGAACTCCCCGATTACAAAAACAAAATAGAATACAAACATCATTATAAATCATCAACAAAAAACATACATATAAAATGCCTATAGTGCTAAGTAGTACATTCATAGGAAGCCCTAGTGACCACCCGGCAGAAAGCGTCCAACACTCCCAAGCTGATCCAACAGACCTCATACACAAACAAGGAGTCTTGTCCAGGAAGAGTTTTCAAGAAAAAAGGTAGGTCATTGATCTAGCGAAGAAGAAGATAGTATAGCAGAGTGGTAGGACAGATCGGGAATGGGAAAGAGCAAATGAGGAAGACAGCGACAGTGGGAATTTAAAGCACTAAATTTCCAAAAAGTGGGGATACTATTTATACTGAAACCCCCGGCATTCCAACGGGGGGAACTGTTGCCACAGTTAATTTGTCATGCCTACAAAGGCAAGACAGGTTTTCAACTGGGGCTTTCACTGTACCCTTTATAGGTTAGAACAATCTACAGTGGCAAGATTGCTCATGACCCCAAGGGGAACACGTGGCGATCACGACCGGCCGACGCCATGTTGTATTATGTACGGATCAACTGTTGTTTAACTTATATGTATGCCTGCAGACCAGTGGCTGTACCAGAGAATGTTTATAATATTAATTCTTTCTCTATGTGTATAGTTAGCCATGTTTTATATTTATATATGTATAGGAAATTAGAGTGGAGATTCCAGTGGACCACGAACTTAGCAGAATGTTCGTCGCTTATATATAGAGATGTGGAGCTAATTGTGATGATATTCTGGGGAAGATACGTTTATCTTACTAGGGGGTAAGACTTATTGATAGATGGGCGATGTGCTACCACTATCGATCGTTCTTTTACCAGAATTCCGAAAGTTGTGTGAGAGACAGATCACGGCACTTTGGTCACATAAAATTTATATATTTTGTTCTCGGGAATTTTAGTATCATTTGGCTCAACTTGAGAACCGGTGATGACTAATCAAAAGACTAGATTATTATGTCTCGAGAGAAGAAAACTAATAGCTACACAACAATACAAATAGAATGACACCAGTCGTATGTAAGTAATTTAACTTTTTATATATTCAACACAAACTTTAACATTTCTGCATTAACCGGTAATTTAATAAGTAATATAGTTCAACGTGCTGGGAGAGTTCTTTAGCAGGGTTTATTCATCCTGTGCTAACTGTAGTTATGATTTTCACTGTTCGTAGTTTTCTAAATGTTCTAGTTTTCTCGAGGGTAGGACTCAGTTCATTTGCGGGTGACTTATCTACGGTGAGTCGGGTCGCCCTTGTAGCTGTGGGGTTCGGACGTGGCCAGGTAGACTCTGGATTGTTCTCCTTTGGTGCCACGGGAGCGACGGTCAGGCGTTCGTCTCCACAAACCTTTATGATCCCAGGTCCGACCTGTAAAAGTCGGAGCTCTGGCTACAGTATTCTCGTTAGCTATAAGTGTGCGGTCTCCTCTGCAAAGTGTCTATAGCATCAGACACCTGCAGGGTTCCCATATGCACAATTTAATTCGAATCTTAAGGCTAAGATACATCAATCCACATGCATACTGTCTCAGAAACAATAATCTGTTTCTGTAACTATATATATATATCAAGAACATATTATCAATACATGGCAATCAATATACAATAAACATACACATATCAAAACTACTAGTGTTATCTTACTTGTAGACTCTGGGACTCGTGAAATCGTCTTTTACGTCTCGAGCACTCTCTTGATGAGATGGAGATAGACGAACACTGCAGTTTGTTCCTTTAGTTGACCCTCACAGCTGGACGGTTGGTTTGTGACTGACCAGCTGAGATTTGGTCCCCAAAGATATGCAAAAGTTCCTAGGAGTCTTCTGACCAATCGTTTTATTTTGAATAGTTCCTCCCCCTCTCTCTTGTCACTGGACACGCATAATTATCTTTAAAGTGGAGTGTCAGGGTTCGAGGGTAGGATAGATGTAATAACGATAAGCTGTGCCTGCCCAATACTGGTGACATCATCTTGGTAACTTTTGGCTGGAGTGCTCCTTAACGGGGACAACGTTCTAGTCCGTTTTGACTAAAGTATGCTATTTAAACTTCTTGGTCGCTCAGTCTGTTAGATGGTATCTTGATCGGTTGGCGGGGTGACTGTCTCAAGGAAGTTAATTTGCCATGTGTGGGCTGCTTTTTAGATAACTGTTGAATTAACGTCCAGTTTCATTCGATGCTATCTATGTTTCGCTAAGCTAATTTCCTACATTGTTTGTCGTCAATATTTCTGCTGTTACACTAATCACTGAGGGCTACTTCGACCTTCAGTGAGACGCTCTGCACACACCTATTATTCAGGCTTGTGCAGAATTTCGTCTCATATGTTACAGACGATCAGGCGTTATATCGTGAGCCCAACTCGGCGAACAACAAAAACCAGTCGTCGCCGAATGAGGGCTGCCGAGGCATCGAACACACTGTGTGAAGATAGCCCACCAGTTTAACCACCGGGAGAAGACGCCACGACAACACAGCTTGTCACAGATTCCACCACAGCACAGCTCTTCGAACACTGAGTTAAGTACAAAGTACTCAGTGCACCAAACCTGTAACAAAGGACCACAGTAGTCCAATCTTCAAGAACTCTGACCATTAGGGCAGAAAGTATCCAGTGCCCTATGACGAGAAAGTAGCTGCCTAAACCTATCAGCGAGTGAACCATTCGCATTGACAATTGAACTTTTAAGTTAGTTTTGTACTTCGAAGATCGTGTATAGAGTAGAGGAAATAAATGTGTGATATTTACTGTTATCAAGTGGCTGGACTACATATGTTTCATAGCCGTGTAAAATCTAGTGTGACAGTGATCTTTTACCATTTTTTCTATCTATCTCTGTACCCCAGCCTAAACACAGACCGAGCTAAACAAATAAATGTATTAAGGTAATTCACATGGTGATTCACTAGCGATCCCCATAGAAGAAGACGAGAGGGTTATAGCAGTCCATTGTGCAGAGTCCAGCAACAATAAAACCGCACGTCACAGATAGTAGTGGCCAGCGCTTTGAGAAGCTCTCTGCGCTTGTAAGTGCGCTATATAAGAATAATCTCTTTCTTTCTTTATTAACATAAACTGTTAAAGCAATCCTCGCTTCAAATCCCTCTGGAGTGCCCCTTTTAACGTCCAGCTGACAACAGAGAGCCGACGAGAGAAAGAGAGACAGAGAGTGAGACACAGAGAGAGAGAGTCAACTTGTTATTTGAAAAGATAATTGTATCTTGTTTTTCTAACTCGACTGAGAACATAAACAACACAACAGTGGCCACTTCAGTTTATGGAAGGTTAGTCAACATGTTTGTTGGTTTATTAAAAATTTATAAAAAAAAAAACCACGCGCGTTCAGATTCCATGTAGCTTTAAATTAACTGTTTATGATTTTATTAGAGAGCCTGATGGCTTCATGAAGCCCGTGAAGCTTTTGGTCTTGAACTGGCGGGGGTTATTACAATGCAGTCCGAAAGGGCACGCAAAGCAAAGGAATCGGGCAATCAATTTTCTTCTTGTGCGAATTTTGAATGCGCATTGCGTTTGCGAATCTGCACATAAGGAAACGCAACTTGAGCTTACTTCTTAAAAAAAAAATAAAAATAATAATAATAATAATACTGTCTTCCTGTAAATGTAACACACAATTATAATCAGTAAACAATTTTAATATGGCAAGCTAATTACTATAGTTTCAGGTAAAAACAGACTGGCATTGTACGATCCAGTAATTATCTGTGTGTTTACTTGGAATTTTCTGAGCCACAATGTGTGAAGAAGTGAACGTATTAAGTTAGGTTCTAGACCTATATCCTGTGTGTGGGTGTGTATGTGTGTGTGCGTGCGCGTGTGTGTGTGTGTGTCCACCTCCCTCCCACCAGCGTTGCGAGCATGCCCATCGGCGTGGAGATATTTACGCACTTTACAAATTATTCTTTTTTCTTTTATTAATTAATTCATTGAGCAATAAGCAGAAATGTAAAAGAAATAGCAGAAATCATTTTCGAAAGTGTTGGCGGTGTTGTGGACTCGGGTTTATCTTAAGGAAGAAAAATTAACACTTAGAGGGGCCGGGTAGCTCAGTTGGTAAGAGCGTCTTGCTAGTAACCGAAAGGTCGCTGGTTCGAATCCCGGATTGGTCAACGTGTGATCATAATTATTTTCCCCTTTACCAACAACTGGCCCGCTGGTGTCAGTATAAATCGGTCCAGTAGTCACCTATATGCGAAAGTGTCGTGTGACTATAATCTACAAACAAACAAACACTTAGAATAATAGACTATGACCTAAACTATCTGCAAGCAAACAATAAAATATATAAAATTAACAAAAATTATCCCGATCGGTTCAGCCAATTTTTAGATTCAGCGCAAAACGTGTTTAACAAATGGTGAAGCACAATGATCTTGACCTTCGAGAAAGTACAAATATAAATGATCTAACATGCTTAGCAGTAGTTACATGTCTTCACAGTTAAAATGATGAATTTCAGTTCAGTTATTATTGAGATAAGGCCAAAACAAAAAAAGTTTTGAACAAACAAGAGAAATTTGGAGTAAAGGACCGACCAACCGACCGACAACCGGACTGCTCCCCAAGGATGGTCCATTATTTGAAGTACCTATATACCAAAACTCAACAAAATCGCTTCAGCCGTTTTGGAGATATTGCGCAAAACGTTTTGACTCCAGTGACCTTGTCAAATGTTCTTCAGTAAATGATAGGGGTGTTCGGTTTTACCGGTTTTCCGGTTAAAATCGGTTCGACTTTCTCACGGTTCGGTAAACCGGTTTGGCCTTAAAAAACCGGAAAACCGCGGTTTTTCTAAAGGACATCACTCGTCCCGTAAAGTACTAGCAAAATGGCACAAACAGAGAAATTCGTAGCGAACACGCGTGGGAAAGCTGACATTTGGAGATTCTTTCTCCTGCGAGAGACAGAAGCAGGAAAGGTTGACCATAATACCGGTTACTGTAAAGAGTGTAAGGCAAGTATTAAACTTGGCGGTGGCACTTCAAATCTGAATGCACGCATTCGCCGACACCACCCTTTGCTGCTGCTGAAGCCAGCCAAGCCTGCGGGCCCTGCACCCAATAGATCTAACCCACAAGTCCTACATGCTAGATCTAGTCCGTGTACCAGCAGCGCTGACGCTGACGTGAGCATTGTGACTGAAGGAGGTGCCAGTACAAGTAAAGGCGACACAAAACAAATGACAATCAGTGAAGCACTCAAAAAGAAGCTGGTATATCCAGCTAACTCCAGATTCCACCAACGGTTTCACGAGGAAGGAAATAGCCTCTGAGTTAAGTAGCTAACGACATAAATTCCAAAAAAAAAAAAAAAAAAAATTCAATACAGAGGTTATTTCCCTTGCTTACTATGCGCCTTTACCCGGGGTAACCAGTTGTAACTTCTAGCCGGTTAACCGGTTTTAAACCGCGGTTTTCTATTGGAAAAACCGGTTAAAAACCGGTTTGAGAAACCGTACCGGTTCCACCCTCTAGTAAATGAGGACAATATATCATCTTGATCTTTTCTTTAACGCAAATACGATGGCACGGGAGGCTAACCTAGATGAGTTTCGTAAAAATCCGTTCAGTGGTTATTGAGTTATGGCTTCTAGCGAACCGACAGACCGACCTTTTGGTTCCATCGTGCTGGGTAACGCTGCTCTGCGGCTGCCACGCTTTCCCTGAGAAGACAAACCCGACTGAACTTCGCCCGCTTAGAAGTAAAATATTATCCCCCCCAACAAAAAAATCCAACAATTAAGCACCCCAGTTCACCCAGCTGGGTACCTGGCGCCGGAACCGGAGCAGATAAAGCACAGAGAGATTAGAGATAGCCACTACCCTCACAAGCCGGCCATGTGGAAAAGGCGAGCTGCGCTGCCTCACAAGGAAAATGTTTACATTCATTGGTGTATCTATACCTAGATTATCAGCTGGTTCAAACTGGCTTGTTTTCTTTTTGGTGGTGCTGGCGAAGAGACGGAGACTGCCCTGTACGAAAAACACGTAGGAGAGTTTAATGATGAGGGGTGGGAGGGAAATGACAATCTTGGCCAGCTGTTAATCCGTGTAGAGCTGTAAATCCAGTCGTGTTATCATTTGATCCCAGTTCAACGGAATCGCACCGCGCCTTGTACACAAAGCAGTATCAGGCAAGCCACCAACATCGACTTACCACTGGCTAAAGTCATAATTCATTATTATTGCACTCGCTCTTTTGAGTTTGCCAACTTCAAACATCGCTTATTAGCCGAAGCCCAGATTGTTTAGAGGTGCTTTTTAGGGTATCCAAAATGAAAACAAGGCAAATGTAAAGAGTTTAGGTTGTTGAACAATCTTACCAAAATGTAAAAAAAAAATTAGCGCAATTAGGAGATACAACGAATTAAAATTTGCTAAAACGGTATTGGCACATTTTGCCAGTCATACGCGGGAATTTCCTTGCGGGCGAAGTATAACTCCGCCCATATGCCCATTCAACACTGTCAGCGTGACTTCACAGATATGGAAGAGGATTTTGAAGATGAATTGCTGGAATATTCACCATCATTAAATCCCACCGTGTCTTTTGAGTTAAGCAAACATTTTCTTTGCTCCCCTGAGTTTGCCTTATTAAAATATAAATAATATAACGCGCAATATAATAGTTTTAAACTTGCCGGTTTTCAGTTATGGCTAAATAGGTCACTAGCAGACGCTCTCCGCTTGCTGCTTGCTGCTTGCTGTGGTCGCTGCCCTGTATGGCGTACAAACAGGGTCAAACGCGCGATGAAAAGTAGCGATGCTTTGCATAGATACTTTTTGAAAAGTATCGCTACTTTGCATCGCTCCGTTACGAAAGGATCGATCCTTTTCATCGCGCATTTCCGAATTCTTCCGAATACACAGTATGCAAATTTTCCAAAAGTTTGATCGGAACTAAAGCGGAACACATTATTTATTAACTAATAGTAATTCTTAAATTTAGCTATTTGGAAAAATTATATTTATTAATTAATTTGCTCTGCAAAGGACAATTGGTGGAATGTTACATAATACATGTATATTATTTCATTAGCTTGACCGATTTAAGTTTTGTAGAAACAGTGTGTTTCGCCTCGGTAAACTTCGGAACTGCGCGATGAAACTGCTCGAGCTAAAGTATCGATGCAAAGTATCGATACTTTTCAGAAAGCATCGATACTTTCGCAATTGGCGTTCCATTTGAGAAAATGTGCGATCCTTTTGAGAAAAGTAGCGATACTTTCCTAAACGGATGGATCCTTATGAGAATAGTATCGATGCAAAGCATCGCTACTTTTCATCGCGCGTTTGACCCTGTTCGTACGCTAATACAAAAAGGATGTGATTCTATTAAAAAAAAAAAGCTAGTAAACAGAGGAAAGTATACATACACGCAGTTCTTGGAGATCTTGTACATGCTGTTTGCAGACAAACATTTACAATCAAGCACCATGTGAAAAAAGCTATGAGCAAGCTGAATCAGTCACCATCACCTCGAAAACACAGGTTGTCTGGACTGAACATAGCTTCTGGCACCAGTGGTTTGGGTCCAAAGTGCTTGTTTTGTGACAATGGAAGCAAAGGGAAAAAAAGGATCAAAGGATGATCATTATCAACTGACACCTATAAGAACATTAGAATTCAAGGGTAGGTTGCTGGAGTTTTGTAGCAAGAGAGGAACCAGTGCACCAGACCATCTTCTAAACCTTGTGCGTTGCAATTGCAGAACTGACTGTGCGTCAACCAGGTGTTCATGCCAACGACATGGATTGGTCTGCACTGTTGGATGTGGAGAATGCCGAGGTGAAAGCTGCTTAAACGTCATGAAGTACACAGAAAAGGAAGAATAAGAGGAAGAAGAAGAGAAAAAGGAAGAGGAAGAAGAAATGGAAGAAGACATGAGTGACAATAGCGTTGAGATCTAACAGTCTGGCTCTATCACCAGCACTGCATTATGTTTTTGTTTTCGTGTAATGAAACGTTTTCTAGTGCTGATTCAAGCACAGCATGGCTATGGCATTCCGTTTGAAAAACAATTGATAGTTTGCATTTTAAGGCCAAAACCATAGTATTTAGGGCTATAAATAATTCTATATAAAGAATGGAAGCAAGACTGCAAACAATTAATTATTTGTATAGAGCGATTTCGATAACCTAAAGAATAGATTCTTTAGTAAAAGTCATGAACACAACAAAAAATATCAAAGATACTTTTAATTATGCAACAATATAAGACAAATGAATTTTCGAGCTATGCTCTTCTTCAGATTACAAACAATGCATAAGAATGTTACTTCCATCACTTAATTTATGGTATTGTACATTTTAAAAAATGTGTTTGTTTAATGTATATACTATTATTTCTTTATTAATTACGTAGTTTTTATTATAGACTAGGAGTGTAATCAGCATGGTGGCCATCTTGAAAAATGGTCACCATATTTCTTTTTGTAATAACTACTCACCCCTTGGGGTCATGAGCAATCTTGCCACTGTAGATTGTTCAAACCTATAAAGGGAAAAGTGAAAGCCACAGTTGAAAACCTGTCTTTCCTTTGTAGGCAAGACAAATTCACTGCGGCAACAGTACCCCCGTTGGAGTGCCGGGGGTTTTCAGTATAAATAGTATCCCCACTTTATGGAAATTTAGTGCTTTAAATTCCCACTGTCGCTGTCTTCCTCATTTACTCTTTCCCATTCCTGCTCTGTCCTATCACTCTGCTATACTATCTTATTCTTCGCTAGATCAATGACCTACCTTTTTTCTTGAAAACTCTTCCTGGACAAGACTCCTTGTTTGTGTATGAGGTCTGTTGGATCAGCTTGGGAGTGTTGGACGCTTTCTGCCGGGTGGTCACTAGGGCTTCCTATGATTGTATTAGTTAGCAATATAGGCATTTTATATGTATAAGTTTTGTTGATGATTTATAATGATGTTTGTATTCTATTTTGTTTTTGTAACCGGGGGTTCGCGTAGTTGAGGTCAACCCTCAGCCGTCCCCCGCGTGGGATGTCTTTATTGTAAAGTGACTGGCCGGTGGAGGGCATTCAATTTTTCCACTGGGGTTGTTTCAGCAGATCTTTTATGTGGATCGGGGGTTGTCCGGTCCTGATTTGGCTCGGAAGAGTCCGCTGGACCTAAAGCAACAATAAATCAATCAAATCAAATCATGTAATAACTACTGGGATTTAAAAAAAAAAAAACAGGTCTTAAGTCACAGGTATACCAAATTTGGTGCTTGTAAGGCACAATCTTCGTCTAATACTTCATAGTATAGTACAAGAGTATAATCGGCATTATGGCCATCTTGAAAATGGCCGCCATATTGTTTCTTTTTAATGGCTACCGAGCTTTTCTAAAAGAAAATATTTTAAATATCAGACATACCAAATTTGGTGCTTTTAGGAGAAAATCTTCTCATACTTTATATTGTAGACCAAGAGTGTAATCAGCATGGCGGCCATCATTAAAAATGGCCGCCATATTGTTTCTGGTAATGGCTACCGGGCGTTTGTAAAAGAGTAGGTCTTAAGTAGCGTGTAGACCAAATTTGGTGCTTGTAGGTCGAAATCTTGATCTCATACTCCATAATTATTGTAGAACAAAAGTGTTGTCGGCATGGCGGCCATCTTGAAAAATGTCCGCCATATTTTTTCTGTTAACGGCCACTGAGCTTTTCTAAAAGAGTAGGTCTTCAGTATCATGTATACCAAATGTGGCGCTTGTAGGTCGAAATATTGGTCGTATACTTCATATTGTAGAACAAGAGTTTAATCGGCATGGCGGCCATCTTAAAAATGGCCGCCATTTTTTTTAATGGCGACCAGGTTTTTTTGAAATATTAGGTCTTAAATATCATGGACATCAAATTTGGTGGTGGTGGGGGGGGGGGGGGGGGAGCTGTTTTGTCAGTAATCTGCCATACTAGTTTTTGGCCTTACAAAGCAAGCAATAACTGAACGGAATGCCATAGTACACGGCTAGATAATAAATGCTCAATAACTTTGTTTTGCGATATTTTTTTTTTTTACATTTTGGATATGTGATAGAGTACATTATTATCTTTCCGATGCAGTAAAAATTATTTTGGATACCCAAAAAAGCAAAATTAAACATTTTGCTGCATTCTGGGCTTGGACTAGCCGAAGCCCAGATTGTTTAGAGGTGCTTTTTAGGGTATCCAAAATGAAAACAAGGCAAATGTAAAGAGTTTAGGTTGTTGAACAATCTTACCAAAATGTAAAAAAAAAAATTAGCGCAATTAGGAGATACAACGAATTAAAATTTGCTAAAACGGTATTGGCACATTTTGCCAGTCATACGCGGGAATTTCCTTGCGGGCGAAGTATAACTCCGCCCATATGCCCATTCAACACTGTCAGCGTGACTTCACAGATATGGAAGAGGATTTTGAAGATGAATTGCTGGAATATTCACCATCATTAAATCCCACCGTGTCTTTTGAGTTAAGCAAACATTTTCTTTGCTCCCCTGAGTTTGCCTTATTAAAATATAAATAATATAACGCGCAATATAATAGTTTTAAACTTGCCGGTTTTCAGTTATGGCTAAATAGGTCACTAGCAGACGCTCTCCGCTTGCTGCTTGCTGCTTGCTGTGGTCGCTGCCCTGTATGGCGTACAAACAGGGTCAAACGCGCGATGAAAAGTAGCGATGCTTTGCATAGATACTTTTTGAAAAGTATCGCTACTTTGCATCGCTCCGTTACGAAAGGATCGATCCTTTTCATCGCGCATTTCCGAATTCTTCCGAATACACAGTATGCAAATTTTCCAAAAGTTTGATCGGAACTAAAGCGGAACACATTATTTATTAACTAATAGTAATTCTTAAATTTAGCTATTTGGAAAAATTATATTTATTAATTAATTTGCTCTGCAAAGGACAATTGGTGGAATGTTACATAATACATGTATATTATTTCATTAGCTTGACCGATTTAAGTTTTGTAGAAACAGTGTGTTTCGCCTCGGTAAACTTCGGAACTGCGCGATGAAACTGCTCGAGCTAAAGTATCGATGCAAAGTATCGATACTTTTCAGAAAGCATCGATACTTTCGCAATTGGCGTTCCATTTGAGAAAATGTGCGATCCTTTTGAGAAAAGTAGCGATACTTTCCTAAACGGATGGATCCTTATGAGAATAGTATCGATGCAAAGCATCGCTACTTTTCATCGCGCGTTTGACCCTGTTCGTACGCTAATACAAAAAGGATGTGATTCTATTAAAAAAAAAAAGCTAGTAAACAGAGGAAAGTATACATACACGCAGTTCTTGGAGATCTTGTACATGCTGTTTGCAGACAAACATTTACAATCAAGCACCATGTGAAAAAAGCTATGAGCAAGCTGAATCAGTCACCATCACCTCGAAAACACAGGTTGTCTGGACTGAACATAGCTTCTGGCACCAGTGGTTTGGGTCCAAAGTGCTTGTTTTGTGACAATGGAAGCAAAGGGAAAAAAAGGATCAAAGGATGATCATTATCAACTGACACCTATAAGAACATTAGAATTCAAGGGTAGGTTGCTGGAGTTTTGTAGCAAGAGAGGAACCAGTGCACCAGACCATCTTCTAAACCTTGTGCGTTGCAATTGCAGAACTGACTGTGCGTCAACCAGGTGTTCATGCCAACGACATGGATTGGTCTGCACTGTTGGATGTGGAGAATGCCGAGGTGAAAGCTGCTTAAACGTCATGAAGTACACAGAAAAGGAAGAATAAGAGGAAGAAGAAGAGAAAAAGGAAGAGGAAGAAGAAATGGAAGAAGACATGAGTGACAATAGCGTTGAGATCTAACAGTCTGGCTCTATCACCAGCACTGCATTATGTTTTTGTTTTCGTGTAATGAAACGTTTTCTAGTGCTGATTCAAGCACAGCATGGCTATGGCATTCCGTTTGAAAAACAATTGATAGTTTGCATTTTAAGGCCAAAACCATAGTATTTAGGGCTATAAATAATTCTATATAAAGAATGGAAGCAAGACTGCAAACAATTAATTATTTGTATAGAGCGATTTCGATAACCTAAAGAATAGATTCTTTAGTAAAAGTCATGAACACAACAAAAAATATCAAAGATACTTTTAATTATGCAACAATATAAGACAAATGAATTTTCGAGCTATGCTCTTCTTCAGATTACAAACAATGCATAAGAATGTTACTTCCATCACTTAATTTATGGTATTGTACATTTTAAAAAATGTGTTTGTTTAATGTATATACTATTATTTCTTTATTAATTACGTAGTTTTTATTATAGACTAGGAGTGTAATCAGCATGGTGGCCATCTTGAAAAATGGTCACCATATTTCTTTTTGTAATAACTACTCACCCCTTGGGGTCATGAGCAATCTTGCCACTGTAGATTGTTCAAACCTATAAAGGGAAAAGTGAAAGCCACAGTTGAAAACCTGTCTTTCCTTTGTAGGCAAGACAAATTCACTGCGGCAACAGTACCCCCGTTGGAGTGCCGGGGGTTTTCAGTATAAATAGTATCCCCACTTTATGGAAATTTAGTGCTTTAAATTCCCACTGTCGCTGTCTTCCTCATTTACTCTTTCCCATTCCTGCTCTGTCCTATCACTCTGCTATACTATCTTATTCTTCGCTAGATCAATGACCTACCTTTTTTCTTGAAAACTCTTCCTGGACAAGACTCCTTGTTTGTGTATGAGGTCTGTTGGATCAGCTTGGGAGTGTTGGACGCTTTCTGCCGGGTGGTCACTAGGGCTTCCTATGATTGTATTAGTTAGCAATATAGGCATTTTATATGTATAAGTTTTGTTGATGATTTATAATGATGTTTGTATTCTATTTTGTTTTTGTAACCGGGGGTTCGCGTAGTTGAGGTCAACCCTCAGCCGTCCCCCGCGTGGGATGTCTTTATTGTAAAGTGACTGGCCGGTGGAGGGCATTCAATTTTTCCACTGGGGTTGTTTCAGCAGATCTTTTATGTGGATCGGGGGTTGTCCGGTCCTGATTTGGCTCGGAAGAGTCCGCTGGACCTAAAGCAACAATAAATCAATCAAATCAAATCATGTAATAACTACTGGGATTTTAAAAAAAAAAAACAGGTCTTAAGTCACAGGTATACCAAATTTGGTGCTTGTAAGGCACAATCTTCGTCTAATACTTCATAGTATAGTACAAGAGTATAATCGGCATTATGGCCATCTTGAAAATGGCCGCCATATTGTTTCTTTTTAATGGCTACCGAGCTTTTCTAAAAGAAAATATTTTAAATATCAGACATACCAAATTTGGTGCTTTTAGGAGAAAATCTTCTCATACTTTATATTGTAGACCAAGAGTGTAATCAGCATGGCGGCCATCATTAAAAATGGCCGCCATATTGTTTCTGGTAATGGCTACCGGGCGTTTGTAAAAGAGTAGGTCTTAAGTAGCGTGTAGACCAAATTTGGTGCTTGTAGGTCGAAATCTTGATCTCATACTCCATAATTATTGTAGAACAAAAGTGTTGTCGGCATGGCGGCCATCTTGAAAAATGTCCGCCATATTTTTTCTGTTAACGGCCACTGAGCTTTTCTAAAAGAGTAGGTCTTCAGTATCATGTATACCAAATGTGGCGCTTGTAGGTCGAAATATTGGTCGTATACTTCATATTGTAGAACAAGAGTTTAATCGGCATGGCGGCCATCTTAAAAATGGCCGCCATTTTTTTTAATGGCTACCAGGTTTTTTTGAAATAGTAGGTCTTAAATATCATGGACATCAAATTTGGTGGTGGTGGGGGGGGGGGGGGGGGGAGCTGTTTTTTCAGAAATCTGCCATACTAGTTTTTGGCCTTACAAAGCAAGCAATAACTGAACGGAATGCCATAGTACACGGCTAGATAATAAATGCTCAATAACTTTGTTTTGCGATATTTTTTTTTTTTACATTTTGGATATGTGATAGAGTACATTATTATCTTTCCGATGCAGTAAAAATTATTTTGGATACCCAAAAAAGCAAAATTAAACATTTTGCTGCATTCTGGGCTTGGACTATATGACACTTTTTTGCGTAGCTGTTTGAATTTATAATATGTTCTGCGCTGACGTGATCCTTCTTTCAAGCACTTAACAAAACTCTGTATGCGATGTCACCGCGGACACCACATACATCGCTTCTAACGACAAAACTGGTGATGTTTGCTGATCTTTAAAAAAAATTTAAAAAAATAAAAATAAAAATAAAATAATAATAATAATAATAATAATAATAATAATAATAATAATAATGATAATAATAATAATAATAATAATAATAATAATAATAATAATAATAATAATAATAATAATAATAATAAAAAGAAGATATTTTACCACCTGTGAAAGCCTTGGAGTTGACGCTGGAATCACATTTTGTAATATAATACCACATGATAAGTGAACAGTACCGTTACCGTATAACGTTTCCACGGAGCTAGTAGAAGTCAATAGGCTTGTTTCGATTTTAATCAAAAATTACACCAGCAAAGGCTTGCAAATAAATAGCCCTAGTTCTTTAATGGACAGGGAGTTAACTTTCTTGGCGATCACGGCTGCGAGTCGCAATAATGTAGCGCAGGTGTAGCGGGCGCAGTATAACGAAGCTTTATTCTAACTGTCACACAACACAACACTGTTGACAGGTGATCATTGGCGGCAGTGTAACTGGGAAGCCAAAAGCCGTCAGCACGATTAAACTAAATGAAGCGTATATATATTATATCTCTCTCTCTTTTTTTTTATTTTATTTTTTTTTTTTTACGCTGGCAGTGCCACAACAATACATCGTTTGTACAAGGCCAGTTTAGTAAGAACATACAGTCCGAGCGCTGAGCGAAAACATAATGGTTTGCCTGAAAGGTAGGCTACACAAGGCACATTGTTTCGGCGTCAACAGGTAACCGTTCCCCAATTGCTATGCCCAGCAGCGGCACAGTACTAACAGTATAGATCAATCTAACGCGGCTGGCACTATAACTTGTCACACTGCTTCGTCTAAAACTGTTTGGCCCTTGAAAAAGACAAGGCTGTAACCGATGGTCTATAAAACCCCTATTGTGAGAGACAAACCTCCCTGCCAGCCTAACGTAGGCCTACACAATTCACTCTCGGCGTTCCTTGGGCTTTTCACTCCCCCTTAATTAGTACACAAGTTAAGAGACTACATTATCCCATGTCCCCTGATCGATCATTGAAACAAAACTGCTGGACTGAACGGCCTGGCACCCAGCGAAAATTAAGCCTGGATGCCGCTCATAAGCTGTCCAGCAAAGACGTATACACCATTGTTTCCAACACTGAGACCGGAACCACAGGCGTGTGACGCAAATATAATCCTGAGAAAAGTAAAGATCAATTGGCAAGCACTATAAAGTATGCTTAACCTATCCTTTATATTTATATCTAGCGTATGGGATGGATAGCAGCTTGAAAGAAGGCGGTTGGTGGTCAGTTTGCAAATCGAAAATCGACCTATTATTTGTAAGAAAACGTGAAAAAAAAAGCAACAAGAAAAACAAAACTAAGATATCAAGCCATTCAAAATGTGTTTCCAGCACATACACGCACACGCACACCCACACACACACACACACGCACACCTACACACACACACACACACACCCACACACACACACACACACACACACACACCTATTAAAATGGGTTCAACCAATGTTACGAAAAAATACGAATGCCATATATTGCTTAGCAACAGGTGAAGTATCTTTATAGTATTGATAATCAATATCGGTCCATTCATTCTTGAGGGCGTTTTGAACATAAACGTACAATTCGGAGCGACGGACAGACCTACACCCGGATGCTACTGAATGACTGGCCATGTGTTCAAGTACTAAATTGTATGCTATATCCACGCACAAATAAATAAACAAAATCGGTTCCTCCGTTTTTGAGGTACTATATAGAGCAAAATGTAAGGTGTTTCGTTGTTGTTGTTTGTTGTTGTTGTTGTTGTTGTTGTTTGTTTGTTTTTAGCAATTCTAGCGACCCCGATCTTTGCAGTAGAGAAAATCTGATGGCAGGGTAGGTTGGCCACTAACTAGGTAATGTTCCTATGAAGTTTGATTCTTTTTTTTAAATCCGTTAACTGATTCTTGAGAAATGGCGTGCCACGGACCGACAAACCGACTAATTGCTCTGATTCCCGACCATTTAAATGATAATATCTGAAGAAAAAAAAATTTTTGAAGAAAGAAGGAAATGAAAACAGGTAGGGTGGATAATAAACTAAAGGAAGATACCAAGAAGATAGGAAAGAAAGATAGGGGGTAGGGATGGGGTGGAGGATTAATCAAGCAAGAAAAGCAGGGGCATTAATCTATCACGGATGTAGCCTAAAGACGTAAGAGTACCGAGTCCCGTACAATCCTATCATCTTCGATTACCAAAGTTCCCTGCCTGTTGGGTTTGTCTCTTTAATTTCCAGCAGATCTTGTGTTTATTATAGGACTTATAATCTGAGTTTCATCTATTAAATGGCGAGGAAACCTTTACCATCGCAAATGTCGCCATTTTGGAGGCTTATATCGGTAAACGCGTTTTGATTAGTCATTGTGTGTTTGTTTGTGTGTGTGTGTGTGTGTTTGTGTGTGTGTTCGCGCATGTGCGTGTTCGTGTAGGTGCGTGTGTGTGTGTGTGAGTGTGTGTGTGTCATGTATTATGCCCGTCGGCTAGGAGATTTTTATACGTTTTATAAATTATTAATTCTTTAATTCATTCATTATTTAGGCTGATCATCTAAAAGTTTAGATCTGCCGGAAATAGAAGGGGCACATCAGACAGGAAGAGAACTTCTGTAGTCCAAGATTACAGGATAATAATAATAATAATTTATAATAATTTATTTTTTATAGCGCAAATTCAAAACTTAAAGCTTGCTCAAAGCGCTCGCACGCATACATACACACATCCGCTCCCAAGGATAAATATTTAAACAGTGTGGTAAAACATGATGAGATAAAACAGTTAAACATCGCAAGAAAAAATACAAAACATCGCGTCTAACAAGAACAGATATGGAAACAATACGGTACAACATTATAAGATAAAACACGTTAAACATCATACAAAATAATAACAAACATCAAATCTAGTATAAAAAGGCATGTTTAAAGTGAGACACTCATACATACACATACGCACGCACGCGTACACACACACACACATGCACACACCCATACACACACACCAACACAAAGGAGGACATCAGCATTAAGAATAAATAATGAAGCAATGATAAAAATAGCTCAAAGTAAATAGTACCACTAAGTGACACGGGGAAAAGAAGGAATATGACAGTAATAAAAATAACGTTCAAAAGCCATGCATACAAATTTCTTTTATAAACCAGAGTAGCGGGTACCTAAAACAATTTAAAAGCCATACTTAGGCTTAATCATTGTTTGTAGGGTCTAGCGGACTGCAAAGAGGGGAATCAGGACCACAACTTGATTGAAAGAGGACTCACACCAGATCTGTCTAAAAGATCTGCTGAAACAACCCTAATGGTAACACTGAAGACACTCCACCATCGGGTCATTTTACAATAAAGGCAACCCATGCACGGGACGCTGAGGCTGTACTCTAATTTTTCGAACCCCCGTTTACAAAAACAAAATAGAATAGAAACATCATTATAAAATAGTAACAAAACATATACATATAAAATGCATACATTTCTAAATAATAATACCATATAAAGCCGTAGTGACCATTTGGCAATAAGCGTCCAATAACCACAAGCTGATCCAACAGACCCCATAAACAAATAAGGAGCGTGGGGAGAGTTTTCAAGAAAAAAAAGATAGGTGAATGGTTTAGCGAAGAAGATAGTAGATTGATAGAACAGATTAGGAACGATAAAAAACAAATGTTAAAAACTATACAGTTCCAACCTCAATAAACAAGAAAAAGACGTGCACAGGCAGTAAAGCATTTAAACCAAGAACATTACACAAAAGACACTGATGAAACACACACACACACACACACACACACACACACACACACACACACACACACACACACACACACACACACCCAAACCATTATTCAATCACTCATGCACACACTGATTGTTGTGGATTTAAAAGTATTTGGTAAAGAAGCAGGTTTTGAGGTTCTTTCTGAACACGGGAGTGCAGAGAGTTCTAAAGAGTTGAAGCAAACACAGAGAAAGATCTCCTGCCAAAAGACTCAAGCGAATAAACTAGCTGGAACTGAGAGGAGAGCCGCATCTTGTGAACGGAGGGGTGGAGCATGTTGGTAGAGGTAGAGAAGTTGTGAAAGATAGGAAGGACAGGAATCAGTGTGCAGACAGTGAAAGCAAAGAGAAGCAACTTTGTAATCGATACGAGCGCTTACAGGCAAGCAGTGTAAGGTTTTCAGAGCTGAAGATCGTACGGGAACCGTTTGTTTAGTTGTTGTACCTCGGTGAAAGAACGAAGGGGGTGGGGTTGGGGGCTCGAGGGGGTGGGGGAGGGGTTGAATATGATCTCTCTCTCTCTCTCTCTCTCTCTCTCTCTCTCTCTCTCTCTCTCTCTCTCTCTCTCTCTCTCTCTCTCTCTCTCAGTGGTCTGAACTCGTTCTACTGCAACAAAAATTACTCGCTTCCGAAAGGTCCTTACTGTTTTCACATGCTGGTGAAAATCAAGGACTACCTGAGTATCTTATCTTACTAAAAACTTGTTACGCGTACGGAATAGCTCGGAGGATCAAATGCAATCACTTTGACAATGCCTTCCGTTTGTTCTGTGTTATTTTCAGCTAAACAAAAGAGATTGTTCAAAGTTTCTAGGGTGAATGCTGTAGCCTGCGCTGTTGACAGAGGAGAGCACGGACCTCGGAAATCGCTGCACACGACAAAATCAATCAGAGTCAAACAAAGCAAATATCAATGAGTTGTTCGACAGACTTCAAAAATACACATTCCCGTAGCGAAACCGTCCATCTTTTTGTTTTAATGTATTAACGTTGTTGAGGGACTGGTGGATATGACTCATGCGTAGAAAGGCTTACTGACTGATCGGATAAAGAAAAATAAAGAAAACAATGGACGAACATTGAGAAAAATGAATAAAACCTCAATAGAAATTGCTATTCTATAGCTTCTTGTAGAAGACCGGAGCTAAATATAAAAACGGATTAAAGGGCCTAAGATCAAGTGTTTCAGCGTTACATTTTTTTAAATGCACAGCGAGTGTTGCCCCACTTGTTAGACCTTCTGTCAAATCATAAATCGATAAATTAATTGGATTAATTGCTTATTAAAAGTATCAAAAGATTGAATTTAAAATAGCGTAGCACCGGTTGCCCGTGTCTTTTAACGTGACGACAACGAATTTCCCATGTAAACTCAGTGTCCAAAAATAAATAAATAAATAAATAAACAAATAAATATACAAATAATTAACAAGCATCTTTGATACTCTGATAGTGTAACTGGTGTGAGTTGTTGTGGTATTGTGTGTAAATTTAAAAAAAAATCTCTTTGCCTTTCTTATTTTTGCTCTAGCCTGAGTATATTTTGAACAACAAGGAGGTTTGATTAAAGAAAAATGTTTTTGGAGAAATATGAAACATGTTTAGTTCAGTTTTACATGATAGACTTCATAACAAATCGGCGGAGAATGTAGAATATTTACAAAAATTACATAGTAAGAAGATAAATAATAAGAGAGAGAGAGAGAGAGAGAGAGAGAGAGAGAGAGAGAGAGAGAG
Source organism: Oncomelania hupensis (assembly GCA_036898135.1). Classification (NCBI taxonomy): domain Eukaryota; kingdom Metazoa; phylum Mollusca; class Gastropoda; order Littorinimorpha; family Pomatiopsidae; genus Oncomelania; species Oncomelania hupensis. The sequence continues at coordinate 26,943,158 of CM072511.1, read as the reverse complement.
AGAGAGAGAGAGAGAGAGAGAGAGAGAGAGAGAGAGAGAGAGAGTTAGCGAATTACATCAAAAGCCATTTTGAGAGAGTGACAGAGACAGTTCAGTTCAGTTCAGTGGGTAGATTACCGTCCCCGGACACAGTAGCGTATAGGGGACATGATAGAGACAGAGTTTGGAAGCTATTTATATTTAAATGCTATTTTGCACGCTTGTCCTAGGTTAAACGTAAAAGTCTACAAAGGAAGCTGCAATGTTGAATCACATCACAAAAGGGATCTGTTTGTTTAGAGGAGACCGTTTTACCTGTATCACTGTTGTCACGGCAACGTGGCCTTGGGATGCTGCTGCATTTAGCCAAGTGATGCTGACCCGCTTTCTGCTCCGATCACCCACACACAGCACGGCTACTTTGATGACAATTAAGCCATCCAGCTATTTCCATCATCAAGAACTCTGCACTGCAATACACCCGTCGTCAAAGTACTTTTTGTATCTCTAAATGAATGTGTGCTAGCATCATCGATTCAAACAGCAACATTGTAGCCACGCTACCACTCTGGATACGGCCACGACCTGCCTGCAGGACATAACTGATGATATTTTACATTGCTCGGCTCTGGGACGGCACACAATTACAAATGAGTTTTTATGGTACGTCAAACAAAAATTATATTGTCCGCCCAAGAGCTGCCGGTTTGTTGACCAGACTGAAATTTTACCATTTTATAGTTAACATTTGCCATAATAAATTCCGAAATCCTGTATACAGGGATCAGGTTATTCTCATCGTGTACTTTAAAAAAAATGTGTTCGAACATTACATGATTATTGCTTTAGGTCCAGCGGACTCTTCCGAGCCAAATCAGGACCATGTGTTCGAACAAACTATTTATTACACTACTAACGAAATTAATTACCTTGATCGAATGTATGTTTTAAACAAATCTCACTCCTGTAGGTGTAAGAATATCACAGTTTAGTTCACTAGTAACCATGGAGGAAAACGCCACAAGCATGTTAGATCGCTGGGAATGGAATGAATGACGATTGGAATATAGGCAGAGATATACCACATAGGGTCTTTATCAGGCAACGTAACGCGCGGTGCCAGGAGACTGGGCCAGAGAACCGCAGTATTATCGCCGGCCGCTTTTTTTTTTTTTTTAATTAACCTGTACTGTGGGTTTGATAGCGCAGCTCAGTAGTGCAGTGGTTAGGGCACAACGCTAGCAATGCTTCTGCGTTAAAAGGCCCCAATTCAAAAGCTTTGTTTACTTTTGGAGAAAACTGGTTTACCCTAAAATTCGAATTGTTATTGCATTAAACAATGTTAAAGTGGGCTTCCGTCGCTCCAACCAACCGCTTAAAGCGTGAATTGTCCAGTTCTGACAGGAAGTGATTTCCCCTGTTTTAACGGTACATCGATACCATACCTTTGACTCTATTTCTGAGGTACAGTACATTACATGGTTATTGCTTTAGGTCCAGCGGACTCTTCCGAGCCAAATCAGGACCAAAAAATCAAGACTACAACTTCGCTGAAAGAGGACTCACCCCTAATCCGCATAAAAGATCTGCCGAAACAACCCTAGAGGTAACGCTGAAAGCTCTCCACAAGCCGGTCGCTTTACAATAAAGACATCCCACGCAGAGGACACTGAGGCTATACCCTAATTTATCGAACTCCCGTTTACTAAAAACAAAATAGAATACAGTACAAACATCATTATAAAATATCAACAAAACACATACATATAAAAAATAATGCCTACATTGCCAAATAATAACATCACAGGAAGCCCCAATTAATGATCACCTGGCAGAAAGCGTCCAATATTCCCAAGCTGATCCAACAGACCTCACACACAAAATGAGGAGTTTTGTTCCCGAAGAGTTTTCAGGAAAAAATGTAGGTGACTGGTCTGGCGAAGAAGAAGATAGTATAGTAGATTGATAGAACAGAGCAGGAATGAGAGAGAACAAAGGAGAAAGACAACGACAGTGGGAATTTAAAGCACTAATTTTCCAGAAATTGGGGATACTATTTATACTGAAACCCCCTGCACCCCCACGGTAGAGGGGCCGGGTAGCTCAGTTGGTAGAGCGTCTTACTAGTAACCGAAAGGTACCTGGTTCGAATCCCGGATTGGCCAATGTGTGACCATATTATTTTCCCCTTACCATCAACTGGTTCGCAGGTGTCAGAATAATGTGACCAGTAGTCGCCTATACGCTTCGGTGTCGTGTGACTATAATCTACAGTACACACATACACCCCCACGGGGGGTATTTCCGAGTGAACCACCCGGCTTGAAGAATGTATCTTTGGCTTCTGGGGTAAGGTAGGTACTATTTTATCAACCTAAAGCGAAAAACATCACGAACAATGTTTTTTAACGAGCTCTGTCCTATACCGGCTTCGGTAGATGCTATATTTTTAGCTCAAGAAAGTTGACTAGCCGTTGCTATTAATAGAGACACGAACTACAGAATGTATTCATTAAAAAAAAAAAAAAAAAAAAAAAGACTATACTTTTGAAAGAGCTATTTTTGGCTTGCAAGCTTATTTTTTCGGTGGGGCAACTTTCACTGTGAATGTTAAAAGGATCTGTCGAAGGGGAGTCGTGGTCAGAGTGGGTTCGTCTAAGTAATGTCGGAAAGAGTTAGTACCTGGATGGGTGACTACTTAACCACCAAACGACACACACACAAAAAGATTGAAGCAAGCACCCGACCACCCCCCAGTCCACGCAACTGTGAATGGTACCTGCATCTGTTTAGAACCGGGGAAGGTAAAAGCAGCGAGAGAGAGAAAGAGGAGATAGTAACCGCCCTCAATAAGCTGACCTAGAGAAAAGGGAGGTCCTTTCCCCCCCCCTCCCCCCCCTCAAACGCTTCCAACCCCAACGACCGAATGGTTACGGAGAGACCTTTACCTTTAACCAAAGACTATCTTTACTCACTCGTAGTTTGCCTTTACTGTGTTGTTCCTATCACTACGCTGTAGCCACCATACACACATTGCTGTAGACCGCGAACGACTAGCCTGTAGCTAGTTCGCCACTGTACTGCATGCAAACCTGCTAGTTAGCCAGTATTTTCCCTTAATAACAAACGACGTTTTTATTGCCGACTTCAGACGTGACCCAACGACCCTCATCCGCTTAGAGAGTCTCGGGGCAGCACAGCGGAACCTGACGTTGCTGATAAGCCCCAAACCTTAGGCTATTTTTTATCTTTGGTGCGCGCTTATTACCTTTCTGAGATCAGAATTATGTTGGGCGACCCAGTCCTGCAGGTGTCTTAATTAACTGAAGGCATTACGGACATTTTTGTGCAAGAAATGCTAGTTTATCTGACCGCATTTTACCCCATGAGAAAACTTTACACACACACACACACACACACACACACACACACACTCACACGCACACACGCGCACACGCACACGAACACACAAAAATCCAACCGAGGTGTGCGATCTCTTCTACATACATAATTCACATTTTACTCAGTTTGGTCCCAAGGAAAGAGGGGTAGAGACCTAAATCAACACTGAATCACCAGAGCAATTATACTACTAAGATCCTATCCTATCCCATAACTCGGAGGTCGTAGGGGCACCACAGATGATCGTTTAACCAGCGTACTCCATCTTTCCATGTCCTCAGCAACCCTGATGGTTTCGCTCAGTGTCAAACCAGTCCATTCTCGAATGTTGTCCTCCCACCTCCTTTTCGGTCTCCCTCTTCTTCTACCTCCTTGCACTGTGCCTTGCAGGATGGTCTTTGCAAGACCTGATGATCTGGTGACGTGGCCATACCATCGGAGTTTACGTTTTTTCACCACTGTGAGCAGGTCATCGTGTTGTCCAATGGCTTGTGTGATGGTCTGTCGGACTTCGTCGTTGGTAGTGTGCTGGGTATAGGAAATGCCCAGAAGTCTTCTGTAGCACCTCATCTCCATGCTTTGTATTCTTCGTTGGAGATCTGCTGTGAAAATGGCCGCTTCTATCTATCTATCTATCTATCTATCTATCTATCTATCTATCTATCTATCTATCTATCTATCTATCTATCTATCTATCTATCTATCTATCTATCTATCTATCTATCTATCTATCTACCTACCTACCTACCTACCTTACCTTACCTTACCTTACCTTACCTTACCTTACCTTACCTTACCTTACCTTACCTTACCTTACCTTACCTTACCTTACCTTACCTTACCTTACCTTACCTTACCTTACCTTACCTTACCTTACCTTACCTTACCTTACCTTACCTTACCTTACCTTACCTTACCTTACCTTACCTACCTACCTACCTACCTACCTACCTATCTATCTATCTATCTATCTATCTATCTATCTATCTATCTATCTATCTATCTATCTATCTATCTATCTATCTATCTATCTATCTATCTATCTAAATGATTGTTCACATTGACGAAAGAAGCATTCTTAAAAGAGAGGGAGAGAGATGCTACAGATTAACGGCCTATCGGATTGTAACTGTATATCATAGGCCTACTAATTTTGACAGTACGATTCAGGATTCCTGGCTTTATCACAAGATACAGTCTTTACAACTAGTTTAAGTTGAGTTCTATTCATTGCAAATGTATCCAGACTGGCAAGTTAGTGGTGGCATGTTTATATTGAAGATACTAGCAAGATGTTGTTGCATGCATCATGTATCCGTGCATTGTCTCATAGAAGTGACAAACCGGTATGAAACTGGGATAAATACTGAATGCTGACATATTCATGTGGTATTTTCTCTATCCTATCCTATCCTATCCTATCCCGTAACTCGAAGGTCGTTGGGGCACCATAGATATATAAAATTAGCCGAGACAGTTTTTTTTTTAAGATATAAAGCGAAACGTGTTTAAAATATGGCGGAACACAATGACTTTGACCTTTTAGAAAATGCAAAATGCGAATTACTTAGCAGTAGATAAAGTATCCGCAAAGTGAAAAATGATGAATTCCGGTTCGCTTGTTCAAATAAAGCAAAACGTGTTTTTGAACAAAAAGGAAGTGAAATTCTGACTGACTGACTGACTGACTGACTGACTGACTGACTGACCGACTGACTTCCTACTGAAGGATGACCCACGATCTGCAGTACATGTAAGCTTATTCCAAAACTCAAACAAAATCGATTTAGACGTTAAAAAATAAAAAAAATTACCAAAACGTGTTTAGCAATGAAATGACTCCAATGACCTTAACCTTTGCGGTAGAGCAAATATAATGGCACGGGAGTTGTTGTTGTTTGTAGATTATAGTCACACGACACTTTCGCATATAGGTGACTACTGGACCGATTTATACTGACACCAGCGGGCCAGTTGTTGGTAAAGGGGAAAATAATATGATCACACGTTGACCAATCCGGGATTCGAACCAGCGACCTTTCGGTTACTAGCAAGACGCTCTTACCAACTGAGCTACCCGGCCCCACGCACGGGAGTGAGGCAGGCCAACTGTCTTATCCTATTCTATCCCGTAACTCGAAAGTCGTTGGGGCACCACAGATGATCAGCGTACTCTATCTTTCTCTGTTCTTAACCATCTTGGCTTCGCTCAGTGTCAAGCCAGTCCATTCTCGAATGTTGTCCTCCCACCTCTTTTTCGGTCTCCCTCTTCTTCTGCCTCCTTGCACCGTGCCTTGCAGGATGGTCATTGCAAGGCGGGATGCTCTGCTGACGCAGCCATATCATCGGAGTTTCTGTTTCTTCACCACTGTGAGCATGTTATCATTTTATCCAATGGCTTGTGTGATGGTCTGTCGGATTTCGTCGCTGGTGATGTGCGGGATATATAGGAAATGCCCAGAAGTCTTCTGTAGCACTTCATCTCCATGTTTTGTATTCTTCGTTGTAGGTCTGCTGTGAGGGTCCATTTTTCGCAAGCGTATAGAGAAATGGAGATGACAAGGGATCGTAGCAGCTTTACCTTAGAACGTAGACCGATGGTCCTGTCTTTCCAAATTGGCTTCAACCTTGTCAGGGCAGCAGTTGTTTGTGCTATCCTGGAGAGGATTTCCTGTCGGGACCCATTCTCTGATACAATGGCTCTTAAATATTTTAAACAGTGCACCGTCTTGAGGGATTGGCCTTGGACTTTGATGTCCGAGTTGATGCATTGGTGTTGTTGGTCATCATATTGGTCTTCTCTGCACTTATTTCCATTCCAAAGGCTCTGGATGTGGTGTAAAGCCTCTGTACCAGCTGTTCAAGTTCTTGTTCCTCTCCAGCTAATCCATCAATGTCATCCGCAAAACGGAGGTTGGAGATTGCTCTACTCCCTATGCTGAGTGTACCTTCGTGATCTGCAAGGGCATCTGGCATGATGCGTCACAGGAAAAAGTTGAAGAGTGTTGGAGAGAGTAGGCATCCTTGACGCACGCCGATTGTTGTTCTGAACCCGATGGCGCTGTTGTGGAGGACTGCACTGGTAACTTGTCACACAGGCTTTTGATGACTTCAATAATTGTAAGGCTGATGTTGTACACTCTCATGGTTGCCCACAAAGCTGCATGTCAGACTCGGTCAAACGCTTTCTTGAAGTCTACAAACACATGGTATAGATGTTATGTTGTTGGTGCTGTAGGTATTTCTCGCAGATTATTCTGAGGTTGAAAATCTGCTCAGTTGTACTTGGCCCTGCCTGAATCCTGCTTGTTCTTCAACTATGATTTTTTTCAGCTTGGGATTTCAACCTGTTGAGTATTATTTTCAGGAGGACTTGATGGGATGGCTGCTGAGTCTGACGGTGCGGTAATTTTTACACTCCTGAAGATTACCATTTTTGGGGAGAATGATGACAAGCGACTGGGTCCATGGTATGGGCCACTCCCCACTTTGCCAGATCTTGTTACAGATAATGGTGAGGGCGTCAACCATCGCTTCTCTTGCTTGAAGCTATTTTGCGGGTATGTTGTCCACGCCCGCTGACTTCCCCTTCTTCAGCGATTGCACTGCTGCCTCAACTATTCTCGGAGAATCGGGAGGATTTTTTCTTCTTCTCTGTTCTGGGGACATGCTAGAACTAATGAGTCTCCGTTTGGTTTGTGGTTGTAAAGGTCAGAGTAGTACTCTGTCCATCAATCCAAAACTTCTTTTTCTTCTGTAAACATATGGCAGACTTGCTTTGGATCGTGGAGACCCTGTGCAGTTTAACATTTGTCAGCCGCTTTACAGTCTGATAGTTCTTCTTGCTGTTGTTCTTTTTCAGACTGTTCTCTATTTCCTGGCATTGATTTTCTATCCAGGTCTCCTTTGATATGCGCATGCCTTTCCGGATGTCACTGTTGATTTTTCGGTAGGCATCGGCTCCCTGTGAGGTGTTCTTTTTCTTTTTAGTCTCTCTTCGTTTGTCACAAATTTTCAAAAGTTCAGGTGTGATCCACGGTTTTTTCTTTGGGCGGTGCTTGCCAAGGATCTCAGTGACGGCATCTGTCACAGCTGAATTGAAGGTGATGGTCATGATGTTGACATCTACTTCACCCGCTCACAAAATGAGCAGTGGTGCAAATTTCCCTCCAATTATGGCTTTGAATATTTCTGCCACCTTTGGGGCTTGCAGTTTGTGCAGGTCAAACTTCAGTCTAGTGCACTTTGCTGTGTTTACTCTCTTCAAGTGGAGCCGGAAAGACATCAGGAGATCGTGGTCACTTCCGATGTCTGCTCATGGAAAAGTGCATGTCCTGCTAATGTTGACGCTTGATCTGAAGCGTTCCTTGACCATGATGTAGTCAATCTGGTGGTGATGCTCCCCGCTGGGACTGTGCCTGGTCCATCGTCTTGATTTATTGTATTAAAATTTTTTTGATTGACTTGACTGACTCCATCATGCTGGCATGACCCAAGTCAGTGTTACGTAACTATTTGCTGCTGACAAAGGAGAGGCTAGCTGATGCAACAGATCATAAACTCTCGCGAGATTTCGAACAGTACTTGAGTTAGCTCACGAACTTGCCTCTTAACAACAATTATGTTAGTGTTACGTAACTATTAACTGCGGACAAAGGAGAGGCTAGCTGATGCAACAGATCATAAACTCGGTCACCGGCGAGATTTCCAACAGTACTTGAGATAGCTCGCGAACTTGCCTCTTAACAACAATTATATTACGTCCAGCAACTGTCCTCCTATAACAGCTTACAGCATGCACTCCTCATTAATCTGTCCCCTATACGCCATGTGTCCGGGGACTTTAATCTACCATCGTATCGTATCCTCATTAAGTTATAAGTAAACCTGAGTGAAACTGAAATGGGATGAAACCCGGGAAAATGACTACGATGGGAAAAATGCGAGCACTTGACCCGGGGCCCGCATCCCTTTTCCATCAAGGACGACGACTCAAGTTGTTTCTATCGTGGTGCGCTGCATCACGACTTGTTCCAACCGGTGGGAATTGGTTATACAGTATATAGTTCCGTTTGACTACCAGACTATAGATAGGGGACCAAGTTGCTCATATGGTAAAGCGTCTTACTAGTAACCGAAAGGTCCCTGCATGGTTCGAATCCCGGATTGGCCAACGTGTGACCATATTATTTTCCCCATATTATCAATTGGTACGCTGGTGTCAGAATAATGTGACCAGTGATCGCTTATACGCTCCGGTGTCGTGTGACTATAGACTATTTAATTCAGTCGTGTAACCTGGATCGAGGAGCCTGCTGCTTGGTCAACAAACCGCGGACAAAATGTGAATGTGTGCCCATATTGCACTTAGACCCAGCACTAAAATCTTCAGCTGCCCCAACATCTATCCCCGTTGGGGTGCCGGGGGTTTCAGTATAAATAGTATCCCCACTTTCTGGACATTTTTGCTGTCGCTTTCTTTCTCATTTGCTCTTTCTCATTCCTGCTCTGTTCTATCAATCTGCTATACTATCTTCTTCTTCGCTTGAGCAGTCACCTACCTTTTTTCTTGAAAACTCTTCCGGGACAAGACTCCTTATTTGTGTATGAGGTCTGTTGGATCAGCTTGGGAATATTGGACGCTTTCTGCCAGGTGGTCACTAGGGCTTCCTATGATGTTATTATTTAGCAATGTAGGCATTTTATATGTGTTTTGTTGATAATATATAATGATGTTTGTATTCTATTTTGTTTTTGTAAACGGGGGTTCGATAAATTAGAGTACAGCCTCAGCGTCCCCTGCGTGGGATGTCTTTATTGTAAAGTGACTGGCTGGTGGAGAGCTTTAATTTATTAAGCTTTTGAGTATATATATATATATATATATATATATATATATATATATATATATATATATATATATATATATATATATATAGAGAGAGAGAGAGAGAGAGAGAGAGAGAGAGAGAGAGAGAGAGAGAGAGAGAGAGAGAGAGAGAGAGAGAGAGAGAGAGTTGGACACTCACCGCTTAAAAATTGTTTAAAAGTAACATTTAGAATTAAGAGGGGGGAGAGAGAGAGAGAAATATGTCATCAGTGTTGGTGAGAAATTGTCTGTGAAAGGTTTATAACTAATTAAGTTAAGAGAATGGGAGAGATATTAATTGTCAATAATTATGTTTATTTTTTGTTGTTGTTGCTGGTGTTTGTTTTGTTTTTTTTTTACAATTTGAAAGGTGTGACAATTTTTAGCATACATATTTTTCTCCCTGACACTTCTCGTTTTGCAAAATTACAGAAGTTGAAGTTGAAACTTTAAAAATCGTTAGGCATACAGAAATCGTGCTACATATATTTTTGCCAAATAGTATTGCCTACACGGACTGTGGACAAAAAAACAGTACCGGTATACCGGGCAGCTGGGTGAAAAAAATCCGGTATCCCCGTCCACTCGTTTATTACATTTAATATTAGCTTAAAACGTATTAACACCCCAGAATTTACCCCACCCTAACCCCCACAACCACCACCTTGCCTGAATATCTTCCTTCATCATTGAGTTACATTGTTGAAGTGAAATTATTGCCATTCATAGTTGTAGAAATAATAGGTCTGAATGGGGAACTATACGTGATGATGAAGGCTTTTGTTCTCATAAAACAAAGTCGTCGATTTCCGCAGGCTTTCCGCACCCAGCCTCAAACAATGCTTTCCTGACGCCTTCACTAATACGCTTGCCACATGTCTTCACAGCATGCTTAGCTCCGAATTCGATAACATGTTTGTACATAAAGCGCAGCTGTATTCAGTTTTCACGAGGCGTGCGAACACATCGTTACCAGGAAATAAGTAAAGTAATGTGCGTCTATAGGCGACCTTATACCAAAGTGCATAGAGTACCTACCTCCGTATTCTTTGATGAATTCACCCCAGTGTTGTCAGCCATCGCCGCCTCTCACAAGTACTTCATTGTGCTTGGAGACGTGAATCTGCATTATGACTCCCCCAAAGATTCCGACACCAAACGCATTTGCCAGCTGCTGAATTCGCTTGACATCTCTCAACTGGTAACCAAGGTGACACATAGGAGAGGTCACATCCTTGACTGGGTCATGTCGAGATCCACCGTTGCCTTGGTCAAGACTGTCGATGTTGAAGACCAGCAATTCTCGGATCATTTCCTTGTGACCGCTGAAACTATTATGTCACGTCCCAACCCCCCCAAGAAAATTATTCATGTTCGAAACATCAAAGGCATGAGAAAGGAAGCATTTAGAAAGGACCTTCAGGATTCGAACCTTCTTCTCTCTCCCCCTGACGATGTTGAGGAGCTGGTGTCTCTGTACAACGAAACGCTCTTGTCGCTACTAAACAAGCATGCACCTGAGAGGAAAAAGCAAGTGACGGAGAGAGGCGACACCGGCTGGATGACGCCCGCTGTGCATGACGCAAAGAAGGCCAGGCGCAGGGCGGAAAGGAGGTGGCGCGCCACGGGGCTGGAAGTAGACAGGCAGTGCTTCTGTAAGGCTAGGAACAAGTGCACTGAGGTGGTAAACAAGGCCAGAGCTCACCATGTGCAGGAAGCCTTAGAAGATGCAGGATCAGACACGGGCAAGATGTTCTCAGTGGTCAACAGACTTCTGGGAGGTGAAGCATCAAGTCCGATACTTCCTGACATGGACTGTCAAGCTGCAGCCACGACTCTCAATCACTTCTTTCAAGCCAAGATTGAAGAAATCCACCAAAGTTTTCGGGACGACAATCAACCCCCCAATGTGAACATCACCCGGCCTTTCATAGGTGAAATGTTATCTCACTTTGCCCCTGTCACAGCCGAACAACTGAAGACGATCATCGCTCGATGCAAGCCCACTTCTTCACCTGTTGATCCTGTACCGACTAAGATTGTGCTGGACAATATTGACATCCTGTTGCCCATTTTGGTGAAAATAGTAAATAGAAGCATCAGTCAGTCGGTTGTTCCTACTCCCTTCAAAACGGCTCTCATTAAACCCCTGCTGAAAAAGCACAATCTAAACCCAAATGAATGTAAAAATTTTAGGCCAGTTTCAAACTTGCCCTATATCTCAAAACTACTTGAACGAGTCATCGCCAGGCAAATGATCAGCCACTTAGACCAACACAATCTCTCAGATAGATTTCAGTCAGCATATCGTGCCCATCACAGTTGTGAAACATCGCTGTTACGCCTCATGAATGACCTTTTGTGCAATGCTGATGCCGGTGACTTGACGCTTTGCGTCTTGTTAGATCTCAGTGCGGCATTTGACACTCTTGATCATACTGTTCTCCTTGATCGCATGTCTTGTGAAGTTGGAGTGACTGGGCCTGCATTGGACTGGTTTGTATCATACTTGCGAAACAGAACCCAGTATGTCACAATCAACCATGCATCCTCACCAGAGATGGAACTATCATGTGGAGTCCCTCAGGGCTCAGTACTGGGCCCTCTGCTGTTCTGTATCTACACTTGTCAGCTAGGCTCTGTTGTCGAAAGGCATGGCCTCAATCGAAAAATGTTCGCCGACGACACAGAACTCTACACAGCATTCAGACCTACAGCACAGTCAGCACAGGAGGCAGTGACATCGGTGGAGCATTGCTGTGAGGAAGTCAAGAACTGGATGTCATCAAATAGGCTCAAACTGAATGACTTGAAGACAGAGATTTTGCTGTGTGGGTCTAAGACCAACCTAGCGAAAACCAGCATCGACTCTGTACAAATTGGAGAGGCCAAGATCACACCATCTGACGTAGTGCGAAACCTAGGCTTGTACATTGACAGCCGACTAACCTTGTCAACGCATGTTAGTTTCATCGTGAGGACATGCTACTTCTACATCAGAATGCTAGGCAGACTTCGCCCATTGTTAAATCTTAGAACAGCCAGATCAGTTGCAACTTCTCTCATCCTCTCTAGATTGGATTATTGTAACAGCTGCCTCTGGGGACTACCTAAAACACAACTGCAGAGACTACAACTTGTTCAAAATACTGCAGCAAGGATTGTTCTAAAACAAAAAAGGAATGAGCACATTTCACCTGGACTTCGTTCTCTTCATTGGCTGCCCGTTGAAAAAAGACTGGACTACAAAATCCTGGCACTGGCCTATCAGTGCTTCACGAGCACTGCTCCCTCCTACCTCACAGAACTGGTCTCCCCTTACCAACCCAGACGCGAACTCAGGTCAGGGACTCAGTGTAGACTTGAAACCCCCAGTGTGCGCACAAGCAACACAACCAAAAAGACTCTTGGAATGCGCTCCTTCAAAAATGCTGCACCCACTCTGTGGAACTCCCTTCCCCTGAGCTTGAAGCAAGCTCCATCCCTGCCAAGCTTCAGGAAAGGACTAAAAACTTACTTGTTTTAATATGGCTGAATCACCGTCTCAGTGCGCATAGAGCATGAACAACTACGTACATGGATTTTTTGGCGCCTTACAAGATCACATCATCATCATCATCAAATAATACTGCCGAAACTCATCCATAATAATTTATATTACGCAGTCTACAGAGTCACGTGCCATTGAACAAATAATCTACTCATCGGCAGCAAAATGATCTCTTCAATCCCAGGTTTCAAGCGTCAATGAATAGAAGCATTAGACCTTTTACATGTACGCTCAACAATGAAGTTGGCTAGTTAGACATATTCATCGGAATAGCCTACTACAACAATAATTGAATGGTATGTGTCATAAACTGGCTAGTTTTAACTCTGCTTGTTGACTATTTAGCCATGTGTAGTCTTTGTAACAGTAGAAAGTTAGACTATTACACAGCAGCAATTAAATTACACAGCAGACCACACACAGCGAGCGAGCCACCCACATCGCAGTGAGTCAGCACTTGAGCTTTGAATCGGACCGTTTTAACCAATCAGAGCAGGCTCAGTGGGTAGAGCAGTTTTGACTGTGTCAGATCTTAGCGCAGTTTGAATCAGTGGTGTGTGAGACGAGATAGAGTCAACATCTCCACAGCTAGAGAAATCTCTACACTCATAGACCAGGGAGCAGGACTTTGAAATCTTAGAATTCTCTCAAGTCACAACGGGCCTGAACTTGTCAAACAGGTAAATGAACACCCTTCTGTTTCATCGTGATATATTTATATTATTGTTGAAATTATGTTTGAAGAATTTGCTATGCATAAATGTGAATTGTTAATCCGAATTTGCGTGACCATGTGGAAACGCCGAACACGAGGCGAAACACGACCGGGTGCGCCGCCATGTTGTATACCGTACGGAACCACTGTTGTTTAACTTATATGTATGTTTGCAGACCAGTGGCTGTACCACTGAATGTTTATATTATTATTAATTCTGTATGTGTATAGTTAGACACGATTGATATTTATGTATGTATAGGAATTTAGAGTGAGATTCCAGTGGAACCCGGAAGTAGCAGAATGTTCGTCGCTTATGTATAGAGATGTGGAGCTATCACTGAGGGCTACTTGGCTTTCAGTGAGACGCTCTGCACAAACCGATTATTCAGGGTTGTGCAGAATTTCGTCTCTTATATTACTGACGAGCAGGCGAGCTATCCCGAGCTATCCCGAGCTATCCTGTGTGTCCTACTCCACAGAAACGACTAGTTGGTTGAGGAGACTCTACCGCACAAGTTGGAAAGAGCTACCCGAAAAAACACCCTGTCAGACCCCACAGCGTGGCAAGGGAACCCAACTACACAACGACAAAGGTGTACCAGAAGCTACCTCACAGAAGGACTTCGACCGCACCATCAGAAAGTTAAGTGTATTCTCCGAAAGTGCACTTAACCTGATCATAACAGGACCACAGTAGTCCAACTCTTCAGAAACTGTAAAACGGACCACAGTAGTCCAAATCTACATGAGATATTATAGCAAGTGCCCGAGGAAGATATAACAGCTGCCTAGACTATCAGCGATCGAACTATTAGCAGTGACTGAGACTTTTTAAGTTAGATTAGTACTTAGAGAATCTTGTATAGAGTAGAAGAAATAAATGTGTGATTTTAACTGTTATCAAGGGGCTGGACTACATATGATTCATAGCCGTGTGAAAGCTAGTGTGACAGTATCTTTTACCATTTTTCTATCTATTTCTGTACCCCAACCTTAACACAGAACGAGCTAAACAAATAAATTTATTAAAGTAATTCATAGGGTGACTTACTAGCAGTTCCCACCGAATAAACGTGAGGGTCCATAATTCCATTGTGCAGAGCCCATAAACCCCACGTGACACTTTAATTGGCGAGCCTAGCTAGGATCTGTGGATAATAGGAATTGGGTATAACCGGATCTAAGTGCAATAAAATTAGATAACAGTAGTAGTAGAATAACTTAGAATAGTGGTAACAAGGACTGATCAGTTGGGTGCACTATTCTTTAGTTAAAAACTTTTTTGCTTCAAATATTTTTGTGCCTGTATGTTGCATTGTTCTTTTGCAGGTTTTGCTTAAATAACTGTTGTATGCCATTTGACTTTTGTTTTATTCTATTATTGATTGCGAATTTTATGGTCTTTGCATTGTTGTTATTGACTTGCAATATTGCTAGTGTTTTGGTATTCCACGTGATTCAGAGGTTGTTCATAGACACGTTTGGCAATGTCGGACCCAGTGGCCTTGAGATTGCGCTTCAAGGAACTAGGAGAAGCTTTACACTTAGCAGGGGCAGACCTAATTGCGTATATCAATGCAGAGGTAGAGAAACAGGAAGCTAAGGCAGAGAGAGCAGCAGAGAGAGAGGCGAAGAAAATAGAAGCAGAACAGAGAAAGGCAGAATTAGAGGCAGAGAGAGAAGCAAAGAAATTAGCATTAGAAGCAGAGCAAAAGAAAGCAGAGTTAGAAGCAGCAAGAGAACAGAAGAAATTAGAATTAGAAGGAGAACAGAAGAAGGCAGCATTAGCAGCAGAGAGAGAAGCAGAAGTTAGGAAATGGGAGTATGAGAGGGCAGAAAAGGAAAAAGACAGACAGCATGAGTTAGAGCTAAGAAGATTGGGATCAGGAGCTTCAAGTTCTTCCTCAACCCCTCCCCACTCAGATCAGCTAGAGGTAGCATCCAACCCTGTACAAGGAATGTCATTTCCACTGGGAACATTCAATGAGAGAGAAGAAGGTCTAGATCTCTATCTGACTAGGTTTGAGCGTCTAGCAACAGAGTATAAACTAGATCCCACTCATTGGTCTTTTAAGCTTAGTCAAGGGCTTAGAGGAAAGGCTTATGACATCTACAGTAAGCTACCGACTGACAGAGTGACTGACTATCACAAAGTAAAAGAGGCACTCCTAACGGGATTCGAACTGACAGGAGAATGCTATCGGCAAAAATTCCGCACCAACCGGAGAGTGAAAGGAGAGAGCTATGCGCAGTTCGCGGATCGGTTGTCCACCACGCTGGATAAGTGGATTAGCCAGTCAGCCACGGCTAAAACGTATGATGGACTGACAGAACTGTTAGTATGGGAACAGCTACGGGAAACCATGACCCCCGAGCTGAGAACATTCTCAGTAGAGCAGGGCGCGGAAAGACTGGAGGATCTGGTCAAGGTCGCAGATAGGTACGTGGCCGCACACGGAGAAGCCAAGAGCTTCAGGCGAGACCTAAAGCCTAACGGGAAAGAGGCACAGAAACGAAGCCCTAACCGGGAAGAGCGCACCGCGAATAAGCCGAATAACCCCAGACCTGGGCAAAATAAAGGACCCAACACGGAATTCGGGAAAAGAGGTCCCGCAGAACAGAGACGGTATTGTTCGTTCTGCAACAGAAACAATCACTCCACCGCAGAATGTTTCAAGTTGGCCGCACAACGTAGGGAAGAGCGCGAAAGCCGGCCAGCGCACAGAGTTCTAACTCAAAGTAGCGGTAACAAGCCACACACGATCGGAGATCACCCATCGGTGACAGACACGGTCAAGGTCAACGGTAAAGAAGCGAACTGTCTGTATGACACAGGTCTATCATACGACGCGATAGTTAGCGAATCTCTTGTATCGCGCGCGGACTTGACAGACAAGACAGTCGACTTACAAGGAGCAGACTTGACGAAACCGACGACTACTTGCCCAATAGCTTGGATCGAAGTAGAGAGTAGGTACGTCACAGGACGAATCCAAGCAGCTGTTTTACAGAAACCCCTGTATGATCTAGTGCTAGGTTGTAGGTATGTGTTCTTAGGCACGCCCCCTAAAACTGTAGAGATAGCTGCAGTGCAAACCAGGGCCCAAGCTAAAACCCAACCACCCCAGCCCGAGTTCGCTCCAAACCCAGGACTCGAAGAGATCAAAACAGCACAGAAAGAAGACACCTCGATAGCGAAGTGCTTCCAGAAGCTACCCAAGGCGCACACACCCCCGCACAAGGGAGACTTCTACATGGAAGAGGAAGTTCTACATCGACAAGGAGATGGAGATCACACCCAACTAGTACTACCAGCCACCCTTCGAGCCCAAGTACTAGAACTAGGCCACAGCATGCCACTCAGCGGACACATGGGAA
The DNA here is from genome assembly GCA_036898135.1 of Oncomelania hupensis. Lineage (NCBI taxonomy): Eukaryota > Metazoa > Mollusca > Gastropoda > Littorinimorpha > Pomatiopsidae > Oncomelania > Oncomelania hupensis. The sequence continues at coordinate 26,926,262 of CM072511.1, read as the reverse complement.
TTGGAGCCACAGTGCAGAGAATCAGCGCACACTACTATTGGCCAGGAATCACGGAGGATGTCAAGCGCTACGTGAAATCTTGCCACCAATGTCAACGATATTCCCCGCGACATCACACCGTACCAGTTACCTTAGGACCATCAGTAGTAGTCGGCGTGCCATTCCAGCAAGTCTCAGTAGACATAGTAGGACCACTGCCCATGACCAAGAAGCGGAACAGATTTCTACTCACACTCGTCGACGCATGTACGATGTGGTGCGAAGCAGTCCCGTTGCCAGCGATCGACACCAAGAAGATCGCAGATGCACTCATCGCCATCTTTACCAGAGTCGGATTCCCGGACAGCATTAGAACGGACAACGGATCTCAGTTCACCGGCCGCCTGATGCAAGACGTGTTCGAGTTGATACAAGTTCATCACATTCGCACACCACCATATCACCCCGCCAGCAACGGACAAGTAGAAAGACTGAATGGAACCCTTCTCACCATACTCAGGAAAGTCGCAGACGACAATCCAGAAGCGTGGGACACCTACGTGAATGCGGCACTGTTCGCATACAGAGAAACGCCCCATGCAGTCACAGGCTACACCCCGTCAACCTTGCTATTCGGCAGACCTCTAGCAGGACCGCTAGAAGCCCTACGCAGAAGTTGGACGGAGGCCAAGATAGACGACACACCAAGAGGTGCCACCAAGTACGTCGCAGACCTGCAGGAAACCCTCAAAGCAACGTGGAAGAAAGCTGGTGAAGCACTGAAGAAGGCAAGAGCCCGTCAGGCGAAGTACTACAACCGCCACGCGAAGGACAGAGAACTGCAAGTCGGCGATCAAGTGCTACTCTTACTTCCAAGTGGAACCAACAAGCTGGACATCGCTTGGAGAGGACCGTACCGGGTGACTGCCAAGAAATCCAAGACAGTCTACCAAGTAGAGGTGAACGGGAGAGCCCGATACCACCACATCAATCTCCTCAAGAAGTATACGGACCGACCAGCGACCCCCAGCACTCACAACTTGCTAGCCATCGCCATCGCGGAAGAAGGAGAAAGCATGGAGACCAATGCAGTAGAGTATCCCCTGCACTCCAAAGAAACCTACAAAGACGTGATACTCAACGGAGACCTAGCCGCTAACCAGCGACAGCAAGTACTACAGGTCATTCGCCAACATCAGACTGTGCTCACAGACCGACCAGGGAGGACAGACCTCGTCGAAGTAACCTTAACGGTGACCGACCCAACACCCGTCCGCCAGAAGCTCTACCCGATGCCACTGTCGCAGCAGCGAGCCATCAAGGAAGAGATAGACACCTTACTGGCAGCCGGAATCATCTCAGAGTCTACTTCACCCTACAGCGCAGGCACGGTATTGTTGCGAAAACCCAACGGAGAGCATCGACTGTGCATCGACTTCAGACTCCTGAATGCGGTAACGCAGTTCCAGCCAGAGCCACTCCCGGACCAGACAGACCTATTTGCCAAGCTACAGCGAGCGAAGTACTTCTCACGCATCGACCTCAGCAAAGGATACTACCAAATACCAGTACAACCGCAAGTCCGAAAGTACCTAGCGTTTAGCACTATGGAAGGACACTTCGAGTTCAACGTGCTTCCATTCGGACTCCACAACGCACCCAGCATCTTCAGCGCAATGATGCGAAAACTCCTGGCACCCCTGAGCAGCGAGCACCTACATTCGTTTATGGACGACATCCTCATCGCAACACCTACGTGGGAGGAACATGTCACGCTCCTACAGCAACTACTCGCCCGCCTCAGAGACACGGGATTGACGGCAAGACCCACCAAATGTCAGATTGGATTCACAGAACTAGAATTTCTGGGACACACCATCAGTCAAGGAAGCCTGCGACCGGTAGAGAAGACAGTGAAACGCCTACTCGACGCTCCTAGGCCCAAGACAAAGAAGGAAGTGCAGTCGTTTCTAGGACTCTGCGGCTTCTACCAGAAGTTCATCCCCAACTACAACAGCATCGCCGTGCCACTGACAAATGGAACCCGGAAAATCGCCCCGGACAAAGTCGTATGGACAGCGGAATGTGAGACAGCATTCCAAACACTCAAGGACAGAATGACATCGGCGCCAGTACTCCACCTACCCGATTTGACTCAGCCATTCGTTCTTCGCACCGACGCAAGCGACTTAGGCCTCGGAGCAGTACTGCTACAGCGCGACCCCAAGAATGCAGAGACGCTATTCCCTGTCGCCTACGCCAGCAGAAAATTGAGACCCGCCGAGACCCACTACGCCACGTCGGAGAAAGAATGCCTTGGACTAGTCTGGGCCATACAGAAGTTTCAACTCTACCTGTATGGGACCCACTTCACAGTTCAGGTGGACCATCAACCACTATCGTTCCTGGCAGCCTCCAAGTCTTTGAACTCTCGCCTGATGCGATGGGCACTCACCCTTCAGGCATACTCATTCCAAATCGAGTACATCCCCGGCAAAGAGAACCACGGAGCCGACTACCTCAGTCGCCATCTCGTGGAGGACACAGCAGCTGTCGCCCACCCAACACAACTAAGGGCCACAGCACCAGAATTCGTCCCCGCCCAGTAATACCCTGTCACTAGTGTCCATAGCTACCTGGCACAGCATTGCAGCTCAGGTAGAGCAACTTACTTAGTTTGTAAATAGGACCCTAGGATAGTGCAGCGTTAAACTAGGCACTGTAGTAGAAAAAGGTCGAATCCAGTAGTCATCGCCTTTTTTCAGTTGAGGGAGCCTGTCATAAACTGGCTAGTTTTAACTCTGCTTGTTGACTATTTAGCCATGTGTAGTCTTTGTAACAGTAGAAAGTTAGACTATTACACAGCAGCAATTAAATTACACAGCAGACCACACACAGCGAGCGAGCCACCCACATCGCAGTGAGTCAGCACTTGAGCTTTGAATCGGACCGTTTTAACCAATCAGAGCAGGCTCAGTGGGTAGAGCAGTTTTGACTGTGTCAGATCTTAGCGCAGTTTGAATCAGTGGTGTGTGAGACGAGATAGAGTCAACATCTCCACAGCTAGAGAAATCTCTACACTCATAGACCAGGGAGCAGGACTTTGAAATCTTAGAATTCTCTCAAGTCACAACGGGCCTGAACTTGTCAAACAGGTAAATGAACACCCTTCTGTTTCATCGTGATATATTTATATTATTGTTGAAATTATGTTTGAAGAATTTGCTATGCATAAATGTGAATTGTTAATCCGAATTTGCGTGACCATGTGGAAACGCCGAACACGAGGCGAAACACGACCGGGTGCGCCGCCATGTTGTATACCGTACGGAACCACTGTTGTTTAACTTATATGTATGTTTGCAGACCAGTGGCTGTACCACTGAATGTTTATATTATTATTAATTCTGTATGTGTATAGTTAGACACGATTGATATTTATGTATGTATAGGAATTTAGAGTGAGATTCCAGTGGAACCCGGAAGTAGCAGAATGTTCGTCGCTTATGTATAGAGATGTGGAGCTATCACTGAGGGCTACTTGGCTTTCAGTGAGACGCTCTGCACAAACCGATTATTCAGGGTTGTGCAGAATTTCGTCTCTTATATTACAGACGAGCAGGCGAGCTATCCCGAGCTATCCCGAGCTATCCTGTGTGTCCTACTCCACAGAAACGACTAGTTGGTTGAGGAGACTACCGCACAAGTTGGAAAGAGCTACCCGAAAAAACACCCTGTCAGACCCCACAGCGTGGCAAGGGAACCCAACTACACAACGACAAAGGTGTACCAGAAGCTACCTCACAGAAGGACTTCGACCGCACCATCAGAAAGTTAAGTGTATTCTCCGAAAGTGCACTTAACCTGATCATAACAGGACCACAGTAGTCCAACTCTTCAGAAACTGTAAAACGGACCACAGTAGTCCAAATCTACATGAGATATTATAGCAAGTGCCCGAGGAAGATATAACAGCTGCCTAGACTATCAGCGATCGAACTATTAGCAGTGACTGAGACTTTTTAAGTTAGATTAGTACTTAGAGAATCTTGTATAGAGTAGAAGAAATAAATGTGTGATTTTAACTGTTATCAAGGGGCTGGACTACATATGATTCATAGCCGTGTGAAAGCTAGTGTGACAGTATCTTTTACCATTTTTCTATCTATTTCTGTACCCCAACCTTAACACAGAACGAGCTAAACAAATAAATTTATTAAAGTAATTCATAGGGTGACTTACTAGCAGTTCCCACCGAATAAACGTGAGGGTCCATAATTCCATTGTGCAGAGCCCATAAACCCCACGTGACAGTATGGATAGGCGAAGTGCAATGCGATTCGGTTGGTTGGTAGATTAACGTCCCTGGACACTGATGCGTATAGGGGACTATGCTTTTTGCGATTCGGTTCTCTTTGGTTACGTTACGTAGGTAGATTAAAGTCCCGGACTTTGGTTCTCTGATAGTCGTTTTAAATACGAATGAACTCCCCCGAGTTGTCTAGAAAATAAAGCGCCACAAAACGTTTCGATTGCTCCGCACGAACTAGTTTTGCTTCTGGGCAACCTTTTGCCATAAGCGAGCGCTTTTAAAATGGCGCAGCACATGTTGACTGCCCAACAGCCAATCAAAGTGTAGTTAGCTGAAAGTGAAAGTTATTGTCAATTGCACTGATGACACAACTATAATAAAATATAAATACTAATTCATACCGATTGCACATAAACATAATTATTCCGTCAAATAACAAGTACACAAATCTTACCAGACTGTAGATGACAAAAAGTCCTCCCTTGCTATTTCACCGATGAACACATTGCCATTCGCAAATCGAAAACCCACCACTCTGGCCGTTATCCTTTTATCTTCCCAAACAACCTTTCGAGACCGCTACAGAGCCCTCAGAGCGCTCTCCGCGGGCATACAGTAGCGTCGACTTTCCGCCAAATTAATGGCATAGCGTTACGTAGCGCTCTGCCTAGGCAAGTCAGGGCTGTTATTTGGTATACATATGCGAGCAACTCCAGAAAGGTTCAATTAGGGGGGCCGGGTAGCTCAGTTGGTAAGAGCGTCTTGCTAGTAACCGAAAGGTCGCTGGTTCGAATCCCGGATTGGTCAACGTGTGATCATATTATTTTCCCCTTTACCCACAACTGGCCCGCTGGTGTCAGTATAAATCGGTCCAGTAGTCACCTATATGCGAAAGTGTCGTGTGACTATAATCTACAAACAACAACAACAAGGTTCAATCAGACAAGAAGGTTCAATCAGAAGAAGCTGCTAATACAGTGTACTACACCAAGTGCTATCGGGGATCCCTTAATTATTTCCTAGGGTCCATTCTTCTTGGTTAATACACCTGCCACCTTTCTGTGACGGTTGCAGCTTTTCTTTTTATTCGTCCTTCTCCTATCCAGTCCCGTAACTCGTAGGTCGTTGGGGCACCACAGATGATCGTTTAACCAGCGTACTCCATCTTTCTCTGTCCTCATAGCAACCCCCATGGCTTCGTTCAGTGTCAAACCAGTCCACTCTCGAATGTTGTCCTCCCACCTCTTTTTCTCTCCCTCTTCTTCGATGGTCCTTGCAAGGCATGATGCTCTGCTTACGTGGCCATACCATCGGAGTTTCCATTTCTTTACCACTGTGAGCAATGGCTTGTGTGATGGTCTGTCGGACTTCGTCGTTGGTAATTTACTGGGTATAGGAAAGGCCCAGAAGTCTTCTATATGACCTCATTCCCATGCTTTGTATTCTTCCTTGCTGTGAGGGTCCATGTTTCGCAAGTGTATAGGAAGATGGGGATGACAAGGAAGCGCAGCAGCCTTACCTTGGAACGTAGACTAGGATCGCACATACAACTGCAGCCCTGACAAGGTGGAAGCCCATTTGGAAAGACATGACCATCAGTCCACGTTCCAAGGTAAGGCTGCTGCGCTCCCTTGTCATCTCCATCTTCTTATGCGCTTGCGAAACATGGACCCTCACAGTAGACCTACAACGAAGAATACAAAGTACATCACCAACGACGAAGTCCGACAGACCTTCACACAAGCCATTGGACAACACGATGACATGCTCACAGTGGTAAAGATACGGAAACTCCGATGGTGTGGCCACGTCACCAGATCATCAGGCCTTGCAAAGACCATCCTGCAAGTCACGGTGCAAGGAGGCAGAAGAAGAGGGAGACAGAAAAATAGGTGGGAGGACAATATTCGAGAATGTACTGGCTTGACACTGAGCGAATCCATCAGGATTGCTGAAGACAGGAAAAGATGGAGTACGCTGGTTACACGATCATATGTGCTGCCCCAACGACCTTCGAGTTATGGGATAGGATAGGATAGGAAATTCTAATTACATACAAAACTTAAAGGAAATTAAAATAATAAATTAATTAAAATAATAAGATTACGTCACCACGATTACGTCACTGGATTTGCATTATTTGGTTTAACGTTTGAGGCACAAGTTAAGCCTAAGAACATACGAAACTTGAACCAAATCCCTCCGGTAGTTTTCCCCTGTGGGTTCGGGCACTGAATAGAATAGACCCAACGTTTCCCGGCGTGTGGCCCTGTGGGTTTGGGCACTGAATAGAATAGACCCGGCGTGTTTGTGAACAAAACGAAAAATGTCAATATTATTTTGAGTAATGCATGCTGCATGAATGTCTTATATCATGAACAGTCATAACTTCGAAGTTCTTCTAGGCTTAGAGTTTTTGAAAGCCGAGTTTCAATTGAGAGATTTATTTTCGACGCTGAATAGTGCTGAGGCTCAAAAACGCGGATTCGGGTTAGGTTTGTGTTCTATAAGTGTAAAGTGTATATGTTTGTGTGATGGAACAGCCGGCAAGGCTTTCAAGCCCACCTTAGGCCTATTTACACCGTAAATGGGTAAAGTAGGGGAGGCGGGGGTGGGTTGATGCTACGTAGGTGTGTTTGGGAAATCTCCAAGAGCTGCTGATAGCTTTGTGTACAAGTATTGGTTTAGCATGCTCCGGGTTCCCTTAGTCTATCAGCAACAGAGCGTGATGGAGAAACTTGCTATAGGAGCTGCCACTATCTATTGGCTGCAGATTAACACCACAACGCTGTCAGAAACTACGTTCAGTTGACTGCTTTTCAAGTTCCTGCGTAGTAGTAGTAGTAGTAGTAGTACACATCATATATATCGTACACAGTTCTGTGTTTTCTCTGTGTTTCTTTTTGGAATTTGTGAACGGAATTCTTCACAGATTTAACTTTTCTTTTGTGAACCCGCTGAAATAATAATAAGGCTACACGGCAGTGAAATTCGGTAAGGAAAACACCAGTATTTTGTTCTGTGAATGCTATTTGGGTTTTTACTATTACTCAGTCCTGACGATGTGCTTATACTGACTGTTGCATTTGTTCTGGAAATTTAGATGCTATACTTCGTGATAACTCGCTGGGTTTTATATGTAGGCCTAATTCATATTCGCACCCAAATAATATTGTAATTATAATAATAATAATAATAATAATAATAATAATAAATTGCATTTATACAACGCATTTTTCATTTGAATAACAACTCAATGCGCTTACACACATCATTCGTACGCATCATCACAACATTCGCACTACATCATGTACAGCATCATTATATATAATTATATTGTAATTGCTCCGTGTGAGACAGATAAAGTCGTATTGTTTTATTGCATTGTATTGTATTGTAAATATATGTCCAATTGTTTTGAAACCGACATGTGCCACCACAAATTAAGGTAGGCTAGTTAGTCTAATGTTTTTGTTGTTGTTGATTTTTAATCAGTGAATTTTCCTAATGCGCTCCTCAATACAGATGAAAAGGGGAAAGAGTTCTAGTATATTGGGGTTACGGATAGGATCATCTATATGAACTGCAATAAAACTGGTACCTTGAAAAGGTGAATGAATGAACATTGAGATTTAACGTCTACACCCACCATTGGCGATATGGCAGACGGGGAATTAACCATCCAGGAGAACAAGGAGTAGCAATCATACTACTAAAATGGATAGTGAAAAACTGCCACATTTTATATCGCCCCACCACGGGTTTCGAACCTGGGTCATCGGTGTGCCAGGCGACCGCTCTAACCACTTGAGCAACGGCGGTGGGACAAAATTGAAAAAAGTTAAACTGCTTGCTTTAAATAGATAAAATCTGACCTTCAGAGAAAGCTCCTTAGTGGGCTAAGACGATGAGAGGTAAAAGATTTACAGGCTAATGGAGCATTTAAAAGGGGCCCCAGTTGAAAACCTGTCTTGCCTTTGTAAGCATGACTGATTCACTGCGGCAACAGTACCCCCGTTGGAGTGCCGGGGGTTCCAGTATAAACAGTATCCCCACTTTCTGGAAATTTAGTGCTTTAAATTCCCACTGTCGCTGTCTTCCTCATTTGCTCTTTCCCATTCCTGATCTGTCCTATCACTCTGCTATACTATCTTCTTCTTCGCTAGATCAATGACCTACCTTTTTTCTTGACAACTCTTCCTGGACAAGACTCCTTGTTTGTGTATGAGGTCTGTTGGATCAGCTTGGGAGTGTTGGACGCTTTCTGCCAGGTGGTCACTAGGGCTTCCTATGATGTTATTATTTAGCAATATAGGCATTTTATATGTATGTGTTTTGTTGATAATTTATAATGATGTTTGTATTCTATTTTGTTTTTGTAACAGGGGGTTCGATTAGTTGGGGTAAAGCCTCAGCCGTCCCCTGCGTGGGATGTCTTTATTGTAAAGTGACTGCATGGCTGGTGGAGGGCATTCAATTTTCCCACTAGGGTTGTCTCAGCAGATCTTTTATGCGGATCAGGGGTTGTCCGGTCCTGATTTGGCTCGGAAGAGTCCGCTGGACCTAAAGCAACAATCAATCAATCAATGAATCAACCATTTAAAAGGGTGAAGGTTTTAGGCTCAAAAACCTAGTGGAGTCGTAAACCCTGTCCTAGTGTCCAAATGGTGATCTACGAGAGAGAGAGAGAGAGAGAGAGAGAGAGAGAGAGAGAGAGAGAGAGAGAGAGAGAGAGAGAGAGAGAGAGAAAGAAAGAGAGAGAGAGGGGGGAGAGGAAGGGGGGGGCGGGGCGGGGAATTTGATTCACGTTTCAAATGGTTGTTTTTTGTTTCTGTTATTCTTGTCATAAACACCAAATTATAAAATATAAGTTAATTGTGATTATCCCTCCCTCCTCTCCAAGCATTCTCACCCCGGCCCAATAAGAAAGCTCTCTTTGAGCTGCTTACATTTTGATGTAATTCAATGCGTAACATATTTGTTGGTCCGGTCGTGATGCCGGAATGCAATGCGGAGTTGCTTACTCACAAACAGACGCAAGATTCCGGTTTGGAACTATACCATCCTATGATAACGATCATTGTTATTCCCATGTCTAAAACGTTGGTTGATTAGGGTTAATTTTAAGCACCTGAAATTAACATAAACGTTAATATTTCACATTTGGTTCCTTGTTTCGTTTAATTTGATTAATCTGTAAGCAGAAGCATACGTGCCTATCATGCAATAAAAGTGTTGTTTTACAGTTGGACATACTTTTAGTTAGTTTCCAAATTTACAACAATTAATTTTACATAAAATTTAAGGTGTGAACATGTTTCTTAAGAACATGATGAGAACACATTGAGAATTTAGGCTAAAACTGCTTTCATAACAAGCTGTTAAGCTGTAGTCTGTTAAGCTTTATTTAGAAGAAGTATAGTAAACATAATTCAATAGTAAATCGTTGCCTAAAGTTGATTGCATTCTCGCCAGCTCTTCATTGTAAAATTAACTTCCTCTCTAACCGGAAATTAGCGTTGGAGTCCACTTGAGAGCGAAGAAGAGCACAGATGGGACACCAAGCCGCTGTACGGACTACGTTCAACATGGCCGTCAATATCGCCTCATCTCTTTTTCTGGTCTTATCCATCTTCTTCGTCTTTTCTTCCATTTCTGAAGGTTAGAAAAAAATATTTTATCTTTTATGGTTTAAGGTCAAGTATTAAAATAAAGTATGAACAACTGGTTTTCAAAGTTCATCCGACAGAACCCAATCTTTAATAAGGTTTAAGACAGAGCAACTGTAGTGTAAAGATGAAGATTTTCTGTATAATTAAATATATAATCATGGCTGTATTTACAGTATCAGACTAAACCTTAATCATGGTCATCTGTGAGATATTCACAAGGAGTCGAATTTGAAATTACACCTGAAATTACTGATTGTTGTTATATTTAGTTTATCATGCTCATTTCAGTTTCGGTTTTGACAGGCTTGATCTTCCAGTTACATTGAAATCAACAGTTCTAATCTAACAGTTGATGACGACAATCTCTACAGTCGATGATCGAATGATACGCGTACTTAACAGAACTCCCTCATGGAACGAACTTGTGTGACTTAGGTAGTCTACAAGAAAACAAGGTCAACGAGGGAGTTCTCCGGGTACTCCGGTTTCCTCCCTCCCTTCAATAATGGTAGCCTATTGGATGCAGTCTGTCTAAAATTTCAAAAATAAAATTTGATTTCCTTTCCAACTTCTATTACATTACATGGTTATTGCTTTAGGTCCAGCGGACTACATGTTTGAGTGATGAATGTGTGTTTGTTGTGTATGTAGGAGAGCCTGTAACATGTGAGGGTGAATGTTGGTTACAGATCGCCGCGCTTTGAGTTTGATTTAGGAATAAGGCGGGTATTCCATCCCGTATTATTACTGTTAGTAGTAGTGGTAATAGTACTAGTAATTGTAGGCCTAGTAGTAGGAGTATTGTTTCGCATTGTATTCAAATTTGAATTGTATGGTTTTGCAGTGAGGGCAGTGGCGCGTGTGGCGGCACGTGACCTAAATCTGACGTTTGCGATGGGCAATGATGCCACTCTGACGTGTACAGTGAGAAACATTGGGAAGAACAGGGTAAGATTATATTATATTATATTATATTATATTATATTATATTATATTATATTATATTATATTATATTATATTATATTATATTATATTATATTATATTATATTATATTATATTATGTTATGTTATATTATATTATATTATATTTATACCCAACACATCACCAACGACGAAGTCCGACAGACCATCACACAAGCCATTGGACAACACGATGACCTGCTCACAGTGGTGAAGAAACGGAAACTCCGACGGTATGGCCACGTCACCAGATCATCAGGCCTTGCAAAGACCATTCTGCAAGGCACAGACAGTGCAAGGAGGTAGAAGAAGAGGGAGACCGAAAAAGAGGTGGGAGGACAACATTCGAGAATGGACTGGTTTGACACTGAGCGAAGCCATCAGGGCTGCTGAGGACAGAGAAAGATGGAGTATGCTGGTTAAACGATCATCTGTGGTGCCCCTACGACCTTCGGGTTACGGGACAGGATAGGATAGGATAGGATGTATTATATTATATTATATTATATTATATTATATTATATTATATTATATTATATTATATTATATTATATTACATGATGCACACCGTCAAGAAATGTTGTGCTTAGGCCTATGCGATACTGCAGTGTCACGAAATTTCATGCCTGTCGGTGATGTGGCTTGCACAGATTGCCACATAAAGAACAAGATTTAACGTTCTGTTGCGTTAGTTAGTTAGTTCCGTATTCATTGTTTACAGGGTCCAGTAAACGTTAAGGACAACTTGGATTGTCAAATCCTGCATATAATTATGCACCAAGGCAGCCGTGTGAACTGCCACAAAATGTTGAGCTTAACGGGTAATGGCGTGTTTAGATCTATGTAGGCTTATACGGCAGTTTTACAAAATTCCATGCATACAGGTAATATGGCGTAAGCTGTCAGATCCATTCCCGTTGACGGTGGGGACAACCAAGTTCTGGCCTGGCAGCAAGTACCTCGTGCAGCGTCAGGGCGACGACTGGCGACTCATCATCAAGAAACTCCAATACGCTGACGCTGGCGAGTACGAGTGTCGCCTCAGCGGCGATGAGGACGTGGCCGAAATACTCTCTCTCATCATTCCTGGTCAGTAGCAGCAAAGACTAGTATCTACTATATTGTCACCCGACAGTAATAGCCTACTTTCTCACTGTGAGATCATAGCCGTAGAGTGCCTCATGCCGTAGTACTACGAGATACCACGGCATTCTTCTTTGGGCGGCGAATTATAATATTGTACACGGTCTCTGATAGCAGCAACAATGAAGTATTTGAATTGAATTGTTCGTATGTAACCCTTATCCAGCTAAAAGAACTGCTCAAGGCGTTGCAGCCATACAAGATATATTACAATTAATCCACAGAATTCGATTTTTAAAAAATCGAAGCATCATCTAGAAACATCGGCCTAGAAATTAAGTACAATATATAAACAAACAAACGCACAAATAAAGCTTTGTTGCTTTGTGATTTTCAGGCGCTGGTCGCACTCATCTACTGCCTACAGAGACGGTTGTGAGCACAGAGCTAGGTGGCACGGTCACACTTCCTTGTCACGTCAAGAACTTACGCAAAAGTATTGTGAGTAATCTCCCTTCGAAGATACATTGGGACATAGCCATACATCTACACACACCTATGCACGAACATACGCAAACACAGGCGCGCTCATCCATCCTCACACACATGCGCGAAAACAAACGCACGCACTGTCATTCACACCGCGCGCCACCACGTAACTTATATGCAGCTTATAAAGTACAAAACGTATCATTACTGTTCATTAAAAGACCAAATATCGCTTTTAATTTATGTAGTATGTAGGTAGGCCTACTCCTTGTTTACATCACATTACCCCCGTTGGGGTGCCGGGGGTTTCAATATAAATAGTACCCCCACTTTCTGGCAATTTAGTGCTTTAAATTCCCACTGTCGCTGTCTTTCTCATTTGCTCTTTCTCATTCCTGCTCTGTCCTATCAATCTGCTATACTATCTTCTTCTTCGCTAGATCAGTGACCTACCTTTTTTCTTGAAAACTCTTCCTGGACAAGACTCCTTGTTTGTGTAGGAGGTCTGTTGGATCAGCTTGGGAATGTTGGACGCTTTCTGCTGGGTGGTCACTAGGGCTTCCTATGATGTTATTATTTAGCAATATAGGCATTTTATATGTATGTGTTTTGTTGATAATTTATAATGATGTTTGTATTCTATTTTGTTTTTGTAACCGGGGGTTTGATTAGTTGGGGTAAAGCCTCAGCCGTCACCTGCGTGGGATGTCTTTATTGTAAAGTGACTGGCCGGTGGAGGGCATTCAATTTTCCCACTAGGGTTGTTTCAGCAGATCTTTTATGCGGATCGGGGGTTGTCCGGTCCTGATTTGGCTCGGAAGAGTCCGCTGGACCTAAAGCAACAATCAATCAATCAATCAATTGAGCTGGGCCCAGGATAAAATGCACAACTATTCCGTATTCGTGTAACACGCCTGTGTCGTAAAACATCTGTGCTTTGAGTCTAATGGTTTGTCTTAATTCGAAGGTTCGTTGAGGTTCGCGAACCACTTTATTCGAGGTTCTCAGATCCCGAATCGAGGTTCCTGAACCTTCTGGACAAAATTAAGGTTTGAGATCTGAGTAAAGTTTTTGAACCTCCAGTAGCTTTCTAATTAAGACAAGCCATTACGACGCGTCGTTGTAGCTGGTCGTCACCACTGTGGACGTGTAGACCTACTAAATTTCTGTCGCTCTGCTGTTAGGTACTGTGGCAGAGTCAGGACGGCCAAGTACTGAGTCTTCGTAAAAAGATCTACAGCAGCGACAAGAAACACTACAAAGTCCTCCATACTACTAAAGAGGAATGGAGTCTGGAGGTAACCCTTTCTTCTTTACCCCTTTAATCAACTAATGATGTGCAAAGTCTCGCCAACGTGTGGTTTTTGTTATTTTTGTTGTTTTTGTTGTTGTTGTGGTTGTTGTTTTAAATATTAAAAGCAGCCATAATATAACATAAAAGTAAACTACTGCTTTGCAATTAAATGCTGTAACGTTATAAAGAAAATAATTCTTTTAGTAGTGCTGATGGGATGTGGTAGATGTCTAGGGTTCATGATAGAGTCTGGATCAACGTCATTATGTAATATGATAAGTTTCTTGTTCACGAATTACCTTTTCGCCCCTCCCTCCCCCCTCCCACCTTCTCCTTTCTCCCCCTCCCTCCTTGTGGGTGCCGGGGGTTTCTGTATAAATTGTATCCCCGCTTTCTGGAGATTTAGTGCTTTAAATTCCTACTGAGGCTGTCTTTCTGCTTTGTTCTTTCTCATTCCTAATCTGTTCTATTAATCTACTATACTATCTTCTTCGCTGGATCAGTCACCTACCTTTTTTCTTGAAAACTCTTCCAAAACTCCTCATTTGTTTATTAGGTCTGTTGTGTCAGCTGGGAATATTGGACGCTTTCTGCCAAATGGTCACTAGGGCTTCCTATGATTTTATTATTTAGCAGTGTAGGCATTTTATATGTATGTGTTTTGTTGATATTTTCTAATGATGTTTATATTCTATTTTGTTTTTGTAAACGGTGATTCGATAAATTAGAGTATAGCCTCAGTGTCCCCCTGCGTGGGATGCCTTTATTGTAAAGTGACCGGCTGGTGGAGTGCCTTGAGTGTTACCACTAGGGTTGTTTCAGCAGATCTTTTATACAGGTTGGGAGGTGGGTGGGGGGGGGTGGAGTGAGCCCTCTTTCAACCAAGTTGTGGTCCTGGTTTTGTGGTCTTGATTCGGCTTTTTTGCAGTCCGCTGGATCCTGTAATCAATGAATAACTAACAAAATTGCCTTTTCTGGCAAGATGGACATTGCAAATCCTTGAGTGACGTTTTACCCGTGTTTCTTATTAGTTATGTATTGATTGATTGATTTATTGTTGCTTTAGGTCCAGCGGACTCTTCCGAGATTAGTTATGTAACCAAGTGGCATAGACTTGGTTATGTTTTTGTGCGGATGAAGATAAACATAAACAGATGAAGGAACATGTCATGTTTGCGTTTGATCTCTCACTTAGGCTAATCCCTGAGACACTCTACAAGTACAAGCTAACGTTTCAGATACTAAAGATAGAGAAAAAAGCGATGCTGAGTTTCCTGTAGTGGAGATGGGAAAGATGTAATGACGCAAGAAGGACCAGAGCGTTCGGTTTGCTCAATCCCATGGGAAGGCGATACTTGACTAATTATACTTTGTATGATACTATCATATCCTATTCTATCCTATCCTATCCTATCCTATCCTATTCTATCCTATCCTATTCTATCCCGTAACTCGGAAGTCGTTGGGGCACCACAATTAATCATATAACCAGCGTATTCCATCTTTCCCTGTCATCAGCAACCCTCGTGGCTTCTCTCAGTGTCAAGCCAGTCCATTCTCGAATGTTGTTCTCCCACCTCTTTTTCTGCCTCCCTCTTCTTCTACCTCCTTGCATCGTGCCTTGCAGGATAGTCTTTGCAAGGCCTGATGCTCTGCTGATGTGGCCATAACATCGGAGTTTCCGCTTCTTCACCACTGTTAGCAGGTCATCGTGTTGTCCAATGGCTTGTGTGATGGTCTGTCGGACTTCGTTGTTGGTGATGTGCTGGGTATAGGAAATGCCCAGAAGTCTTCTGTAGCACCTCATCTCCATGCTTTGTATTCTTCGTTGTAGATCTACTGTGAGGGTCCATGTTTCGCAAGCGTACAGGGAGATGGAGATGACAAGGGAGCGCAGCAGCCTTACCTTGAAGTGTAGACTGATGGTCCTGTCTTTCAACCTTGTCAGGACAGCAGTTATTTGTGCGATCCTGCAATGGACTTCCTGTCGGAACCCATTGTCTGATACAATAGATCCTAAATATTTGAAGCTATGCACCGTGTTGAGAGATTTGCCTTGGACCTTGATGTCCATGTTGATGCCATTAGTGTTGTTGGTCATCATTTTGGTATTCTCTGCACCTATTTTCATTCCAAAGGCTCTGGAGGTGGTGTCAAACCTCAGTATCAGTTCAAGTTCTTGTTCCTCTCCAGCCAATCCGTCAATGTCATCAGCAAAACAGAGGTTGGTGATTGCTCTACCCCTTATGTTGACACCATGATACCTTGCTGTGGGCATTGATGCCCATATGTCCAACCCTAGCTTTTGCCTTCCTCCTTTGAAAATTTACAACAGCTAATAGACTGAGGATAGGTGAGCACTACTGTAGCAACCACATGTACATTTACAGCAGATGTTCTAAAGCTGTATATTGAGGGTTTATGTTATTGCAAAAGTTTAAGATGACCGCCTGGTGGTCCATAGAGACAATGTTGTCTTCTATGTTTCGCATCTGGACTCTAAAGTAGTCGCTGCGTAAACTTGAATGTAGAAGGATAGTTACGATGACTTTTGAGACATGGTAAGCAAATAAGGTTATTGGACCCTGTTGGCAAGTAGTTAATAACCTATTTGGACCAATGTATGCTTTATGCCTTTCTTTATGAAGTGTATTCTAATATGTGCTTTAAGTGTTGCGTTTATTTTTTTATTTTTTGTATATTGTCTGATTTAATAATTATGCATGGTGTTATGAGTATGTGTGGAAAAACCTTTATTATTGTGAATGTATTTGGTTTGGGTTGTATTCTGTACAACATATCATGTATCGCTATAAGAGAAGGCCTCGCGGGGGAGTGGATTAGTCGCCGGTGACCTGTGACGGAGGTAGCGGGTTCGGATTCAGCACGGGGCGAACCTATGTGACTTAGGTACGAGACTATTTACGTCACCGAGGGTTTTCTTCGGGTACTCCAGTTTCACTTGGGGAACTGTAGACCAGTTAAATCCAGACCTGTGAAAATTGTGAATCTTGAGTATTCAAAAGTTTGTCAGTGTTTACTGTTGACCACAATCTTCTAGATGTTGGGTTCACGTGTTCAGTAACGTTGTTAAAACGCACAAGTTACGGCCTGCGTGTTTTATTTATGTTTTGTGAATTTGTTTGTAAATTAGTTTTGTTGTAAAGTAACAACCAATACCATCAATATAATAACCCTTTAAGCGACAACCACTGCCAGTTTCATCACAGTTACCGTTTTTTTTTGCTCCATATAGACTATGATCCATTCGCAGCGTAATCTTAGACCTATGTCTAGACCTGCGTTACAGGATCAGACACACGCCCGGACTGAAATATATGCAACTACACTATCCTGTTTATGATAATTAGGATATAATAAAATATTATTATTATTATTATCGAAGAGTTGGAACATTCCGTTTCGGGATCTGAGACTGACACTGAACGAGTGCATGTGAAAGAGAACTTACTATATAGCAAATTCTTTGAAGTGAACCAATCGGGATGAGCTTTACCTTTCGTCATTTGTAAATCAGCGGCTTGCTGTTTTTGTAGGTGTAGAATTTTATATTTATGTGTTTGTGTATGTGTTTGCGTGTGTGTCCATGTGTGTGTGTGCGGGTGTGTGTGTGTGCATGTGTGTAGATAAGCGACGTGAGGCAGAAGGATCTGGGGGTGTACAGGTGTGTGATCAACACAGACCCGTTCCTCACGAGGACCGTCACGCTGACTGAGGGGAAATCCGGCATTAAAATCCCCGAGACAGGACGTAAGTTGCGCTTCTTCTTCGCCAATCGTCTTCTTGTCTTTCTCGTTTTCCTATCCTCTCCCTCTTTTGTCCTTCTCTTTTTCTGTTTAGTCTTCGTTTTCATCCGCCTGATCTTCTCGTTGTCAGCAGTGTCTTTGAGCGAGCGCCCTCGTTGTGCAGCATAGCAAATGTTGCCCTACTGCACTGGGTTCGAGTAAGGGTTTATTTTGAAACCTACCGTTCTCTGGAAGTACACCAGTAGTAAGCTTTGTTGTCTCATCTACATATATGGGACTGGAGCCTAATGACAAAATTTTGGACTTAATCCTTATTAAGATGCTGAATAATGGAAATACAGTGGAACCTCCGGTATCCGTCTCTCTTGTAAACGACTCCCTCGATTATGTGACCTGAAAACTTCTGACTGATTCATTTCCAATAATAATTTATGCGACCAGCGACCGTGTCTTATAAGCCCTTTATACGACCGTCGTAGGCAATTTAAAGAGATATCAGTTAATTTATTGACGGGACCTTTCGTATTTTCTCTCATGTTAGTGTACATCTGCTGTTGTCTGCTATGTCCGGTTCGCAAGTGAGGGACATTACTCGCCTACACTGGCTTGTCAAAATGGCGTCGCGCAAGAGGCGCAAGAGGAAAGTTTTGAGTTTAGCAGAGGGAATGAAAGTGATTAAAAGAAGTGGAAAGGGGGATAGTTGTTTGTCTATTGCTAGAAGTTTAGACGTTGGGAAGACCCAAATTCAGCTTATCATAAAGGATAAAAAATTATGACTACATACCCCTCCGACCCGAACCCCTCCCCTTTCCCCCCCCCCTCTTATTTCCGGTATAAGACCACCTCTATTATAAGACCGTTTCTTCTCAGATTTTGGACGGCATTCTAGTCCCCTAATCGCTATATGTGACGTGGGACTTTAATCTATCTACCTACCTACCTACCTTTTGGACGGCAACCCGATTTCCCCCCCCTCCCTCCCTCCCCCCCCCCACTCCCAGTCCCCTATTCGCTCATGTGACGCTGGACTTTAATCTACCTACCTAACCTTTGGACGGTCTTATACCCGAGGTTCCACTGTAACAGGAAAGAGTTATCTCCCCTTCTCTGCTGCCAGTGGTTTTCATTTGTGAAATAGTGCCATAGATACTGATGGCCATTTCGCTGTTTTGTCAGCTCTTCGGTGTATCAAGCTGGACTTGGTGAAAATGAAGTGACTGATTTTCCAAAGCATAAGAAGACGCCTGAATGAAGTCCTCATGCGAAGAAAGTATCCACAATTTGGCTGGCTGGAAACAGAAAAGAGAAGGAACCTAGCTATCTGTTTTGACAGAGAATGCATAGCCAAGCATTATTTCTAAAAATCTAGGGTTGCAATCTAGGTAGTTTCGAACAAGGTCATGTTTTAAACTCGCCAGCCGTCACTTTCTTAACAAAACACTATAGTTGGTTTCTTTTTATGGGTACGCTCTAATGTACTCTCTTCCAACTTACCGTTTGTTGATAGTTAAGTTTTAAATGTATCAACTTTGATCTCATATCTCTCATTGCAGAATCGACTGGCGGAAATCCACAACTGGTATTAGAAACCTTCCGAAAAGAGGCTGAGGCCAACCAGTACGAGGACCTGACCTTAAGATGTCAGTTCACCGGCGATCCTATCCCCAAGATCAGATGGGAGCGTCAGATTTGGGACACTTACGGTAACAAGGTTGTTGAAGGTGAGGCAACATGGTAGTTCTTTAAGGCGCCGCCGTTGCCACACGAATGGAAACTGGGCTACTAAGTATTACAATCTATTACGCAATTATTAATAGGTCCACTCTTGACGGAATTTCACTTCCCCTTACATTCGGGATTCGAATCTTTGTCGCCTGCATAAGCTTACATCATTGGCCTAGATTGCCAAGAGCAAGCATACCGTAAGATGGAAGTCATCAGTAAGTAGCCTATGTTGTTATCTGTTTAAAGAGGAATATTATATATAAGTCAAAGTTGTCTTTGCGAGCGATACTATTTTACACTTGGTGTAGCTGTATGATGGAGTATGCTGGTTCATCTGTGGTGCCCCAACGACCTCAGAGTTACGGGATAGGATAGGATAGGTGTAGCTGTAATAGTTTCGTTGTAGAAAGAGAAAGCTTTTCCGAACGCTGGATGATCGTCTACAAAGGGGCTGATAACTCAGTATTCCCAATGAAGTCTTTCTGGAATATTTTCATCCACTCTATATAGGAAGGACCACTGTCGAATGAGGAAATTACTTCTTCTCCTTTTAAACTGGAACGAATATTTAGAGCTATATCCAGGGATGTTGCTAGGAAATTTTTTCTTCGGCGATTTGGCCAAAACAGCCGTGAAACTTTCGGCTTTTTACAGAAAGTTTCGGCTCTCTCTTCTAAAGCAGTCTCACATGTTTTTTTGA
Organism: Oncomelania hupensis; assembly: GCA_036898135.1. Taxonomy (NCBI): domain Eukaryota; kingdom Metazoa; phylum Mollusca; class Gastropoda; order Littorinimorpha; family Pomatiopsidae; genus Oncomelania; species Oncomelania hupensis. The sequence continues at coordinate 26,906,279 of CM072511.1, read as the reverse complement.
CTAGATTCACTACGTTAACGTGCACCCTCCACCTCCATATATTAAAGGTGTTCTGTGGATGCATATCTTTGTAATAAAACATGATTTTAAGAGTAGAATAAGAACATTGAAAAGAAATGCTATTTTCTTAAATTTTAGACACACAAAAACAATAAAAAGTTTACACTGTCCCTTGACCGACCACAATACTGTCAGAGTTTCTGGGTTTAACCTTAGTAATTATCGAATCATCACCTAAACTGCAAGCAAGCGTACAGCACAGGAATATCGCCAAAATGGACAAAATTGGGCCGATTCACCCGTGAAAACTTCGGCTCGGCGAGCCGACATGACGGACAGTTTATCGGCTTTTTTTTTTATAAAAATTTCGGCTAAAAGCCGAAGATCCGACCCAAACGACATCCCTGTATATCTCGGTATGCAGATATCCTACAGCTTCTTCTGCACAGTATATAATCGATGTTGGGACTTGAGCCCTACACCACTTCAGCAGAATGACCCAGCTGCGCTTGTGTCGGATGGAAGACCCGCTTCAGATGTCGAAACAGTTGTCACACACACATTGCTGTAAAACAACAATGGTCCTCCTAAAGAAAATGGGTGAAAGTATTTTAGAAAGTTTTCACCTTAACTCCACAGAACGACATAAACTAATAATGTACTACAAAATAGTCAATAATCATGTACCACAATATCTGTATAATCTTCTTCCACCACTAGTTGTAAATATGAATCCTTACCACCGACGTAGGCCGCTTGAAAGACACGTTCCTCATCACGAAACGGAAATATACACAAATCTTTCTTCCCATCAACTACTATCTTATGGAACTCTTTACCAGTGAGCATGCAAGAAACAACATCAACTGGAGCCTTCAAGCATTACCTTCGAAGAGATTACGTCTGCATTTCCCATTATTTTCTAGGGGTGGGGGTGGGGGGGGGGGGTGGAAACAGACAGGAACAAGTAATCCATTATCGACTTTGATGAAATATGAGCGATCTTAATCATGACCATTTTACTCGACAATTATCAGCTCCTCTTCCAAATGACTCAACAGTTTATTAAACAGTCAAATCGTTTTCGTTAAGTTAAAATTTAATTTTGCTGCTCCACGACGCATGCGCCCCGGCGTCCAGACCAACAGAATTATTGCTCTCCCTTTCTCCCTCCCCCCCCTCTCTCTCTCTCTCTCTCTCTCTCTCTCTCTGTCTCTGTCTCTCTCTCTCTCACTCTCATTTTTCTTCTTTCCCATTCTTCTATAAGGCTTTCTCTCAATGTTCCTTTTTCTTACCACCCATTTTCGCCACTTTAGCGCAAGGCCATGAATTTATTATTCCTCCTTAATTAAAAATCATTGATTGGTTTTGTTTACTTCTTTATATAATTGGATTTTTTTTAAATTATCACTTAATTGAAATCATACTATTTGTTGCCTGGCATATATTATGTGTAATTAATTAAACATGGCGGCTTTACATAAGCTTGCTTGTTGCCATTCCTGTCCACAAGAAAATAATTTTCTTTGTCACGTTTTTCCTGTAATAAGACACACGTTTAAACCATTTTCGAAGCATACTGTTATACTTATACTGTCACATTTGACGGGGAAATCTTCGTTGGTAACACGGAGTTATTCGTATATTTTTAGGTCATTGTTTCATATTGCGCTTTGCAAGCAACTTTCATGTTTCATCTTCAGGTTATATTTATAACGTAACATTGTATGTGTCAGACCTGAAGACCGAGGGGGAGTCGTACACATTGACCTTTGCCCAGCCTGCGGACACTGGTCTATATATTTGCAGAGCCACCAATGGGCTGCCTCCTCCAGAATACGGAAGGATACAGGTCAAAATTCATGGTTCGTTGATTCATTTTCGTCTTTGTCAATTTGCTATCATCGTCATCGACACTGGCATCCTGTTCATTGTCGTCGTCCATTGTCATCATCGTTGTCGTCACCATCATCATCGTCATCATCATCATCATCATCATCATCATCATCATCATCATCATCATCATCATCATCATCATCATCATCATCATCATCATTCTTATCCTCCTCCTCATATTCATCATCATCATCATCATAGTCGTCGTCATCCTTGTTAAAATACTTGATTCTCTTTATTTAGAGGATCATCCAATCAATTCGTCAGCCAGGCTTATCTTGTTTCATCATGATTGTCGTCATCACGATGCTGCATCATTATCATTATCATCACCATCATCATCATCACCATCACCATCACCATCACCATCACCATCTTCCTTCTTTTTTTTCTCCTTCTTCTTCTTTTTCTTTTAATGTTTTATATATGTTTCAGAGAAGAGAACTACGACTCCTGAACCAACCACAACAACGATGTTTAACCCAAGGGACCAAGGTGAGGGTGGGTGATAGGTCTGCCGTAGGCTCGTGTCTGTTGGATTGTACACTTAGGGTTTAATTCTGGGCCTTATACTCTGCATACACAAGTAGTGCTTGACAGATAAACAAAATTACAGATAAATTAAAACTTATAATAACATCTAGTAACAGAAGTGATTTGAAGCAAGACAAACATCACCAGATTGGTGGTAGTACGATACTAGGATACAAAATGCCTTACGGCCAAGTGCAAACACAAAGAACACAGTTTGGTCAATGTTGCAGCACATTGCAAATACACAGGAAACTGAGGGACAGAATTTTTAGAATATAAGCTAAGCTGCTGTCAAGAAATCGATTTCTGTTGATAGTAATCAGAAGAGTTTTTTCGTGTAGAAAAGAGGTATAAAAAATAACGTTAGAAATACTTTTAGCAGAAATGCGAAATAATTTTAGAATGCCTACAGTGTAAGGTCTATCGACACATTCTTTCATGTCCTACATTAAAGCAACACATTCCGGTTTTGCAATCAACCATTTTTAATAGTTCACAACTGATTAATTTATGAACTGTTTAATTCCTTGTAAGAGAGTCCTTTTAAGCTTTGTTTTTATAGATGTAATTATATTTTAGTTATTTAATTCTTGTTGATTTGACGTATATGAGGGTGTGTGTGTGTGTGCGCGCGCGTGTGTGTGGTTGCGTGCACTTATTCGCGGCGTTTGTAAAAATTGATGCGAGAGAATGAATGAATAACTGATTACCTAAAATCACCATACGTAGAGAGGTCAAATGAATAAATAAAAGTCTATCGACTATAATCTGGTCGCGCTACATAGACCAATAACATTCGGTGGAATTACATTCCGCAGCTGCTCCACAAGTGTTCCCATTCGAGAAGAAGGTGGTGCAGCAGTACGGCAGGGATGTGGAGATGGAGTGTCGCGCTGTAGGCGTGCCCAGGCCGCAGGTCCATTGGACACTGAACGGACGAGCCATTGTCAACGACTTCAAGCACGAGGTAGGCACCACATCTTCGCAGCATCGCTAGTAAAACGTGTGCTTGCGATATTTGCATTCGTGTTGCAGTTGGAGTTTTAACTCCTGAAGAAGCTTTGAGTGAAATACATGAATACAGAACCTTTTCAAATGGGGTGTTTCATCTTCTTTGGCTTTTGGTTCTTTCTCGTCTTCGTATAAAAATTAATAATCAACAGTGTTGGCTGCTCCTCGTTGATATTTAACGTTCCATGGGGGTAGTCCACCAGCTGTGAATGTTAAGGGTGGCACGACAGCCTATAGTGCTTAGGACACAACGCGTCTGTTTTGAAGCTAAACAGAAACAACAATGATAAGGGACTTGGATGGGCGACATTCAAATGTGTTTTTTTTTAAATCATCAAACTATCGCACACACAATCCTCCCAATCCGCCAGGCAGCCAGCGGTGCATGGTGTAGAGCTACATGTGCTATACAGCGAGGGAAAGAAGATGTGGCAACTGCACTCGCAAAGTTGGCCTTGAATAGAGAATCTCCCGAGGCCTCTCTCTCCGCTGCAAGTGAAAGGTGGCGAGAAAATCTTCACCTGTAATATACCATGGTGTATATATATGAGGAAATTCTAGAAGAACAAATAATTAATGATGATTTAAGTTGCTTTTGGAATAAATGGTCTTACACTGGTAATGACATTTGTATGTGTATATTTAATACCCGTGTTGTATGTGTCTCAGTTGCGGAGTGAGCAGTTCCAGCACCACACGACACTGGCGTGGCTAAAGATCCGCTCAGTGGGGCCTCACAACATGGGTGGCTACAACTGTTACGCCTTCAACCAACATGGCGACGCCTCGGCTATCATAGAGCTGGCTACTAGCTAGTGAGTACCGGAAACCACTATGTGAGTGGTGATCACTGACCAAGACATGGGGAAGAGGTGAACGTATATATCGGCTAAACTTACAGAGTCAGAGAGCTATCTCAGCTTGGTTCAGGCGTATATAATTCCTCTCGCAGTTTCGGAGACTCAGTATATGAAGCAATTAATTATCTCTCAAGCTAACTGAAAGTATTGCGCGATCCTTAAGGGCAGCCTATAAGGAGGAAGTAAAGATTCCATGAGTTGAATGAAAGTTTATTTTATTATCCTCTGCCGTTTCCTCCTCCTCCTCCTCCTTCTCCTCCTCCTCCTCTTCTTCTTCTTCTTCTTCTTCTTCTTCTTCTTCTTCTTCTTCTTCTTCTTCTTCTTCTTCTTCTTCTTCTTTCTTCTTCTTCTTCACCCGATACACATTGGTCAAAGGCTACTAGAAGCATGCTGTAATAGTCGCCTCAACAAGGCCTGCTTCCTATACTCTTCAAGCCCTAGGAGCGTTGACCAATCAACTCATAAAACTAGAAAATTTAAGTTTTGTCTCCTCTAGGGGACGAATTAGGTCAAACTGTATTTGTTTCTAGGTCAACTGTCTTTTACGAACCGTTTCAGAATATTTTTCCACCGTTTTTTTTTTTTTACGCCGGATAGTGTCCTCACTTGATTTTATACAATTTAAGAATCCAAGAAGGCAAATGGGTTTTTGAGACGGAAAGAGCGGCATGTTGTAGAGCAACATTCTGTATATATTTAAAGGTGAAATTGCGCTTTTCCCGTCACGATAGAGCTTGAAGAGTATAAGAAGCAGTGCTCTGAAGCATGAGAGCATGTTTTATTGCCTGTTGGGGCGACTAGAAAACCATGCTTCTGGTAACCTTCGACCAATGTGTACCGGGTGTCTTCTTCTTCTTCTTCTTCTTCTTCTCTCTCTCTCTCTCTCTCTCTCTCTCTCTCTCTCTCTCTCTCTCTCTCTCTCTCTCTCTCTCTCTCTCTCTCTCTCTCGTTCACACTCTCGCCCTTTTGAACATATTTGAACTGGTACAGTGCATCTGCGGGTTGTTTTTATACTATCAATATCCTATCCTATCCTATCCTGTCCCATAACCCGAAGGTCGTAGGGGCACCACAGATGATCGCTTAACCAGCATACTCCATCTTTCTCTGTCCTCAGCAGCCCTCATGGCTATCAATAATGGAATTATTTTGTTTGTTTGTTTCAGGTAATCAAGCATACTCTTCCGAATATACAGTAGTAAATGATGCTGATAGTAAGCACTAGCCATGTATAAATGTCCCCAAAGCCTCACTGAAGAACACTCTTCGTTAATAAAATTACAATGCATGTAGATGTTGTCAGAGAACATGTACTTAAAATCTGTGTCTCTCACAATGATTGTAATAATATTGTCTGCTGTCATTTGGGGGGGAGGGGGGAGAGGGGGGGTTATTTGGACAGAGTAATAATCATAAAGCTGGAACGATTTTTCAATAAACCGAAAATGTTTGTTTAATCTTCAGGTGTTTTGAAGTTTGTAAATTCTGCCTTTCACATTGTTTCTGCATACGGGGATGATTTTTCTGGATTCAACAGTCTAAGTCTTACATGTAGCTTGGTGTGAGATTGTTCCCACGCCGACTTCTGCTTTTAACTTACTGCATTGCAGATGTTTATAAGACTCTGTTACCCATTTGTCTTGTATGGCATATTGTGCTTCGGCTGATGTGCTTTCATTCAGAAAACAAGCTGAGTATCTTCCACATGGATTACGGATGTTCTCTTAAAATAAAATCATAAAACTGGCAGCAGAAACAAAACTAAAATAGCCTAATCTGTGGTTCTGTTTTATTACATTATATTTATTTCAGTTTTGTTTGTTTGTTTGTTTGTCTTATGCTTTTAATTAAAAGACTCATTGTACACTATGGAAAGATTATTTTTAATGTATGTTATGTGGACAAATAACATTTTAGGTTTCGTGTATGCTGTATATATTTTTATATTTCCCTATTTTATCGTAATAATCGTGGTGAATGATCATGTTGTACATACTTTCATTTTTCATTTTACAGTTGGAAAGCATGGTGCGGCAGAACAAAACAATCAATGTGTCACTGTAGGGCCTTTGTATAATCTGTACATAATAAAATGTAAACTGAACTCTGCGGAAATAAATAAAACCAGGTGTGTGTTTGACATTAAGTTTCTGCGTTTTGTAATTGCAGACTTTTCTGGAAATACTTTGAAACGGTCCCTCCCTCCCCACCCCCCTCTCTCCCGTGGTTTACTTAGTTATTCATTGCTTACAGGGTCCAGCGGACTGCAGAGGGCCAAATCAGGACCACAAAATCAAGACCACAACTTCGCTGAAAGAGGACTCACCCCTGATCCGCATAAAAGATCTGCCGAAACAACCCCAGTAGGTCACTTTAAAATAAAGACATCCTACGCCGGGGACCCTGAGGCTATATTCTAATTTATCGAACCCCCGGTTACAAAAACAAAATAGAATACAAACATTATAAAATATTAACAAAACACATACATACAAAACGCCTACATTGCCAAATAATATCATAGGAAGCCCCAGTGACCATTTGGCAGAAAGCGTCCAATATTCCCAAGCTGATCCAACTGAGCTCACACACAAATGAGCAGTTTTGCCTTCGAAGAGTTTTCAAGAAAAAGGGTAGGTGACTGGCCTAACGAAGAAGAATATAATAGTACATTGATAGAACAGAGTAGGAATGAGAAAGAACAAAGCAAAAGACGGCGACAGTTTAAATGAAACTAAATTTCCAGAAAGTGGGGACACTATTTATATTGAAAACCCCGGCACCTCCACATGGGACCCCCCACCCACACACCCCCGTGGGGGTGCCGGGGGTTTCAGTATAAAAAGTAGAACCCCCCCCCCCCCCGTAGGGGTGCCGGGGGTTTCAGTATAAATAGTATCTCCACTTTCTGGAAATTTAGTGCTTTAAATTTCCACTGTCTCTGTCTTTCTCCTTTGTTCTTTCTCATTCTCAATCTACTATACTATCTTCTTCGCTAGACCAGTCACCTACCATTTTTCTTTGCCACTAGGGTTTGTTTCAGCAGATCTTTTATGCGGATCAGGGGTGAATCCTCTTTCAGCGAAGTTGTGGTCTTGATTTTGTGGTCCTGATTCGGCTCGTTGCTGTCCGTTGGACCCTGTAAGCAATGAATAACTAACTATATAACTAACTTTGAAATAATCGGGGGAATCAGAACAAGCAAAATATTGATCGGACGATCGGTCCATTGGGCGCCATATCTCAAGAACTACTGTGTGGTTTTGATCAAACTTCAGAGGAAAATTACCTAGGTTAATAGTGGCCCGTCTCCCGTGTTTCCCATCATGTTTGATCTACCGCAAAGATCAAGGTCACTGGAGTCATTTTGTCGCTAAACACCTTTTGCACTGGTTAAACGATCATCTGTGGTGCCCCAACGACCTCAGAGTTACGGGATAGGATAGGATAGGACCTTTTGCTCAACATCTCCAAATCGGTTGAAGCGAGTTGGTGGAGTTTCACTTTCAGTATACATGTACGTCAAATCATAAGTCATTCTTCAGTAACAATCCGTTGTCGGTCAGTCGGTTGGTCAGTCGTTCCGAATTTCCTCCCCCTCTCCACCCCCCCCCCCCCCATCCCCATTTTTGGTTGTTGTTGTATTCAAACACATTTTTTGCCATATCTCAACAATATCAGGAACCGAACATCATCATTTATACATTACGGATACTTCAACTACGGCTAAGCATGTAACTTTGTAAGGTCATTCATATTTTTACTTTCTCAATGGTAAAGATCATTGTGCTACACCTTTTGCGCTGTATCTAAAAATTGGCAGATCCGATTTTATTATTATTTTTTTACAATTGCAGATAGTTCATACGTGGGCCTCTCATTCCATGTTTTCATTTTGCTTGCGTAAGGATAAAGCCGAGCCGCAACACCAGCAAGAAAATTAACAAATGTGAAAATGCTTATTTGGGGGGCTATGTGTGTGAGTGTCTGGAAATACATTTGAATGGCTGGCCATCTTGTTTTGTTGTTGTTGTTGTGATGGGTTTTTTTCTCCATTCCGTCTGTTTGCTTTTTAAAAATTGATTCTAGGATTGAAGTGCACTCTTACTTTTATTTTTTTTTAAACTAGTTTTATTTACTATATATTAATTAATTAATTAAAATAAATAAATAAAATAGGTTACTATACGTCTGAAGCACCCATAGCAACTTTAAATTAATCCTACTGCATGGCAAGCAAACTAAAACTAGGTAAGCTTAATTATTTTATTAAATACATAAATAAATAGAAATAACTCAAAATGAAATCAAATGGGTAAGCAAAGAAGCATATTATACTTGTCCTATCCTATTCTATCCAGTAACTCGGAGGTCGTAGGGGCACCACAGATGATCGTTTAACCAGCATACTCCATCTGTCCATGTCCTCAGTAACCCTGATGGTGTCGCCCAGTGTCAAACCAGTCCATTCTTGAATGTTGTCTTCCCACCTCTTTTTCGGCGGCCTCCCTCTCCTTCTACCTCCTTGCACTGTGCCTTGCAGGATGGTCTTTGCAAGACCTGATGATCTGGTGACGTGGCCATACAATCGGAGTTTCCGTTTTTTCACCACTGTGAGTATCTTATTGTGTTGTCCAATGGCTTCTGTGATGGTCTGTCGGACTTCGTCATTGGTGATGTGCTGGGTATAGGAAATGCCCAGAAGTCTTCTGTAGCACCTCATCTCTATGCTTTCTATTCTTCGTTGTAGATCTACTGTGAGGGTCCATGTTTCGCAAGCATATAGGAATATGGAGATGACAAGGGAGCGCAGCAGCCTTACCTTGGAATGTAGGCTGATGGTCCTTTCTTTCCAAATTGCCTTCAACCTCGACAGGGCAGCAGTAGTTTGTGCGATCCTGGAGAGGACTTCCTCTCGGGACCCATTGTCTGATACAATTGCTCCTAAATATTTGAAGCTATGCACTGCGTTGAGGGATTGGCCTTGGACTTTGATGTCCATGTTGATGCCATTGGTGTTGTTGGTCATCATTTTGGTCTTCTCTGCACTTATTTCCATTCCATAGGCTCTTGAGGTGGTGTCAATTCTCTGTACCAGCTGTTTAAGTTCCTTTTCCTCTCCAGCCAATCCATCAATGTCATCCGCAAAACGAAGGTTGGAGATTTCTCTGCCCCCTGTGCTGACCGTGCCTTCGTGATCTGCAAGGGCATCTGACATGATGCGCTCTAGGAAGATGTTGAAGAGTGTTGGAGAGAGTAGGCATCACTGACGCACACCGATTGTTGTTCTGAACCAGTTTCCGAGGACGCTGTTGTGGAGGACTGCACTGGTAGCCTTGTCATACAGGCTTTTGATGACTTCAATAATTGTAGGGCTGATGTTGTACACTCTCATGGTTGCCCACAGAACTGCATGCCAGATTCGGTCAAACGCCTTTTTGAAGTCTACGAACACATGATATAGATGTTGTTGGTGCTGTAGGTATTTCTCGCAGATCTGAGGTTGAAAATCTGTTCAGTGGTACTTCGCCCTGCTCTGAATCCTGCTTGTTCTATGCTAGGATTTGTTCAGCTTGGGGTTTGAACCTGTTAAGTATTATTTTCAGGAGGACCTCGCTGCGATGGCTGATGGTGCTGAAGCTTACCTTTTTTGGGAAGAGTGATAGCAAGCGACTGGGTCCATGGTGTAGGCCACTCCCCACACTGCCAGATCTTGTTACAGTTAATGGTGAGTGCGTTAATCATCGCTTCTCCTCCTGCTTGCAGCAATTCTGCGGGTATGTTGTCCACTCCCGCTGACTTCCCTTTCTTCAGTGATTGCACTGCTGCCTCAACTTCTTCTCGGAGAATTGGGAGGATTTCTTCTTCTTCTCTGTTCTTAGGACATGTTAGAACTGATAGGTCTCCATTTGGTGTGTGGTTGTAAAGGTCAGAGCAGTACTCTGTCCATCTGTCCAAGACTTCTTGTTCTTCTGTAAGGCTATGCCAGACCTTCTTTGGAACGTGGAGACCTTGGGCTGTGTATCACTTGTCAGCCACTTCACAGTCTGGTAGGTCTTCTTGCTGTTGTTCTTGTTCAGACTGTTCTCTATTTCCTGGCATTGATCTTCTATCCAGTTATTCTTTGCAATGCGCATGCCTTTTCGGATGTCATTGTTGATTTTTCGGTAGGCATCAGCTCCCTGTGAGGTGTTCTTGTTCTTTTTCATCTCTTTTCGTTTAACACACAGGTCCAAAAGTTCAGGTGTGATCCACAGCTTCTTCTTTGGCCGGTGCTTGCCAAGGATCTCCGTGGCGGCATCCGTCACAGCTGATTTGAAGGTGGTGGTCATGGTGTTGATATCTACTTCACCAGCTCCCTAATTGTGCAGTAGTGCAAATTTCCCTCCAATTGTTGCTTGAAATATTTCTGCCACCTCTGATCTGGGTCATGCTGTTTGTCCAGGTCGAACTTCAGTCTAGTGCACTTTGCTGTCTTTGCTCTCTTCAAGTGGAGCCGGAGAGACATCATCACGAGATCGTGGTCACTTCCGATGCTCCTGGAAGAGTGCGTGTCCTGCCAATGTTGATGCTTGATCTAAAACGTTTCTTGACCATGATGTAGTCGATCTGGTTGTGATGCTCCCCGGCGGGACTGTGCCATGTCCATCGTCTGGATTTTTTGTGGAGACCAAGAGTGTTTGTCAGTATTAGATTGTTGTATCTGGCAAACTCCAAGAGTCTCAGACCCCTGTCATTTGTCTCGTTGTTGCAGTAGGGTCCACATGTGTCTCCCCAGTTGTGGTGCGCATCTTGGCCAACCTTGGCATTCCAGTCGCCTTCAACTATGACTGCTGTATGTCCTTCTTCGGCCCTTGGTCAAGGACGCCTGTAGATTTTGATAGAAGTCCTCCACTTCGCTGTCGTCATAGTCTGATGTTGGGGCATAGGTCTGAATGATGGTGATGTTGAAAGGGCTGCCTTCAGACGGATTGTAATGAGTCTACTGGAGACTGGGCGGCAACCCATGACAGTAGCTAGAATGTTCTTGTGGACCAAGAATCCAACGCCGTGTTCGTGCCTGTCATCTCTCCCGCTGAAATAAAGCTTGTGGCCTTTGTCGGTCGTTGTTTCACCCATGCCTTTCCAGCGCAGTTCGCTGATACCTAAAAGTTCCATCGATAGTGGTCCAGCTCGTAAGCCAGTTCTTCTAATTTTCCCTCTGCATTTAGGGTCCTGACATTCCAGGTTCCTATGACGATGTTGTTTCTGGTGCGGATTTTGCTAAGTTGTCCATCAGTAGCACATTTATCGCCTCCGTCCTGGTGGCCAACGGAAGGCGCTGTCCTTGGTGACCCGGGCGACGACCGATCCGGTATGGAGTAAATGGTTTTATTCATCATGCAATTTGTCTTGGGCAAGAAAGACTTGGCAGGACCCAATCCTCTCCAGGCTGTTGGCCACAGCCGATATCCACGAATACAGTGTAGCTCGCCATGGCCCCGAGCACGTACGTGGTCGTTTAACCTGTAGTAATGTGAGGTTCCTCCGTCCTGGCCGGTGACTTCTGTGTAGAAGACTTTCGCCCAGTGATGCCGTGCTGACATCACCCCTGTTAGTCGCCTCTTACGACACGCCGGGAAACGTTGGGTCTATTCTATTCAGTGCCCGCAAACAAAAGAAAAAAGACACTACACTAGAGCACGCACGCGTCCATCACATCACATCACATCACCATAGATCGCATCACATCAACATTAGGCCTACATCGTAGTTGAACAAGCCCAGTAGCTAATAGACCAAATATCACAATATCATAAGGTATCGCAGTACACTGGGATCACATGAGCTTGCAATATAACAACCGGAGAGGCTCTATCCCCGGTCTGTCAAAGAGATTCTTCTGCTTCCTTTAGTTTAATGTCCATTTGTCATACTTGACAATTACATATTGCGTGGTATTTTGTAGGACTACGCTGTGGGTCTTCATTGGAGGCATTGTAATAATTTAAAAAAATAATAATAACAAGTAGAGAGAGAGCTCCTAACTGAAATAAAATATAACACCTAACTGAAACGAAATAGGCAGCCACTCGATGTGAAAGATATATAAAAGATTCACCGGATACATCGGAATCATTCTCCACCCTCATCCCAACCCTACAGTCCGAGATCGATCGGGAAAGTGACCGACCAGCTTGAATCAGGTCACACTGCATAGCAGAGACCGCAGAGTCTGATACTTGCCTTGGCCGTCTCTGCTAGGATACGCAGTGTTGTACAGTATCACTATCAGGTAGGAATTAATGTGTCTTCCGTCATCTGACGGGAATTATGGTCTGCCGTCTTATAAAATCAATCCAATCGGTCAACCTGTTCCAGGTCCGGGATGAGAACATTTCATGATTTGAAAAAAAAAAGAAAAGAAAGGAAACGACAGATGTTTGTTTGTTTGTTTGTTTGTTAGGTAGATTAAAGTCCCCGGACACCTAGGCATATAGGGGACGTAATAGACAGACCTCAGACTCACATTTATATATATACCTAGCAATTACACCATTTAAGGTACATCATACATAGCGTATCCATGGAGATTAATTCGATCTGATTTTAAAAGTACGGACATATGACTAATCGACTTGTGTGCGGGATAACCTAGAGAATCTACCCCTTGGGCAGTCAGATTTTTATTATAAATTATATTTGTATCATAAATTACATTTGATCTAAAAGGGAGTTCTGAATTTCAGTTTGTTGTTGTTGTTGTTGCATCAAGTTTTATTCTCAGATTAACTAACATAAGTTGTTTCAGTTTGGTGGTAGCTTCTCATTTGATAGTATACAGTTAGCTTTACCTGACAGTTTGCCGAACTTTGACGATATCTCGCGATCATTATAATTAATTGTTATCACGTACAATTCAACAACTATGTTATAAACGTCAATAATCATGACAAGTTTCGCGCGTAGTATTGAGTGTAGTTGTTTATTCTTAATTGGTTTGTTCTTATATCGTAGATTTGAATGTACTTTCACTTCCGTCTGTCCCTCCGACTGAGATTGCACCAAACAAACCCAACCCAAGTAAGCACGAAGGAGTGCAGCAGGAACACTTCACTCTAAGGTTTGTTAAAGATAGTCAGTGTAAGCTATAAAATCGCAACGATCTTTTAACAGTGACAAAAATAAAATGGGGAAAGATATCGTATAGAAGAGCAAACGACAATTATGATGTCCCCAAATTGAAATTACAGAGTAATGATTAGATCTAGACTACTCAAAACACTTTAAAACAAAAACAAAAAAGAATATTAAATATTACTGGAACTTGGAAGAAACTAAATCGTCAACTTTCAGTAAATGTCTTGTTGTTAAAATCAAAATGTCATTTTTCCACAGTGTCCAGGTTCCTGTGTTATAGCTTACAGTCGTCATGCCTAAGAAATTCAAGAATGAGAACTCCAAAGCTGTCGAGGCTCGAGCTCGCAAAGATGCAGCCAAAGTAGCAGAACAAGAACAGAAAAAGAAGGCAGAGGAAGATGCATTTTGGGCAGATGATGATAAACAAGTAGCTAGAAAACAGCAACGGAAGGTAAACATGTATATATTCATTTGATTTTTTTTATTAGTTCCTGAGGCGTATGCTTGGGTAACTATTATTTTTTGCTGTCTGTCCGTCCGGCTCTCACTATTGCACACTTTTCTCTGGAACTAATAGATGGATTTCTTTGAAACTTTGTATATAGTTAGAACTTAATGATTCCTACCAGATGACACAAATGTATGCATATCAAGTGACGTCAGCATGGTGAAATCAGTTTTTGGTGTTTTTTTTTCTAATTGCCTTTTTTTAAAACATTTGTATCATGTTAGAATTTTCATATTATTGTATAAGAATTATTTGACAAATGTGCGTGGTATCTAATTTATTGGTTTTATATAGTATTTACATTCTGAGGTTTTTATCTTGTATTTATTTTGATATATCTTTGTTGATTTATTTGTGTTTTTGAAGATAATTCTAAATCCTTGGAAGTGTATATCTGTATCACTCACAAATTTGACCTTAATGTGACTCTTAGCCCTATATGATATCACAATGCAAAAAAAGGATAGTCTTGATTCACACTATGAGATGACTATTTTTGACTCACATGCATAGCAATGTGAACCTTTGTACATACCATAAGAAAAATATTTTCCAGATTTTTGCAAATCTCTGTGAGAGAAGTCCTAAATAGTCCAAAAATGACATTTTTAAAAAAAGTGCTTGTCCATCCATCTGGACGATTGTCGTCTGGATGTGCAAAACTTGCAAGTGGATTAATATTTCAGAACCTATTTCAACTATCCCAACCAAACTTAGTAAGATGGTGTATGTCCATGAGACTTCATAGATGACCAAATGAATGACTTCACTTCAAAGTCAAGATCACAGGGTCAACAAATGTTAGTCGAAAAATGACAATTTTTAACAAAATTTCACTTTTTTTCCTAAGTTCTTAATATTGACCTTATGATTCTTTGATGCATGATATTGATAGATATCAATGACATACATCCTTTGCACATTTGGTCAACCTCACCCCAAAGGTCAAGGTCACTGGAGCCGTCCAAAGTCAGTATAGGAACTTTGAAGTGACCTTGAAATGAACTTTTCATTTTGTGTTTAAAAGCTTATCGGAGGGCTCTCACTGCAATAATGTGGATGCCGGATCAATAAACTCTTCTATGATAAACTCTTCTATGATCAAGCTTTCTTAGTTACTTCACGTTCATATTATTTTGTAGCTATTGCAACGTTATATTGTATTTCTTACTTCTGATTTTATTATGATTGCTATTTAACATAGGATGAAAAAGAGAAGAAGCGTTTGGAACAACTTGAGCACAAGAAAGAGCTTCAGCGACTGGCAGATGAAGAGATGAGTTCACTGAAAGGAAAAGATCGCAGCACGCCAGCAGCAAAACTCTCAAGAGCCCAGATCCAAGCCAACCAAGAAAGACTTGCTGCAGAAGGTTTGAATTTGTTCTACTGTAGTTTTTTGCACAGGTGAAAATTAGCAAATTACGGATTGCCCTTTTTTTTTTAAAAAGAAAAGAAGAAAGATACAAAAGTCCTGTAAAGTGCACATGAGTGAAGATTGTGATATGTTGTGAAAATGTGCTAATTGCAATGAACTTTAAATTCTTATTATATTTTCAATTTCATTTATTTATTATATTTTTGTGTCATAGAAAATGTCTGCTTTTACTGTTTTATCGTAATTATTTATTTTTTAGCCACTTGTTCTTGTTGAGGCAAGTGAACTGGTGTTATGAAGTAAACAATAGTGGCACTATGTAGAATAATAATAATAATAATGATAATAATAATAATACAAGTTGCTGTACACATGCATGTTTTTAATCAAATTCAAAGCATAGCGATCTAAGATCTCTACTATAGAACACTTGAAAGAAAATCAAGTTTTATTTTTGAAATGTAGATGGACCATTATGATGATCATTTATAGAGACAAATTGTTATTGTGTTTAACTTTATTTATTATTTGTTTCCAGCTGCAGCTGCAGCAAAGAATGAGCAGTTATCACATGATGAAAAGCCTTTAGAGGAAAACTTGAATCGCCTCGAGATAGAGGGTGATGAAGCTCGAAGTGTGGAAGAGGCCATTTCTGTGCTTGGGTGCGTATAAATAAATGTACTTGCCCTCTGTGTTTGATTGCATTTAGGATTATTACACCCTTGTCATAACATATCAGTATCAAAATGGCATAAAAGGAGAGACTGTGCAGGCGAGCCTGAGGAACAAAGATACAATTATAGGCTTGGCTATTGTGTTCCAGCATTTGCATATTATATGTATTATTTTTTTTGGCTAGTGCTGTTATCTAGTTTCAAGATTTATGAGCAGTTTTGGTTGAATGGCTTGCTTTCAGAGATGGAGAACCGGAGATTGACAGACATCCTGAGAAGCGAATGAAAGCTGCCTACCTGAAATTTGAAGATGAGAATCTGCCGATCTTGAAGAAGGAAAATCCCAACATGCGCCTGTCTCAACTGAAACAGCTGCTGAAGAAAGACTGGATGAAGTCGCCGCAGAACCCTCTCAACCAGCGCGCCATGGTGCTCAATGAACTAAGATAATGCAGTTTAACAAGTTGAGTTCCTTGACCTTGCATTGATTCTTCCAACAGTTTTACAACTGCTACCTTAACTTGTCTTTGCTGCAATCATTTAAAAAATTTTAAATATTTTGTTTTGTTTTGGGTCATTTCTAAGAGGCAGGATATTTATTCTCATGTTTACTTTACAGAAGAGCGTAATTTAGCCAGAAATTGGAGTGATACTTTCTCATCTACCCATTTCTTGTTTCAATAATAATGAAGTAATTGCTATTTTTAAAGGAGCTCACGTGTACTTGGTACGCTTACATCATACTTACATTAAGCTACATACAGCATTGAGAACAATACTTTGTACAGGGTCCTGTAGTAGTAGTAGACAAAACTTGCCGTTAAATGTTACAACAGATTTCTAGATGTTTGTGCCCAGATAAAGTGTCCATGTATTTAAATGTTACAACAAATTTCTAGATGTTTGTGTCCAGATAAAGTGTCCATGTCCGACATGTTTGTACCTTATTGACATGCGTATGTACCTAAGAAAGTGGAGTGGAGATTGTTTTCCCCTTTAATTTAGTAATATAATTTACAAACTACTTCACCTGAGCATGATGAGCCATAAACAATGCTTGGGTTGTCATGGATGTATATGCTATTTAAACTGTGACAATATTAACTTTCCTTTTTCTGCAGTTTTCCAGGCTGTCTGTGCAGACCTAAAAAATTAATATAATTACTGGTTTTTTGGGTTTGTTTTGTATATTTGTTTTTGGGGTGTGTTTCGTGGGGTTTTTTGAGGGGAGGGAAAGAGGGAAAAGAAAAGGGGGCTGAGAGTGGGGGGTGGGGGTTGAGGAATTTGGTTAATGTTTGTGACATTCGGGTTGCCTAAGAGAAAGCCCAGCAAAACGGCACCACCCATGATGAGTGAGGATATAACCTTGCGTCTTTAAAAAAAAAAAATTGTCTGGCACTCGACCGTTTAAAACATGATTATAAAAGTGTGTGCGATGGAATGCATTCTTGCACAGACTAGCCCTCGGTTTATACTCTCATCGGAAAATGTCACCTGGTGAAAACTAATCGCCAAATAGCAACAGCATAGGATTTTTACAGGCACAAAAATTATAGATGCAAGCACATTGAAAAAGATGCTGTTCAGTGTACATTTGTATGTCTATCATGGGATCAATAAAGAATCACATGGTTATGTTGTCTCCAATTCTTTGTTAATCCACCCATAGACCTACTTATGTTTCTTTTTCTTAATTGTTTCTGAGCATTGTTCATTTAGTGTGCTGTTAGTGTTTGCGATTTGGCAGGGTGTTGAATGTATTTGTTGAGCCTGAAACTCTTTCTTTCTCTTTCTTTCAGACTCACACTCTCAACAGTTGGGTAATTGTTTTTTTATTAGTTAAATAAAAATAATAATAAATCAATATATAAAACAAAACTAGCAAATAAATAGTATACCACTTTTCCTGCAGTGATTGAATGGGGGAAAAAAAAGTATCACAACTTCTAAGGGCCAGCCTCATTAGAAAAAAACTTTAAACACAACAAACATAGGGAGTGGAGTGGAAAATCACACTGCTAACAATGTAGCATAATTACCTTTTTTTCAATCCAAACAGGGACGGAATTATTAAAAAGTGTAACAATATCATATGTGAAAAGTTATTTCCTGTAACAAATTCCTTTTGCAATAAAATATCAAATGTAACAAGAAATACTGATGAAATGGATGGTTACATTTTTCAAAAGTATGAACATGTATTAACACTTTTGCACAGATATAATTGTAAATATTATTAGCACAAGTACTGCATTAGGTGAAATGTGTTATTTTAATATAATGCTTTGATGACAACATGAGCAATTATGCTCCTGTTGGATGTTAACTGGTACAGAAACATTTGAATGAAACTGTTTAACAGAATTAATTTATAGACAAATAATTGTTGATATGTGATTAACCAAATCTTTGCACAGAAAATAATAAAATAAAAGGGGAAAAAAGTTAACATCTGTCAATTTTGTAACTTGAAGAAACATAATTTTGTACACAGATTTCATGTGAAAACCTAAGATTTCCTGCTTATAACAATCTTGTGCATGAAATGCAGTTAGTCTCTAAATGAATGTATTAAAAACATAGTAGACAAAATTTCAGAGATACATATTATAACTACCTCAACTAAGCTACGAGTTATTCTGACCAAACTAATAATGCTCGAATATTGCAAATTGTATTTACTGACTTTTTATGTTTCACATTCTTGACTTCAAAACACATTGCACAACTGAACAATAATTGCTATATAACTTTCATTAATGATGAAACAATCGGAATTAAGAACATTCAAATTAATAATATTAAAAAATTACAAGAATGAAACCTTTACATTACAATGTTGATAAAATTTGAAAACAAAGTTTTAAAATATTGATCACAGAAACATTCAAAAAAACGTTATTCAGTAAAACAGGATGTACATTAACCAACCATTAAAAACCTTAATTATCACAGATGCCTTGATCATAATTGTCCTGATATACCGGAAGTCAAAGCTCCATTAAACCAATGCTATTCTTTTGATTTCTTATTCTCTGCTTTCCCTAGGGCCATCACCTCCAGCAGCCATTGTCTATATGACCCTACAATTATTTATTTATTCACGATCTGCGTTATGTTGTACAAGTTGCAATTGAATGTTAAGCAACATAAAAAAATATTTAAAAAACTAATATTAGGTAGGTTGGGTTCGGGCACGACACAGGGAAGGCCCTAGGGAAGGCGGCCCAGAATTTCCCGATAAAAAAGGACAATAAAGCGTCAAAAATCAAAAAAAAAAGAAAAAAGAAAATCAACAGTACTGTTGCACTGATGTCTACGAACACTTTTAGACGGTTTCCTCTTCTTCGTCAACCTTTTCTCCTTTCTTCAGCTTGGCAATAACCTGAAATCATATTTTGGTTTCTGCATCTGTACCAAATATCTGTCACTATCAGATTTAAACTAAATGATAAGAAAGCCGGGGACAAAGGTGCGTGTGTATGTTGAGGAGAAGGATGTGAAAGTTATAAATTAATACGTCAAATACCTGATAGTCAACAGTACTTTTCAGTGAATAATCCTGTATTTGTTATTAATGTGTTGATGGGATTACAAGAGGAGGAGAAAACAAAACTTGAAAGGAAAAGGCAAAAGAAAACCAAAGCAAAACTTACAGCCTTCAGTCTGGCAATCTCTTTGTTGTCTGCGTTCTTGCTGGCATCATTGGTGATCAGCTTGACACGGGAGGCATACCTGCGAAAGAAATCACACTTACAGAATAAGCCGCTTAGTTTTAAATGGTGTCTGAATGTGGTCTTATTGTAGGCTTGTGTGGGTGCAGTCTGCAAACTGTCCATACAGGTTCCAATATAACAATAACAATACAGAATATTTATATTGCGCTATTCCTATCATATTCAGATCCCTTCCAGTCCAACGTTTGCTATTTGCACAGCCCACTTTCCAGTTCACACAGCTGCCCAAGGCAACGGACCACCACATTCAGCATACATAGGTAGTAAGAAGTCACAACTGCTGCCCTGGCAAGGTTGAAGCCCATTTGGAAAGACAGGAGCATCAATCGAAACTCCAAGGTAAGGTTGTTGCGCTCCCTTGTCATCTCCATCTTCCTATATCTCTTGTGAAACATGGACCCTCACAGCAGATCTACAATGAAGAATACAAAACATAGAGATGAGGTGCTACAGAATACTTATGGGCATTTCCTATACCCAGCACATCACCAATGACGAAGTCTGACAGAGCATCACACAAGCCATTGGACAGCACGATGACATGTTCACAGTGGTACATGGTAACGAAACTGAAACTCTGATGGTATGGCCACCTCACCAGAGCATCAGGCCTTGCAAAGACTATCCTGCAAGTCACGGTGCAAGGAGGCAGAAGAATAGGGAGACAAAAAAAGAAGTGGGAGGACAACATTCGAGACAGAGAGCGAAGCCATGAGGGTTGCTGAGGACAGAAAGATGGAGTACGCTGGTTAAACGATAATCTGTGGTGCCCCAAACGACTTAAGAATTACATAATAAAATAGGATAGAAAGGTAATAAGTACACTGAAGCTGAAACATCCATCATTTTTAAGTTTGTTCCCAATTTCATTTCTCTACCCTCTGCATCATATCTTGACTAACACACGCATCAAACAGTAATCATGTATTCTCATGTCAAACATTGGCACAAGTCTTTCCTCAACCTTAGAAGTTATATATATATTTCACGGCCTAAATAGCCACTCTACATGTTGTAAAGCTCTGGCAGGTTAAAAATGGAAATGAATCATCGTCATATACATATTGGAACATAGAAGACAACCTATAGTGATTTTACTTACATAAGAGAGACGACAGTCTCATCTGCATTGTAGTCTGCCGGGGAGATGTTGACAAACATGAGCGTCTTTGCGTTGCCACCTAAGGAGTCTTGCATCAGCATGGTCAGCTTGCTGTTACGGTATGGGATGAACTGCTGATCGCTGGACAGGGCCGAGATCACATCTCCCAGCGCGGAAAGTGACTTGTTGATCGACATTGCTTCCTACAGAGTTGAACAAATATTTTCATTACTTATGTGCACTAATAAACACACAAATAAATGACCAAAAGAAGTGAGCATGACTGGATTTTTTTCCTCTCTGTGGAGGTATTCTTGAGTTTGAACAGTCTTTATGATGTGGAAATATTTTACTAACTAAAATAGTACAAAGTTACCAGAAATTGGATATTCTCGATTTTACAAAATAAAAATAAATAAAAATAAAATCAGCTAACCTTGAGTGTTTCAGCAGAAGCTCCAGTTTTGCCTACACGCTCACTACCAGCCAAATCCACCAGACTGAGCTGTTGAAATAATTCAGTCCATTACCATCATACACATACATTCACTATTTTGGAATAATAATAATAAAGACTGTCATTATAAACCACATTAACAGTTAACAAAGTTTTAATATAACAAAGGTTAAACGAGCGGATATGAACAACTTTAGAGCAGTTTATAAGTAAGCAAAGTACGTATCTGAAGACGGCTGATTTGTCAGTTTAAGAAAAGTCAGCATAACAGAGGTCCTTTGCACACAAGAGGTTAATACATATTCTTGTACCTTTCCCTTGACCACATTGCCTGTAGACTTGTTGGTGGATTCCATTACAACACCAACAACCAGATGAGATCTGGAGCTCTCAGCATTCATTTCTGAAAGAATAGGAATGTTTTTGTAGTGCATCTGCCCCCAAAAACATGTCTACCAACAATGCAAATTAAGCGCTTCCCTATGACTGTTACTATAATCGACTGGCTATCACTTAAAGGACCAGGGTATCAAAGATGTTTGTTTTGTTTTTTTTTGTGGGAAGTTCTCACACTAAAAGATGAGCAATCATTGCTCAAACCGACATCTAAGCTTTGAATTTTAGGCATGTCTTTGTGCCTAATATACCTACTTTTACCACTGTGTTCAGAATCAAGGCACATAATAAAAGAATTTATCAGTTTACATCAAACCCTGATCTTATTTTGTCTGGTGAGGGAACACTCACTGTGAGGCTGAAATGTGTGAACTTGGGTCTCTCTTGTTTAGACTCAAGAAGAAAGTAGAACATAACAGAAAAAATATTGGTCATATATGGGCTTTGGTTTACTGTTAACCTGGTTGCTACAAGACTGTGAAAAGAGCATTAAACTAAACAGTGATCATACTAGTAGAAGCTGTGTGTCTGTTCTTGGAGCCAGCCTCAAAGAGAGCGTAGAGCTCCTTGGCATTTGAAGCAGGCTTCACCACCGCTCCCTGTACATACACCAAGCCTTTCTTGTCCTTCTTGACCTCCAGCTTGTCCTGTCAAGAAATAATCACGAAAGTCTTTTTTTTTTACCCTACCCCTAAACACAACAATCAAGTGCAACACACTAAGAACAGTACATATGAAAGTACGCAAGACAAAATTAAGGAATAGTACACATATGAGATCTACTGAAGATCATAAGCAAGGTACTACCAGTGCCCACTGTCCTACTAGAAACGAATATTTGAATGGAGTTACAACACAACAAAATACATGTGATCATATTATTTTCCCCTTTACCAACAACTGGCCCACTGGTGTCAGTATAAATCGGTCCAGTAGTCACCTATATCCGAAAGTGTCGTGTGACTATAATCTACAAACAACAACAACAATAAAATGCTGCATCTCAACATTTTTAATAAATGTCAAATTTACAGCCAAGCTCCTGTGGGGAAGGAGCATTTGATTGGAGGATTAACAGTGAGAGTAGTTTACCTTACTTCAAATAAGAACTATTACATTTCAATAACTTTTTTACTGCTTGTTAACGCACACGTGAGTTGGTCAATAGTGTTCCATTAGATCAGAAAGTATAGTGGGAGGACCATTGTACTTACCTCGTCGTAAGTATCTGGTCTGGCGTACAGGTCAATCAGTTTGTCATTGTACAACTCAAGCATGTATGTTGTCACTGTCATCGCGATCTTGCCCCTGCAAAAGCAAGGGTTCAACTTAGCTTGTTACCATAATCAACCAGACTGTTAAAAAGACGAAATATTCATGAAAGAGAAACGTTAAAACATTTCTTATAACCATGATGAAAAAAGAGTGAAAATTCTGCAGGGTCAGCTTCCAGATGTAGTGCTGCAGCAACTATTGCAGCTGAAATAACACATACACTAATGAACATATTTCTATTGTAATCAAGCAGGAAGAAAGTAGTGACACACACACACAAGTAACAAAAACAATAAAGAAACTATTGGATTTAATTGTATAAGTCAGGTTTATAGTTTTGAAAAAGACATAAATAACAAATGAAACTAAATGTAATCCAACTGACTTGTTTTCTTCTGCCAGCTCAAAGATGCGATCAAAAGCACGTGGGGCAATGCCTGGGAAGTTGCCGGCCTGGTCACCAATCATGGTGAAAGTTTTGCCAGAACCCGTCTGACCGTAGGCAAAGATGCACACATTGTACCCATCCACTGCTGACTGAATTAGGTTCTGCAACAACCAAATGGCGATGCTACAGTCTTCTCATGCAAAATTTCAATGCTTTTGCACTTAAGCGTACATTAAAACGCCAGTATTTTGTTAGTCTAGTTGGGCAAGTACCGTTGACTACATAATTCTTCTGATTCTGAGGAACAGTTGTCATATTTTCCCAACTGTTGTTGATATATATGATAATCTTTTACCCACCCCTAAACAAAAAACAAAAAAGCATCCAGGCATATGAAATGAAATGCTATCGCAGACTGCTGCATGGCGCCTGGCATGAATGTAAAAAAAAAAATGACCACTTCAAAAACCTGGTCAGGTCAATTGCAGGGGCTCAAGAATCACTCCTTGTCATTGTGAAGAGAAGGAAGCTGGCGTAGTTTGGCCATGTCCTGAGGCACGACACCTTTGCAAAACTATTACATAACATTACATAACATAATTGTTGCTTTATGTCCAGCGGACTCTTCCGAGCCTAATCAGGACCGGACAACCCCCCAATCCGCATAAAAGATCTGCTGAAACAACCCTAGTGGGAAAACTGAATGCCCTCCACCAGCCAGTCACTTTACAATAAAGACATCCCACTCAGGGGACGGCTGAGGCTTCAACCCAACTTATCGAACCCCTGTTTACAAAAACAAAATAGAATACAAACATCATTATAAATTATCAACAAAACATATACATATAAAATGCCTACATTGCTAAATAATAACATCATAGGAAGCCCTAGTGACCACCTGGCAGAAAGCGTCCAATATTCCCAAGCTGATCCAACAGACCTCATACACAAACAAGGAGTCTTGTCCCGGAAGAGTTTTCAAGAAAAAAGGTAGGTGACTGGTCTAGCGAAGAAGAAGATAGTATAGCAGATTGATAGAACAGAGCAGGACTGAGAAAGAGCAAATGAGAAAGACAGCGACAGTGGGAATTTAAAGCACTAAATTTCCAGAAAGTGGGGATACTATTTATACTGAAACCCCCGGCACCCCAACTGGGGTCTGCAAAAACTATCCTGCAAGAAATAGTGGATGGAGGCAGGCGCAAAGGATAACAAAGGAAGAGCTGGACACAGGATATCAAAACATGGACAGCGCTAGACATGCCACTCCTCCTGACAATAGCTGCAGAAAGACTGAAGTGGCGAAAAATCTCTTCGTCAGCATCCCTCATGTCTGGCTGCGGAACTGATGATGATGAAACAAATTTTTGGCCAGGGCAGCAATGTTCAGCAAGTCTCCATACTCTTTTAGCGCATGTCACAAGCATTGTATAAAACTATTTTCAACATTCTCAGAAACTGCTGGTATTTTTAGTAAACTGTCATAGCTCCGGCAAGTCAACATTAAACAAAGTATATCTACCTTTCAGAAAAAGAGAAGAAATAAAACTACTATTCTCACATTGGTGTCTTCAAAGACTTTCTCTTGTGTGGAGTCCTCCATGAAGACCTGGTCAAACTGGAACTCCTTTAGGCCACGATGCGCAGTGGCCACTTGGATGGAATATTCATCAGGTGACTTCAGCACTGAGAAGTTGCCCTTACAATTAACAACACTCTCGTGTTATAAAGGGAGAATATCTACCTCAAATATTCTTAAATAAATGTATATGCTTTTCATTGCAAAAAAAAAAGGATCTCTCCTTCCCATCCCTAAGCCTGGATCATCGTTTTTGATTATGAACCATTTTGGCTGCTAAATGGAAATTGTACTGATTTACAACCATTTGCCAGACAAATCTGGCTGAAAAATGTACAAAAAATTCTAGCTTGAACAGTATCAGAAATAACTGGGTAATACTTATACAGTTCTGAAAGGTAATTTAATTTTCTACACAAATATGTTATTTCGAAAAAGACAAAATAAATATATTTCAAAAATTATTTATTTATTTATCTTTAGTTCAAATGGAAGATAGTGGGAAAGAGAGAGGGAGGTAATTGTATAATCTTTGTTGTATCTTTGATGTGGGTGTGCAAGGTATTGTATCCATTTTGTCTATGTTCCTGTTTAGCGCATAGATCAGCTTTGCAGGCATGTGGTTGGAGTGGGGAGGGGGCCGCCCGCCAATGAAAAGGCAGGAGTGAGATTTAGCGGTCGCCCGGTCGCCCGAGGCAACTTAAAACCGGCTCGGGCGACCTCACTTTATAATTGAGCCAGCCCGCCTGTCGACCTAAAAAAAAAAAAAAAACTACTTGCAGACTTTTAGAAGCTAGGTCTAAAGCTAGAGCGTTTTTAGGTCACTGTTCGTCTGCTACGAGTATGAAGCATACGCGAGCGTTATTTCCCTTTGCCTACTTCCCTTTCGCGCCAAGCACGCTGTCTGCTTTGTTTGTGAAAAAGACACTCACTACAAATTACGTGTATTGTCAAGGTGACGGTTGTTGATCAGAAAATGTGGAACTTTATTTCTAGAATCTACCTCACCACGTCCGAACCCCGTAGCTACAAGACTCACTTGATCATCCTGAGAGGCAAGAACCCTCAACGTGATCAACAGACTCCAGCTCATGCAGCAGTATTGAAGTGAACGATTGTTGGGCTGCCTAAAAACCATGCGGGCTACCTCACTTTACTTACTAGCTAGCCTGGCGGGCTAGTTAGTCTCCTGGGTTAAATCTCACCCCTGAAAGGGTTGTCATACTTAAGTTAGGAATGTTAATCAGCTAATCGACTGAGCTTTCCAATCGGTGTGTATTTGTGTTACTGACCGTTTAACGGTACCGAGAAAAAACGGTACAATGATGATGACGAGACAACACATCACTGGCATGTTTCGTCACACTATTGCATGACAAGTTAAGTCGTCATAAGCAGTCAAGGGGATAAGGAACAAGTATTGTACTTACTCTCTGTGACTCGGAAGAACTAAGAGGTCTCGCACGACAGTACACTCTGATCTTGCCCTTCATATCCTCCACCATGTTGTAGTACTTCTTTCGCAACACCTAATTCGCAGAACAACAAAAAGCAAGACATGCTCCAACATTTATAAGGGCAAAAGGTATCACAATACTCCATAAGTTCACCAGCAGAACGGCAAGGCACGATAGATCTTTTCATATAATGCACTTTTTTTGGAAGGAAAAATATCTGTTACCTCAGTTTCTCAAATGATTTAGAACTACATTAGCACGCATCAGATCAAATGACTTTGTTAGCTTTTATCAGCTTTTATCTCCCCCAGCAAAATTTCAAAAACACAACTAATATTAGGTAGGTTGGATTTGGGCACGCCACAGGCTGCGATTACGCCTTCCCCAGCTAGGGGAGGTGGCCCAGAATTTCCTGATAAAAAGGGACAATAAAGGGTCAACAACAACACAAAAAATCTTCTCATAAGACCACTGTGCCATAGGTACGCAAGATTATGTGTAGAAATGTGTTGAAGGAGTTAAAGCAACTGCAGTTACCCTTTCACTGTTGTAGTTCTCAGTCAGGACTTTGTTTTCCTCTACCAGCTTCTTGTTGTCCACCTCCAGAGACTTGACTTTGCCTGCTGCCTCTACCCCTTCCTTTGCTGCCACACCCAGCATGGCTAGCTCCGCCTTCAGCTTGGCAATCTCTGCATCCTTATCTTTCACATCCTGTCAAATAATCAGTACCTCAGTCATTCACTCAATCATTCACTGAAATCCAACTACAGACCTGCCTACCCCCCTCAGAGTAAAAGTGGGAGACAGGGGATCAAAAAGATAACCACCCTTTTCAACAACAGTTTTCAAGTATAACAGTATAACAACAAAAGCAACAGGATGCATGTCAAAAGCGTGAGTCTCCCGCCAAAAGCGGGAGAGTAGGCAGGTCTGCAACTAACCAATCAGACAATTACCAACCAATTACCCAACCGACAAAATTACATTCTGAATGCGTATTTCCTGTTATAAATATTCCTTTTAAGTAATTTTGCATCTGCAGAACACCAGTCATTGAAACAATGCCTAATCATTGTATCAATACTGGATGAGCAGTATTATTTTATTTGTTCATATCAACATTATTCCACACACACACACGCACCCCCACCCACACACACACACACGCACACACAAAGCAATAGAAAGTGCTGACCTTGTTGAGAACTTTAAGTTCTTCATCCTTCTGTCTCTGTGCCTCAGTCAGCTTGCCATTCTTGTTGAACTCAATCTCAAGTCTCTTCTCCAACTCCTTCAGAATCTTCTCATGTCGTTTCTGCTGATTCTTCTGGTCACAGACACAATAGTACAGACATGATCAATGCTGCCATTTAGGGTCCCCACGTTCACATGATCAATGATAGCAATCAGGCAATAGCAGAGTTTAGGTTTGCAAAATGAGAGGGAAATGTGTTCACAACTCGAGTCCATATTATGAACACAAGTCTACCCACATCAAATAGTTTTCAACATGTAGTGCTACACAATGTCCTCACCTCAGTCAGACTGTCACCAGCCCCTCCAGCACTAGGTGCACCCCTGGCATCTGTCTCCAGCTGTTTGATTTTGGCATTGAGCTCCTTGATCTCTCGTTTGAAAGCTGCCGTTTCCTCAGTCAAAGCTCCCCCTTTGCCTGCCGCTGCTCCTGCAGCACCTCGAGCGCTGGCTCCTTTGGCATGAGCTGCTGTCGAGGCTACTGCCGCACCTCCAGAGGCTTGCAGGAGCTTTATCTGTGGTGGTTATCAAAACAACAAAGTATATTTGTTTTTAAATTGAAAAATAATAAATCGACGAAATAAGTGGAAGCGGTTGTGAAGAAAGCTGAGGTCGAATAAAACTTCAATTTGTTCAATCAAACGGCAAGTTTATTTTGATTCATGCGTTTTACAATCTCCGCAGCAATGTCAGCTACCAATTTCTTAGCTGCACGATTTACTATATAATAGCCTTATAAACCATCAAACCTCATGTATTCCTCTTTATGTCTGTCAATTTTGTTCCAGTCTACCTCATTCAGGAAAGCAGCCTATACATTATTTGGTAACTAATGTAATCAAACACACCCAACCTTTGTCTCAAGGGCTGCCCTTTGTTGCTCTTTCTTGTCAATCTGGTTAGTGAGCTCTTTCACAGTTTTGTCTTTCTCAGCTCTGGCTGCCTTGACTCGAGCCTGCAAATACAACATGCTGATAAAACCATGCATGGGCTGTTTTGTTGTGATGATCATCACCCAATGTTTATACTCATGATTACATTTATTTTTTTTTTGTTTTTAAAAGATTTTTTTTATTTAAATGTCTGTGAACAGAATTTACAATTTATAAAATGTATAGGTTTTACATTCAATCTCACAGGTATGTATTGTGAACAAACATTGTGATTCTCCTATGGAAAAAGTATGAATTTTCCATAGAGATTCCTACAGTAGTATAGTGGGATGAGATAATAGTGAAGTTGTACCTCCAGGTCTCTGTTAGCTGCTCTCTGTGCCCCCAAGGCCTGGTGTGCTACGTCCAGCTGACTTTTAGCCTCCACTACTGCTGCCGCTTGTGTTGCTGCATGTGTCTTCATCTCTTCCCTCTCCCTCTCTAACATTGCCTGAAATGCAAACATGCACATTATTAGTCCCATTTTAATCGCGTATTAGCTTTTGCAACGTTACATGGAAAACTTTGATCATTTACAAACATGCTAAAACTGTATAAAGCAGGCATATTGTGAGTTTTTATGACTTATTCTAATTTATTTTTGCGTCTGATGAAAAGGCGTTCTTAAATATGCTCATATGCATTCATGCTTACACACATGCACACACAAACATTGTTTGTATGTAGATTATAGTCACACGACACTTTCGCATATAGGTGACTACTGGACCGATTTATACTGACACCAGCGGGCCAGTTGTTGGTAAAGGGGAAAATAATATGATCACACGTTGACCAATCCGGGATTCGAACCAGCGACCTTTCGGTTACTAGCAAGACGCTCTTACCAACTGAGCTACCCGGCCCCTCTCTACACAAACATAAACTCCAGTCCTCATTTTATATAAAACTCATCAAGTTGCAAACAATGCATATGATGATGATGTTGATGATGATGATGATAATAATAATAATAATTATTATTATTATTATTATAACACTAATAGGATAAACAGCTAAAGCATGTCAAACTCACAATCCTATTCTGCAAGTTCTTGATCTCCTTGGCAGTGTCTATGGGAAGGTTGGCCATTCGCTCCCTCTCCATCTCCTCATTTTTCTTCTTCAGTTCTGCCAGTTGCTGAAAACACACCAAACATTAACACCACGTCAAAACGTATCAAAATGTATCAATACAACATATGTTAATGTGATGAATAAAAATTGATACAACAAAAAAGTCAAAACGACTGCAAGTGTATTCTGCTTCCTCACACCAGTGTTATTGGGTAGGAATGCATACATCTACCCAAATCTGTTTGTTAATGTAAGGTATTCAAACCTGACACAAGCCCAGTCCAAACTCACTAAAACACGTTAAGGAAGGTGCAACATAATTATATAATATCAAAAGATGTTCTTAAGTGATGTAATTATTTTAAGTAGTCTATAACATGATGTGCATGGAAGGTGTGCTTTCCTACAAAAGTTTTTATCACGCAACCTAAAAAAGGTTGCAACAGAATTTGATATCGTTGACGCAGAAGAATTTTGCTCCCATGAAAAAAAATTGGTATGCAGTACCCAGCACCAACAGCTATCACTTAAATGCCTACCTCATCCTTTGCGGCCAAACTGGCTTTTAGAACAGATGTGACGGTATGGACTTGCGACTGTGACTGGCCTTGCAGCTCGGACAGTTCGTCCTTAGCAGCCTGCAGCTGCTTCTGCAGGGATTCAAGCTCCTCGCGTGTGGCATCATGGGCGGCTTTCTCCTGCTGCAGAGCGGTGTTCAGCCCATCTATCTCACGCTCCAGTGCCACAGCGTCCTCCGAGCCACTTCCAACCTTATCCCACAACAAGCGTTTACACTGTAACATGCTGGTTTACATTTCGCGTTTTAAAATCAATCTTTAAACAAAACTATTCAATAGATAAAGTTCCTATAAAATAATAAATATTAATCGGAAGAATAATTCCTAAAAAAAAAAAAACAATAAAGTAACAAGTAAGAACAACACACACCAAAAGACACACACCTTAAGTTAATAAGAAAAAAAATCAAGACATCTTACCACTGCTGCAGCACCCACAGCTGCCTGGTAGGCTAACTGTTCCTTCAAATCTTGTATTTGACTTTCCAGATCCTGTTCAAAACATCCACATGCAAAAAGAAAGTTCAACATTCTACCCATGTCAAGAATAAATCAAACAACAAACACACAAGGTGGGGTGCACTTATAACAAGACAATACAGACTGTTTTCTGACAGCATAAAACAAATGGATGACGGAGATTACCTCTATGTTATTTTGTAGTCTTGAGTTTTGTGCAATCAGTTGCTCTTTCTCTCCCTCTAAATCTATCAGCTTGTTGTCCATAGCAGATAACTGCTGCTCCACATCTGCAAACCAGAACATGAAACATAATTTTTATCATATACTTCACACAAAAAAAACATAATGACGAGATACATTAGCATTAAAGATTCTCATAAAGGTATTTTGGTTTTCCACATTGTGAGAAATTACAAAGTTGACCAAATGTTCAACCATTAACTTTTGAATTTTCCTTTTGCTCGTATATGGTTTGCATGTTTACAGGTGTGTGTGTGCGTGCAATGGACTGAACCTATCCTGTTTAGTACTGACTCAAAAAACAAAAATCTACAATCCCTCCCTCCCTCCCTCCATCCCATCTCATTTGCACTGGTGAAGACAGGGCTATTCCGTGGGAAGCTTAATTATGAACATAATTTGTGTTTCTGAGGCCGTACAACATAAAACATGACATTAGAATCCAGATATTGGAACCCATCTTTTCCTCAACCTAACCTGTCTCAGGTGTGGTGCGAGAGGCAGACTTGGGTTGTTTCTGAGGATTGAAGATGCCTGTGGTCAGTAGAGTCAGCGCTCTTACTTCTAGCTGCATGATTTCCAGCGCTTTGCCTGAATCATCTGAGGCAGCCTTCAGCTTCTGCCCTTCTTTATCTCTGAACCCCACAAAAAAATATGTGCATTGCAGAAACATTTAACCAAAGATTTTTTTATGCAGGGAATTAGCTTCTGGACATAAGAAAGTGCACTGACTAACATGCATACACACAAACACATGCATGTACGTTCACTAGCATGTACTCACACACACATCACAAACTGGGAAAATCAAGGCTTCAAGCTATAGGAGACACAAACAATACCATTTGCTGATTTGGTAATGTGCACACTGTGTGGGGCACTTGCATGTCTAGTATTGTCAGGTAATTCTGTTGATTTAAATTAAGAATGTCATAACCCTTAACGTCATTTCCTAAAAATTTGTTTCTTTCAAAATGGGAGTACGTCTTGGGAATGTACCTGTCAGCTTCATCAGGAGCAGAGCCGTGGATCTTTTTATACTGATTGTCCCAGACATGCAAGGCTTTCTTGGCGGCCGCATCTTTTTCGCTCATTGGCTTGAGTGCCTCAGTGGCTGTTTTTAACCTCTTCTCTACAGCTCTTCCTGCAGCATCGTGCTCTCCATGAATACTTTGCACCTGGTAATCAAAGTTTTCACAACATGATGATGCCTGGGGTCTTAAACTCCATTAAACAGCAACCCCACACCCTTCAAAAACTGAAAATAATAGTAACTGTAAGTGTAAACTTCTAAACAAATAAATAAATAATAATAACCTTATTATTATTATTATTATTATAACTGAAGGCAAGGAAAACAACAAATTAACACATATAAACACACTTAAAATAATAATAATAATAATAATAATAATAATAATTATTATTATTATTATTATTATTATTATTATTATTATTATTATTACTATTATAATAATCATAATTATAATAAAAGATTTAAATATTAATAATAATGATAATAAAAGATTTGCCTTAGCCAAGAACTGAACCCATGACCTTGTGGATTAGACTCCCAGACGTTATCAACAAACCAATAACAGTCATGTATACTGGAAAACAAACTATATATTCCACTGCAGTGCAGTCTGAGCTTTGCAATGCGCTCTTCCCAAAGAATTGGCACCAATGCCTTGACCTTTGAGATAGAGCAAATACAATGATACGGGTGGTTGCCCACTAACCTAGGTAATGTTCCTAGGAAGTTTGGTCAAGCTGCAGTGGTTCTTGGGATATGGTGATCAACTAGATAGGACTGAGCAAATACTCGATCAATTGTTTTCTACTTCTTTGTCTGCTTATTTGGATTTTTGTCTCTCTCCATAATGACAAACAACAGTGTAAGAACTGACCACAACAGCGACCATTTCCAGCAGTTTTGGAAGGTCAGGGTCCATTTCTGCCATCTTGGCTTGCAGCTTGGCATGCTGTCGCATCATTTTCTTCATGTCCTTTGCCATTTCACGCTTCTCCGCTCTCAGTCGCTCAAGCTCCTGCCACAATCATCATGTTCATCAAACAGTGTTTCAAGTTCTGCATTTAGATCTCAGCCAAGGCAATCATGATCAATGCTCCTATAAAATGTATGGTGATTACCACTTGGCATGGAGAAAGAGAAACAAAACTCACGTCATCTTTCTCATCAAGCTCCGCAGTCAGTTTCTCCAGCTTTTCCGTATCTTCTCCCTTGTAGAGAAATAATACAACAGTGAGTTAAAAAAAAATAATTATTATTTTTCTATCATGACAAGATAAACAGAAATAGTCACCTCTCACATTCATACAACAGAAATACATATACATGCAAAACCTGCCATGATTTATAGACTGCATAGAGGACATTCTACAAACTTGTACCACTTGTAAATATCCAAGATTTTTTTTTTAAATTAAAAATTTGTTATAATTTGTTTGCAATATTTTATGCAGAAAGATTAGGAAATAAATCAGACCTGAACAACTATAGCAGCAGGTGGAGCACTGGCTTTAGAGTCAGCCAAGCGTGATCGAAGATCAGCATTCTCTTCTTGCAATGCAGCCAAACGTGACTGTAAGTCATCCACAGCTGCCTGGCTCTTCTCCAGTAATGCAACAATCTCTGGGTCTGGCACCTTCACCTGACAAACACAATTATTATGTGTGCACAGTTCAAGAAATATAAAAGAAAGGGAAAGAAATGTGTTTCATGTAACACAATACAAGACAAGTGACTAATATTGTGTGTGCAATATTTTGTGAAATACCAAATACATACATGGTCCTCTAGCAAACTCCTATCAATTTAAAAACAACCCCTCCTGATCTTCAGTACTGTTTGCACAAAAAAATGTCAACAAAATATAAAATGAAATATTACCAGGCTTCATATTGGGTTCTCTCTTCTAGTAATACATCAGCAACTATCTCTACAATTAGATATATTTAACCAAGAAAGTAAATCATATTTTGTTAGGCACTGACTTTGACCATACACTTTTAGCAAAAAGAAGATGCTATGTGCGTCAGTGGGACAACTGGGCATTTAATTGTTGGTAATAACACAGTGTTCTATGCATCTGTACCATATTTACTGGTCATCGCTGACCTTGGCCCTTGGCATCATACAAAATTTAAAACAGACAAATTAAATTTTGACATCCTATTACACTTGTCTACCATTTGTGGATTAAATCTACCTCCAGTAGTTTTTGAGTTTTTGCAATTCAATTTGTGACAGACCAACCATGAACCACCAGGCTTTCTCCATCATCACCTCAACCATCACACCTGTCACAAGCACAAAATGTGCCTTTCTCCTCCACCCTCATACCTCTCCTCCCCCCACCCCATCCCCCCCCCTTAAAAAAAAGATAAATAAAAATAAAATAAATAAAAATCTAGTAAAAACACTATTACCAATCCTATCCTGTAACTCGAAAGTCATTGGGGAACCACAGATTATCATTTAACCAGAGTACTCCATCTTTCTCTGTCTTCAGCAACGTTCATGGCTTTGCTCAGTGTCAAGACAGTCCATTCTCGAATGTTGTCCTCTCACCTCTTTTTCGGTCTCCCTCTTCTTCTGCCTCCTTGCACCGAGCTTTGCAGGAAAGTCTTTGCAAGGCCTGATGCTCTGGTGACGTGGCCAAACCATCGGAGTTTCCGTTTCTTCACCACTGTGAGCATGTCATTGTGCTGTCCAATGGCTTGTGTGATGGTCTGTCGGACTTCGTCGTTGGTGATATGCTGAGTATAGGATATGCCCAGAAGTCTTCTGAACCACCTCATCTCCATGCTTTGAATTCTTCGTTGTAGGTCTGCTGTGAGGGTCCATGTTTTGCAAGCATATAGGAAGATGGAGATGACAAGGGAGCAGAGCGCAGCCGCCTTACCTTGGAGTGTAGACTGATGGTCCTGTCTTTCCAAATGGGCTTCAACCTTATCAGGGCAGTGTTGTTTGTGCAATCCTGGAGAGGATTTCCTGTCAGGACTTATTGTCTGATACAATGGCTCCTAAATATTTGAAGCTATGCACTGTTTTGAGGGATTGGCCTTGGACTTTGATGTCCGTGTTGATTATTATTACCAATACTACAACAGTTTCTCCCTCACCCTAACACTACCATCATCTCTGCATTCACTGTCACCATTTTACTCCATATATCACTATCACCATTATTCCATATCAATCTCCAACCCATCCCCTGAAACGATGGAGAAAGGGGATCAGACTGACTTCCACAACAGAGACTTCAGGGTCCAGCACAGCTCCTCCCTTAGGTGGCGGCAGGTCAGGGGCAGGGGGAGCAGCACCAGCCTGAACAGCCTGCAACGTCTCTTTCTGACGATCAAGGTTGTCCACCATGTACTCCGCCTCACCCATAGATGTGTACAGCTCCTTTGCCGAGTCTGGCCTAGCAAATACATGAGCAAATCAAAACTTGATTGAAAGTGGCACTGGTAGTACAGGTAGGTAATGGTATGATTTAACGATAGACCACAAAGCAGTAACATGCCCTTTCATGATGCATGAACATTCATATCAACTTAAAAGGCTGTGCGCTTGATGAGAGGCTTAAGTACAGTTTCAGTGCTTAATACTGAAAACAAAACCTGCAATGCAGTCATCTTGAGTGTCGATGTCAGACTATGCACCCAAAGGTTGCAAGGGGCGCTTCAAGCGGCTTGAGTTAGATCCTGTATCGGCTAATGCCTTGAGCAGCTCTTGAGCTAGAGAGTGCTATTTAAGAATGATTAAATAAAATAAATAAATATGCACAATCTGTGAGACAGTTGCTGAATGAATGGAGTGCCTACCTGCAAAAGGGTTAAGCAAAAACACTGCATGTATTTAAAGGTACAAGTACAGTAATTCATGGTAATTGTAACTAACATGTGGGGGACAGCTCCGATTCATGTACAGATCAACTGGTCAATATATAATCTTAACTGATTTTCCAACAGCAAACAATATATTTACAAAGCTGAATGTTGTTTTGTTATTCTTTTTATCTATTTTGGCTGCAAACCACTTACTTGTCTTTCTCAGTAGGTTCTCTCTTGTTCTTCTTCTTGAACTCTTTCTCCCATTTCTCTATCTCCTTGGCTAGGCGGTGCCTCTCTTCCTCCATCATCGTTCTCTCTTTCTCAACCTGATCTTCCTTCTCCTATAAACGATTTGAAAATGAAACAATTAATTACTCCCAGTGAAGCACATCAAAACAAACAGTAATCCATCAGACTACGGTTACACTGTAACATCCTGACTAGCATTACTGATTAAAATCATTGTGCACCTTTTTCGTTTAATTGTTGCTTAAAAAAAATGTATAAGATATGCTATAGCAATATTAAACATAAAAGGAAAATGAGAATCCCAGACTTTTGGGGGCAACAGTTTCAATGCCTCTGCCCGCAGATTCCAAAGTCAATTTACTTGGATAATGTGAAGCCTACACAATAAGTTACAATGAATCTAAATTCTATAATGTTCTTACATCAGTACACAACATAAACTGCCAAAATGAACAATACAACAGACCCAATCATGTTGAATTTAGACATAAATGTGTTCTGTCAGACTGCTATGCAAGACTACCTCATGCACTGCACGTGCACATAATAATTATGGTTTAGAAATAAAGAAATAAAGTTACTGGCTAACGTTTGCAAATGCATTCAGCGATTAGTGGTCACTGATCATAGGAATAAAGAACAGGGTAAAATGAACAAAACACAATGGAATCATGGGTAAGAAAGGAAAAGTGGTGAGGGGGTTTGTTACCAAAAATAATTTCAAACAGACCTTGGCAGCCTGTGAAACCTCAGGTGAAACCTTGACCAGCAGGGCCAGGGCGTTATACTGACTCTCCAGCTTTGCGTACTGCTCTCTCACTCTGGCTGCCTCCTCTGACTGCATCAACAACAAGCGGTTCTTCTCTTGCTGACTCCCATTTTCCTGTACAACAAACAGATTAGATTTAAAACAATGAGGCATAATTTATATACTTGAAAAAAAAAACGAAGAAGAATTAAAATAAACGATGCCATTAAGTAAAATTTAAACTGCGCACTTTTTGATTCCAAGCCTTCCACAAGGTTCAACGAGAAATCATACATTTACAGTACTTTTAAATGACTTTCAAAATAAATATGCACCAACAAATTAACTTTTTTTTTTAAAAAAAGAGTGGCATGTTTAATCTAATCTAACTGGAGTTACAAATTAAGAAGGATAGGTGAAGTGGTTTCATTATGATAATGCATGATTCAAATGTTTTTTTTTTCTATCTACACTGCATGGGCATTGGAACCAGCTGCTAAAAGTATTCACTGCAACAATTTCCAGTTGTAACTGTAGAAGTTTTCATTGCAACTATTCCCTGTTTCAGCCTATTTAAAAATTTAAAATAGTGCAGTTTTCCCAATTTCACAGTAATGTCAAGGTATGGAATGAAACTCTAATTGATTTCAAAATAGACAGCGACAAATCTTACCAATGACAGTGCAGAAACATGGTCCTGAAGTTGTTTGACTTTGTTCATGAGTTCATGTCTCTCTTCTCCCCATCGTCCCATGTCCTCCTCCATCTGATGCCGTTCATTGGACATACGCTCACGTTCTTTCTCACTGACCCCATCTTTGGGAGGAGCTGATCTGTCCACAGAGGCCTCTTCTTTCTTGCTTTCCTATTGAAATAGAGTTGATGAGATATCATAATAACACAATGATTTGTTCACTTTGTTTTTCACCAATATAGGAGGAATAGCTTTGGTTAAACTTAATATATTTCTATTTAAAAGAAGAAGATTTAGAAGAAGAAGAAGATTTAGAAAAAGAAGAAGAAGAAAAAAAAAGAAGAAGAAGTTGGCAGAGAATGTAGCAATCGCTATCACCTCTTTGGAGATGGCAGTGGTAACTATAGCTGTGGCAGTTCCAGCAGCAACTAATGCTTTGAGACGCTGCACTTCTGCCTTCTCTGCATCCAGCTCCCCTTGCAGTTTCTGAAATGAACACATCAACAGAAATGTATAATGTAACTCATAAACAAGACACTCTCACCAAAAAATAGGCAGCGAACAACACAGCAGTGAAGAGCATGCTAAAAATAATCAAATCCTGTCTATCAGGGATCACTACAGGGTTTGCCAACTTTTTTCAACAAGAGTTTGTCCCGGGTAAGCAACATGTCATTGTTAACTTTCCCGCTAAAAAATGTACTTGCCCAAATAGGGAAAGCTTCGCCCCACGATTGATAAAAGGCGCGCAGTTATTGGCTGAAGGTTATATATTGGATTAGAGTGTGACGTCAACATTTCAAACATGAGTTCCACAGATTATTAAGCAGATCAAAGTAAACATGATTCGGTGCTGATGATCAAGTTGTGTTGTTTTACATTCACAGCTTTTAACTTACTCCCGGACAAGTGACTTTCATGAATTGTCTTTCCCGGCAACTTTTTTACTTGCCCCGGGAATCGGGAAATGGCAGTCCCTGCATTAGATCAGGACTGTGCGCATAGATATGCATTCAACTGAACAACAAGTACGCAGTTGATGCATTTTTCCCATGAACATGAAAGCAAAAGTGCAAGCATGACCCACACTGCATTCATAGCCCTACAATGCCTCACACTTCATGATGTGATTAAAACATGATTAAAAACAAAACAAATGTTAAAAGCAAAATCAAGAGATTTGATACTCACCTCATTACTGCCCTCTAGTTCTTTTATTTTCTTCTCTAAATCTTTCCCCACTGGACAACACAGACAGAACAAATAGGTTTAAATTAGAGAATAGAACAAATGACAATAATTATAATTAACTTTAGATCTTACTAAAAGTGTACTAATGTACATAGTCCAAAGTCCAGTAAAATACTCTCCTAATTAACCATTTTAATTTTGGCTCAATTTAAAATGGTCTACTTCTTTCACAAAGTTTCTCACTGTATATATAAGTTTTAAAAAAATGTACAGTTTGATAAATCTTATTAACGCTGAAAGAAAAAACCTCACAGAGAGTTGCAGCAGATTTTTCTTGGTCCATCTGCGCTGTTAGTTGTGCCATCAGCTGAGTCTGAAAACAGGAAAAATTCCATTTTTTATATATAAAAAACATAAACCAAAGATATTGTCATCTGAAGTCAATAAACCTAACAACAACAACAACAATTCTTGACGGATTGAATGCGCAAATATTCCCAACTCCACATTCCTTATAACAACTTACAAATTTCACTGCATGTCATCAATTTGTCTTTTCATTTCTGGATACACACCTTCTCATGTTCCAGTTTTTCCACTTCCTCTCTGTTGCTGACCAGCAGAATCTTGCGGTCCTTCAGCATCTTGTTCATATTTTCTGTTAGGCTCTGAAGCAAATTGACCATACAAAATCAATAGCAATGTTTTATAGATGTAATAAAGCTTTGCATTTAATTTTGTAAGCCTCAGCAACTACTTTACATAAATACAGTCTTTTTTTCCCTCACTAAGTGACGAATCATAACATAGATAAGCTTAATCCAATCACAGGAAACAAGAAAATTTAATTCAACCAATCTGAAAGTCAACTACTCAGTTAACACATTGAAAATTATACAACTGCATCTTCAAATACGTCCATTCAGTCAATAAAAACCACTCATTTAAAGTTACAGAACTGATGGTTTCACACACAAACATGCACAGATTCAATTAAATTCAACCTTTGACCAACCTGCATAGTTTCCTTCAAGTACTGTTCCTTGCGAGCATGCTGAGTAGCATAAAGTTCAGTGACCTTTTTGAATGTGGTCAACTTGCCAGCATACTGCCTTCTCAGCGACAGCACAAACACATTGAACTGGGCCTAAAACATGAAGTAAAACTAAATATAACTGCAGCATCTTTGGATTTGGCAATAATATTGGTAAAATAAAAAGTAAAATTCAGTTTGCTTTTTGAGCAAACCCTTGACAGCCTAACAACCTTGACAGCATAACACTTTCCAGGAGTGGGGCTAGGAGTGCAGGGCTCAATAATCCATGAGTTACATAAAACTATATACAACCTACAAATACTACATTCGGTAAACTATATGAGATTTAACTGTAGCTGAGTTTCAATAATTTTTGTCAGGTTTACCCGGAAAAAAAAATATTCACATGCAAAATAAACAAATGTTCCTAGCTAAGTAGCAAACCTGTGTCTCATCCTCAATGGCTTTATACTCCTGAGTGATGTCATGCACGATGCGCAAGTGTTTCACCTTCATGCTGGTAATGTCTCCTGTCATGCGGGCGATGCAATTTCTAGCGTAGGTGAATGGTATGTAGGCATTCTGTTCACGTTCCTCCGCCTTAATGCTGACTGTCTCTGTACACAACCAAACAGCGATGTCAATTTTTATGTAAAACTGAACTGGAAATGACGTAGGAAAACTTTGGCAGTTCCTTCGTCACTAAAACAATATAAAAGTGAACTAGGAATAAAAACTTTGTTATTGCCAACTTATACATACTACAAGTTATCTTTTTATATTAATAAATGTAATGCATTCATTAGGGTTAAAAGAATTCAATGTGAAATCCAAGCCGTTTAGTGTTATGCACAATGTTAACAACATGCAAATAATAATATTTAGATCAAAATAAAACTTTGGCTCACACACCAATCTGCGTTTCCTTGGCTCCTGTGCCTTCCTCTTTAGCTGATGTTGGTCTTGAGTTTGGCTTAAATGTGGAATCTGTTAGTAGCAGAGAAAGATTAGAAATCTATCTGTACAAAGAGAACGACATAATACGTTTTCCTATTTTAAAAAGCCAATGCAGATGATTCTTATAAGTGAAGTTAGTCACTAGATTACAAGGTCACATTTCCTAAAACTGCCTAGAATAAAGCTAAGCAATTGCAATTTATAGATAAGAAGCTTACAAAACCTTAAAGTGAAAAAAATGTTAATAAGAACACAACACTACTCATCGTTTCCATGTCAGTTCACTATTCAATGGCAGAAACTGTCACAAGTGACAAGAAGCAAAGTAGAAATCGTCTTTAAAACAATAATTAGTACCTAATTAACTTAGTCCTTTGTGCAGTTAGAGTATCTGTGTACATAAGAACATGTTTACTTCAGTAAAAAAAACCAAATACCTATGTTAGAAAAGAAAAGCTAACTAACTGCTGGAAACCTTAAGAAAAACAGCGAACTAACTACAGATACCTAAGCATTGCAGTAAAAATATCACAACACTTACCTTTACTCGCTTTGCTTTTTACAGTGCTGACACTGTCTTTTCTTTCAGGCCAGGCTTCTGAAAAAATAATTCAACCGAAAAGTCATGTGTCAGACTTAAAATGCATGGAAAAACCTACAAAAATGCACAATTCCCAAAAATGTCCCCTTTCTCAAAAAAAGAAAGAAAAAATAATTGAATAAAAGAATGTTTTTAACTTCTTCCAAAACTAAAGAAAGAAATGCACAGAAATAAAAACAGGATCGTAATGATTAAAATGTACAGTCATACTATTTTACATCTGGGTAATTACGTGTATAATATAGTTAATAATATGTATTTGCCTCTGCCTTAAAAAAAAAAAAAAAACTAGAAGGGGCAAAGCCCCTATGACTCACATGCTCCTTATGGAACGGGTAATATTTAACATGAAAATAGGTGCCCAGAAAATACCAAATGAAACAGTGGCATTAAAATGCAAAGTTATACCGATTTTGATTTTTATATGCTCTTGATCTTGAGATGAACTTGACCTTTGTACTACTCATGTACTACTATGAAATAAAGTACTGCAAAAGTTGTATTATGAAAAAAAAAACCCAGTGACTTTGGGATGGCCTTGACCCTTATGTGACCTCTCATGCATGTCTGATAAAACAACCCAATGTTCTTGCACAATAGGGATTAAATAATCAGCCATTCCACTGTACGATGACCTATTCTTTGGGTATGTTTTTGAAAGGCCTAAAATGACCCTGACCTTGAAGATCAACGCAAAAACAGAACAGATTGAGTACGAATATGTTATTATCTCAATAGAGGAATTCCATCGTGGTGCCAATATCAATCTATCATCTTTAAGTACACCAAGTTTGGACGTTTTATCTCTAATAGTTTAGGGTAAAGGTCACTTCAAAGTAACTATGCTAACCCACTTTGGACAGCCCCAGTGACCTTGACCTTGGAGTGAGGTTGACCAAATTTATGTTGTATGTGTATATTATTGATACCTATCATGGTTCAAAGAATCATAACTTCAATATTAGATCTTTTGTGAAAAATTGTCAGTTTTTAACTAACATTTAATGACCCTGTGATCTTGACCTTGAAGTGAAGTCATTCATTCATTAATCATTTATGAGTCATGGGTATACACCATCTTACCAAGTTTGATTGTGATATATGAAATAGGCTTTTAGTCACTTTAAAGTTTTTGCACAGACGGAAGGATAGACTTTTATTTTCGATGTCATTTTGAGACTATTTAGGACTCATCTCGCACAGATTTGCTATGAATTTGAGTCAAAACCCAATTAAAATGTGAGATTAATGCGCAATAGTAATACATATTTAGTGATATTGCAATGCAATGTGCAAAATTCAAA
Source organism: Oncomelania hupensis (assembly GCA_036898135.1). NCBI lineage: Eukaryota > Metazoa > Mollusca > Gastropoda > Littorinimorpha > Pomatiopsidae > Oncomelania > Oncomelania hupensis. The sequence goes on along the minus strand of CM072511.1, from coordinate 26,863,721 downwards.
AGTTAAAGAATCTCTCTAAATGGTTAAAACAGCTAAATTACCCTTTGATGTAGTGGAAACTTGTGATCTCAGTGAAACTAAGCTCCCTTGACTGGACGACACAGCACCACCGCCATCTGCTCCTGCTGCCAGAGGCTCCACTACATTTCTCCGAAATGGGGAAGAGCTCCTTTCTCTTGCCTTCTCCTTGGACCGAGAATATCTTGGGCTGTCCATCACCTATAACAAAATATAGTAACAAATTTCCTTTATAATCAGGAAACACAATAGTCTGATAAAATACAATCAATAATAATAATAATGTCAGTCATAATTATGTACCCACACACTCCCCCCTCCTACCCCCTCCACTTACTTACCCCAGCACCTTTCTTTTTGTCAAACAGCCTTGGAGTTCCTGAGTCCTTTTCTTGTCCTGTGTCTTTTGTGTTTTCCTCCTTAGATTCATCCATGCTGGATGCTGGTTGTTCAGGTGTGGTGTATGTTTTAGAGTCTTCATTGTCCACTGCACTGTTTGGTGCTAGTTGGACAATCAATGTCTCCTCTTCTATTGAACAAACCCCAAAGGAACCAAACTGACATCAGACCTTAATATGTCCTTGACAAAAACGTTCATAAACTGTGAAAATGATATCTTAACTGTCATGTGCAAAACGTGTTTCCTTCGTTTTATTTTTTAATCTGATTTTATTGGGCCAAATGTTTGCTACATATTGGGCCAAATAGCATGTGTAGCATAGTTCGGCATGCAGGCTAAAAAGCCTTTGGCACTCATAATCGATCTTGATGAGGGTCCCAAGACCCACCCCCTGGCCTCAGTGCCTACCACTTAAAAAATTGTTTAGACTTCAATTTGGTTTAGTAGATGCTATCCTTAAATAACTTGTCCAGACTATTCTTGAACACATTAAGTGATCCAGCATCCACAACCTTGGCAGTCAAGTTATTCCAAGGGGTTACCACTCTATTAGTAAAATACTTAATAAATTTGCGAGTATTATTACAAGTTTTAGTAAGTTTAAATTTGTGACCTCGTGTTAAACCAACGTCATTAAAATTTAAAAGAGAACAAGTGGTTAAAGGATCACACAAATTGTGCACAATTTTAAAAATTTTGATTAAATCACCCCGCTCTCTCCTATACCCTAAACTGGGTAACCTCAGTGACTTCAGTCTCTCCTTGTTTGCTACTTATATAGTTTGACCAAAAACAATTACATATAAAATATTTTTTTGACTAAGTGGCTTTCTTCAAGCTTTTTATTATATAGGCTTATATACTTACTCTCTTTTATGGATGATTTTCTGGCGGGACTTGAAGTCACAGCCCCTCGTTTCTTTCGCAATTCTTTGGTCGCCATCTTGACACTTCCGGTTTATAGATTCTGACAATAAAATCACAATTAAACATTCCCTGCATCAAAACCTAGCAGAATGAACCAAAGTGTAACGTATCGAACTACTTGAAGAATTATTGCTTCCGCTTAATATTATATATAGTACATTTAGTACAAGTTATCTTTCCTGTGAACGTACCACTACGATAAGTATAGTATGTAGTACAGCGATCGATTGCTCGGTTTTCTGTAGACGAGTTTGTTTACAAATAAAACAAGGCAGACAAGTTTAAATAAAGATTGAAATTCGCTCAAAGGTCAAAAGCATGTCATAACAACTATGAAATGTTGAATATGATATTATTTTTAAAGATCAAGAATGGTATTTACCAAACCGTTCAGTGCTTTTATCACTAAAACATTTATCAGGTGCTTTCGGGAGCCATTTTGAAGCTTTTCAGCAGCTATGGAAATCAATGACGTAGTTTGCAAGATTGTGGTGTACGTCATTGCTACATGCGTAGTATTATAGGCTTATATTTGGAGCAGACGACTTTGGATTGTGCTAATTTTAAAATTAATATTGCTCATGTCTATTCCAGCTCCGTTTGCGGTGTAAGTCTACCTAAACACGATTTACGGATTGCGAAATTAAAGTGTTAAAATCATGATTGTGAAATGGGAATTGGTTCACATATATGGAGTAATAAGCTCAAACAAAACGTTTACTGTGAAACACCAATGAAAGTTTATAGTGTTTATTCTTTGGAAAAACGTATAAATATACCACCTTCATTTCCACCATCACTACCCAAGCCCCGATTTCAAAATTAATCATCAGTACTGATAGAAACAGATCAAGGACTTGCAAAGTCTTTTGTGCATTAATGAATTATATATATATATATATATATATATATATATATATATATATATATATATATATATATATATATATATATATATATATATATATATATATATATATATATATATAATGCATTTAATTTATAATTGTTGTTGTTTTTTAATTTCTCCGTGTGTGTGCGGGCGCACGTGCATAGTGCGGGCGTTTGTGTGTGCGTGTATAACTGTCTTGACCTGACTAGTTAACAGGTGCAGGGGTTGGGATGTGGTCGGCAGAAGTATTAGTTTGATGGTATCGCTTGTTGGCAGGTCATCTCGATGTGTGATGCGAAACAGGTCGACCCCAGATTACATTGTTGAAGAAGACCTGATAAACGTGGGCAGAGAAGATGATGCTGATACAGCTGCAACACAACCAAGACACAACAGTGTCAACCTCCAAACCCGATGCTTTCATGCCGAAGGTGCTGCTGAATCTGGGTAATATTTTTATTTTCTCAACTTTGTTACAAAAAAAAACATTCTTTCTTTTCTTATAGCCTTATTTCCCCCCCCTTCCCCCAACTCCACCCCCAATCTCTCTCTCTCTCTCTCTCTCTCTCTCTCTCTCTCTCTCTCTCTCTCTCTCTCTCTCTCTCTCTCTCTCTAGGTGTGTGTGTGTATGTTCCCCCGTTGGGGTGCCGGGGGTTTCAGCATAAAGAGTATCCCCACTTTCTGGAAATTTAGTGCTTTAAATTCCCACTGTCGCTGTCTTTCTCATTTGCTCTTTCTCATTCCTGCTCTGTTCTATCAATCTGCTATACTATCTTCTTCTTCGCTAGTCCAGTCAACTACCTTTTTTCTTGAAAACTCTTCCGGGACAAGACTCCTTATTAAATTTTGTGTGTGAGGTCTGTTGGATCAGCTTGGGAATATTGGACGCTTTCTGCCTGGTGGTCACTAAGGCTTCATATGATGTTATTATTTAGCAATGTAAGCATTATATATGTACGTGTTTTGTTGATAATTTATAATTATGTTTGTATTCTATTTTGTTTTTGTAAACGAGGGTTCGATAAATTAGAGTATAGCCTCAGCGTCCCCTGCGTGGAATGTCTTTATTGTAAAGTGATTGGCTGGTGGAGAGCTTTCAGTTCTACCACTAGGGTTGTTTCAGCAGATCTTTTATGCGGATCAGGGGTTGTCCGGTCCTGATTTGGCTCAGAAGAGTCCGCTGGACCTAAAGCAATAATCATATGTAATGTAATGTAATGTAATGTGTGTGTGTGTGTGTATGTGTGCGTTCACAACTATCCAACTCGGTTCCTTAGATTAACACACAAGCGTCCAACTGGGTTCCAAAAACAAGTGGGTTTCAAAAAATGGAACCCACTTTTTTTAATACTGTTTCTTGAAGAAAAGTGCTCAATCGGGATTTTTAGAAGTTTTCAAGGCTGGAACCTCCTTGTGCACTTTCGTCAAATTCGTGTGTGAATTATTTCACACATCAAAGTGTGTGAAAAAAGTTTCCACTTGCCAAAGCACACACGACAAGGGAAGATAACTTTCACTGAAGAGTTGCAGTTTCAAGATGGCGATGCTTTGTGGCCTCAAGGTGAGCAAGAAACTTAATTGTACGATTGTTTGATATGTGTTATGGAACATAAACTGTATGCTTTTGTCATTATTGATTTTATTTGTTTGTTGATATTTTATTCGTAGGTTATAATTGTATTGGAATGAGACTGTGATCGATCGAATGGTCGGGAATGGCGAAGTTAGGCTAGATCTAGGCGAGATAAGTAGATCTGTTTTTTACGAAAAAAAAAATGTCGTTACATCTACATTCATTTTTTTTCCTTCCAGAGCAGAATATATCGTATAAGGATAGGTAATAGGCTAAACAATTTATTTGGTACAAAACGTATGAAGTTGGGAAAGCACATGTGCCTTTTGTCGTGCTGGGGTCTGTGATAATCCTACCAAAATAAGTTAAAGCAGAGGACTAGATGTTTTCCGATTTGTAAAAGACGAGGACAGATTTATAGTAATATAATATATCATTAAGTGTGTTTGAAACAGACTACAAGAGTGCATGTAAGCGTGGATGTGCTGTTGTTTGTGTAGGAATTCTGTCTTATAACAGGCCTATAATTGCTTTTGGCTTAGAATGTTACTCTTCACCTCTGATAATTTTTATTTTCAATGAAGTTTTTTATGTGTAGATTTTTAAAAAAAATGTATTTTATTATAGTTTTATGTTGATACTTGGATTGCGGTAATGCATAACTAAAAAAATTGTGTACACTCTATTATATTGTTATATAAATTAAATTGACCAAGGAAGTTTAGCACATGACATTCACAGCGCCCCAATATACAAACTAAAAAGGAGTGCAATCCGCATTCATTTTCAAACAATTTCTAATCATTATCAGCAAATGAACCAAATTACTGATACTCTATCCAATACGAAATAGTTTTGATCTAAATCGACTGTGTGTAGGTGACGAAGGTAAATTAGATTTTTAAAAAATATATTCTGAGCTAAAGCGACGCAGGATGCTATTAAAAGGAATAGAAAACACCTTTCACCATGTTTTGTTTTGAGTATGGAATATAATGTCGTTCAAATATGAACTGAAAGTGAAGTTGAAGAAGAGAATGGAGGGCGAGAAAAGAAACCCAAGAAACTATGTTTCATTGCCGTCATTGTTTGCATTTCATTTGCAGATGTTTTTTTCAACAAGCCAGATGTTTGCTTTTCCTAAAGGACATGGGATAATTCAAAGGTGAGATTAAGGATCACGATTAAAAATTGTGCACTATGGATGGGTTTTCTCTCTCTCTCTCTCTCTCTCTCTCTCTCTCTCTCTCTCTCTCTCTCTCTCTCTCTCTCTCTCTCTCTCTCTCTCTCTCTCTCTCTCTCTAGCTTGTGTGTGTTGCATGAAGATGTTTATTTTTATAAGATTAAATTTAGTAATTCATTATTACATTATTGTTACAAGGGCAGGATGTTGAAAAAAAAAGGAAGCCAGCGCTTATTTTTTTACCCTTGGAAAATAAAATTGTCACCCTCCCTCTCTCTCTCTCTCTCTCTCTCTCTCTCTCTCTCTCTCTCTCTCTCTCTCTCTCTCTCTCTCTCTCTCTCTCTCTCTCTCTCTCTCTCTCTCTCTCTCTCTCTGAGTTGAAACATAGTCATGGTAGCGTGCGGACGCATTTTGCTGGAGCAGTGAGTTTAGATATTAATTAGTGATGTTTATTGACAGAAAAATGTGCGGATTCTAGTTTACTATATAGTATTGTACTGCAACGGTGTAGGCTACCTACCTAACTGCAAGGTGTAGTCTATCAACCTAACTGCAACTGTGTAGGCTATCTACCTAACTGCAACGGTGTATATAAATAACTGTAGAACTATGCCCACTACAGCTGTAAAACATAGGCTGGTTGTTGGCGTCTTTCACCGCTGCTTCATAGCACTTATGGCAATAAGGGTGAAGAAAGCTGCACTACGCTTCAGACCATGAAAACAACCCAGCGTCACACCCTCTGATTTGGTGGTGCTGTTTCTGACTGTGGCTCTCATTATTCAAAGTGGCGAGGTGGAGATGAATCCGTGACCGAATGAAAATTATGTAACAACGTCGACGAAGGCGTCCACACTGATAGCAACGGCGGTGACAGCAGAGTGTTGGCAGCGATCGAAAAAGTATTTCAAGCCGTCAATCGCATCGATAAACAGCAAGTGAATAGTGCCCAAGCTGTGACCATCAAACTGAACCAGGCGGAGAAGAATCTAGATGAGAGACTTTAGGCTTTGGAAAGCGACACAGAGAGAATTTGTCAAGATATTGTGAGATGAGTGCCAAGCTGGAAATGATCGAAGAGAAAACCAAGAGCTAAGGAAAAAAGTGAATAGTCTTGAAACGAAACTACAGAAAGTGGAAATGATGAGTGAGCGCCTGAACAAGAAAGGCACACGGCAGTACATGGCAGAACATGATTCAGGACCTCACAACCTAGTATTTAACGGAGTGCCGTCGGCGCCAGGGGAATCACCACAACCTTTGGAAAACAGGTTGGGAGTCATCATCACCAAAGACATGAAAGTCACCAGAGAAAGTGGTTTTGAAGGCGTGATTAGAGCTGGCAGATTAATTTTAATCTCAACATTAATATTGATATTTTTATTTTTCTACTACTCGATCCTTTTGTTTTCCAACAGGTTTTCACAAGGTGCCACAGATACCTATAAAACCAGGGTAACCCAAGAGTCAGCAGACAGCAATACACCACTGAGGGAATGGAATGATTCTCAGGCGGAACATTGTCGGAGGAGGACGTGTCACGTTTCACACCTGGTTGCCACTTACGCTTTGCTGACTTGCATCTTCTGCTGGCGAGACTTAAACGGACTTGCACGTAGGCCTACTTGCACTCTGCTGTCCTGAGACCAGTGCCTCACCGCTTTACTGCTTGCGACTGCTGCGCCGTTGCCTTACCTTTTTGAGACTGGAGGTCCTAATGGCTTTGGCGCTGCCTACTCTTTTGGTGAATATTTTATAGATTTGTAAAAAAAGTTTTTGAGCTTTATTAACCTTTTTTTAGCTAGGAATTTGAGATTTTTGGGTCCTCATTGGAGATCGGTTTTGATAAGTTTTTGATAGGTTTTGAATTAAATCTGTAAACCTCGGTTTTGACAGATCCTGGTTGGAGTTTTGAACTTTGCGGCGCGCGAGTTGCGGCCAGCCCATCTTCCGTATTTTTTTTTTAATGTGGTATTTTGTAGCTAAATTTATTTCCTCGTCGGCAGCCTTTCTCCATCATGAACGGGAGGGCTGCCGGCCGGGTTGGTGCAAGTCGTGGTGGGCCTTCTGAACGCCGGCGCATCGCCGCGAAGAAAAGGGGTGGAAAGGATTCCACGGTTACTGAAAACAAAACTGAACTGAGAGACGATGACGTTGGTAAATGGAACTCGCAGGACGGTGGGGGCGTTGCCCTCCCACTGAATGATTTGGCCGTTAGCGCTGACCCCGGGCCCTCTCCTTGGTGGAAGAGTGCCCAGGAAACACTCTCTGATTCCTCTCTCTCGTCCATCCCGGAGGAGACTGATGATAATTCTATGGAGGATGGGGTTGCTCCCACCCCCTTGGACGTTTGTTCGGGAGCGGCCGTTAGTGCTGGCCCCGGGCTCTTTTCCTCTAGGTGGATGGAGGCCCATGATCCATCTCTCTCGTCCATTCCGGAGGAGATTGAGGATAACTTTATGGAAGAGAGGGCTGCTCACTCTTCCTCAGATCCTTGCTAGGGAGCGGAGTTCCTTGACTCTGGTCCCACGCTCGAGGAGGTGGTACACCTGGTGACCCCTCCAGTCGCTGTTTCGAGTGACCGCCCGGTGGGTCAAGCGTGGTCTACTGTTACCAGTAGAAGAATGAACAAAATGAGACAACCCCTGGGGCCTACTCGCATACCAAACTACGGTCTTTGTCAATTTGCGGTAGTTATTAGACACACAGGTGATACCACTTTGGTTTCACTCAAATCATTTGGTTGGAAGCTGGCAGACCTCTTGCGCGGTTCTGTGGGCGCGGTGGACAGGGTAAGACCCCTACATGTAGATGAAGGTTTCCTCATAGGTTGTAAAACCTTGACGCAGTAACAGAAACTGATTGAACTTTCGCGGGTGGGCCAGCTTATGATAGCATGTACTACCCTAGTGCCGGTGGTGGAGGGGGTTGTCTCTGGCATCCCCCCCCCCCCCTTTCCTATCGTGCCGTGGAGAAATACTCGAAAAGTGCAATGGATCGGTGGACCCGAATGGCACCGTCCGCACCTGCAAGGTTAGGAAATTCCAACGCATCCTCCGGTCAAATGGACAGCCGTCCACCGCGGTTAGGGTGACAGTCGAGGCGATGACGCTGCGGCAGCTCTCCTTCTCAATTGTAGGGAGTTCCTGGTGACTCCTTACGTGGCAACGGCACTTAGGTGCTACCGGTGCCAAAGATTCGGGCACATTCGAAAAAATTGTAATTCTGCGCAGATTTTTTTCTTCCTGCGGGGCTGCCGGTCAATCGGGGGCCGCTTGTAGAGAACTTGTTCCAACTGTCGTGGTGACCACTCGGACGCTAATCATAACTGCCCTACTCGCAGGGAGCGCCTGTTGGCGAATGAATTGCGAGCGGCGACATTCATGCCACGAGCGCGGGCCTTATACCTGGCCCAAACAAAAAATTATGTCTGAGTCGGCGAGTGGGGACATGGCATCGGGCGTGTCGGGCGGCGTTGCAGCTCTTGCGGGGGTGTTTGCTCCACCCCGTTCCCTCCCTAGTGCTTGGAGTGGTTCTCCCAGACGCTTGGCGGCGGGGAGCGAGACCGGGGATACAGTTAAGCCCAGCCGGTCACGGGGTGGGTTCGGGATCCTACACAGAGCCTGTGAGGTTGGCACCTGGTGCTAAAAACGACTCTTGGGTGGCTATTCACAGGCTCGAACGCCTTGTCGAGGACTGACCCAGTCCGTTGTGGACCTTGTCGAGATGGTCCGTGGCCTGACGGCCGTGGCACCGGTTGCTCCTACCCAAAAACATGTTGGCGCTGACGTACTGGACGCCGAGCGCGATCTGTGTCCCAGAGCTTCCTCTCTGGTGGCCGTGCACAAGGCCACTCCACTCGGGAGGTTCCGGCGGCGGTTGCCCGTTCCGACAGGGGCGGTGGAGGGTCTGCCGCCCCTATAGAAGTGGGCCCATGTGGTTATCCTGACCTCAGTGCTATTAGTGAACTGTTGGCCCAGTTCGATGCCCGACTCAGATGGGCGAGATAACACTAGATGGCCGAGCTTGCGTAGGCAACAGCTCGCCTCATGCCACGCACTTCCACTACCAGGAATTAGGCTGTTTACATACTTTAATCTTATTCATTTATTTTTAAAGATGTGGTAAATTTTATGATATTGTAGTCATATGAATGACAAATTATAAGATCGCTGTCTTCGATGGCGCCTTAACCTTGGCAGATCTCATTTTATTGGAAAAACGAAGTATTTGAAGCGGTGTTTAATTTATGCCATGTAACATTTTATCAATTGTTGAAGATAGTTAATTTATGCCTAAATTCCCCGTTACGTTGAAATGATCTACTGATCATTAAAATTGATTTTTTTTATTTATTCCCGTTGAGGGCCTGGCTCGCAATATCGCGCGTTGTAGGCCTACATAACCACAATCGTATCATCTCTATCGCCGAACATTCGGTGAATTCGATGAATTTAAAATTTTCTGTTTTAGACTTCTATTTATCCATTTTGGCGCTCTCTGGCATCACTTTTTAATCATGTTTAAACCCATTTTTAGAAATTATTCCTTTTTACCGTGGTCCTGAAGGATTTTGAACATAGACCTGGGAAAACAGATAGATGGATAATGAATGTTTATAGGGTCCAGCGGACTACTACGAGCTGAATCGGCAATACAAGGAAAACATAGACTTGCTCCATTGTGTCCTTGGGCTGAAAGCTCACGCTTCTGTTTGTGACCAAGCGTAACCATGCTAGCGTTTCAAACTTGTAGAAAACTGGGTCATATATTGTTTTGTTTCCATCTGAATATGACTGCAGGATAAACGTAATCTTTTTATCTGACTGTCCGTGGATACTGCTGTCCGTGCACGCCTAGGAAAAAATTATAACATTAACCTCCTAAACCGTGTTTCATACCTTAACCACACTAACCATGATGTCAGATCTAGTCTGTTTGCATTCTTGTCAGCTGAGTATTTCAACCAATATTAATATTGAAAGTTCTGGCTCTCCACTACTTGAACCTTTTGTTTTTCAACAGGGTGTCACATCGTGCAAGAGAGAGATCCAAGAAACCAGAATATCAAAAGCGTCAAGAGGGAGCCATGATATGCGAGGACGAAAGAGGGGGCGACAAAATGGGCCGTTCAAGTCTTCGTCCGATTGTTCATACTCATCACCACATTCTAGGTTAGCCTTATCTTCATTGACTGTTGTACTTTCCTGAATTAGATCCATGATTACCCAGGTCTATGTTTCCCCAGGTCTGTGTTCTCCCAGGTCTGTTCCTCGGGTCTGTGTCCCCCAGGGTTTGTTTGTTTGTTTGTAGATTATAGTCACACGACACTTTCGCATATAGGTGACTACTGGACCGATTTATACTGACACCAGCGGGCCAGTTGTTGGTAAAGGGGAAAATAATATGATCACACGTTGACCAATCCGGGATTCGAACCAGTGACCTTTCGGTTACTAGCAAGACGCTCTTACCAACTGAGCTACCCGGCCCCTGACCCCCAGGGTTTATTTTCCACAGGTCTATATTCCCTCGGGCCTGTCATCCTCCAGGCCTATGTTAACTCAGGTCTATGTTCTCCAGGTCTTTATTCCCTGATGTTTAAATTCCCATTTGTCTATTCCCCCATGTCTATGATTGGCCGCTAGGTCTATTCTTCCAGGGCTATGCTCACCTCCCAAAAATATATACGTGCTATCGCCCATAGTGGCGTATCACCTAAAAAAAAAAAAAAAAAAAAAAAGAGAGAGAGAGAGAGAGAGAGAAAGAGAGAGAGAGAGAGAGAGAGAGAGAGAGAGAGAGAGAGAGAGAGAGAGATCGTTAGTTTGGGGTGTTAGGGTTCAGGGTAGATTGTCAGATTACTAAGTGTTTTTAAATGGTTGGTTTGTTAATCATCTTGGCAGCATACTTAATATCCCCTATCCCCCCGCCATGCCACACCCCTCTCTCTCTCTTTCTCTCTCTGTCTCTCTGTCTCTGTCTCTGTCTCTGTCTCTCTCTCTCTCTCTCTCTCTCTCTCTCTCTCTCTCTTCTCTCTTTATGTTTCACCAGTTCTATGTTCACCCAAATAAAAACCACTTTGCTTGCATAGACTACATTGAAATGTAATTCTGCTTGCTCGATCTTTGTGAGTAAGATGTATTTTGTCTCAAACTCTAGCAATAACCCTTGTGGTATGTTATATACTGCAGATCCAGGATGCCGGTCATCTCTTCGCAAGCCAAAGCAAATGGTCAAGTCCTAGAAAGTGACCATTCAAGTGCCCGTTCAAGTGTTCAGTTTTCTGCTCAAGTCAAAGAGGCATTGTCAAAAAACAATGTTGTATTTTTTTGCCAAGAACATTTAATGAAAAATGTCAATCCATCTTCAACGAGTTCACAAAGAAGAGCTAGAGGTTGCTCAGATTGTATCAATTTTTTCTTATTCAATTGAATATTATGTTTTTTGCAATATTTGAATTTATTTCTATCCGTTGGTTTTTTTCTTACCTAAAGAGATGTCGTCAGTTTTTGTTAACAGTTTTACTCGATAAACCAATTTCACTTCTCACTCCATCACCAACCCCCTCGGGGAAGATTGGTGGTAGCAGCATTGTCACTTTAAAACAGTTGAAATTAAACTATGCATTATTACATGCCAATGGTGTACGTTCCTTTCTTTTAATTTTGTTGTTGCTATTCATTCCGTATTTTGTTTACAAAAAAGTACTTGTCAGTTATTCATTGAAATAAAATTGTTTCAGACTCAATTTGGTACATTTGTCCTGAGTGTTTGATACGTTTTGAGTGTTTGTCTCCAGGTCTAAAGTTGATTACTCATTGCTTAAAGGGTCCAGCGGACTACGATGAGCCGAATAAGAGGACCTCATCTAGGTGTATGAGTTAGAGTATTACTTCACAAATAATGCTAAAACAATGTGGATAGGACTATGGTCGAATAAATTGTGTGTCAAATGTCAAATACTGCAAATGCATACGACTTTTTTTGACTGTGTACTCGCTCAAATCTCAACGCAAAATGAGTCCTAAATAGGCCAAAAGTGACATTTGACATATAATAATTTGTCCGGTCTTTCTGCCGTCGACTGAGCAAGACATTGAAGTGGTCAAGTTCTATTTCAACTAACACAACCAAACTAGGTAATATGGAGTATACCCATGAGACCTCGAAAATGATAAGTGAATTAAAGACTTCACTTCAAGGCCAATTCATAGGGTCAAAAAATGTTAGTACAAAATAATTAAATCTTTTGACATTTCTAAAATTTCTAATTTATTAATATTGAATTTACGATTCTTTGTTTTATGATACATATAAATGAGATTGTTAAATTGGTCAACCTATCTCTAAGGTTTGTTCGTATGAGTACTTTGAAGTGACCTTGGCTCCGAACTATGAGTGGTATAATGTCCAAAATTGTTTTTAGAGATAATATAGTTTGATATTTCATATATATTCAGTTTTTTCGTTGATATTCAAAGTCAAGTTCAATGTAGGCCTTGAAAGTACTTTTAAAAAAAATTCATCAAGACTGCTTAGTCGAATTGGCGTCAGACTATGCGCCCAAAGGTTGCAAGTGAGCGCCTTGAGCCGCTTGAGTTAGACTCTTTATCGGCCAACATCTTGACCTGCCCAATAATTCATTTATTTAAAAATAATAAAAGTGTTGACCCTCAAGATACGAATAACCCCTTGGCAAACCAGATTGTGGCCGATAAACTATCTCGGGGCAATGAAATATCAGTGTATGGATTTCAGGTTAATGATACAAAACATTGGAACATAATGAAGCAGTGCCTCATTTGAATAATAATTATAATGGCTATAATACCCCCACATTTACAGGAACACGAGCATCTAATTCCATGAATGTCATCTACAAATCTTGCTCCAAAACCATTATCCGCTTTTCAGGAGTATGAGTGCAAATTCTTCAGGGAAGTTGTATAGAAAAAAATAACTACCTGACGTGATAATAATGCCCGCCTTTGGAACTAAGAACATGAATTTAAGCCACAACCCTGTGTACACATCTTTGAAGGTACACCGCGAAATTTCAGCTCAATCAGCCCAGTCATAAAGGCTTGCGTTCTGTGTGCACATGAATGAACATGAAGGTTTAACGTCTACACCCACCATTGGTGATATGGTAGACGGGGATAACCATCCCAGGGAAAGAGGTGTAAGGTCCTAAATCAACACTGAACCACCAGAGCAATCATACTGCTCAAGTGACAGTAAAATGGAAAGTGTGCACATACTTTATTAATATTAAATTGAACTAGAAAGACATCCCATATGACTCACATGCTTCTTATGGAACTTGCAATATTTGCTTTGGATCGTGGAGACTTGATCTGATTAAAGCGGCTGACAAGTGTTAAACACCCCCAAGGTATCCACGATCCAAAGCTGGAATATGCCTTACAAAAGAACAAGAAGTCTTGGATAGATTAATAAAGTACTGCTCTGACCTTTACAACCACACACCAAAGGGAAACCCATCAGTTCTAGCATGTCCCCAGAACGGAGAAGAAGAAGAAATCCTTCCAATTCTAAGATAAGAATTTGAGGCAGCAGTGCAATCGCTAAAGAAAGGGAAGTCAGCGGGAGTGGACAACATACCCGTGGAATTGCTTCAAGCAGGAGGAGAAGCGATGATTGACGCCCCTCACCATTATCTGTAACAAGATCTGGCAGAGTGAGGAGTGGCCTACACATGGATCCAGTCACTTGTCATCACTCTTCCCAAAAAGTTAACCTTCAGGAGTGTGAAAATTACCGCACCATCAGCCTCATCAGCCATCCCAACAAGGTCCTCCTGAAAATAATAGTCAACAGATTGAAACCCCAAGCTGAACAAATCATAGCTGAAGAACAAACAGGATTCATGGCAGGGCGAAGTACCACTGAACAGATTTTCAACCTCAGATTAATTTGCGAGAAATACGTACAGCACGAACAACATCTATAATGTGTTTGCAGACTTCAAGAAAGCCTTTGACCGAGTCTGGCATGCAGCTCTGTGGACAACCATGAGAGTGTACAACATCAGCCCTAAAATTATTGAAATCATCAACATCTTCCTAGAGCGCATCATGTCAGATGCCCTTGCAGATCACGAAGGCATAGTAAGCTTAGGGGGTAGAGCAATCTCCAACCTCCGTTTTGCGGATGACATTAATGGATTGGCTGGAGAGGAACAACAACGTGAACAGCTGGTACAGAGGCTTGACACACCAGAGCCTATGGAATGGAAATAAGAGCAGAGAGGACCACAATGATGACCAACAACACCAATGGCATCAACAGGGACATCAAAGTCCAAGGCCAATCCCTCAACACAGTGCATAGCTTCAAATATTTAGGAGCCATTGTATGATACAATGGGTCCAGTCAGGAAGTCCTCTCCAGGATGCACAAACAACTGCTGCCCTGACAAGGTTGAAGCCCAATTGGAAAGGCGGGACCATCAGTCCATATTCCAAGGTAAGACTGATGCGTTCCCTTGTCATATCCATCTTCCTATACGCTTGCGAAACATGGACCCTTACAGCAGATGTACTACGAAGAATACAAAGCATGGAGATGAGATGCTACAGAAGACTTCTGGGTATTTCCTATTCCCAGACGAAGTCTGACAGACCATCACACAATGACATGCTCACAGTGGTGAACAAACGGAAACTCCGATGGTATGGCCACGTCACAAGATCATCAGTCCTTTCAAAGACCATCCTGCAAGGCACAGTGGAAGGAGGCAGAAGAAGAGGGAGACAGGAAAGGAGGTTTGAGGACAACACAGTCGAGAGAGGACTAGCTTGACACTAAGCGAAGCCATGAGGGTTGAGGAGGACAGAGAAAGATGGAGTATGTTGGTGAAACGATCATCTGTGTTGCCCCAACGACCTTCGAGTTATGGGATAGGATAGGATAAGAATATTTAACATGAAAATGAATGCCCATAAAGAAATAAATAAAACTGTGGTATTAAAATGCAAATGAATATCGACTTTGATCTTTTTATGCTCTTGACCTTGAGATGACCTTGACCTCCTGTTCCAAAAACACTTATTGACGATCAAATATTTACAGCAAAAGTTGTATTATGCCAAAAGACTGACCTTTGGATGACCTTGACCTTCAGTAACCTTAACCTTGGGATAACCTTGACCTTCACAAGGGATCTCATGCTCATGAAAGATCAAATAACTTACTGTTGTTGCATACTATGGGTTACCTCCTGTTCCAAAAACACTTATTGATGATCAAATATTTACAGCAAAAGTTGTATTATGCCAAAAGACTGACCTTTGCATGACCTTGACCTGCAGTGACCTTAACCTTGGGATAACCTTGACCTTCACAAGGGATCTCATGCTCATGAAAGATCAAATAACTCAATGTTGTTGCATACTATGGGTTAAATAATACCATTCTACTGTACAATTACCAATTGTTTAAAAATGTTTTTGCAAGGCCTAAAATGACCTTGACCTTCAAGATCAACTCAAAACTGGAACATATATGAAAGATCAATCTACCATCTCTAAATCTTTAAAGAAAACAAGATTGGACTTTATATCTCTCATTGTTTAGGGCCAAGGTCACTTCAAAATACCTATACTAACCGATGTTAGACAGCTCCAGTGACCTTGACCTTGGAGTGAGGTTGACCAAATTTGCATATAATATGTGTGTCACTGATATCTCTCATGCTTCAAAGAATCATAAGTTCAATATTAATAACTTCGAAAAAAGTGAAATTTTGTGAAAAATTGTCATTTTTGTAACTAACATTTGTTGACCATGTGACCTTGACCTTGAAGTGAAATCATTCATTTACTGATCATTTATGTGGTCTCATGGGTACACACCATCTTACCAAGTTTGGTTGTCCAAATTTAGACTCCAAAAAGCAGAATCATGTATGGAACCCAAAGTAATAGTTTGGTCGTTCGTGTGTGCCTGAAGGAACCCACTTGTACAAAAAGGAACCCACTTTTCCAAAGTCAACCACATCAAAGTTTGTTTATATATTTTAAATTTTTAGTGATATTGGAACCATGTACAGTCAAATTAAGCTGTATGCTGAGTTTTGAAGTCCTCACTAGTTTACATCATGTGGAACCCAGTTGACATCA
The DNA here is from genome assembly GCA_036898135.1 of Oncomelania hupensis. Classification (NCBI taxonomy): domain Eukaryota; kingdom Metazoa; phylum Mollusca; class Gastropoda; order Littorinimorpha; family Pomatiopsidae; genus Oncomelania; species Oncomelania hupensis. The sequence continues at coordinate 26,847,584 of CM072511.1, read as the reverse complement.
TTTTGGAAAGAAACCCAGTTGGGAGGCTTTGAACGTATGTGTGTGTGTGTGTGTGTGTGTGTGTGTGTGTGTGTTTGTGTGAATACGTCATTGTTTTCAAGAAATGCAATGTTAAAATTCTCCTGCTTCACTGACAACTTAGATCAGACTAAATTTAGTAAATATTTTATACTGTCAGTCGTGTATTTGAATTTGGGGAGGTACATTTGTATGTCAGTATGCTATCAACGGATCTATTTGCATTTTTTTGAACTCCAAAAATTCTTAGCATTATATAAATGTTACTTATAACAAAGAATATGGGTATACTACAAAGAAGATTAATTCATAACACGATTCTATGCGAAACGAGTGACGTCAGCGACACCATGGCGACACCAAGCGGCTGCGTGGCGGAGCAGGTCAAGGGAGGTAAACAGACCACATAGCAACATGTAAATACAGACAATATTGCTCGACTGCAGCGGCATGTTTCTGATGAATCCCGAACATATTTGTCCACAAAATTACTGTGTAATGTATAGGAAAATGATTTTCGTCAACATTGTGATATAGAGTGAAAAAAAAAATTACATGGAAATGGTGAATGAAAACAGTTCAATTTTATTTTTTTTTTTAAAATTCATACAAACATGAGGCCTTTTTATAATATTTACGTTTGTGCTGTTGGTGACTGAATCATAAAACAAAACTATTGCAGCATGCCAGAGTGCTAAATTGTATTCATAAATTAATATCCCCCAATGCCATTGAATAGTGATTAGTGGGCTAAAGAGCGTTGGTTGTCAATTGAACAAAAGGGAACTTGTGAAAATTTAACACTGCTTTGCATAATCATAATGATTGTCAAATTCAGTTCAATTTGTAAATATGTTATTGTTTCCTTTGGTTTGGTTTTATTGGTTGTTTTTGTATGATTACTTTTTTTTTTCTTTTCTGTAACGCTTGTTGTTGTCTTATAGTCCGCCCCACAGTTTGTTTGTTTGTACATTGCTTAAGGTCCAGTTAATTCTTTAGAGTTGTATCAGGACCGTTGGACATGACAGAACAATACAACACAGATGACATCAGCTTCATGACACCTCACACGGATCATGTTTTCAAGGTCATAAAATTAGGAGGCGCTGGAGACGCAGAGTATTCACCTCAATTTTTCGAACTCCAGGTTTAAAAAACAGTATAAAAGGAAATATAAAAATCTTAAATACTAAACATAAGTAATTAACAGGCAGAATGCATTTTAGTTGGTATGGTGGCTTGGATGTGGCCATGTCACAAGATCAAATGGACTATCCAAAATAATCTTACAGGGGACAGTACAAGGTGGGAGGAAGAGAGACAGACAGAAGAAGAGGTGGGAAGATAACATTGTAGAGTGGACATTCCTGAGATTGAGTGATGCCCTAAGAGAGGCAGAAAACAGAGAATTGGAGAGAATTGATTGCCAAATCATCAGTGGTGCCCCCACGGTTCACAAGACTACGGGATAGGTGAGGTGGTGAAGGTGATGGTGGCTTTATTCTGCCATATGGCACTAGTAATTGCCTTTTTCTGCCTGTTAATTTCTTATGTTTACTATTTAATATATTTATATTTCCTTTTATAGTGTTTTTTAAAACCTGGATTTCGAAAAATTGAGGTGAATACTCTGCGTCTCCAGCGCCTCCTAATTTTATGACCTTGTAAACATGATCCGTGTGAGGCGTCATGAAGTTGATATCATCTGTGTTGTATTGCTCTGTCATGTCCAACGGTCCTGATACAACTCTAAAGAATTAACTGGACCTTAAGCAATGTACAAACAAACAAACAAACTGTGGGGCGGACTATAAGACAACAACAAGAGTTAAAGAAAATTAAAAAAAAGGTAATCATACAAAAACAACCAATAAAACCAAACCAAAGGAAACAATAACATATTTACAAATTGAACTGAATTTGACAATCATTATGATTATGCAAAGAAGTGTTAAATTTTCACAAGTTCACTTTTGTTCAATTGACAACCAACGCTCTTTAGCCCACTAACCACTATTCAATGGGGGATATTAATTTATGAATAGATGTCTACAATTTAGCACTCTGGCATGCTGCAATAGTTTTGTTTTATGATTCAGTCACCAACAGCACAAACTTGAATATCATAAAAAGGCCTCATGTTTGTATGAATAAAAAAAAAGAAGAAAAAAATAAGTAGAATTCGAACTGTTTTCATTCACCATTTCCATGTAATTGTAAGCTCTATATCACAATGTTGACGAAAAACAAATGTGCCAAAATACCAGCATTATTGCAGGGAGTCATTTTCCTACACATTACACAGTAATTGTGTTGACACATATGTTCGGGATTCATCAGAAACATGCCGATACAGTCGAGCAATATCGTCTGTATTTACATGTTGCTATGTGGTCTGTTTACCTCCCTTGACCTGCTCCGCCACGCAGCCGCTTGAGGGCGCTGCTCTTAAAACGTCTTCACTTTTTATATAGGGAAAGCCTCGGATGATTCTTCTTTGTAGTATACCCATATTCTTTGCTTATAATGCGACAGATGGGTGTCGAGGGAGGAAGGAGACGAACCATTGTTTTCTCAGCTTGGACCAGTGCCGTCCAGCGCTGCCAAAATACAGCAGGTGTGATAATTAGCATTGCTTGGTTCTCGAGTTTTTCTCTTTGTCTAAGAAATGAAATCTTTTTGTCAGTTAGTAAATTGTTCTCTCTTCACAAATTGAATCATATGAACAGATAAAATAAGCACAACAACCCACATACGCGATTCACATATAAGCACAGACACACACAAACGCACGTACGCACACACGCTGACTATCCCACCTGCGTCCACCACTTCCATCTAGTAAGTCAGAATGTTTTTTTCATTTCCCAGTTTGAGACTGTTTAGAAGTTCTATTTTGTTCTATAGTGTACAATATCCGATATCATGTTTTATTTTAATTTTATTCTTAATTAATTAATTTATATTTGTAATTTTATTATTATTATTATTATTATTATTATTATTATTATTATTATTATTATTATTAATTTATTTATTTTTTGTAAATGTTGAAGTGGCTCACTTGTGTCTCACTTGTCTCAGCGTGTGGGAGTGTATGTGTGTGCATTGCATGGGGGATAATATTATTTCTCTCTCTCTCTCTGTCTCTCTCTCTGTCTCTCTCTCTACATATACGTGTGCGTGTGTGTGTGTGTGTGTGCGCGCGCGCGCGTGTGTGTGTGTGTTAGTGTCCTTGTCTACAAGTTGTAATCACTGTAAATATAATCATTATCTATTTTCAATTTTATGTTGCTATTACAATTTAATTTCGTTGTTTTGACTTTGTATATGCAGCTGGACACTGCACAAAAAAATCTCCTTGTAAATGTTTATGGGGACAACAAAGGATTCTGTATTCTGTAGACTGTTGTGTCAGCATGAAGTTTTCTTTCAGTCGTTGTCAGAACCTCCTGCAGATGTAAATGGGTGCATCAACGGTGTGTGCTCGACGCAAAAGTTAGGTGCCTTTCCCCGTGCTAAGCGGAAGCTTCTCTCCGTCCACAATCTGCCTCATCCTTCAGAGCTCAGGTTCAGGTTCTTAACGGTTTCCGTTACCATAGTGGACATCATCGTCGTCATCGTGATCATTGGCGACCTCTTCGTCACATCACGAGCATCATTTTGTCGTCATCATGATTATTGTCTTCGTCGTCGTCTTCATCGTCATCCTCAGCCTCCTCCTCCTCTTCATCATCATCATCATCATCATCATCATCATCATCATCATCATCATCATCATCATCATCACCACCACCACCACCACCACCACCACCATCATCATCGTCGTCGTTGTAATAAGCAACATTAGCAGCAGTAATAGCAGCTCTTCTCTGTCGCTCATCATCATCATGATCATCATCGGCAGCAACAGCGTTATCGTTATGGTCACCATAATCATGATAATTGTTATTATTATAAATATAATCATCATAATGCTGTCAATTCTAGCATCATTTTTCCCCAACCAAGTTTAATCTTTTTTTTTTAAATATCTTTTTTTCTCCTCTTTAGCTAAAATGGACTGAACGCAATATACGTGACCAACATCGGCATTATTGTTGGTGTTAATCCTCCTGATTCTTTTCCATTGAAAGGACTCCACCGATGTTGCAGCAGCAACACAATTTCCCCTCATTATCAGTATCATCGTTATGGTAACACCAGCAACAGTAAAACAGCAGCTAAAATATCAGCTTTGTCGTCCTGCATTATTCATTATAATTAGTTTATTTGTCCTGCATTGTTTATGATTATTAGTGATAATTAGGTTCTGCACTGTTCATGATTATTAGTAATAATTATGTTATGCTTTGTTCATTATAATTAGTGATATGTTCTGCATTGTTCATTACATTTTTCTTGTCTCATTTGTGATTTAAACTGAGCAACAGAGTTTGGGCCATCTCTAATATTCAAACGGGATTTATAAAGAGATGACAATGTGTGAGAGTTTGTGTGTGTGAAACAGAAAGAAAGGATTACGAAAACGGTCCTACGAGGAGAGGGATCATCCTGTTGAGACACATGTCCAGCAGATCAAGAAGAAGAAAGCCACTTACTATGTTAATGGGTATGCTACTTATTTACACACTGAACATTTGTTCCCGTTGTGGGTTACAAACTGACTTTGAAATCAATACTAAAAGATTCTTTTGTTGACCGACTGACCGAGCTACTTTTGCGGGACTATGATTCGGTAGCTGTACTAGATCTACTTATGTAGTATGGCTTTGGTTTGCGAAAAGGGAATATATTTATTATACATGTACAGACCGAACCATGGAGCAGCAGTGTACAACACAGATACAATTCCACCACCCCCAGTTTTGGATCATGTCACCGTGGATGATGGAATGTCTGACCTGGAGCCATTGCATTTGTCGTGGTCAATGCCTCCACCGGTATGATTCGACTCTGCTTTACGTAGATGGTTTTCATAATTATGCATCTAACTTATTCTCTTCTGAAGACGTGCGATTCTGTCGTCGTCGTCATCATCATCATCACCACCATCATCATCATCATCATGATCATCATCATCATCATCATCATCATCATCATCATTTTAAAAATATTTCCTTAGTTTAGTTTCGTCTGTACTTGCCAAGACCCTTTTATTGACTTGTCATGTTGTCTAGTTTGGCGATGGGCTACATGCAACTGTATTGTCAATACTGTATAATGATGGTTACTATTTAGTAAATGTAGTATAATACTCTTTACTATTAACCTATTACCACAGTCTGTCAGTCGTGAGAGGTGTTACTTATCTTGTACAACTACTTACTAAATTCACTGACCATCTGACTGGCTGATTGAGGTAGTTATCGAATCATTGTTTGGCTTACTGAAGGAATAAATGCTTGAAAGAATGCATGAATGAATTAACTAATTAATTAATGCTTTAAAAAAAAAGAATGAATCGTTGAACGAACGAAAATATGATGATTGATAGAGGGATGGTGTGTTTTAGTACTTGGATTTTTCTATTTCCAGTTCCACTCATAAGAAAGTTCGTGTTGATTACAAGTCTATGTTCACGTTTTGTCTCCACAGAATGTATTAGAAAGACCACCTACAATGCAAGAGCCCGTTAGTAAAGCAGCACCGGTACCTGTCTCTAACGTGCCCGTGGATGATGTCGACGTGCCCGGACTGTCAAGCTTGCGCAATGCTGAGGCAGAGGAGGAAGAAGACGACATCTGGTTCCGCCAACACTGGCAGTCCCATTCCCAGGCGTCATCAGTGAAACGTCAGACGTCACCATTGACACGTCAAGTATCACCATCGACACGTAGTGCGTCACCAGCGGCCAGTCTATCATCCACAGTCCGTTCAGTGCACAGTGCGCCCTCGCTGCCCATGGTGAAGAGTCAGGTGTCGCTGGTGCACAGTCAGGTCTCTGTAGTACAGGTGTCACCCGTGTACAGTCGACAGTCGTCTATGTCACTGGTCCAGAGTTCGCTCACAAGAAGTCAGGTGACCGTCATGAAAGCCAATCCACGCAACCTTAGACCTTTCGAAGAGTAAAGGCAGATGGATGCTGGTAAGAACATGAACGCAACATCAAAAAACATTAATGATTTTAGAAGCAATTATAGTTATGTTAAAAATGTGTTGGGTGTGCGTTTTTTTTTCAATTTTAAATTATTTATTTATTTTGTGTGTGGGTGTGTTGGGGTGTGTGGGTGTGTGTGTGTGTGTGGGTGTGTGTGTGTGTGTGTGTGTGTGGTTTTAAAATCTAAAATCTGAAAGTTAGCTCACTAAGCGGACCTTTCCCTTTTGCTATCTGTCCACTGTTCACTCCTACCTTCGTAAAATATAGGTATTTAATCAGTTATTGTTCAGTCATAAATGTTCGTTCTTCATGATCGCTTTACCTTATGGCAAGCTGTTAAAGGCACACCTTTTACCCTTCTCTATTTTTAAATAAGATAAGATAAGATAAGAATATTTATTAACCAAGTAAAAAACGTTACAAGGATTTTGGTGTGGCATGGCGACAGTGAAATACATCCTTTCTTGCACAGTCATTCATCGTGTCATACCATACACTTCATTGGCCTATAACATGTATACAGCACTAAAGGATAGGTAACCACAGTAACATACATCACTCATCAGTCATATAAAGTTATGGAGTAAAACACACCCTGCAGGTAAAACAAAATACAGCATTAAAACAATTTAACAGCATTAAATAAAATGAAAATTATTAAGAATGTTAGGATTCACATCCAAATCTACACACACAACACACCACACACACACACACACGCACACACACACAGCATAGCATACTCGTACTCCTATTTCACAAAGGTACAAATCAAGCAATGGTTGTGAGTTTTCAGTTTATACAGATCATTCCATGTTTGGTGATGTACTGAGGACAGCGTCAGGGAAGAAACTGTTTCTGAATCGAGAAGTTCTGGCTCTTAAAGCGCGGAACCGACGGCCAGAGGGCAGAAGCTCGAAGAGACTATTGGCTGGGTGTGATGGATCGCAGACTGTCTTTTCCGTTTTCCGTTTCATTCGCGTTGTGAAAATGGAGGCGACAGATGGAAAGTCGCAACCAGCTATTTTGGAGGCAGTCTTAACAATGTGCTCGAGCTGTTTCTTTTCTATCGCGGTTGTGCTGCCGTACCAGACAGTGATAGAGAAGCACAAAATGCTCTCTATCACCGTGCGATAGAACTGTGCCATAATTTTACTAGACATACCGAACTTTCGCTTACATGCATTCAATTTCAGTCACAAGCCTATTGATGACAATGGTTCTAGTAAACTGCTGGTAGGTTAAAAGATGATTCAACTCCTCATCTAACGGCCCTCAACACACACACAAACACCCCCTCCCCCCCCCCATACACACACACATTACAGAGGGAGAGAAATAAAGAGTCAACAGTTGTTTAGGAAAAGAAACTGACAAAAAGAATGTACAAGGTTTCTTCTTTATCTACAGTAACAGGCTACACAAGAATAACAAGTGCAAATGACAAAACACAACGCCAAGAAGAGCTACCTCGACAAGTAAAAGTAGCCTAATACGATGCAACATATAAAAATCGCTTTAACACAAATTAATTCCCTTAAAAGGCCCCAGTTGGCAACCTTTGTTTTAAAATTAAAATTCCATTGTTAGTACGTTAAACAATGATAATGTGGATTTCGGTTGCTCAAACCGAAAACTAAATTTTTTAAAGTTTTTTTCCATTTCTGTTCTGACAGGAAGTGATTTCCCCTGTTTTATGGTACACCAATACCATAGCCGTGTGACCCTTAACCCTATTTCTGAATGAACTATGCGGCTTCAAGAGTGCGGCTTTGGCGTCTGGAGTCGGATAATGTAAGGGTCTGTTGTATCAACCTAAAACGAAAAACCATTACGTATTCCGAGCAACTTATTTTATGTGTTCTGCCTCTTACTGGCTTTTAGTAGGTGCCATATTTTAGTTCCACAGGGGTGGCTAGCGGTTTGTTGCCTTCAATAGGCACTACAGAATTTATTGATTTAAGAAATAACTATAGACTACTTTCTTAAGAGATTTATGTGGGTGTGGGTGTGTATGTTTGCGTGTGTGTTTGTGTGTGTGTGTGGGTGTGTGTAGTAAGCTTATGTTTTTCCGTGGGGAATCACTCACTGCGACATTTCAAAGGATCTGTCTAGGGGCCATGATCAAAGTCATAGGTCCCTTTAAATAAAGTGTGTAGTATAAAGCATGGACATGCGCACAGGGCTGATAATAATTAAGCACGCTTCTAGTTCTCCGTTCATGATCGAAACAATATTATAACGGACCCAAATGTTTCGGCTTCTTTGGTCTTCTTTGTCTCTCATGCTTTCATGAAAAAGAGGCCAAATTCTGAGCTATTAATGATGATACTTAGGGGGTGTCGGATAGCGCTGTGGTTGGAGCACTCGCTACTGTGTTGCAAGTTAAGCACTGTCCAGTGCGGTTAGCACTTGGATGGGTGACCGCAAAAACGTAAAGCGACAAATAACAACGCCCCCAGTTGACACAACTGTGACTGAGTACCTACTTTCTCAAGGGTGGGGAAGGTAAAGCAGCGAGGGAGAGAGATGGGCATCACCCTCATTACGCTGGCCCAAGATAAGTGTGATCTCCAACGTCACGCTCCCCTACGGCCACAAGGCTATGGGACTACCTTTACCTTTCTTTTTACCGTAATGATGATAGTAAGGAGGAGAAGGATGATGGTGTCCATTGAAAATGCACCAAATACTCTATGCTGGACCAAGATAGCACAGAAGATCGGTCATGATGCGCGCTAATGCCGTGTTCGTTCCATGTTCCCATGATTAAAACCGACGTCGAGGTTCACGTCATCACAGGGTCGTTGCGCATATGGACAGGGATGACGTAGAGAATCATGATGATTGTGAAGGTCAAGGTGACGAGGTAGATGAGGAAGGATAGTTTGTCAGCCACTTCAGCAACGAAGAACCACTGCCGCTTCATGTGGAACATGCGTTCCGCTGACGACACCTTGCCTTTCCCTCCCTGGGCTTTTTGACCCTTCATCTGCCGCTGTCTTAGTGTGCTGTTGTTGCACCACACGGAAGCAAGCTGCGGGTTGGGTGAAGTCAAGGGCGTGACCTCGTTGGTCTGGAAGCCTGGAGCTGGTGACGTCATGGCATCGATGACATCGTTGTCGTTGTTGTTGTACGATGGCATAGGGATCTCATCCTTCCATAGGTAGCGTGTGCACACGATCCTGTCATCAAAGATGGAGTTCGTTAGAGTGCTTAGAACTACAGTTGTCTTACACGTTCAATATAGTTAATAAATGATTAATTTTGTTTTCTTAATCGCTTACATCCATACTAACGAACAAACGCATTTAAAAATACACTGGGATAATAGATACCAACATACATAGATTTATAGCAAACATAACAGCATAAGTAAGGAGGACTGGCAAAGGCCTTATAACTTAACTGTGTACATCATTATAATATATGTAAGCTACATGTATGAACTACGGTAGTGGTAGCACTAGCAGCAGTTTTCGCTCTTACTTGCTGAACACTTTGTGGGTCAGCCACAGCATCCAAGCTGGTACATCCGGGCACTGTTTCTCGTCACCACGCTTCTTAATATTCATGACAATGGTGGCCATAATGAGCGAGATGCAGTTGAACGTCATCACCATGAACAGAAACACGCCTGAAACCACGGATACGTCCGTTAGGAAGCAAAAGTGTCAAAGCATTGAAACACACACAGGCAGACACACACCCACACACACACAAACACACACACACACACACACACATCATATACATACATCTAACACCAACAACACAACAACAACATGCCATCAACCTGTTTTCCAAAACATAGTGACTTACGAAATCGGTAACAAGGCTAGTTAGTTGTCTACTCACTGAGGACGGGTGTGGTGTTGGTGTCTGGGACGTTGTCGGCGATACGCAGCTGAAGGACGTAGAGCATGAGGAAGACGTTAAGACTGATGGCGATCTTCTCACCCTTGTGGCAGGGCAGCATGAAGGAGGCCAACGTCACTACGCACAGCATGAGGGTGGGCGCGATCACGATGTAGTCGTAGTACAGTGATTTACGGCTGAGGTGGATCTTGAGGCTGACCATGGCGTGCCTGCCGTCACCGGGGCAACAGGCGCTGTCCAGCACCTGGCGGGTCAAAGACACGTTGATCAGATCGTACTCGCTGTTCATGACGTAGTGGTTCAGGTCAGGACGATCCAAGGTCAAACGGAGGTCCAGCTGAGCCAGGTCGTAAATCCAAGACCCCAGCTTGATCTCACAGATCTGCTGATCGTAGGGGAAGTACGTGACGTCGACGGCGCATGCGCTGTTGACGATAAGGGGGACCATCCAGCGGACGTTGCCATTGTGGTGCACAGACACCTTGCTGCCCGTTACGTTCACAAAGCCGTCAATGCTCTCTCCCGCTCTGAAACGCGACGTACAGTTCTTGGTCATGATAGCAGTGATGATGATGATGATGATGATGATGATGATGATGATGATGATGATGATGATGATGATGATGATGATGATGATGATGGTAATGTTGATGATGGTGACCACATCGATGATGATAATGTAGGCTTACTAACATGTTGAAGATGAAGATGTCTGGCAGCCAGAGGTAGGAGGCCGGAATCATAAGGACGCGCTGGCCACGATAGTCTTTTGGTCTCCACAGGAGGTTCTCGTCCCTCCAGTCCTCGTAAATCCACACTGAGGTGGTCAGAATCTGGTTCTTCTCGTCCTGAAACCAGCCATTACACCATGAAACATCTGTCTCACACTATAACATCAAGGCCACTCTTATACAAGATACACCATGGTTTACTGTCCTCATGTACAGAAGGAAATTTGACACGTGGGCAACATAATTACGTACGTAGGAAACATGACACAGGACAAAATAATCGTCAATAAAAGCTTCAAATATGACATCACAAATCACTCCCGTAGACATTCAAGGACATAATCAAACACTATTAAACAAAAATAATATACACGTGTATACAGTTCAGTGGAATTTAAAAAAAAATTCTTTATGACTAAACAGGAATAATCAATAGTTTAAATAAATCGATTAAAAAGAATTCAAGATTTTTACCATCGTCACAATAATGCTGTATGACTAAACAGGAATTATAAATAGTTTAAACAGTTTAAATAAATAGATTAAAAGTAAAGAAAGATTTTTAGCATCGTCATAATAATGCTGCACGATTGACAGCTGTTGCCAACTTGCATAGTTTCAAGACAGTCTTCGCAAATCAAATTCTTTGTCCTACAATTCACAAAGTGTTAACAGACAGACAGACAGAGAGAGAGAGAGAGAGAGAGAGAGAGAGAGAGAGAGAGAGAGAGAGAGAGAGAGAGAGAGAGAGAGAGAGAGAGAGAGAGAGAGAGAAGATAAGATAATTCCTTATTTAACGAAGGTAGTAGAGTAAGCAGTGGTCGGCTTTTTTACATCTGGCCCTCTCCCTAAATGGGACTATTCTACTGAAACTACAAAAAAATAAAACAAAACAACAAACAAACATTAAAACGATTACACGTTTACAGATAAATTTAAGTAAGAACACATTTATGTACATGACAAGCATTGCAATGAACAGGGGTTGGAGTTGCACATCCATTTTATATTTATATTTAACGTTTCTAACATTCTAAAGATCAATTGGTCTGTAAGCAACAAAGCTTAGATGACTTATACAAGTTTACTAGCACATATGCTTTTATTTTCCAAATAATTAAACGAAACAATATACATTGCATAAAATCATCAGTAGCAAAAAAACATAAGCGAGTTTATAGAATAAAAAAAATTATACTTCTTATTTTTTTACATGTACAATGAAAGCAACATTTATTTTGACTTCTTCATAAGGTGAAAAGCGTATTTACTCTTGAAAATATTCATGTTGGTGGTTTGTCTCAGGAAGTTTGGTCTCATGACTTAGTGTGAAGTTCTCAAAGTGACTTTAGAGCATATGGTTTCTGGTACATGCCCAAGGATAATTTTGTGCTAAAAAAAAAAAAAGAAGAAGAACCCTTATTAAAAGCTATTCTTGCTTCTAGAGGGAGAATCCCTAAGTTTATGTAGTCTAACTCAAAAAGGGTTGCTTTCTTTAATAGGACTACTTTAATAGCACCTTTGTGTAATCTAGTAAGTGATTTCATTGTATTATCACTGGCTGAATCAGAGAGAGAGAGAGACAGAGAGACAGACAGACAGATAGACAGAGAGGTGAAGAGGGAGAAGGATGGAAAACAAAAAGACAAGAAAACAGAAGTACAAATGGAACGGAGAAAGAGGAAGGAAAGAATGGAAAGGGATTTTGTGAGAGCTAGGAAGGACAAAAAGATGAGATTGACAAAGGAAGGAGGTGGTGCGATAGAAGCCAAACATTGCTGGGGTGGGAGGGGGAGGGACGAGTGGAAGAAAGACATCCAGAGACAATCAAAGTGCTGGCAAGACAGACCAGATCTAGCAGCTGGTTGAGAGCAATTGCAAACTTGACGACGACAGGACGACTAGCGTTGCCGATAGGTCTGGACTCGGCACTGTAGTTCTGGAACAACTTCTTGAACAGCTGGTGTTCTGGGCCTGTAGTGTTCACGTCTGGCATACCTGCATACATAATGATTACTTCGTACTATGTGATAGATAATGCCTGCTTAGTACTGTGTTTCCCCCGTTGGGGTACCGGGGGTTTCAGTACAAATAGTATCCCCACTTTCTGGAAATTTAGTCCTTTAAATTCCCACTGTCGCTGTCTTTCTCATTTGTTCTTTCTCATTCCTGCTCTGTTCTATCAATCTACTATACTTCTTCGCTAGACCAGTCACCTACCTCTTTTCTTGAAAACTCTTACGGGACAAGACTCCTTATTTGTGTGTGAGGTCTGTTGGATCAGCTTGGGAATATTGGACGCTTTCTGCCAGGTGGTCACTAGGGCTTCCTATGATGTTATTATTTAGCAATGTAGGCATTTTATATGTATGTGTTTTGTTGATAATTTATAATGATGTTTGTATTCTATTTTGTTTTTGTAAACGGGGGTTCGATAAATTAGAGTATAGCCTCAGCGTCCCCTGCGTGGGATGTCTTTATTGTAAAGTGACTGGCTGGTGGAGAGTGTTCAGTTTTACCACTAGGGTTGATTCAGCAGATCTTTTATGCGGATCGGGGGTTGTCCGGTCCTGATTTGGCTCGGAAGAGTCCACTGGACCTAAAGCAATAATCATGTAATGTAGTACTGTGTTATAGATCAGTAGTAGCCTACTTCGTGCAGTGTGACCGCAAGTTCAATAAAAGTCATGTGCCTGTACGTAGTGTCTGTGTTTATAATGGTCCTGGCGGCTGTTGTTTGACTCAGTCAGTCACTTAACCAACAGCAACGAACTAAACACAACGTTGACGACAGTAGATATACATGCTCACGCGTCTACAAAAGTATTGGTATTAATTTAAATCTTTAATCTCAAGAATCTCCTGCCATGGGTCTCTCGCTGCAGCTCAGGATCATCAGGACACTTGATGATAGCAATAATGACTATGAGCAGCTATTTTATAAGCAACAACAGTCAACAGCAACGCCAGCAGAAGCCACCTCAAAAAGCGACAGCATCACCAACACTGAACAACGTGGAAGAAATCGAAAGCAGAATCGTGTGTGCGTGTGTTAAAGTTACACTGGGAAAACATCACCGCGATAGTGTAAACACACTAAATAATAATTATTTTAAAACCTATAGACTCGGCATATAACCTAACAAAATATATAAGTCTTCACATTATACTAGTGAATGATTACTTTAAAATATGCTCCATGGAATTTGATACGATTAAACTTTTGAATTTCAAATACAGAGAGAGAGAGAGAGAGAGAGAGAGAGAGAACTTACCCCCAACAGCTGCAACAGCAACGACCACAACAACCCAGAAATGGAGGCCGCCATAGCGCTTTGTATACTGCATCTCCATCGCCGACCTCGCCACAACCGTCTTGCGTTGCTTTCTAATGGGAAGCCAACAGCGATTGTGTATGAAGGCTGAAGCACCTCCTCCTATGCAGTACAGGTGTTGTTTTTTTCTCACAGTTAATGGTTGGCGTTTCACTAGTAAATTATAATTGTCCAGTGCTTCAGTAAACAAAACCCACTATAGCGCCATCAATGAATACCAAAACAATACGATGAAAAGCAAAACCATCCCATTTTTATGGAAATCGGTCACTGGAACTCCATCAACCGCAACATCATTTATGACTTTACTTACTCCAACGCCATGTCAGTTATTTACATTCTTTCACGGAAAGTCTAGACTGGCATCACGATATTTTTTACACTCTCGCCGCTTCCTGCTCTGTAGCACAACGCGCCCGCTGTTGGTTCGATATAGAGTCTAGCCCAGAGTAGGCACGCGATGTCTTTGAATATTTTAAGCACGTGCAGCAATAACTGTTACTGTATATATAGCTCTAGCCAGCAGATGGCTGTCTACTGCTTCTCCATTTGCAAGGTGATGGGAAGTAAATGAGGTGTTGATGGGAAGGGGAAGGAGGGGGTGGGGGTGATTTGCTGGGAGAAATGAAGGGCGAACAAAAGAGAGTGCAGTCTAGCTGGGGAGAGTGAATGAATGTGTGTGGTCTTCTGTCTTCAGTAGCTATCGATTTTGAGGTACATGGCTGCCAAACGTTTTGCATTTGCTGTTCTTATTACTGGACTTCCTTCTGTTTTGTTGCCAGCAACAACAACAACAATAATCATCATCATCATCATCATCATCATCATCATCATCATCATCATCATCATCATCATCATAACAGGCAATTTATACAGCGCTTTCCAAAATCACAAAGTGCTTTACACAAACAAATGTAAACACAACATGCGTTCATTGGTCAATAACATGCAACCACACACACATCCCAACACCCAAAAACACTCACTCAGGGCGCCTAAGATAAGGCCTCTCTAAAAAGATGTCTTCAAGTTGATTGAAAGACGCTAGTGAAGGACTGTTATGGACGGACCGAGGTAGCGAGTTCCATGTCTGAACGGAGAAGAAACTGAAGGCCCGACCACCGTGTCTCACCCTGTGGTATCCTGGTACACGCAATATCCTTTCATCTGCAGACGAGCAGAGAAAGCGAGAAGGAACATAGACAGTCAAAGGTTCTGAAATATAGCTAGGAGCAGTTCCAGAGATGATGTGGTAGCAAAGACATGAGTTTTTATTTTATTTAATTCGTTGTTTAACCCAGCCAGTGTAGTTCTTGAAAGAGCGGTGTGCAATGCTGTGATTTCCGTGCTTTGAAGATGAGTTTAGCTGCAGAGTTTTGGACTTGCTGAAGAGGTCTAAGGACTTTCTATTTGCAACCCACAAGGAAGGAATTACAATAATCCAATCTAGACAGAATGCATGTGCTAACTAGTGTTTTTGTTGCTTCTTGTGTGAGATACTGTCAAATGGAGCTTATGCATCTAAGTTCAATGTATGCAATCTGACAAGTTTTTGCAACGTGTTGCTGCATGGAGAGATCCTGATCGAGAAAAAGCCCAAGGTCGCGAACAGTGTCAAAAAAAAAGAAATAGAAGTAGTTCCAACAGTGATAGTTGAGGGAAGAGAAGAGGGGTCTGCAGATGACGGAGAAACATGGAGAGCCTCAGTTTTGTTACCATTTAGCTTGAGGCGGTTGTTTGACATCCATGATTTTACCTCAATGACACAATCTTGAAGGGTCCGAACTAAATGATTGTAGTTAGGAGAGTCAGAGTGATTAAGTTGGGTGTCATCAGCATACATTTCGTGCCGGAGAGAGTGTGAATGAGACCTGAGAGAGGAGAGGTGTACAGTATCAACAGAACAGGGCCAATCACAGAGCCTTGAGGAACGCCAAAATCAAGCGGTTGTGCGGTAGATTTAATACCATTTACGATTTCTCTTTCTTTGCTGGTCTGTCTTTTTCGCCAAAACTTTTTTCAACTTTACAAGAGAAATAGAGGAAAAAGAGAGTGAGAGAGAGAGAGAGAGAGAGAGAGAGAGAGAGAGAGAGAGAGAGAGAAAGAGAGAGAGAGAAAGAGAGAGAGAGAGAGAAAGAGATTGAGTGTGTGTGTGTGTGTGTGTGTGTGTATGTGTGTTTCAGAGAGTGAGGGAGAGCGTGTGAGAGAGAAAAAGAGAGAGTTTGTGTGAACGAGAGAAAGAGAATGTCAACGAACAAGACAACACATTTAAACGGACTCATTCAGAATATCATGAAGAAGAAAAGCAAACCTACACACACATTCACTATATCCGTGTAGTATATTTTATTCAGGATAAAACATTCCAACAGCATGAAAGAAAGATACATTGCACCGACTGAGCACATAAAATGTTTATGCTGCACATACTCCTACACACTGAGTAGTTTGTGTTTTATTTTAAAATTAATAAGTATAAATATTTATGAAAAAAATTAACAAAGTAGATTCTTCAAAAGTAACAGTAAATGCACGCACAACAAATAAAAATAATATACATACAGATTAATTCCACTAGAAAAGTTGCCATCAAGACCAACAAGATTCTCTTAACTGCAGTATGCGGTGGGTTTTTAAAAATAAATAAAATAAAACACAAAATGATACAAACAAAAACATTACTAAATATAATCATGACATGCAAACCTTTGCATGCTGGTTTCTGGATCTACACACGAGCGTGAGAGTATGAAAGTTTCAACGTGACAGTTCATCACTACCTTTCTTCTTTTTCCAGTTCCAGCTTGGTTACTCTTCAATCTCTGCCTCATAGCAGCCCACAATAGGAATCTATCTATCGGTTGTTTCAGAAATTGTCGAGATAGTTTTATGGTGGCAAATGAACTAAGTTTCCTGTGTCTCACTTAAAATGCTCCCAGAGTAAAAAACAACTAGCTAGCTGCCTGGTCACTGATGCTCAATATATACAATGGAGACATAATTTAATAACCATATTGCACACTAGTAGAAGAGTGGCACTCTGAAAGTTTTGGCTTGAAATGCTGGAACATGTTGCTGCAGAGTCTTCAACCTTGCACTACAGTTGCTCTGCGAGTCTCATCAGAGGTTGGGGTCTACTGGGTGACATTTCTACACCAGTTGTTCTCTTGTTACCCTTTTTGTTAATATAATGCAAATATGTAAGTTCTCTTCAAAGTGAGTTATTTGTAACTAAGAAGAAATTCAACTCAATAAAGTCATGGCTTAACTGTATCTTGAGGTATATTCTTTTCTCATATTCGTATCATTTGATCCAAGGGTACACAGTTTAACTTGATTAGGACAGGCAGCTTAACTAACAATAAAATAGTATTATTCGCAGTGAGCATGCCTTTTTTGGGGTGTGGAGTTTTGTATGTTCTTTATAACCCTTACTCATTCATTCATGGAAAGAAGAAAAAAACAAGTAACAAACAAACAAAATAAAAGAAAATGCAATTCTAACATCAAAATAATAGCAATGAAGTCAAAGATACGGAACTAAAGGCGCTAATTGAAAATGTTAATGCACAATTTTTTTTTCCATCAACGAAAAACATGGGAATGCAAGAAAATATAGTCAATATCCAGTTTTGCATACTGAAAGGACTTGTCTGCATGGCTGGCACAACTTAGAAAGACGATAAACCACTACCACACCAGCCATCAAATACATTTTGTCACTCTGGTCTGAGAAGGGATTGATTGATGAAGAGGTCACAGCCATCGATCATCTGGTCTTTTTGCTAAATTTCTGTGTCAAGTCTGAAGGGTAGAGCTTTTTACGTCGCTGATGACGCATGTGGTCCAACATTTGATAGCCAGCTGAAAAAAAGAAGCACAAAGGTCTGAAAAAAATTCCCAAAGTAGGCAAACGAAACCAAATATTAAAAATTAACTGGGTTTACCAGAAGTTGTTACCATTTCTAACCTACTTGACCTATTTCAAACTATTTTAGTCTCCCAACAGTGTGTCTCATGACGCATCTTTGGCAACTGAAGAAAGGTCTTGTATGAAAGACTGCACAAACAATTGTCATCCCAAGTTGTTCATTCTCAGATTATCTGACAATCATGATTGTTGTTCCCAAAAATATACACTTGATATTTTCAAAGATGTGTTTACAGACCTGTCCGATAGTCAAAATGTTAGTTCAACTATCAGACTTCAAATTATTATTTTTTTTTTTATGATTAAGCAATTAAAATATGTTCTTCATGATCAAATAATGTCATTAGGCTAATAATACTTTTAAACACAAGCACTCAGTGACTATTTAACTGCTGGACATGGTACAATGAAATTATCATAGATACCACAGGACATTCTCAAACAGTAATGCAACAACAACTAAGAGAGAGAGAGAGAGAGAGAGAGAGAGAGAGAGAGAGAGAGAGAGAGAGAGAGAGAGAGAGAGAGAGAGAGAGAGAGAAGAGAGAGAGAGAGAGAGAGAGAGAGAGAGAGAGAAAGAGAGAGAGAGAGAGAGAAAATTGAGAGAACTTATAAAAGTTACCTCCAGCTAGCAGAAGTGGATAGACCATCAAAAAGTACGGGAAGTAGAAGGCAATATTGGCAGGATTTGGCAGACTCAAGCTGTAGAACCCTGTCTCTGTAAACAGCGGTGTTGCCATAAACACAATCGTGCCTGAAACAAACAGTGCCTTGTTAGCTACAACAATGCTAGGAAGGGCAGCTGGTAATGCTTCCCATATGACATCAAAGCTTTCTGACATGCGAACCTGAACAATTATCATAACCATGTACCAGTATATCAATAAAATGGTGTACATAATCATCTTACGGATATTATACCCTCATCCGTTTCTTAAAATTATGTATGCCAAAAATAACTTACTTGAATGTGTTCTTAAGTCCAAAAATATGGAATACAGCTGATAGAACGCAGAATGACTGGTACAATGATGATGTTCCCTATCATGCACAAGCAATGGTGAAACACTACAACTGACCTTCCAACAGCATTCCCAGAGGATAGAGAGGGATCCAGGCAGTGTAGCGTAGCCAAGTGACCATGGCCACCTCACGGCCTGCACTCTGCAGCATGTAGAAAGGGTAGCGTATCAGTTCTACTGACCCCCACACCAACAGTAGATAGAACACCACCGGTCGGTCCTGAAGACGTGGCTCTGACAGGATCAGCCCAAACAGAATGAAGTTTCTCCCTAGCACCTGAAACACACGGTAATAAACAAGTACATTAATTGGCAAAAGAATATAAAAAAAACAAATGCTTATCAATTACCATTTTGTATAACATGATTCCTGTTTCATGTATTTTACAGAAGGCAACAAATGATGTGCTGATGTTAATTGTACAAACACGATCATTGCATGCTCAAAAGTACTTTGATAAGTTTACTATTTGTTCGAGTTCACCGTTTGAGAGAAGGCAAATAAAAGAAGAGAGAGAGGGAGAGAGAGTCCAACCTGAGCCAATGGAGCTACAAAGCCTGTCTTGACCAGGCCAATCATGGGATGAATAACCTCCAAAAAAGCAGCTAGCTGACACACCATCAGTTGCATGCCCACTGATTCTATAGCTGTCATCTTTGCCTCTGCACAAAACATATGAATCACAGAATGCTTCTTTTTACTGAAAAATGTGAACACATGAACATTGGTCATTGTAATTTCTCAATTTATTTGAAACCAAAGCAACCAAATTTTCCTTCAGAATAATAATAATTTTGCTCTTGTTTGTCTCAAAGTAGGTGTATACATTGTTACAATACATCCACTGTGATGCAGACCACAGATTTCATGACATTTTCAGCCTGGGGTAAAGTGTGCACAACACTGCTATATACATGTTTTCACTGTGAACCAATATTCACTAAACTGCCCAGAAAAGTATAAAGACCAAAATGAAAGCAGCAACTACAAAACAATCAAACTCCATTTCTGTCACTTTGGCTAACAAACATTTAGTATTGGCAATGGAACCCATATGATTCAACTCTTTTTTTTTGGTCTATTACTATCCTAGCTTGACAGAAATGGACAGATACACATATCTGCAAAAGTATGATAGTTTGCCAAACATATACTTACCAACACCCTTCGTGACAAGGGAGTACAGGAGCACAACAACGATATAAGAGAATCCTATAAACTGGAACAGATTGTAGATCACCAAGTAGTTGAGCTTGAAGTCCGCTTTACCTAAACAAAAATAAGATAAAATAAATTAAAATAAATTAAAACAAAAAAGGAAAAAAATAAAATAACACAAAACAATAAGTAAATTTTAAAACAAACAAATTGCGATAGTAAACACCAAATATACTTCAGCAAACAGATTAACCAAGATAATGTACTATTTTTTTTCCATGACGGATAAAGGCAAACCATATTTTTATATCCGATATTCTTGTTGAAAATGGTCAATTACTATCTATAGATGAAATGTATATAATGTAGGTCGTTATCCTTCACGTTCTATGGAATATAACATTGAACACAACACGGTTAGTTTTTTTTTACAATGCTACGATGAGGATGAGCGGAACACAAGTTACTTCCCCTGATTCACTGGAAAGAAAATGTTATTAGTAAAAGGTTTCAGGGAAAAATTGGTTCAAAAAAAATATTCAAGTTCCTGCCTGCTGTGAAGGATTTTGGAAACGAAAACTCAATGTAGAATTTTCAAAACTAATGTAGTGGTTGACTTATGAGGCAACAACAAAAAAATAAAACAAGAATACGCCTTCCACAGTGGAAAATAATGCACAATATATATCTTACAATTATACTCCTCCGTAAGAAGAAAGTTACGGAAACCAATACATTTTCATATTGTCCAGATGAAATGGAAGTAATTTCACATTTTTTCTATAACTGCCCTTTTGTCAAAACATTTGGGAAAATGGTTGAACAATGTTTGATTTTAAATTTCAGAATAACTTTGAAGATAGATGCAACAGAGGTTCTTCTCGGTACTTGTAAACTGAACGTTTCAAAACAGGTGAAGCTACAAGTAGATTATGTTATCCTTGTCGCTAAGATGTGTATTAGTATTTGGAAAAAGACCAAGGCTTGACTTCCATTGGAAGATATTTTGGTCACAGATGAATCTATGTAAATTACCCCAAGACAGTGGATTGCTAAAATAACTGCAACGGTTGAAAATAGGGGGAAAAAGACTTATTTAGTATTGACTGTTATGTATTTATTTACTTTTTTTCCTGTTATTTTTCTTTTTCGCTGTATGTCATAAATGTGACAGTTCTTTAAGTCCTCCTCTGTCTGTATTCATTGTGTTACATCCCCTCCCCTCATTCTTTCTAAACAGGTAGCTAAAATAAATAAAGAATTATCTAAGAAAAAAAATACTTTGTCAAACAAACACACATATAACCATTAAAAAAAATAATCAGATTTAATTAAAACACACAAACACACACCCATGCAAGCATGCACATGCACACACAGGTTAAAGTCTACCAGCATTATTCTGGCAAGTAATAAAAGATTGAACCAGATTCAACCTCCCCCTCAAAGAAAACTACATTTAAAAAAGTACAAATTAATCTACCATCAATATAGCAGCAAAGTAGCCAAAGCAGACACAAATGTTTATAAATATTCAAGAAAATATAGATGTGATTTGCATGAAAAGAAATGACGAGGTCATACATGAACAGACTATACTTACTAGATTTTGATCTGGGTGAATGCCCAAGTTCTGTAGTAATCTTGTTAATTATGTCCGTATCCATGTCGAAGTCCTGAAAATACAAGAACAAAGCACATGGTATAAGTTCCAAAGAAAGTTCAATACGCACTCTTTCAAAAGTACTTGGGGTGAATATTACTATTTTCAAAACTAGTCTAAAACAACAACATGGAGTCCAATACATTTGCATATACAGGAAACATTAATGTTTCTATTTGCATTTTTACAATACATTTCCATGTACTCAAAATACAAGTCAACATCAGCTACTTTGATGTGCCCAAAAACTGACCATGAAAGACAGGAATCCAGATCTAGATCTAGGTCTAGGTTACACTGACTTTACCTCTTTCTTATTTGCATCATCTTCTGAGTCTCCCTCAGTCATGAACTTGTCAAAGTCAATTTTGAGCCATGGCAGTTTCAGTCTCTCCTCTGTGAGACGGGGCCATATCTCTGGTGCCGTTTTTGCAAGCTGGAACTCCACACATGTATCTGTGCATCTGTACTGGCTTTTCTGTCAAGAAATACAAAAATCACTACAATATGAACAGAAAATTTTAAATAAAATTAATAATAATAATAATAATAATAATACCGGATGCTAATACGCGCTTTACTTCGAATGATTTCAAACTCAAAGCGCGGCGACCTATACCAACATACACGCTCACGTGCAACAAATATATTACAGACACACAACAAGGACAACAGTATACAAGGCATACACGTGGTGTAAAGGCAGGGAGATCGCTATTAGGAAACTGAAAGTTAAATAGTTTTGTATTTTTGAAAGATTAATTTGACTGCATCCAATATTATTTTGAAAGGAGGGAGGAAACCGGAGTGCCCGGAGAAAACCCTCGGTGACCTCAATAGTCTCGTACCTAAGTCACATACGTTCGCCCCTTGCGGAATCGAACCCGCGACCTTCGGCATAGGAAACCGGCGACTTATCCACTGCGCCACGAGGCCACCCCGCGCCACGAGGCCACCCCAAACACCAGCACAAAACTAAGCCAAAATTAAACTAAAACAAGAGCAAAACATGAGTATATGTAGTTAGAGAAATGGTTGCATGTGTAACCCATGTGAGCATAAACATCAGGACACGGAGAGAATCATTCTGTTGAATTATAAATCTTGTTACACTGCTCTATTCATCCTGAAACCAAGCATTGAAGTATTCACAGTGATTTCATTTTCTGCAATACATGTTTCTGTTTTGTTGTTGTTATAATATTGATACTTTTAAGAGATATCATATAAATCCATCCTCATCACAGAAACTATTAACAAACAAACAAACACAAATTATTGTGCCAAATCATATCCTAGTATACCGGAACAAAATCTTAAATTATTGTGCCCAATCATATCCCAGTAGAAAAAAAAATGTTAAAAATATCCAAATACCAAATGCCTGAGAACAGTTAGGGAGCATATTACTAAAGAAATCAGCATTTTCCTCTGACATTACCAAAAGACCCATTCACTATTGTATTCAAATTTCAAGGGGCTAACATCAAAATGTAATAATAACTGCTAATCAAGAAACTGTAACATACAGTGAAGTCAACAAATCTTTATTACCCATGATAGAGAATTGATACAGCACATTGTCTTTTAGCAAAACAATCTACTTTAAAAAACAACAACCCTGATTCCAATAATAAAGCTAAAACATGGTAATAGTCTGCATGCATCTTCTCACGGTTCTTAATGAACCACTTGGAATCTCTCTCACGCAAAATTTACAAAGGACAAAAACTATTTTCTACCTCAGGATCAATTGGGAGGTAAAAGCGCAGCTGCACACCATACTGGTTGCTTCCCTTGACGCCATCTCCAGCGGCTTTATAACAAAGACCTTCCTCTGTTAGCTCTACCTCATCATTCTGAAGAGAAACCAAAAATCAGAAATTGAAAATGTATACAAATTGTGAATTGAACTCATAACTAAATTAGAGTTAGAAACCCAAATCCTAACCAAATATATTCTTTCTGTACGATTTTAGTGGACTATGCAGCGCACATGAACAAGGGATGCTGATCTTATTCAGTTAATGATTGTTGAAATAATTATATACATTATTTATTTATTTCCATTTGAATTGGCCAATGTCTTGGTCTGCACTATATTTCTAGGTCCAAGGGGTAATCTCATCCATAAAGTCCTATAACAATATTTATATAAAGCTCTGGTTCTTCTCTTGTCTTAATAAAAGGAAGTAAATTGCTAAATGTGGATGCCTATGACATCGAGGTCAGCTCAGAAAAGAGCAAGGTGTTGATGAACAGGGACATTAGTGCCAAAATCATCATGCATGGAGAGAAGCTGTAAGAGGTGGAATTATAGCAAAAGATGGCAGCTTGTCTTCAGAGACCTGTTAAGAACAGACTGGCAGTGGCTATGTCAACAATGGCAGGCCTTAACAAGATCTGGAAGAGCAGAGAAATATGCTTCTGCACCAACTCTTCAGGTCTTCCATGTTGGATGGCTACAAGAGCTGGACCTTAAAATCAGAATTGGAAATACATATTCAGGCCCTTGAAATGAAGTGCTAATGACTAATGTAGATGCTACAAATCGCCTGGTACTAACTCAAGATGAACAAGTACGTCAGTAACCTGGTCTGGTCACAAGAACCACTCCTTAGCAATGTGAAGAGAAGAAACACTCAGAAAAACCATTATGTAAAGAACATCTGAAGAAGACGAACACAGAAGGCAAAGAAAGAGCTGGACAGATGATGTCAAAACACACACTGTGTAGCCGAGACTAACTGAGGCTCTCGTTGGGCTCTTTACTAGTCTCTGCCACTGGTCAGTTTAAGACCACTCTGTAAACTGCTTTACGCCACCCTTTAAAGATTTTTTCACAACATAGTGCATGATGTTATTTTGAGTCGTTTTTCATTAACAACTGTTCTTCGGCTCTTTAAGTGTATTCTAGATGGTTATTTTTTTTTTTGGGGGGGGGTTGCAGTTTATTATCCTTTTCTACCGGGAAACTCTGGGCTGCCTGTGGCACGCCCAAACCCAAGCTACCTAACATTATTTGTGATTTTTTATAAAAATTTTGCTGTGTGAGCAAACCGGAGTACCCGGAGAAAACCCCCAAGACGTTGCCCAAGTCGAAAGTAAATATTATTCGGAGAAACATAACGCCCAGATGCTGGATAGAACCCACACCTGTCAGGCGCTATTGGTTTCTGGCTTGTGGACAAGGCAAGTTAGTCCCGCCTTACTACCCTTAGCCCACAACGCTCGCAGTTCTTCATAATTCTCAGTAGCTAACAAGTTTTTATTTTAATTTTAAAAAGTGACTAAATCAGGATTACAGCTAAACCTCAAATCCTGTGACCATACACAAAGACTAGTAGATAGGCTAGTGTCTGCTACACAGTGTGGTCAAAACATCGATGGCACTGGACATATCATGCCTGCTGACAACAGCAGCAGGTAGGCCAAAGTGGGGAAAGCTCTCCGAGACAGCATCCCTCATATTTCCCCCAACGTATGACCGGTTGAGGGATTAGATACATAGCAATTACTAGTATTAGGGCTCTTTAGTGTCACTGGGTCATCAGTGTTTATATTGTAGTATGCTAATAGCAGACGACAGAAAAAGAGAACAGATTGAAACCCTGATAACCTGCCTAATAATTTAGCCATGCAATTTCATTTCACAGAAGCTCATACTGTTAAGATATATACAGTATTCCATAAAGCAAGTCCGTGACTTACAGAAACATTTCTCAAAGCAATTTTAAGTGAGATAATGTTGCTAGTTTGCCCCCAGTACACAAATGGGTTCAAAGTCTCGGCCATGTTTCTTTTGTCTCCCTTTCTTCGGTTGCGAGTTAACAAAATTTTGGATAGGAATAGACACTGACCTCTATATTTTAAATATAAATGTAGTATCCTTGGGAATATGAGCCTATTTTTTTTAAAATGTCCATAAAATATTTGACATTTGATTTAAAACAATTTCGTAAGTGCTTGATTCGAAAGCTAGTATTAAAAATCAACAAGAAGCAACGTATTTCCCCGTCTTAAGTCACGTGGTCTGTATAGTCTCAAGCATGGCGGACAAAGGTAAGAACGAAACAGAAAACAACGCAAACTTCCGGCTGTCCTGACGTTGTTTTAGGACATGCAGCGAAGAACACTCCTAAAGGTGATGGTTTTTGCTAGCAAACGACCGAAACGATGAATACGCAGAAAAGAGTCGCGGCTCTTGGAATTGATTGCAGGACGGATGCCGGCAGAGCGAAGAGAGCTTACAGGTGAGTCAGCTGTTGAGATAAGACACAATACACTTCAGTTGGACTAATAGAGAGTCTACACTAAAGAGAAAGCCTAGTCATCATCTCGCTTCAGGCAAGTGCTGCCTCAATCCCAATAGCAGCGATAGTGCGAAGAAAACTTTCGGTGCTTGAGGCAGAGTAAACACGCCACATAGTTTGGCTTTCAAGTTCCTAAAGAAACATAAAACAAATGATCAGAAACACTGTCAGCAAGTTAGTATTAATTTAGAGGACTCTTATTAATCTGTGTACAAGTGAAAAAAAAGTAATATATATAATATAATATAAAGAAATGGATCGAGTGGGGAATCTCAGTCCATTTCCAAGTGGGGCAACAACAGCGCAGTTCAACATGACAAACTTGACCTAACAAACATTGTCCATATTGTATTAAGAAGCAGGTTCATTTATTTAGCGGTTCATCCTGTTAGCGTGTGCATATTAAACTCCATGTTCATAAACTCTTATTCAATTGTTAAAAATTTATATTTTTATTTGTTTAAAATCTTATGTATGGTTTTGAATGCTGGTTATTTTTTTATACTGACATATATAAATATTTTGGTTCACTAAGTCAGTAAGTGCTTTGTACTTCTAAATGTTTTTATTGTTGCTTCATTATATACTTTGTTATAATTATATATAATTCTTAACGTTGGTGTTGGGGTTTATATAGTGTGAATATGCGTGAGTGAATTTAATACATGCTTTTTTTACTTTGATGTGATGTTATTATTTCTTATAATTTTTATAGTGTTTTTTTCTTATAATGTTTTAATATTATTTAAATATTTATCCTTGCAAATGTTAGTTAAGTGTTTGTACTCTTGTGAGTGCTTAAAGCAGACTTTAGTTTGGTTTTGCGCTTTAGAAAAAAAGTTATATCTATTACATATAAGGTCTTTTTGATTATCACCAAGCTTAAATGTCTTTGCATGCGATGATGTTAGCAGTGCCTCCTTTGTGCCTCTTTCTTCTTCATTCTCTTGCAATATTTAATAATTGAACAAAACCAGTAGGCCTAACTGATGCAAAGATGCCAGTTGGCGTGTGCTCTTGTAGTCCTATCGCCAGTTTATTTTCATTATTACTTCAGTGTACAAAACTGATAACCGTTTCCTATATTGTTATGATAATACTCGCTGAACTTGATTGTACTTTTCTACAACACAAATGATAAAATCACCAAACATATAATTATTACAGATTGCAGTGAAATAATAACCTGTCTTGATCACATTAGTCTGACATTTACATCACTATACTGCTCACAGTGGTGAAAAAACTGAAACTCCGATGATATGGCCATGTTACCCGATCATCAGGTCTTGCAAATACCATCCTGCAAGGCACAGTGCAAGGAGGTAGAAGAAGAGGGAGATTGAAAAAGAGGTGGGAGTACAACATTTGAGAATGGACTGATTTGACAATGAGCGGATCCATCTTGGTTGCGGAGGGCAGGGAAAGATGGTGTACGCTGGTTAAAAGATCATCTGTGGTGCCTCTACTACCTCCAAGTTATGGGATAGGATAGGATAGAATACTAATTACGCCTAGCTTGTTCACATTTGCAGGGCACCAAAATGATGTAAAATAACGAACAAATCTTGAAAGTACTAACCTCTATACACTCATGAAACCCTCACAAGATAATCTAAATTAATACTGATTAGGGAGATGGAAGATATTCTACAGGATAGGTGAAATCAAAACCTATCAGAGGCTATCTCAAAGATGCTGTTCAGTTCTTCCAAATGTTTCTTTTGTGCCAGAATTTTGCTTGGCACCATCGTGTCTGGTAATGTGAGGAGGCTACTTGACTATCAGAGCAAATAGGAGAAATGCTTCGCGAAAGGAAGACTTGGCTCTGTCTTCGCTGAAAGCTCTCGGGACTAAAACTGTAATAGTGACACTCATAGTAGAACTTATAGGTCCTCTCCTGACTTCAGGCCTCTTTCATGGCCTTTAGTGTCAGCTCCATGGCCTTGCATGGGACGAGCAGGCTGGCGTTAAACTCAACCTTACAAATCTCTCTTCAAGTCTGTCCAATCACAGGCTTTAAAGTCTCTTTTTTAGTCTTTGTAAACTTGTAGTCCTCAATTACATACTATACATACATCTTTCATCTTTTGTAACTCATAGGCCTCCATTACATTCTATATATGTACATATATATGTGTAATATGTTCTTGAGGCCTACGAGTTTAATAGGCCTCAAGTACATACTATACATAAATATGTGTATAATATGTAATTGAGGCCTACGAGTTTACAAAGACAAAAGAAGATACTTCAGAGCCTGTGTTCCAATCTGGTTTTAAAGGCTTTCACTCTTTCTGCTCCTGCCACTCAAGTTGTATTTTCAGTTTATTACAAGCACAGTCTTGCCTGAAAGATGAAATGTTTGTGTAGAACACATGAAATAAGATTAGATTAGATAATCAATGTTTATTGTGTCCAGCGGATTGCTAAGAGCCGAATCAGGACCACAGTTGACACATTTAAAGAAATGAAAGTTGTGTTAATGAAAGCATCTCAGGAATACTCTATTAGATTCAGTCCTAGGGAATTGGTATTTTTAAAAGCATCTTGAAAACATACTCTTGATTAGATACAATCCTCCCCAATTTCTTTAAGTGTAATACCTCAGCCAACAAAATTAACAATCTGGCATGTAAGTCAGTTGGTGAGAAATGGTCTACTAAACAGTGTTGAATATTGTGAAAAAGTCAAAGTGCCTTGTTCACTGTTGATCCTGGGAAAAGTGATCATAATGATGTGTAATTCAGCCATAAGATATTGCATATAGAATGTTAATAATATTGGATGATATCTTGCCTTGTTCCTAAATCAGACTTGAAGTTTGGTGATCTGTAAACAACACATATGCTCACATGTTACAGACATTCCTCAACACCCATTCATCCCTCAAACATGTATTGTGAAGGCAAATCACTGTTAGAAGACACAAATTGAAATCACATGCTATTGTTTTAAATAGTAGGTAAACTGCATCCAGTACCATTATTGAAGGGAGGGAGGAAACAGGTGTACCCAAAGAAAACCCTCAGTGTCCTGAAAAGTTTCATACCTAAGTCACTTAATTCAAGTCAAGTCAAAAAATCTTTATTACCCTTTTAAAAAACATTCATACAGCGCATTGCATCTCAGCAAATAAGAAAGTTTTAAAACTATAGAATTAGTCCTAAACTTACATTCAATTCATTTATTATGTTGATTGTTTTTTTTTGAGTGATTGTAACTGTGTTTTGCAGAGGTGCTGTTGAGGCCATTCGATGCCTGGAAGAGATATACAAACAAAAGAAAAGTCTGAAGGACGTCTTCGGTCAGGAAGCTGTTGGCCTCAGGAATAGGTATTATTCTTGGATTACCACAAAGTCTAAATGATTTAAATTAGGGCCTAAGATGAGGTTTGCCTGGCCAGCCCCTTAGTTTGGCCTTTTTGATGCAAAATCTTTTGTGTCTTGATGTTGCGGTTAAACAAAAGTTTATGTTTTGCTGTAGCGTGTTATCGTTTTGAACAATCGGCAGTGCACATTATAATATAATAGACATTAAATAAATGTTAAGGATGGGATTTAATATAAATAGAATTTTACGAAATAAATCTATAGTCTCCTGGCTTATTTCTTGTTTTCAGAAATGTTATTATTTGACACCGTGTGTTTAAAGGTTGAAGGAATATTGTGAGAGGCTGATGTTCTTGAACCCAGTGGAGTATGGACGTAAAGCAGAAGAAGTGCTGTGGAGAAAAGTCTTCTATCAGATTATCCAGATGCTGAAGCACAACAAAAAGCTGAAGGTATCAACTTAAAAACTAGACATTTATTGTAATGTGCATTTTATTTGCTTAACTTTACACAGAGTAGAATGAGTAACATACCAAAAACCAAGCTACACACACACACATATATATATATATATAAAATTATATATATATATATATATTATATATATATATATATATATATATATATATATATATATATATATATATAAAACATTTATAATAAATTCTCTCAAAATGGTTAGCACCGTATAGCAACCATCAAGGAGCAAGGAATAAAAACAAGCCAAGGGAGGCAAGTTGATTTTAAACAACAAGAAAAATAACTATCCTGCTCTCAAAGGTGGACAAAAAATGTGACATAATGGCTTTGAATTCCATGTGCTACTTCATGAGCCTGGTTCTTCTGACGCGTTTCGATCTTTACCAAAGATCTCATCAGAGGAGGTTTTGGCCTTGAATGCATAGAATACACTGAGTGCATGGATTAGTCACAAAGACACCCTTTGAGAGGTTCACATTAGGAAGAAGCCAGTCGCAATTTGAAAATACCCCAGTTGCTAGGGCTAGGGTTGTGCGTATATAAAGCTTGGTTTATATACCTTTTTTTTTTTTAACACCTATCCCATCAAGCATAACCGGTGTAACAGGCCGGAATATACCCCTGGCTACTGTATACCCTGGGTATAATGTAGCCTAGGCGGGTTTAACCCCCTGGGTATAGATCAGCCTAGGCCAGGTCATACCCCTCGCGTCCGGAATATACCCCAACCTAAAAAGATTTCACTCATGGGTTTGTTGTACATGACCGTTTGCGTGACCAAATCTCAGGTAACAGCCTTTTACTTGCGTGTTAAAAAAAAACAACAAAAAAAAACAACCTGAGTGAACTCAGCTAACATCCTTTATCTTGCATGTAAAAAAAACAAACAACCTAACCCTATCTATCTATCTATCTATCTATCTATCTATCCGTCTGTCTGTCTGTCTATCTATCTGAGTGCATCAGAACAATTACAACACATAAATTAAAGAGTAACGTGAAGGATAAGGTCTTCCGTAGTGGGGGGAGAGGGTGGGGTTATAATGGGCAGGAAGTTGCATCTCGCAAAGTTTGCAGTCCTCACACTGGTAAATTATGAAAGCAACATAACTCACTACTGTCTGCACAATATAGGCCTAGCTGTATGATGATCGATATTCTAAAATTCTTGCAACTGGAGCGTTCTTGTTAGGTGCTTTTTGGGTTCAGATTCTGTCTCTCTCTCTGTCTCTGTCTCTCTCTCTCTCTCTCTCTCTCTCTCTCTCTCTCTCTCTCTCTCTCTCTCTCTCTCTTTCTCTCTCTCTCTAGTATATAGCCTTTACTGGTTACGGCCTGTATTTGTATGTATACCCTGGGATTTTTAAAATTTGACTTGGGATTTACATTAAATAAGTGCAGAGAAGACCAAAATGATGACCAACAACACCAATGGCATCAATACGGACATCAAAGTCCAAGGCCAATCCCTCAACACAGTGCATAGCTTCAAATATTTAGGAGCCATTGTATCAGACAATGGGTCCCGACAGGAAGTCCTCTCCAGGATCGCACAAACAACTGCTGCCCTTACAAGGTTGAAGCCCATTTGGAAAGACAGGACCATCAGTCTACATTCCAAAGTAAGACTGCTGCGCTCCCGAAGAATACAAAAAATAAAAAGCATGGAGATGAGGTGCTACAGAAGACTTCTGGGCATTTCCTATACCCAACACATCACCAACGACGAAGTCCATCACACAAGCCATTGGACAACACGATGACCTGCTAACAGTGGTGAAAAAACGGAAACTCCGATGGTATGGCCACGTCACCAGATCATCAGGCCTTGCAAAGACTATTCTGCAAGGCACAATGCAAGGAGGTAGAAAAAGAGGGAGACCGAAAAAGAGGTGGGAGGACAACATTCGAGAATGGACTGGTTTGACACTGAGCGAAGCCATCAGGGCTGCTGAGGACAGAGAAAGATGGAGTATGCTGGTTAAACGATCATCTGTGGTGCCCCTACGACCTTCGGGTTACGGTACAGGATAGGATAGGATAGGATTTACACTTCCAGATTTCACTTTCTGTCATAATAGGCTAACTTGGGCAAATGTTCAGTATTGCCTTAACACTTTGAATAAATACTGTGTGTTTTCATGTAGCCTGATGTGTTAAAAAAAAGTAATGCCACGCTCAAGACAACCACAGGAAATCTTTCAAACGTCGCCTTTATTCCGCGTGTTTGTGTCTATGTGGCCACGTGGCTAATTTTCGTGACGTAGCAAGTCTTGACCTTGGCCCGCGGCCTTGAGTTCTAAACGCTACGCTATTTTGGAACCAGCTCCTCTCCCACATCCGTCATTGTGAAACCTCCCCCACCTTCAAGAGGTCCCTGAAAACTCACCTGTTCAAGTGTGCTTATGACCTGTGACGTTCTCGCCTTGCCTCGTTCTCGGCCCGGGTGTTGTATCCTAACTGTCTATGTGACATTTATAAATTGTGTTCATTATCTTTCTGGCGGAAAGCGATCATGTACAGCCAATCGTTTCATTACTCTTGTTTAAACTTGTTCATTGGACTTTGTTAATTCACGTATTATAGTTAGACTTGTGTTGTATGCGTGCTGTGTGAGTGTATGTGCGTGTGTACTACTGTGTTAGTCAAATTAATTATATATGTGTCTTAACTTACTTTTTACGTCATTATCTGATTGATTTTAGTCGCAGTTATAGTTCTTTAAAGGTTTTAAAAGTAAGTTGTTAAGCGCTTAGAGCTAGATTAATAGGTAAGCGCTATATAAAAAGGCCTGTAATAAATAAATAAATAAAGTTCTGTTAGCTTACATTAGAATCAACATAGTAAAGAGCAACATTTTTTGCAGACCCTGTGTGTTCTGTCTGTACTGGTTTGTGGAAATCACCCTTATAATAATGTGTCTAACAGCAAGTGCGTCATCACGGGTCTTTGGAGACAGCATATCGCACTCACCTAGCTGGAGCCATGGGCTACTACCAGCATCTGCTGTTTCGTCTGCAGCAAGAGTTCCGTCTGTCGCTTACAGGTGTGCTGGATTTTCACGTGGTCCTTGACACCCGTACACCTGGTGGCAACAGTCGTAAGATGTGGACCAACACAGCCCAAGAGTGGGCACAGCGGGCATGTCATAGGTGTCTGATCTGTCTGGGAGACATAGGTACAGCTTTGCATGTGTCCTTAGTCGTATTGTTTGGCACAATCATTATCTTGTTCTCTCTTCTTCTTCTTCTTTTTTTTTTTTTTCATTTGTTCATGCATGATCTGTACTTTATTAGCAGCTTGTGATTTGCTGCCATTTGTTGACTCGCATGCTTGCAGCAGTGTGAGTATTTATATGTATTCACCCAAACTTCAAATCGTTTAGATCTACAGTACTGTAATGTATTCCGGGTATAGGTATGTGTGAGTGATCTCCGGGTAGTTGGATCAGAATCAGAAATCTTTCATGTTTCTTTCTTCCCCCTTTTCCCTACGCCAAAAGCCATAAGGACGATTTGATTTGTTTGCAGTGTACAACAAATCCAGATTCAAGCTATATTTATTGTCTCCATAAATGACAAGGAAATGTAGTGTGTGGTGTGACAATGTCCAAGCCACAAAAACAAAGACAATGATACACGCTAAAATACAATAAAACGTATGCTTTATTATATCACATGAACGCTCAGTATAGCAGTAAAACACAACGTTAACTTTCGCTTTCACAAACGATCCACACTGCACGCACTAAACCATAAATAAGCAAGCTTCCAGACAATCAGTCAGCAACTCTCACAGATAAAATTTACAAATGTACACATACTACCAACATTAACAAAAAAAGTAATAGATAGATGAATAGATAGATAGATAGATAGATAGATAGATAGATAGATAGATAGATAGATAGATAGATAGATAGATAGATAGATAGATAGATAGATAGATAGATAGATAGATACAAACATAGGTAGATGATGGATGGATGGATAGGTAGGAAGATACATAGATAGATAGAAAGACAGATAGATAGATAGATAGATATGTACAGGTAAAATAACTGTATAAAATAAAATGGTAATAAATAATAAAACAAACGTACTTACGATGAATGTTGCTTGTTGCAGCTCGCTACCAGCGAGACGTGGACCCTGTAGTGAGTGCTGCTACTGCCGAGCGCTTTTATCATCAAGCCTTCATGCTCTTCCCTGAAATTGGTCAGTACGCTTTTCTTGCTTAAATAAATGTTTTATTAAGTTTGGCAATGCTTTCAAAGTGTGTGTAGCTGGTTCCTTTTTTGGTAAAAGTGGTAATATCTGTGCTGATTGCTTAGTATGATTAGCACAGATGATAGCATGAGTAACAACGACATTTTTCAGGTATGCCGCACAACCAGCTGGGTACCCTGTCAGGTTCTCACTTCTTCTCCACGGAGGCTGCTTACCACTACTTGAGATGGTTCGTAATATTACTGTTTGGGATTTGTGTTTCTGAAGTGTTCATTGTACATTTTTATTTCTGTGTGGGAGTGATGCTGTAGAAAAAAGAATAAGGTAAAAGTAGGCACTGTCATGCAGTGTAACGCATAAAGTAAGAATGGATGCTTCCATTCGTTCAGCCCCATTTCGATGCCCATTTTTTATGTAAGGCAAAATCTGCAGACTACATTGTTAGTCTGATTTGGTATGTTATTATGTTTTGACAGTAGACTAGTTTTACATTGCTGCTAATCTGAACAAAAGAGCTGTGCTGATTGTGCACGCTGAATTGAAGAAAATTTGGTTTTGCATGAATGTTTGCTGCAGTTTCGTGTGCAGGCGATGTGTGTACGCTATAAATTTAAACTTATTGGTTGGTGTCTGCACATGCATTCAGCGACAATAATTGATTAGCTGTTGCTGGTTCATATAAATGTGCAACAAGGTAAAAGATAAACACTTGAAGGCATTGGACTGGTGGATCAGCTACTACAGTGGACTATGTACAACCCATGTGCCACAATGAGACTGAATAACAAGATGAACATGTTTATAGGAATTAGTAATATAGCAAAAACGGGTAATTTAGAATCAAAGCATAAAATAACATAACGCAAAGTGAAGGAAGCAAATCTCTGCAGAATTATATTGTACTTCATAAAATGTATGTAAAATGTAAATTTTTAAAAATTTGTTTCAATTGTTTATATGTGTGTGGGATGCTGAGCTTGACGACTTCATTGATTGTATGATTGTAATGTTTATTACAGTCTAGCTAGTGAGAAACCATTTGATGGAGCGGATGGCAACCTGCGACGCCTATTTGAGAAAAATCAGACAAGGTTTCAACTACAAAACCACATCTCTCGTGACCTGCCTCCAGACATGCAGAGGTAGGTTTACATTGGTGCAGTTTCTGAAGCTCTTGCTTTTACGCATTTTGTAGAAGTGTTTTTTTACTTTGAATTTCTGCGATACTTTGTTGTGTGACAGCATGACTGTAGGGTGACTTGTTTTCTTAAGTGTATTTGCCACTGTAATTGTGAGAATGTGCGCATTATAAATCAGGTTGTTGTTGAAATGGACATTGAAGTTTAACATCTACACCCACCATTGGTGGTCTGGCAGACGGTGTTAACCATCCCATGGAAACGAGGATAGGGACCTAAATCAATACTGAACCACCTGAACAATCACCCTGGTTAAAAGGACAGTGAAAAATAATGACTTTTCTGTTACCCGCTTTAGGATTCGAACCTGGGTCATCAGGGTTCCGGGTGAAAGCTCTACCACTAAGCTATGGCGGTGGGACAATTTGTTGTTGTTGCTGTATGTGAAACGGGTATATTCATGCACTATAGAAGTACAAAGTAATTCTACATTATTTGACCATTTTAGTTTGTTCTTGTAAGGAAGTACTGTGGCTGTCTGAATAGCTTGTGGGGTTTTTTTTGTTTGTTTTTTTAAAGATGATCTATTTTTTTACGGTTTGTTTTGTTGTATTTCAGGACCCAGGATATCCAGCAGTTCTTTGTGGGCTTCCTCAGATTGATGGAAATGTTTTCAGGTCCTGAAGACAGGTACAGTATGTTATTATTTAGTTTAGTTAATGTCAAATATTAAGCTGGAAAAGTGCTATATAAGAATATAAGAATGATTCAATAACGAAAGTATGATTTTATATGCTGGTTTTTGAAAGTTTTCGTTGCTAAGCATGTGTATGAAATCGCACACTCCCCCCTTCCTCCCTCTCTCCCAATTCTCTCCCTTTCCCCCCACCCCCCTCTCCCCCTCCCCCTCCCCCTTTTTTCCTGTGCAAATCTGTGCGAGATAAGTCCCAAATAGTCCAAAAATGGCATTTAAATAAAAAAGTTGTTCATCTGTCCGCTGTCTGGACATGCAAAACTTGCAAGTGGATTAATATCTCAGAACCTATTTCAACTATCATAACCAAACTTGGTAAGATCATGCATATCTACGAGACCTCGTAAATGATCACGTCAAGATCACAGGGTTAATAAATGTTAGTCAAAAAATTAGTTTTTCACAAACTTTAACTTTTTTCGAAGTTATTAATATTTAACTTATGATTCTTTGATGCATGATAGATATCAATAAGACACACATCCTATGCTCATTTGGTCAATCTTACTCCAAGGCTCAAGGTCTCTGGAGCTGTCCAAAGTCAGTATAGGCACTTTGAAGTGACCTTGACCCTGAACTATGAGAGAATATAAAGTTCATTTTTTGACTAACATTTATTGACCCTGTGATCTTGACGTGATATTCAGTTCTTTGCATTGATCTTAAAGGTCAGGGTCATTTTAGGCCTTGCAAAAACATAAAAAAGTTATTTTATCGTACATTGGAATGGCTCTATTTAACCCATAGTATTCACCAACATTTTGTTATTTGATCATACATGAGCATGAGAGGTCACATGAGGGTCAAGGTCATCCCAAAATCAAGGTCACTGAAGGTCAAGGTCATTATTTTGTTGGCACAATACAATTGTTGCTGTTATTTTTATATTTATTTGATATTACATGAGTGTATTTGGAGCCGGAGTTCAAGGTCATCACAAGGTCAGGAGAATAGAAAGATCCAAGTCTGTATTACTTTGCATTTTATTGCCACTGTTTTGTGTGGGTTTTTTTCTGGGCAGTCATTTTTATTGTATACATTGCAAGTTCCATAAGGAGCATGTGAATGGGCTTTGCCCTTCTAGTTAAAATAATATTTCAACAGGTGTTGTCATTAGAAGATTACCAGGCTTGGGCT
Source organism: Oncomelania hupensis (assembly GCA_036898135.1). NCBI lineage: Eukaryota > Metazoa > Mollusca > Gastropoda > Littorinimorpha > Pomatiopsidae > Oncomelania > Oncomelania hupensis. Next base: position 26,810,365 of record CM072511.1, on the reverse strand, counting down.
ACCGCTTACCAATGACCATCTTTATGTTTCAGTGTGGCGATATCAGAGATGCAGTCACTGTGCCAACAGAACTTGCAGGACTTCAATCTGTGTATGTTCTATGAGCCATGCACCAGTGCCCTCTCTAGCAGTCATGACAGTGATGGTGAACAAGGTCCAGGTCGGGGCTTAGACCAGCCTCAGTATTTGGACAATGACATCGTGTTCAAGGCTATCATCGGTCTCATCAGTCAGATCCATCTACTGCAGAAAATTGGTCAGTTGATAGTCATAAATCCAGTTGCTCAAATTCTTTCTACGTGTTCTACCTTTTTTTCTTTTTCTTTAAAAAGAAAGAAAAAAATAGATGAAATGTTGTTGTTGTTTTTTACCACCTTGAGTATTCTGTGCATGTACTGTACATGCTCATTTTCACAAAGCGTAGTTGTATATGTGGTACATGCATGAACACATTAAGGGAGATAATACCACTAACAGTTTTAGCCAGTGGTAGAAATATCAAAACATGGTTTCCACTCTTTAACTCACTCCCCACTATCCCTGCCCGTCGCTTCCCCATGAACACTGCCATCTCAGTTTTCAACTCTGTTTTTTTTTTTTAATGTGCTTACATTACGTCAAGTTTCGTATAAAACTAAAGTTCTCACTTTCAGATTTGTTCTGTTGCCCACTGTTTAATTTAAAAGTGCTATTTTCTGTTTTTCAGCTGTAGAATGATGCAGCAAAGTTTAATTTCGTAATCACTAGCTTTGCGTGATATTTGCCAAGCAAAATGATGTCATCTACTTCCCTCAGAAATAGGGTCACTTATAAACCCCCCCTGCCCCCTCCCTCCCCTCGCCCCATCTAAATCAGGTAGTGAAACATTTCAAACTTTGCTCTGTAATAAATCAATATGTCAACAATAACTTCTGAAATTTTCATGTTCCTTTTGGAGTACTGTATTTTATGAATGTTTTACTAAATAGTACAAATGGACAGTAAACAACTAAAAGCGTAGAACAAAATCACCCAGTAGGGAGTGTTAATTATTATATGGATTTTTGTTGTTATCATTTGTGATGTGAGAGAGTTAGAGATATGTGTGCATATTTCGTAAAATGATAATAACTTCCAAACTCTTGGAAAGGTTTTGTGCTGACTACGCTTGATTCTTTTGAATGTGTCTGTATTTTGTCAAATATATTAACTTTCTTTCAACTCTTTTACTGGCAATTGTTATTATTATTATATACAGAACGTTTTTGACAAGCATAAGTATGTACTCGCCCCCCCCCCCCCCCCAGAAGTTTAAAAATCCAAATTTTTTGCAAATTTGTGCAAGATGAGTCCTAAATAGTTCAAAAATGACGTTTAAAAATAAAAAGGTTGTCCGTCCGTCAGTCTCTCTGTCTGCCATCCGCTGTCTGGTTGTGCAGAACTTGCAAGTGGATTAATATCTCGGAACTTATTTCAACTATCACAACCAAACTTGGTAAGATGGTGTATATATATATGAGACTTCATAAATGATCTGTGATTGAATGATTTCACTTCAAGGTCAAGGTCACAGATCAACAAATGTTAGTTAAAAAATGACAATTTTTAACAAAATTTCACTTTATTTCTAAGTTATTGATATTGAACTTATGATTCTTTGAGGCATGATAAATATCAATGAGACACACATCCTTTGCACATTTGATAAACATCACTCCAAGATCAAGGTCATTGGAACTGTCCAAAGTCAGTTAATATAGGTACTTTGAAGTGACCTTGACCTAAAGTATGAGAGATATAAAGTTCATACTTGTTGTATTTAAAGATGATAGATATATCTTTCATATTTTTTACGTTTTTGCTTTAATCTTGAGGGTCAAGGTCATTTTAGGCTTTGCAAAAACTTATAAAAATAGGTAATCGTACAGTGAAATGTCCCTATTTACCCCATAGTATGCAACAATATTGGGTTACTTGTTCATACGTTGAGCATGTGGGGTCACATGAAGGTAAAGGTCACCCCAAGTTCAAGGTCACTGAAGATCAAGGTCATCCCAAAGTCACTGTTATTTTTTGGCTTTGCTTTAATTTATTTGATAGTACATGTGTATTTGGAGCCAGAGGTCAAGGTCATCTCAAGGTCAAACGCATAAAAAGTTCAAAGTCGGTATTACTTTGCATCAGTGATGCACAAGTTGCCCGGACACCGGACATTGACCGCTTGTTTTTTTAAATGTCCGATTGTCAAACCTCAAGGCGGACACCTTGTCCGATTAAAACAGTGGCAAGTCGGACACGTGTCCGATAGATTTTGCGAAGAGGGCGAAACGTTTATGCAGCGCTAGACGTAAAGCAAAACAAGCCCCCGGGACCGTCGTCTACATGCTGAAACGTATATTATATGCCTTATCTCCCTTGTCATCGCCTGCATATGATTGCTATTTTTATCCCGAGTCACAAAGCAAAACAGCCAACCAGCGCCCTTGAAACATATACAGCTTTTTTTAGTCAATCGGTGCTCGCGACTTGAGTTTACGTTGGATCTGTGTTGGCGTTGTACTTCTTCTTCTTCTTTCATTGGGGGCTGCCACCCTCAGCTTATTGAGGACACTGCAGCCAAATGCTGGGTATGTTCTTGTTACCGGCACTCACCCGTCTAGGACATGAGCGTCAGGATCTTTGGTAAGCCAAACATTCGATCAAAATTATCGAAAATGTCAGCGAAAAAAAGACTGAAGGCGGATAAAAACCAAATCTCAATAACCGTCTTATTTGCGGGTAATTCAGTTTCCAGCACATTAAAAGAAGCAGAGCCTACACGATCTGTGGAGAATTCTTCCGATGCCGATGGTTGCGAAGCCGAGAAACCGTCAACTTCGAGTCAGCCTACTAGTACTCGTGTTGATCGCGTTTTTCAGAAGTCGTGGGTATTTTGACGATGAAAAAAAGGCCATGTTCTGTACGGTATTTAAAAGTTCTGGTGTAGCAAAAAACTTGTATACTTGCGGCTGCGTTAACTTTTTTTTTTAAAGTGCATTGGAAGATCATTTAACTACAGCTAGTCACAAACTAGCAATCCAAGTGCCCCAAGAGCAACACAATGAAGAGATTTGTGAGGATCTATTGTTGACAAATCAGTAGGAGGCAATGATCACCACAGACAGAGCTGTAAACTGGCTAATAAAAGAAAATCTGCCTCTCGCGAAATTTGGCTCTGTTATGCAGAGAAAGACAGTCATGCAGAAAACATTCAATCTCTTGATATCTCAGAGGGGGTACACTGAAAACGCTTAAAAAGAGTATCTTCACCGGATTGTAAAGAAGTGGGCAAGCAAGAAAAAACCCTACATTTTCAAGAATTGAACTTTCACTGTTTCGAAGTGCCTCTTTACTGTTCAGTAATACCAAGTAAACAACAAGACTTTTTGGCAACAATGCCAGTGTCCTATTACTTGTTTGTATTCAGGACATCATGTCCTATTGGTTTTTTGTGTTCAGGACATCATGTCCTATTAGGGTCCCAAAACATGTGCATCACTGTTGCATTTTATTGCCACTGTTTCGTTTTTGATTTTCTTTCTTTATTTTTTTCATGTTAACTATTGCAAGGTCCTTAAGGAGCATGTGAATCATATTTGCTTTGCCCTTCTAGTTGCATTACTTTTCCTTTCCTCTTGTTATACTCACTTTTTATTGTAAATCCCAACATTGAGATTTTGTGAGTTTTAGTTTGGAGTTGTTCTTGTGAGTTGTTTTGCTGTATTGATAAAGAGCAGTATGATGAGCAGTTGACTTGTTGCCAGGCTCAACTCACGTGACAGTGGCAACTGCCTTCCTGCTGGCCCTCTTTTCTCACACCCTGAACCACGTTATCATCCGTCTGCAGAGTGCTCTGTACGACCGACAAAATCCCAACAAACTTCTGGAATCAGGCATGACAGAAAGTGTGTTTCTGTTAATTCATGATTAATTTATTAATTGCACATCCCATCCAAAAGTTTTTTGTGTACAAATTTCAGTTTTTGATGTATAGTGTTTGGTCCAGTGGCAGCGCTGTGATCTCACGGACTAGCATCAGCATATTTCTTGAACAAAGTTGTTATGATTGTTAGACTTTCAGTTGTGCATCGTATTTGAACAGAAAAATTAGTTTTGCTGTATTTGTTTTGTTTTGTTTTGTTCATTTTTTTTCTGCCAAATAGACTCAACAAAGTTGATGGTTCAGTTTTATGAGAAATTGCAACTTGCCTCGCTTCAGATTTGCACGATGATGCTTCCTCTGACTGCCTGGATGACCCACCTTCTATTCTTCCTACACGTGTGAGTGAAGCAAATGAAGGCTCTGCCACTGTGGATGGGGAGACAACTGCACAGAAAGAAGAGGGCAAGCCTCAAAACAAGGTAAAGTTTGATTCATCAGGTCTTTTTATTTTTGCAAGTTTTTTTTAAATTCATATGTTTTGCCCCTTCCCCCAACCCACTACACCTAACACACTTTGCATGGGCATGGAAAGTTTTTTTGTGCTGCCTATGTGCTTGCAGTTAAATGACTGCATATGTTTAAGGTGTGGCGCTTTGTACTGTTTTCCAGAGATACCGATCATTCAAATTGCGTAACTTGCGCCGGCGAAGACGGCGATTGCACAGTGATAGTAGCAGTGACATGTCGGACATCTCTGGAGACTCAGATCTCAGTGAAGGTTGGTAGATATTAATTGGCAAAGCATACCTTGTTTCAGGTGATCTGTTGATAAAGTTCATGGCTAACTAAAAAGCCAGCATAAGGGATGTTGAGAGGCTGCTGTTTCGCAACTGAAGGCATTAAAGATCTAGTGGGTTGCTGCTGGTTTGTTTTGTCATTCATTTCTTCGTTGTTTTGGTTGTGAAGTTAGTTGTCCATGATTTCATGTTCCTATTTCTAAAGTTGTTTCCATCTTAGAAACACGTGTTGCAGGGGTGGATGAATCTGATGAAGAAGAGAACAACTTGTCTGATGACTCAGAGGATGACCTGGTGAATTACTTTGACTGCAATGACTCAGAATCTGAAGCATCTGACAAAGAGGATGGTTCTGCCAATCCTTCCAAAAGTCAGTCAAATGCTTCCATCTCCAGTCTTGATGCCCCTGTCCAGCCTACCACAAACACTGAGGAACCAGGTATGATAAAATGTTTTGTTATTGAATTCCGTTGGAGTTGCGTAGTGAATCAGGCATATGGTTTTGACTGCATTATTTTTGCCATGAAAACCAGTAGACTTCCAGGTCAGTGGCCTCACATGTGTTGGACATTCAGTTCCAGAGACTAAGCCAAAAGTGAGAACACACTTGCGTAACAGCAGCAAAGGTGGTAGTGGGGACTGGTCAAACTTGGCAGAGCGTCGCTATCTTGCCAATGTGTCCTCTGAACTCTTCTCCAACTCTGTCCTCTTCCTGGGCCTCAACCTCAACATGACCTCTGACCCCTACACCACAGCCAATGGCAACGCCTTCGGTGACTTCCAGGGCAAGGTGTCTGTGCCACCAGGTGAGTGTTAGTAGTTTAGAGATTACCCGCTACGTCCTTTCAGGGGTGGAAACTATCTGCCATGTGGCGAATATCCGCCATCGTGAAAATATTCTGATAAATTGATCACGCCCAAAATGTGCTAATTGCACAAAAGTCACTTTGTTCTTGATTTTGACATTTTTCCAGCAATGCATACCCAAACCCTCTAGTATCCTTCAGTTTTCACTTCAGCAATTCACACCTCTGTGTTTAACAGGTTGATCAGTTCTATTAATCAGAATCACGTTTGACATACATGTACACGTTTTCAGGTTATGCTTCAGCATAGCAGAGGCAGTTTGATTGTTATAATCGCTTTTCATTTAGGTCCTGACATTTTTAACTGCAGCTAAAGTTAATATTACATATTGAATCATTCATGACTATGTCTACGTTTAGGTCCACCAGGTCTGTGGAGCATGGATTGACTGTATTCATATTGAATCGCACTCTATATTCATAGGCAGACATTTTCAGGTTTCATCATATCTGCAGAAACACAAGTTGATTGTATTGATAGCCTGCATATACTTGTACTTATAATCAGTACAACACACAGCCATATTGACGGATTAGTATCCAGTAACCAACCAAGTAACAAATTGGACTTGGTCTGTGTGCCAGGTTTTTCATCGTCAGAGGAAGCACGACATGTGGCAGACATCACGGAGAAGCTGGCCAACTTTGTGATCGAGACAGACACGGAGGTCAGCACAGGTCCCACTGACACCGAGCAGTCCGGTGTCACTGACACTGATGACGCTGACAACGAACAGAGCTCTTCCAGTGCCGCTGACCGGTACACAAGCATCCTTACCTTGAGCCTTTATTATCATCATTGCCATTTTCATATTTGGTCAAAGCACTGTTGATATGCTGTTATTGTTGTTTTGGAGCAGAAAACAAAGATCTTGTGCACATATTTTTACACATTCCCTCTGCTTATTGTTAAGTTTTCATTGCAGAGTGAGAATGGGTGAAACTAGAATTTATTTATTTGTGATTGTTTTTTTTCCCCCTTCCAAGATCTTGTGCCAGCACAGACTAACATTCAGCATTGGTTTTGACAGGTTGGACTCAGAACAGCGCCACTTGCAACAAGTGTTAGAGGTCATTCAAGGTGAAGGTCTGCTAGCCACAGTCAAGGTCATGGTTGACTGGATGACATGTCAGGCTCCCATTATCAGCGCCTGTGCTCAGGTTGGTACACTTTGACCCCTTGGGGTCATGAGCAATCTTGCCACTGTAGATTGTTCAAACCTATAAAGGGAAAAGTGAAAGCCCCAGTTGAAAACCTGTCTTTCCTTTGTAGGCAAGACAGATTCACTGCGGCAACAGTACCCCCGTTGGAGTGCCGGGGGTTTTCAGTATAAATAGTATCCCCACTTTATGGAAATTTAGTGCTTTAAATTCCCACTGTCGCTGTCTTCCTCATTTACTCTTTCCCATTCCTGCTCTGTCCTATCACTCTGCTATACTATCTTCTTCTTCGCTAGATCAATGACCTACCTTTTTTCTTGAAAACTCTTCCTGGACAAGACTCCTTGTTTGTGTATGAGGTCTGTTGGATCAGCTTGGGAGTGTTGGACGCTTTCTGCCGGGTGGTCACTAGGGCTTCCTATGATTGTATTATTTAGCACTGTAGGCATTTTATATGTATGTGTTTTGTTGATGATTTATAATGATGTTTGTATTCTATTTTGTTTTTGTAACCGGGGGTTCGAGTAGTTGGGGTAAAGCCTCAGCCGTCCCCTGCGTGGGATGTCTTTATTGTAAAGTGACTGGCCGGTGGAGGGCATTCAATTTTCCCACTAGGGTTGTTTCGGCAGATCTTTTATGCGGATTGGGGGTTGTCCGGTCCTGATTTGGCTCGAAAGAGTCCGCTGGACCTAAAGCATCAATCAATCAATCAATGGTACACTTTGTTTGCTTATTTAAAATGTCCACACTAGGAAGTGCAAAACGGAAGATCACTACTTAACAACATCGTTAAAGTATCTCCACGGTCCAGATCAAAATTGTGAGAGAAAAAAAAACGAAAGAAACATGACTTATTCACATTACGAGATGACATTTTGCTAATATATTCGTGCGTTTTGATGCTTTGTGTTTAATATTAGCAAACTTTTACTTGAAATATTGTTATCTTGAAGATTGTCTCAGCTTTCAAAACGCCGTCTGCTATGGGCATTTATTAGAATACCTGTATAGGCACTCACACTTGGAGCACGACTCCATTCTACAAGATTGTGCTGGAGGGTTGTGCTGTGGCTGTTTCTGGGCGACCTGTTTTGTGCTTGTTGCTAAGAGTGACACTTAATAACTGCGTTGTTGAATGCTTGGCCAGACTCAGGCCGTGAAATTATCATGGACCCCAATGTCATTTTAAGCTGCTTAGACCGCCCACCAACAAGCTTTCACTGCAATAATTTGTATTATTAGACTCTTCTATAATTATGCTACCTAGTGTACAAAATTGAGGTCAGGCTCGCTGTAAACTTTGACGCCGCAGACTGCTTGGCACTGAATATTTGTTGTTACATGATTGATATTCAATTGTATGACGTGTGTGCAGAGTTCTCAGTCCTTGTGGAGTCGTCTGGCTGTACTGCTCAACTTCCTGCCACATGAAAATGACCTTGTGCAACATGGTATGTCGGTCTTTTAACAATTTGTGGACTTTTCGCTTTTAGTTGGCTGGTTTATTTATTGTCTTTTCCATCAAAATGGGATACTTGGAAAACTACCTCCAAATTGGGTCAACAATAAAAATGGTTTGGAGTGAACGTGTATCAAGGCTTTCAAGGAAATCACACAAATCTACTGTTTCTGTTTTACGTTGGTATCTAGCAGTAGTAGGAAGTATGGTTATGATGTGAAGTGTGTAAACCAGTAAGGCTATGTAACAGATGAATGCAGCGTGGAGGAGCTGCGTGGTGTGCTGGCCAGCACACGCTGGGCGCAGTGGGTTCAAGTCTACCCGCTAACAGAGGACATTGAGCTGTGCCAGTTGCCTCCACTTGTGGACGTTCACTCCAAGCTGGATTTCACCACCTCCCATCGTGGGCAGCTCTCGGAGACACAGGAGGTACTGTAAAATTTGCTTTTCCTGTAACGGGAGTCTTCTTTTCATGTTGGAGTACTGCCTGGGGTATTAGACTGTGGTAAAGGAGATGGCTTTCCCACAAATGTTAGGCAGGTAAAATCTGTTGGCCAAAGTGGACAAAAGTTGTCATTTCAGAAAGTGTACACATAGATCTATGGCAGCCAGGTTTATTTCAGTCTCCCTGCTTTCTAATCTGATGAGGTGGCTTGTATATACATCAGTTGTTTTAACTCCCTATATTTATTTTTGAATGTGTAGTATTTGTCACTAATGAGGCAACATGCGGGTTACCTTCTTAGCAAAAAGTGAGTATGTTTTGAGTGATTCTTCACTGTTGCAGACATTTGTGCGAGTTTGTGCCTTGCGCCATTTTGGGTACTTCTTGGCAGACATGGATGACCTTGACTTCACTTACAATGAGGAACAGGCGGAATTCTTTGGCCCTACACAGCTGGACACTAAAGTGGAAGGGGATGAGAAACAGGCTCAGGACAGATTGGTAAATGCTTGGTTTTGTGGCAGCTTATTGGCAGGGGTTGTGGGCCATTAACACAGAGAGGGTTTGAAGAGGAACGGTGGGTCCTGTGGCGTTAGTTAATTTTCATTAATTTTATTTGGAATGTTTTATTATATATTTGCCCATAATCTCTTTTTTGTGGTTTTGTTTAATGCAGCACCATTTTCTGTGTATTTATTTAGGAATGTATTTATTAATTTTTTTTATTATTATTTTTTCATACAGAGAGATGCTGAAACACGCAGGAACCAACTTATGCGTGACATGGCACAGCTACGGCTTCAGGTAAACATCCCATATTTTGCTTGCCTATGTACATGTTTACTCTCTCTCTCTCTCTCTCTCTCTCTCTCTCTCTCTCTCTCACTCTCACTCTCACTCTCACTGTCTCTCTTTTTCTCTTCATCTCTCTCTCTATCTCCCTTCCCCCTGAAAAACATAAATCATATACCTTTATTACCTCTCCTAACAAAGGGTTAACAAACATTTTTCTTATCCTAACCCAGGACTAAATAAGACTTTTTTCCCTCCTCCGTAGCTCTTGCTCAAATGGAAGAGCGTTCGCTTGGTGCACAGGTGACCCAGGTTCAAATTCCATGGAAGGGCGAAATGAAAAGTGGCAAATTTTCACTGTCCATTATAGCAGTATGATTGCTCTGGTGGTTCAGTGTTGATCTAGGTCCCTACCCCTTGCTCCCTAGAATGGTTATCCCTGTCTGCCATATCGCCAATGGTGGGTGTAGACGTTAAACCCCAATGTTCATTATTCACTAATATATAAAATTATAAATGTATGCATCATGATACTTGGCTTCAAATCTGAAAGTGACTTGGCTGTTGTGGATTTTTTGTTTCAATGTTACTACGTTGTTGTTCCATACTGTTGTTATTTAACGTTTTGTACTTGTTAGTGTCAAGGGTGTAATTGTGGATGAATGTCATTGTCTGCAAAAGCATAATAATAATAATAATAAATAATAATAATAATAATAATAATAACGGATTTTTATATAGCGGGTACTCCAGCCTACGACCAGACTCACCGCGCTTTACATAACCATTACATAAAAATACATGCACTTGATCAAACATCGCTTTTGCTACGATACACCAAAAGACGGAACAGTAAAAGTAAACACTATTTACAACTATGTACACAAATGACAAAATAGACAAAAATAGAATAGCAAAAAACTATTCACAGCTATTTATATGCCCGGTTAGACCCAGGAAGTATAAATATTTACAGCCGTGTACACACTTACGGATCAGACAGAGACAAAAGAGGAGAGAATGGCAGTGGGATACAAATCAGTCTGAATAATGCAGCATCCCCTCCCCTTTTCCACGAAATGTGTATTCTGTGATATTTATAATGGGAGGAATGTGAGAGTGGACGTTTCAAGGACACTGTAGTAGCCTATGACCTCCATCCTTGTTATAAATGGAATGTCTTAATGCACACCCCCGTTGGGGTGCCGGGGGTTTCAGTATAAATAGTATCCCCACTTTCTGGAAATTTAGTGCTTTAAATTCCCACTGTCGCTGTCTTTCTCATTTGCTCTTTCTCATTCCTGCTCTGCTCTATCAATCTGCTATACTATCGTCTTCTTCGCTAGACCAGTCTCCTACCTTTTTTCTTGAAAACTCTTCCGGGACAAGACTCCTTATTTGTGTATGAGGTCTGTTGGATCAGCTTGGGAATATTGGACGCTTTCTGCCAGGTGGTCACTAGGGCTTCCTATGATGTTATTATTTAGCAATGTAGGCATTTTATATGTATGTGTTTTGTTGATAATTTATAATGATGTTTGTATTCTATTTTGTTTTTGTAAACGGGGGTTCGATAAGTTGGGGTGAAGCCTCAGCCGTCCCCTGCGTGGGATGTCTTTATTGTAAAGTGACTGGCTGGTGGAGGGCATTCAGTTTTCCCACTAGGGTTGTTTTAGCAGATCTTTTATGCGGATTGGGGGTTGTCCGGTCCTTGTCCGGTCCTGATTTTGCTCGGAAGAGTCCGCTGGACCTAAAGCAACAATTATGTAATGTAATGTAATGTCTTAATGCACGAATCTGAGTCTCACTCTATCTTTCTTTTTCTTGTAAGCAAATTTGCTAGTGGCCAGCAATTCTGTTTTTTATCTACACCCATAGTAGACATTGCATGGTGAGGTGAGCTGTGGCCAAAGAAAACCAACGATAGCAACTACTACCAACTGATTTCTGTGTATGTCACCAGGCGGAGGTGAGTCAGTTGGAGGGTCACTTGGAGTCGACGCAACAGCCCCACTTCCCGCCGTATGCCATTGTGGATGCTGCTTCGCTGTGCCAGCACTTGCCACTGGTCAAAGAGCTGGCGCAGAGCGCTCGCTGTATCATCATCATACCTTTAGCAGGTTGGTCTTCATCAGGCTTAGATGCTTGCATCAACCTTTCTTTTCATCTCTGTGTGAGGAAATGACAGTACTGCAGTAGTAGACAAGTATTTCCTTAACTCAGCACCACTTTGGCACAGGACATGTCTGTTGGGTTGTTTAAATCTTCATCAATATTTTTTTTCAAAAAGAAAATAAAAGCAGATTTGTCTGTGATTATTTTTTTGTTCTCTTTTATGTCTTATCATTGTTATAGCTTTATAGCGTAGCGTTACAAGTCTATCATTGATTTAGCTTTACAATGTAGCATTTATATATATATATAAAATGTCCCCACATAACCGGTTAACAGTTCTCTGTACGGTTTTCTGAGGACACGGAAAGTGAATCCGGGAACATGAGACCGTCCCCAGATCCAAGGTGACTTCCGGAAATGGGTTCTGGGAAACGCAAAAAAAAAATTTTTTTAGACAAAAGGGTTAGGGCAAGGGCTAGGGACATATATACAACTTGAAAATGGTTAGGGTAAGGGTTAGCGGTCCGTCTACAAGTGATTGCATTACATAGCGTTATATAGGATGTTCTCAGAAACAAGGGTTTTCGGGTATATATATATATATATATATATATATATATATATATATATATATATATATATATATATATATATATATATATATATATATATACATACATATATATACATATATACATATATATATATACTCTACACTGTAAAGTTAAAACAATTATGGATTTAAAAGAAAACAAAGAAATAATCACAGGCAAATCTGCTTTTATTTTATAGCATTTCCATTTTTTTCTCATATTTTTTTCATGTTTTCAGAGCTGTTCACTCCTCCGGTTTGACCGGATTTTCTCAGTTTTGACTGTAAAAATCCGCTTATCCGTTTTGAGAACAAAAACTCCGGTTTCAAACGCGAGCGATGAAAAAAAAATGTTTTAAAATTTTTTCGGTAGTAAGACGCTCTTTTTTCCGTTTCATAAGTTTTCCGTAATAAGACAAAAACTGGAATTTCCTGTACAAGTTTCTATTTCCGGCGCTCGCACTTTGTTTCGTGTGTGATCGAGCATTTGTGCATGTTTTCGAAGTGACCAGTCTGTTCGCGATGCCGAAAAGAAAATACGCAGAAGATGGTGGACAAACACCACCCCAAAAGAAGATGCTTCATACGCAGAAGTGGAATGCTTCTTATTCAGAACTGCATAACTGCCATAAGTGCTTAACGAGCTCCGAAAGGTCTGAAAACTATGCTTACTGCAAAATTTGCAAACTTGACTTCAGCGTTGCACACGGCGGTAGAAATTACATTGAAAGGCACGTGAACTGTGGTAGACACAAGCATTTGCAACAAGAGCAGGCTAACCAATGCACAATAAGCTCGTTTATTGCTAAAGCAATAAATAAGTGAATGCTTTTTCAAATTTACTTTTTGGTGTGTTTTGTAGTAAATTTAACTGTCTTTTTGTTTTCTGTTTTCTCAATCTCTCAAAAAATGTATTCCAGTACTGTACTCCTGACAGACAGATGAAACTCCTGACAGACAGTCTACTTACTCCTGACTGGCATTGGTAGGGGTGAACAGGTCTGTGTTTTTATAGTTCAGTTGGTCCTTAGCACTCATGCAATAGGACATTAATCTTGGTTCTCCATCATTTACAGTTCTCAACCGTTGTCTTCTGTGTTGCGTTTCAGTGATTGACCAATTGGATGTACAAAAGAAGGAGAGCAGCGGGGCCCGGGAAGCCATCAGATGGCTGGAAGCAGAATTCCGTCGGGGAAACAGGTCCGCAGGTTTTCTTGTCCAAGGCCATCTGTGTTCAAAGCTTTCTCTTTCCACTTCTTAAGTTTTATCGTACAGGTCTTTCTGTATCAAAAGTTAAGGTCAAGGTCCATGCTGAAGCCTTCACTCTTCTTATGTGTCACGTTCACGCATTTCGCTTAAAGCAAAATGTTCTACGTCTGTGTTTATATATGCAGAAGATCCTCAATTTTACACTACAGTTGCTCTGCCCAAAACCTTGTTATAGCTTGAGTTCCGTCGGGTGACATTTGAACACCAGTTGTTCTCATTTCACACTTGTTTTAATATTTGATATGAACGTCTGTATAAAGTGCACATTACTTCGTCTTTGGCCAGGGATGCAAATGTTGTAGCAGTGAAGTAATTGTTTAGTATGCCTGAGCAAAAGGATCCAAAAGTGAAAAATGTATTTTAACTCTTGATGTTAGTTTGAGGCTTGTGCAAAGAAACGACTTTGGTTTTGTTTGCATTTTAAAAATGTGTAATATTTTGTTTCGCCTCTCAGCTTTTTTCTCTTTATTCTCTGATTCGCCTTTTCATGAATGACGTCTGTCTTTGTAAAGTGTTCTTGCATTGGGGGGGGGTTTAGGGTTTGATATTTATTCATGTATCGATTTCCCCTGTTGTAGATACATTAGAGCTCAAAAGGCCAATGAAACAGTCAGTGCCAATAACCAGAGAATCTTCAAGAAACGACACAGAGACCTATGGTGAGTTATTTGGCATCTTTCATTAGTAACGCCCATCGGGATGTCGGGGGTTTCTTTATAAATAGTATCCCCACCTTGTGGAAATTGAGTGCTTTAAATTACCACTGTTTCTGTCATTCTCATGTGTTCTTTCTCGCTTCTAATATATTTTATCAATCTACTATCTTCTTCGCTAGACCAGTCACCTACCTTTTTTTTGAAAACTCTCCCAAAACTCATTTGTGTATGGGGTCTGTTGTGTCAGCTTGGGGATATTGGACACTTTCTGCCAAATGGTCACTAGGGCTTCCTATGGTATTATTATTTAGCATTGTTGGCATTTTATATGTATGTGTTTTGTAATGTTTTATAATGATGTTTATATTCTATTTTGTTTTTGTAAATGGTGGTTCGATAAATTAGAGTACAGCCTCAGCATCCCCTGCATGGGATATCTTTTTTGTAAAGTGACCGGCTGGTGGAGTGGCTTCAGTGTTTAGGGTTGTTTCAGCAGATGTTTTATACGGATCAGGGGTGAGCCCTCTTTCAACCAAGTTGTGGTCCTGATTCAGCTATTTGCAGTCCGCTAGACCCTATAAACAATGACTAACTAATCTTTCATTGGTATCTTGTATAGATCTACAAGTTTAGTGCTGTTAAGTGAAAATGCTGAGTTTTTTATGCTGAACGGATGTGTGAAATATTACAGGTTAAATGCTTCTTGTTGAGGAAGCTTACTTGATGATTACTGTTACAGGTTGCATTCTTGTGCTATCTTTAAAAATAAATTTTAAAATTACATCTATTTGTCAGTACAAAATTAGTGCATAAGTCAATAGCCCTTTCACTACCAACTGTCTGGAATGACAAACATTCCCAGCTGTCCAGAACTGAAGATAGTAAAATCAAATATTCTGTTTAGGGCAGGGCGCGGAAGTCATATTTCTATGGGAAAGAACTCAGCCACCAGTAACTAGAGTCTGTTTTCTCCCATGGAAAAATGTGACTCCAGTGCTCTACAGTCGCATTAAATGCAATGTTGTAATGCCACATCAGAGGTAAAAGGGTCTAACAGGTCTGTTGTATGAATTACAGTGTTTTATTTTATTTGTCCCTTGTTGTAAATAGTGTGAACTGTTGCAGGTACATGATGGAGGTGCTGGGGTGCGGCCGATACCTGGCCAGACAAAGCAGTCACTTCACCACCGGTGCTGTGGTGGCCATTCTCACTGCCCACTCTTTCTTCGCTGAAAATCCGGCACCCATTGTCGAGCAGGTCTGCACAGCCAGTCAGGAGGAAGGTAGTATGTGTTGTTCTTCAAGTCTTGTTTGCTTGCAGCATGTAAATATAATGTTTAATAATCTCTTTTACTGAGGTAATAGATGCAGGAAGCCATTTTTATACAATACATTGGTAATTTGCTCTTTTGCTGCAGTGAAACTGTATTGCAAGGTTCTTGTTGCTTTTGGCTGGGGTATCAGACAAATGGATTTGGATATGATTTTGTATTAGTGAGCTGGATTTGGATATGATTTTGTATTCGTGAAAATGTTGATGTTGGCAGTGAACACTTCAAATTTGATTAAATTGCCTTGTTGCTGCAGGGGTGTCCATTGAGATGATCAAGGATTTTGTGAGCAAGTGGCGACAGATTTGGCAGAGCAAGGGATGAATACAGACTACAACATGGTGGTGTTTCCTACAGTATTGACCAAGCGATGTCTGGTAGTCTCTGCTTACCTTTGGGCCACACTATGTCCATAACTTAGTGAGAGGTGCCTCTTGACACTTGAGTCAACCTGTGCTCAGAAACCTTCAGCAGATAAAATGTCTCAGTAGGCGAACTGTACAAATAAATGAAAGTCGTCATCAGAAAGCCTGGACTTGTACAAGCCAGTGCCCTGAAAACAGCTTCTGACTTTTGAGCGAAAAAGATTTAAAAAAAGAAATTGAGGTGGAAAGCAACTGCTGATAGATGCAGACATCCACACCGTGACCACATGATGCTGTATCATCATTTTGGCAGTTATGGGTAGTTTGCCTATGCTGACTTTACTCAAGATAAGCTCGTAAATACACCTCTATGAAGTGTATGAAAGAAGATAGTAACTATACCAATAGTGACCGCATATCTTCTGGTGACAGTTTGTAATGAGACAGCGATGATGGTGAGGTGGCGTTTTGATGATGGCAGGTGGGTGAATCAAGGAATGTCGAAGCACTGTTAAACATTTAGCAGCTTAAAAAAAAGAAGTTTAAAGTCAGAATGTTATTTAGATTTCATATCCCATTTATGCCAACATCACGTTGACTGATGAGTGCTGTAAATTATCACTGACGTTGTTTGAAGTTGTCATCACGTCTGCTAACACACACACACACCCTTGTTTCCTAGCAGTTAAGGTTTTTATTAATACATAACTTTGCAGATACTTGGTTTATATGTTGCAAAGCTCAGACAACTACAGCCAGAAGTACAGAGTACGGTGGTGCTCTGATAATTCTTAACAATTTAGGACTCCCGTTCTTTTGACTTACCGAAGTAACTTGGCGTATGCATCATAGCTAAACCGCAGTTGCCTGCCAGTTTGACTCTTGTCACTGGTCATTTTCCACAGCAGAACACTGCTCTGACACTGTTGACTGTTGTCGTCTGTATGTGGGCAGAAATTGATTTGAAAGTTTGTGATAAGAGATTAATGAATAATCGCCATATAGATTCATACTACTGACCTCAACTTCTTGACATGACCTCAGTTCAAGTGAGAGCTTGGCTTAATGTGATATTGTGTGTAAAGTACTGCATGAGAAGGGCATAGCGATTGATGGATTGTGTATTGTTTTCAAGCCCAGGCCCCTGATCTGTTGATTGAGCTTGTGTTATTATTTTTTAAATGTTTGATGTGATTGTTTTGTTGGTTTTTTTTTTTGGTCGTGTGCTAACATATTTCTTTGCAAATTATTGTATCACTTACTGACAGAATCATTACAAGAGTACAGCTGAACTTATTTTTAAACTGATATGATTTAACAAGATGTATCACGGTTTATACCCCTTGGGGTCATGAGCAATCTTGCCACTGTAGATTGTTCAAACCTATAAAGGGAAAAGTGAAAGCCACAGTTGAAAACCTGTCTTTCCTTTATAGGCAAGACAGATTCACTGTGGCAACAGTACCCCCGTTGGAGTGCCGGGGGTTTTCAGTATAAATAGTATCCCCACTTTATGGAAATTTAGTGCTTTAAATTCCCACTGTCGCTGTCTTCCTCATTTACTCTTTCCTATTCCTGCTCTGTCCTTCACTCTGCTATACTATCTTCTTCTTCGCTAGATCAATGACCTACCTTTTTTCTTGAAAACTCTTCCTGGACAAGACTCCTTGTTTGTGTATGAGGTCTGTTGGATCAGCTTGGGAGTGTTGGACGCTTTCTGCCGGGTGGTCACTAGGGCTTCCTATGATTGTACTATTTAGCACTATAGGCATTTTATATGTATGCGTTTTGTTGATGATTTATAATGATGTTTGTATTCTATTTTGTTTTTGTAACCGGGGGTTCGCGTAGTTGAGGTCAACCCTCAGCCGTCCCTCGCGTGGGATGTCTTTATTGTAAAGTGACTGGCCGGTGGAGGGCATTCAATTTTCCCACTGGGGTTGTTTCAACAGATCTTTTATGCGGATCGGGGGTTGTCTGGTCCTGATTTGGCTCGGAAGAGTCCGCTGGACCTAAAGCAACAATAAATCAATCAATCAATCAATCAATCAATCACGGTTTAGCATACAGTTTTGCACCAGTGAAATTAAAGCACAAATTTGCTGGAATCTACATTGATGCTGCCAATTTTCATTTACATGTTGTATAACCTCTGTATCACCTGCAAGCATTTCTGAGTTTCAACAAAACTGGATAAATGGTCCAGTGGGAAGATGTACAATACGTTCAATGGGGCAAGCTTTAAAACCTGTTTTCTTACATCAAAATAAGTAAGAATGGTGTTTAATGGTTCAGAGTGTTGTGCCTAATAACTAATTTTGATTGTTTTGAGAATAACTTGAGACTTAATACGAATATTTTTTTTTTTTTTTTTTGGGGGGGGGGGGGGGGGGGGAGGGAGTAGTGAAGGGTGTAGGAGATGTTCAAAATATGGAAAACCAGAATCTTGAATCAAGAAAATAATGATTACATCTTAGGAAATAATATTTAAACCATTTGCAGGAATACTGGTTTTAGTAACGCTATTTAGCTTTTCAGGTTTTTGATTGTGATTTTGCTGTCAGATATGTGATGGTTTGGATAATACATTTCAGCTTTAACTCTGTGGTTTTTATATTTGAATCTGTGTTTTGTATTTGAATTCTCTCTCTCTCTCTCTCTCTCTCTCTCTCTCTCTCTCTCTCTCTCTCTCTCTCTCTCTTTCTCTCTCTCTCTTATCCACATAACCCTACACGTCTGTATTTTAAGAGGGTGTGCTCCACCCAATATGGTAGCATATTGCGAAGAACATGGTTTATCACAGGGAACTGTAACACAGTTCACTCTAACCAGCAAATAACATGGTGAGCCGACAGTTCGTCAAATGACAGGAGGTTGAATACTTAGCACATTGCAACGGGTGGCCAAAACAAGAAGAGGTGGACCGACAGAGTATTTATATGTCCATAATTCATTTTTACATTTTATTTCTCATATTTTTTACGTCTGTGTTCATAATTTCTTTGAGCAATGTTAAACGCCTGTCATTATTCCTTAAGAGGTAATTAATATTTGTTGAATTTCGACCTCCTGTCATTCGACGGGCTGTCAACCATTTGTTACAAGATTACAGAAATCTTTTTCAACTGTCGGTCTCGGGGCTGGTTTTCATGCACTGATTTTTGTGTCTGTTTTACATACTGAGACATAAACTCGATTCTATATAAAGTTATGCATCTTCATGTCAGTGTTCTGGAACCGTCTTTGACAGCGGTTGTTTGGTGAAAATGGTTTATCGTCAGGGTCATTACGGGGTTTCCAAATCCCTAACGCGATCACTGACAAATAGGACCACTGCATGGCATTTTCTACCCAGGGTGTTGAAAACTGGTGGTCACACACCACCTTCATGCTTACAGATCTTCGAGAACACAAAGACCTTGAGTGTTTTTTTGCTCCTCCTGTTCGCAGTCGCTCGCTAGATGAGCATTAATTTTTATCATTAGGGTGCAAACTAGGGGTGGTTCAAGTGATCGCTCTTCAGACTACCAAGTCTATGCTTGAACGAGTTCACATTTGGTGTGTTTACGACAGCATTTGCCAAGTTATTTCACTTACTGACGACCTTCAGCCCGAAATATGTTCAAGTCAAGGATGGTAGGTATACTGAGTTCAAATTTCCCATGACCTCACAATCGTGGGCGACTTTCAGTCATCAGTGGATATCATGCAGGCAGGCGAGTAGATTAACGTCCCCGGACACACTTGGCATATAGGGGACTTAAATCATGCATCGTATCATGCAACATCCGCTTAGGTCTACAATCATATACCCACACATACGTAGGCCTACACAAGCACGAGTGTTGGCATTTCAATCAGCAATCTCTGATGCACAGTTTGCGCCCCTTTGCAGTGCTTAGTAGTTATCTCCCCTAAAGAAGTGAGACTGGAGTCAAATCCGATCTAATAATGACCTCTTGGTCAAATGACAACATCTTGGATGTAGTCTTCATTAGTTGCTATCCTTCCTCCAGAAAACAAAGGAACGTTAGGAAAGATTTATATTTCCCCATCTCTGCTGCCAGAGGTATGAGTTGAACGGTGCCATAGATACAGGTGGCCATTTCGCCGTGTTCTCAGCTCTGCAAACCTAGTGACTGATAGGCGTAATGTACTTTCGTACTTTCCAAGGACTACTAAATTCATTTAGTAGTCCTTGGTACTTTCCTAAATAGACACTGTACGGCGAAGTCGGTACACTCACAAACGTCTTTCTATAATCAGTTGATGTAGAACACGAGTAGGGCCTCGGCTAAAGAGATGGGGGATCGACTAGGGCTTATTGATAAGATAACATCTTTAAATCCTTGATAGATGCTATCCTTTTGGAGAATGAGGGAAGTGATAGGAAAGACCCATCCCCCCTTTACTGCTGCCAATGATTTGCGTTTGTGGATGTGTGCCATAGATTGACTACAGAAGGCCATTTCTCTGTGTTCTCAGCTCGGCAGTGTAATCAGCGGGGCTTGGTGAAAATCGAGGGAATTATTTTTAGATGCATTACAAAACGCCTAAATGAGGTCCTCGTGAAAAACTTCTTCCTACTAAAAAAAAGTATCCACAATATGACTGGCTGGTTGGCAGCGTAAATGAGAAGGATCCTGACTTGTTGAAAGAAAATACATTGCCAAAAATATGTAGCCTATACCTTGCTATAACTATAATCCTACTAACAACACAAGCTAATAACAACACAGGGATCAAGTAGTGTGTGCCTATCGCGATCCAATCAGTCAACAACCCAGAGTGCCTTCCTTACCAGTTGAGCTTCCACAATGATGTCACAATGAGTATTGGAAACTGTTGAGATCTGTTCTACGCCTTAAACGTTTGACTGGTGTGATAGATCTCTGACATTCAGTATTATTTTTAAGGACGTACGCTATCTAATACCCACTGGGGCATCTGTAACTAATCATAGGTAAACGGGTCTAAACTGATAGTTATCGGACCCTACTTTAGTACTCGACTAACTCTGATGCAACAGCCGGATACTCGATCGTCCCCAAGCCTGAAGTACTGGGGTCAATATTTGGTCAGTCGTGTAGATCGTGCTGTTGATTGTTACTGGTAATGTTAACTTAAGAATAAGGCCTCGCCCGTGAAAGTTTACGTCTTCGAACTGGGAACGATACCACCTCTTTCAATTTTATAAATTAGGCTACCACTCAATCTCAACTGTTTGCTTGTACGCACATATTAAAACTTTTCAAATGTTTTCATCAAATAATACCCATCACGTGTATTTTATGCGGAGCACTAGAAATTGAACGAGCTTTTCTTAGGCTAGTTGGTTTGTGACTTGAAGTAGTTTTCAACAAATGGCAAGATTGTTAACGTTTACTTAACAAGGGGTCGCAAGCCTCAAGACGTGATGGTCTCGGGCCACTGACTTCACAGCTGTGAACTAAGGAAATAATTCATTATCGCTGCAGGATACAAACAGCCCTGACACTGACACCTTGTCCCTTTCTCCCCCACCCCCACCCTTTCCTGCTCACCTCCCCCTCCCTTATCTCCTCACCCGCAGTTCGGACTCGGCCTTTTTTCTCCCCACCATCACCCCCCACCAGCAGTTTCGAACATCCTCCCCAACAAACAAACTTCGACGGAATAGTTCTTCCTATAGCTCCACTTCGTGCCTCATTAACGGATTTTTTCGCTATCCTTCTTCGATCATCTTCCATAGCAAATTGGGTTCGGATTGAATTGTAGGCTAATCTTTCCCTCGATTTTTACGTCATTTTGTTCTTTCCCCCAACCCCTCACCCCTTCTCCCCCTCTTTCACCTCACTCTCTCCTCCCCCCCCCCACCCCACCACTCTTTCTTACTTCCTCATTTCTGTAATTCTGTCTTCCACAAATGTGTTCTTTCTCTTAGTGAAGGTATAAACAATTTTAAACGATTCTGTTCTTATGGTCTGCCTGACCCTTTCTTACAAGCCCTTTTCCTCCCTACTAAACCCTCCATCCTCCTCACCCGCCCACTCTGTAGCTTTGCAAATAGTGCTGATTGTCGTTGTGGGAAGGCCCCATCCGCGAGGGAAGCGGTGTGTGCAAATATTTGATCAGCGCGGCGAGAGCAAACAATATTTTGTATAATATTTATCTTGCGACGTTGTGCTATCGCAGCTTCCATTGCCTTGTCAATAATGCAGCGCTCAGCTTCCTCTAAGCAGCTCTTCAGCAAACACGAGACAAACTGAGAAAGAGGGAGTGGAAGGTGGGTGTGCGAGGGGAGAATAATGAAGAATTATGAGGAGGAGAGAGAGGACTAAAAAGGGAATGTGTTGGCGTGTGTGTGGGCGGGGGGTGGAGTGGGGGTGGTGGTAACAATGAGACTAAAATATACTTGGGGAGGAGAGAGAATAATGATAATGCGGCTGGAGAGGTTCGGATCGAGGAAGCGGGTTTTGATGGTGACCGAGTGATTGTGCGGAATGTGGATTATGATGTCAAATTGACAGCTCAGCGTCTGGAATTACCCCAGTCACCCAGTGATGTATATGAATGCAGTACAATTATCACTGTGCCTCTTAAATCACATCCAGAATCAAATCACTATTAGGCCTACTAAAACTATAAAATAATAGGGCCTAACAAGCGTACGAGTCTGTTCTGCTTCAGCTGACCAGGCTGCGTGCGAGAACGCTATTATAAAGAGAACCGTGAAATTACTTGTTATCTAATAAAACGTAATCATAATCATTACCATTCGCTCATGTGTTTTGCAGCACAAGCCAACTACATTTTTTTTTTTTTTTTTTTTTAAATCAGTTTATAGTCCCCTCTCTTCCCGGTAAGGATTTTCAGAGAGGAGACTTTCTGACAACTACAATAGCGTAAGCCTACTGTTAATTTGTAGTGCGCTTTTAGCGCGTGCCGTTTCTTTCCTCGACAACGTTTTTAGATAATCAAAGAGGCGTGGTTTGGGTTTGACGAGAGCTGTCAAAAGCACGTGATCTCATTAGATATTCACAATGTTATTACAAATCGCAGAGTTCGTTGTTGCGGTTAATTGTCGCCGCTAAGTTGTCATTTGAGTGTTAAGCAAATGAAGCATTAACTATAATATCTGTCGTCGGAATTTTTAAACGACAATAACTCGACGCTATTGTATTGGTGCAATGTAGCCCTTAGGCTAAACTTGAACGGAAATACAACATAGGCATATGACATGTATGATATATAATTGCAAAACCCGGACCCAGCTAAAACAAACATTTTGCTTTGTTACATTGTTTAACATTCTTATTTTATTTTATTTTTTTTTACAATTTATTATTATTATTACTCTTATTATTATTATTATTATTACTATTATTATTATTATTATTATTATTATTATTATTATTATTATTATTATTATTATTATTATTATATTTAGTTATTTATTTATTTTATTATCATTATTATTAATCTATTTATTATTATTATTATTATTATTATTATTATTATTATTATTATTTTGGAGTCTTTGTTTCAGACATCGATCTGCACTTCAGTGCTTGTTTCTGTACCTAGGTTGAGGGTTGAGTGCGAATGTGGCCGTTGGTGTGTGTGTGTGTGTGTGCGTGTGTGTGCGTGCGTGTACGTGCGTGCGCGCGTCAGCAACAGATGTTTTATGCGAGATCGATGTTTCAAGTATGAGTTCATTGTATACTATATTGTTTTCCTCTGTCTCCCTGCTCACATCTTTTGAGCGATGTTTGTTAGGTCTATATTAAGAGTGCGAGTATAACACGTGAGAGTGTATGTTAGTTAGCCTACAGATCGCCGCGTTTTAAGAGAAAAACACCCATGTGTCTATAGCATCCTGACGTAGACTACTATTTTTAGGGCAAGAAATTCTGTAGCCTATCTGAGATTGATTCAGCATTTAGTAAAAGGCATTCAGTGCGAATCCCGTGGTAAGCTAAATAAAAAGTGGCCATTTTTCACTGTCCATTATAGCACTATGATTGCTCTGGTGGTTCAGTGTTGATTCAGGTCCCTACATCTTGTTCCCTGGGATGGTTATCCACGTCTGCCATATCGCCAATGGTGGGTGTAGACGTTAAACCTCAGTGTTCATGTTCAGTGGGCATGATTAAGCTAGCTTAGAAGCCTACACTACCCTTTGATGACAAAATTACCCACTCCAAAATTAATAGGCCTATTGTCACAAATTATATTTTGCATCGTCTTGTAGAGAACACTTCGGCCTGATGTTTGAAAAGACTCCGCCGTCTGGATTAAAGATCCGGAGAAGTATTTGTAAGGTTATGTCACGAAAGGGTAGTAGACTCAAATTGTAGTGTATCTTAAAAATTGCGTGGTCAAATTTGTCGTCCCCCCTCCTTCACTTTACTCCCCCCCCCTTATCCCCTTCTTTCCCCCTCCCATAAATATTGCCTAGTTTGGCCTTTACTCTTTGTCTTTTTTCATGATTTTTTTTATATTTTAAAATCAAGCCACACCCACGCGATTTATAATAAATGATAACTATTTGAGATGAAATGATCTATTTTCCGACTTGAAGATGGCGACCGGAATAAATTGACTGTTTGGTAAAAGACTTCGATTGGATTTGTGTTTGTTCCCTTTTACTATCAGGCTGTTAGCTTTATATCCTCCACCCCTACCCCTATCCATCTCTCCCCTCTTTTCCTTGAAGTCTTTGTGGCAGTAGTTTAAAAACTGTAACTTTTTTTTCTCCATTATCTGAGAGTGGATTACGTTGATGACGATGGTTCGTTTCCATCATCATCATCATCATCATCATCATCATCATCATCATCATCATCATCATCATCATCATCATCATCATCATCATTATCATCATCATCTTCTTCTTCTTCTTCTTCTTCTTCTTCTCATTCTCGATCCTCTTCTTCTTCTTCTACTTCTAAATGTGTAAGTAACTGATGGTCTAGAAGGCATTGTCCGCAAAATCATTTCCTTCTCGTCACGTCTCGTTTTGAAACTAAATCTGACTCTACTTCTGCATCGGCCAGCATCACTACCTTCATCATCATCATCATCATCATCATCATCATCATCATCATCATCATCATCATCATCATCATCATCATCATCATCATCATCGTCGTCGTCGTCGTCGTCGTCGTCGTCGTCACCGTCATCATCATCTTCCATAATAACAAAGTCCCGATTGCACCCTAATCTCTCCTACCCCAGACCGAGGGGATTTGGGGATAGAGTGATTTCAGCATTAAATTGTTTGCGTATTTATGCCCTACCTGTAACTTCAGACCTATCTGGCGATCAAGGCATTATGTCGCCACCCCTCCCCCCTATCCCCCTCTTCACCCTAACCCCTCTCCCATCCCGCATTTCCCTCTCCCCAAAAGCTGTAGTTTCGTAGTTTTAATGAAAACCGACTCGACCTCTTTCCTGGGAGAGCAGCCCCACACCCTGTACAACCCTGGGTGCCTCAACTAAAATTAATAACCACAGTCCTTTCTGTGGTGTAAGCATAAACAGTGACACAGTGGCGATTATTTATTGTTGATGGTCAATGCCACGCATGCCACATACTATGTCAAAGAATATATTGTGTAAAGGATCGACGAATAACCTTCCAACATCGTACCGAACAAGTAAAAACAACAAACAAACAAACAAACAACAACAGCAGCAGCAGCAAACGTTTTCAAACTCGTATGATAAACACACCACTATTGATCTATTTTATGTGACTGTCAGCGGAACTGTTTCTCTGGTCCAAATGAATTTTATCAGCGACCGGAATCATGGTAGAAATGGAAATGATTAGAGAGAGATTGTGTTTGGATGGTGGAGGGTGGATAGGGGAGTAGGGGTGAGAGAGAGAGAGAGAGAGAGAGAGAGGGGGGGGGGGGACAGACAGATAAAAGAGAAGGGGGAGGAGAGCTTTTTGGAGAGAGGAAAAAAAGGACGCCACGAATTGTTTCCGTTCAAGCAACCTGAGTGCAGTATAAGAACATCGATCTTGAAACTTAGTTAAAAGTATTTAAACAACTTTTTGTTGTTGTATCAAATTTTATTCATCAGATTAAAAACAAGAACAACAAGAAGCAATTTTTGTTAAAGCGAAGGCAGACTAAAATCCAAAACAAGATGGCAACCCATTCAAATATATTTCCACAAACAATTAATACAGCCAAAAACCAGTATTTCAACTGTGTTAATATTATTTTCGTGGAGGTATTCAGCGCATCCATTTAACCTAAAGAAGCAAAAACATGAAACTATATGTAAGTTACATTTTGTCCATAGTTATCTGTTTTGACAATTGTATCCCGCTGCCATTCTCTCCTCTTTTGTCTATGTCTGATCCGTAAGTGTATACACGGCTGTAAATATTTATACTGTTTTTCTTCCTGGGTCTAACCGGGCATATAAATAGCTGTGAATAGGATTTTTGCTATTCAATTTCTGTATTTTTTGCCATTTGTGTACATAGTTGTAAATAGTCTATTTCTGTCTTTTTTGTCATTTGTGTACACAGTTGTAAATAGTTTGTATCTTTACTGTTCCGTCTTTAGGTGTATCGTAGCAAAAGCGATGTTTGATCGAGTGCATGCATTTATATGTAATGACAATGTAAAGCGTGGTGAGTCTGGTCATAGGCTGGAGTACCCGCTATATAAAAATTCGTTATTATTATTATTATTATTATTATTATTATTATTATTATTATTATTATTATTATTATTATTATTAATTGAGATACAGCATAAAACCTGTTTAGAAAATGGCGGACCTCCTCGCCGAACCTGACCTTTGAGAAAGTGCATATATAGGAATTATACAGTCTGAGACAAAAATACTTTAAGTCGTGATTGTCTCGCCTATGAAAGGGGGACTGTAGCTAAATAATAGCATCCTGGACATAATTGTTATTGGAAGTTATCCTCCTGGGTTAAAGGTGTAAATAGGAAAGACTTATCTCCCCTTTTCTGCTGCCAAAGGTTTATTATATTTGTTGCCTTGTGCCATAGATACAAATGGCCATTATCGCTGGGTTCTCAGCTCGTCAGCGTATCAGCTGGGCATTTTGAAAATCAGGTGTCTGATTTCCAATAGCCTATACGAAGATGATTGAGTGAAGTCCGGAGGTAAAGAAAGCATTTTCACGCGAAACAATTATCCACAAATGGGCTGGCGGGCAACAGAAAGGGGAAGGAACCCATCTTTTGGAAAAAGACTTTATATCCAAAACTATTTATAAAATCTAAGGTTGCAGCCTAGGTAAGTTTTAACAGGGCTATTAGAAATCAGACACTTGATTTTCAGCAATCCCAGCTGATACACTGACAAACTGAGAACACAGCGACGTGGCCATATATGGCACAATCCCACAAAGATAAACTTTTGGCAGCAGAGAAGGGGGAGATAAATCTTTCCTATTTTCACCTTTAACCCAGAAGGATAGCTTTCAATAAGGATGATGTTCAGATGCTGTCATTTAACTCCGGTTTCATAGACGAGACAATCACAACCTAAAGAATGTTTGTCTCCCTTGTTCATTCTCGCCAGCGGTCGCTATTCTGAATAACCAAAGAGCTTATTACGGCTTATAAGGACTGAGCTATATAGTTTTAAGTATTTGCCCATTAAAAAAATAATGAAAAGCGGTCGAATAATTTTTGAGAAAATACACAAACGCGCATACCTAAAGAAAAAAAGGTGTTTTAAACAGACAAGTGAAATACCGACCGACGGAACAATCGACTGACAGACTGACCAACTGACTGCCACAGAATGATTGACCATGAGTTGAAGTACCTAGTATACTGAAGAATTAAGTACAGGAAACCAAAAATAGTGACATTAAACAATTTCGAACTAGTAAAAAACAAATTAAAAAATAAAGGTGATGATGGATAGGCCTAATGATGGTTGCAGTGATGATGATGATGATGATGATGATGATGATGATGATGATGATGAACAATCATGCACACCACCAGTCGATTAGTCCCAGCAACGAAGGTTAGGTCCCAGCCGTAGGCTACTAAGAAGAAAGCTTATCAACGTGTTAAACGTCCATGTTCATTATAATTATTTATTATAATGATAAAACGAATGTAACTAAATAAATAAATTATATAAAGAGAGAGAGAGAGAGAGAGAGAGAGAGAGAGAGAGAGAGAGAGAGAGAGAGAGAGAGAGAGAGAGAGAGAGAGAGGAGAGAGAGAGAGAGAGAGAGAGAGACAGAGAGAGCTAAATCGTCGTCAACTAAACTGAGAAAATTAAAGTTAACAATTTCCGTCCTTAGGCTCCTCAAATTGGTATTTAGAGAAGTGTCGCGATCAAGTTTCTTGGTAATATGTCTTCAAACTAGAAAAACAAAATCCGTACTTTAATGATTTGGGAAGCTTTTGTCATGTGTTAACGAAATAACTGTTAAAAGCTTCCTTGAAAAGGTTGAGTTTGTACGTAAAATTTCCTTTGGCAAATATTTTCGATTTTGCAATTGCTCTGCAAACAAGTTGTTGAGCACGTGATTTTGAGTGACAGGAAAATTATTCATAAGAAGAAGTTTGGGGCGGAGTGGTTTGACGCCTCTGGTGTGAAGTCTTCAGTGATTGGCTGAATCTCTCTCATTACAATCGTTCCTTGCCGGCCTTCTACTTGAATGTGTATACAGTGATACAGCCAATGAACGGTCGGCTTAGATGACGATTCTGTTTGCCCTTTTCCATTGTTACAGTCAGCTAATACGGCGGGCTGAATTGTAAGCAAGTGTGTGTGCTTCAAAGCAAGCTGTTCACACGCGTTTTTTACTGTCATTTTCTTCAGTTTTGTGCTGGATGGTTTGTGTAGGCAAGTGAGCTAGATACACGTTGGGATAGCTGCGTTACTCCTGGCCTAGTCAGTTTGTGGATAGTTGAGAGAGGGAAATAGCCGGCTTGAGCAGCGAGCCTTCTCTCTCTTCTCTCATCTCGCGCTCACACACACACCAATTTGACCCCGACAGCTTTTCATCATGGCTGCGGCCTCGAGTCGCTTTGTGTTTGTATGCGCGTTTGTGCTGTCTTGACGGATACCAGGGTCTAGTAGTGTCCGGCTGTGAATGTGTATGTGTTTTTGTGAAGTTCAGGGATTAAGTCTACTGCACAGATCGGAGTAAAACCACCACGATGTACCCAAATCGTCACCCGGTAAGTGTTCATACAGTGTCAATCGTTCACAGCTTCTCGCTCCCGCCATTCATAAAAATGAGCCATGCATATTTTCATACGTTTACCGTGGGTTTTTGGTAGTGAATTTCATTTTGCCATGCAGTTTAACAAGTCAGATTAACTTTTATGCCAGTGTGGCGTGTGTGGCAGAACTTACTCTTGGCGTGAGAGTTTGAGGACTAGAGCAGACTTCTTTGTTCCGCCATGCTTAGTTATGCCAGATCGCAGGCATTGACTTGGGTCGGTCTAGTCGTCCCGGTAGCGGTAAAGGCTAGCCAAGAATGGCGAACGATGGCGGCACTAGGCTAGATATGATCAGTCTTGCTTGTAAAATGACTGCAAGTGCCTAGGGAAGCACGGAAAGCGTGGGTTTTAAGTGGGAAACTGCTCCCAGCTTTCACTGGGCGCCGCCATTTTGAATGCTGAAGTGGAGGGTGGGGGCGGGAGTGAGGGTGAAGATACAAGCGGACAAAGGGAAGTAATGGGGAAGAAATAACAAGCATGTCGTGGTAGTGTAGCCAGTGTTTTGTATGCTGCAGGGTCCTCCCCAGCCTGGGCAGCCTTTCAAGTTCACGGTGGCTGAGTCATGCGATCGGATCAAAGAGGAATTCAGCTTTCTACAGGCACAGTACCACAGGTAATCTGGCCGTGCAGACTAGGCCTACCGTCACGTCATAGCCATATGTTTTGACTTTTTTTTCAGGGTGGTACAAATTAGTATGTGTATGTATTGTAACATATGAATGAAGTTCAATCAAATATTTAAACGTTACTTAGCACATTTTATTTATTGGGTTTTTCAGATTTTGTTTAGTTTGTCAAGTAAATGACAATGAGTGTAGATAGCTGACAGGATTGATAATTAAACTCACACTTATCAATGCACATTTACTTTAGCAGCAACAAGAAACAGCTGCAATCAGATGTTATTTAGCATCTTTCAAGACATTTGTTTCACGTCAGGCTTGTTATTTAGAACATTGAGTTTTGCAATGTACTTAACACTAACTTGACTAAGAGATTGTGCTGACAGGCACACTAGCATTGTGGTTAGGGCACATGCTAGAAAAAAAAAAATTCATACAGGGGGGGTGATTTAACCCAGGAGACTAAACTAGCCCGCCGGGCTAGCTAGTAAGTAAAGTGAGGTAGCCCGCATGGTTTTTAGGCAGCCCGAAAATCGCGTATTTACTTCAATGTGTACAGTGCATTAGACCAACTTCTTTATCGAAAATGAGCCAAGATCGATCTTCACCATCTGAACGTTTCAGCCATGCAGTCTGAAAATTTCTTTTTCTCTTCGATTCATACTCTTTGTCACGCTCTTTCTTCTCCGAACTAGATTTCGCCTTCTTTGGCGGGGGTTCATTGACCCCAGAAATAAAGTTCCACATTTTCGGATCAACAACCGTCACCTTAACAATACACGTAATTTGTTGCGAGTGTCTTTTTCACAAACAAAGCAGACGGCGAGCTTGGCGCGTAAGGGAAGTGGGCAAAGAGAAATAACGCTCGCGTATGCTTCATACTTGTAGCAGACGAACAGTGACCTAAAAACGCTCTCGCTTCGGACCGAGCTTCTAGAAGTCTGCAAGTAGTATGATATCTTTTTTTTTTAGGTCGCCAGGCGGGCTGGCTCAATTATAAAGTGAGGTCGCCCAAGCCGGTTTTAAGTCGCCTCGGGCGACCGCTAAATCTCACTCCTGATTAAGAAACATTGAGCACAATTGGAATTGGGATGCAAAGTTGACAGTGGTGTGTGTGAGTATTTGGATGCAACCATTAAACGACACTAAACTAAAAAGTCTACAACACACGGTCACACCAGCAGGGAATGGCTGCCTGTCTGTTTGAAACTGGGGAAGAAGGTAAGGCAGTGAGGGAGCAGAGATTGGCCACCACCCTTATTAAGCTGACCCTGAAATGTAGGGAGGTTCCAAATGCATCTCTCCTCAACAACAGAAAGGTTATGCCTTATGGGAACATAAGATTGATTGAATGTTATTGCTTCACACAACAATGATGCGTCTACAAAGTGAGCACCGCGATGGGTAGCGATGCTTTGCATCGATACTTTTTGAAAGTATCTGCTTATTTGCCTTTCCTTTTGCATTATCTTATTTAAAAATGATCGATTTTAGTATTAAATATTTCAAGACGATATATCTATAGAACCTTTGTTTTTGCAAATGTTTGAAAGTGACTAAAAGACAGTGACATGAGAATGACCGGGTTTTCTTTTAAGTGTTTACTTAAATAAAGATGTCATAGAACACGTAAAATTATTATAATCTAACTCATTAGAAGGAATGCGAGTACTTACAAAGAGAGACCTGTTATTTTGTGATTTTTGCCGGATAAATTTGGTTGTCCAGGAATGCATGGTTTCCGAAACAGGCAGAATGTTTTCAAAAATTGATCTTCGTCTTAAGCGCAAGATTTCAGTTTTAGTTGTCTTTCTTGTTGGGATGTTATGAATGAATTCCAATGTTTAAAAAGTAGCGTTATGTAAATGCTTTGATGGTCTGAAAAGCATCGGTTGACATCGTTTCGGATTTTCGTGTCGCTGGACAACACACAAATTTATTTTGCTTATTTCAAAGCATACCTAGTAGGATATTTTAATGACGTAAAGTAGGCCTCATTATCGGAGAAACACTCGTCCCTTCTCGCGTGGCATTTTAACGGAGATCTTTTTCATTGTGTGTGGTTTCGAGTATCACGTAGTTGTTACATACATCGCACGCAGTGTCACCAAGAAAACTGACTCTTTACAATAAGATTCTTCATGTTTATATAATATTTTATGTTTATTTAGTGTTAGGATAAGTTTATTCGACTGTGGTGCCTATTTTAATGAAAATAGATCTGGCTAGTCTAACGTAATTAGAAGCCAAGAAACCATTATTTTTTTTTGCCGTTCTTGTTCATGGATGATGAGATCCGTTCAAAATTTGTTAATGATAAATAAAAATGTCTTTGAAACAGCAGTGACAAGTAAATTTTATTTAAATTTATTATTTGACTTGATTTGGATACGCTAAGTTTGATAAATTTTATTTAGCCGAATATAATTTATCGTAAGCTTAATTTGGTTTCCGTGTTACATTGGACAAAATTTTTTTACAATAAGAACAGATTTTTTTTAATAGAGACTGTAAGATCTCACTTTTATTTTGTGATTATGTTATATATTATACCAATTTGTATGTGCAGTAGCTGTTTCAGTTGTTTCATTTTAAGTATAAAAGAACTTTTTAACGATTAAAATTTGTAGAAAATTGATTGATTGACTTGATAATGTAATAGATAAACTTCTTTACTAATGTAAACATTTCTTTTTAATCTTAAATATTTGATAGCAAATCTCATAAATAAAGATTCTTTGCCAACTGAAGTACTATTTGGTTTTGTGTCATTGGACATTTCGTTGAGTGTGTACACTAAAGGTCTGACATGCATTGGTCAAACTTATCTCTAACTGCATGGCATGATCACACACAACATATCTTTCAAATAAACCACAAAATGTATTTTTGACAACTATTTTTGGGCACATTGTCACAAAGTGAACCAACTTTGTAGACAGAGCCAAAAAGATCACATCAGCAAAGTAATCACAGCTGTTGTGCAGTGTCTGAAAGTTGCAGTTAACCAAGCTGTCTGTTTGTACAAACCATCAATAAACATTGTAAGTCATCATGAGTTTGAGATTGTGCTTTGTTGAGGTAAATTTGCTTGAGCACAAGCGTTTGTTTAAAAAAAAGAAGATGATTTGGCTTTGACTTAACAGTTTAATTTAATTTCTTTTCAAAAAAAGTGGGACACTCAAATTTGCATTTGGACTCTTAACATAATAATAGTCTGACTTAACAGTTTTATATGTGGAGTCCAAGGATTTTTTGTGTGTGGAGGAAACACTGAAAAAAAAACATGTTCCTCATTTCTTATATTAAAAAAAAAAAAATTAAATGCATCTGCGATGGCAGTAAGGAACTTTACAAGTTTTACACCACTGTAGCTCAGTGGTGGAGCGTTCTCTTGGCGCCCCAATGACCCAGGTTCGCATCCGGTGGTGGGCAAAATAAAAATGGCCATTTTTCACTATCTCGGCAGTATTATCAGTGTTGATTTTACCTCAATTTACCTTAGTGGCCACTGAGCGCAGCAGACGGTGTAGGAAGTTTGAGAACTTTAGGTCCATACCCTTCTCTTCCCTGTGATGGTTAGGCCAACCAAACAGAAGTCTGTTTACAGTAACCTGACCAACTCTAATTTTGTTGACACAACTCTTTTTAAAAAAAAATTAGTTTCATCTGGCAAAAAAAAAAGAAAAAGTCCAAGAAAAATGCTCTGGACATGGAAAAGGCTTATAAAAAAAAAAAAAGAAAGCCTACCTACTGACCCTATTTTTTTTCTCTATGTTACCACAAACAGACTCTTATTTGGCCTTATCTCTGTCTGCCATGCTTTTTTATTTGGGGGGTGGGGGTGAGGAGGGGGCCCTTATCTCTCTGTCTGCCATATCGCCAATGGTTGGTGTAGACTTCAATGTTTATCCATGTTTGGAAGTTACAACTATTTAAGGAGGCACTACTTTTAAGGTGGTGCCATTCTGTACTTTGTGCTGGGATAAAAGGACTACAAACAGTGTCTTTTAGAAATCTCTAAATATTTCAAACAAACACTGTTGCCATCTCACAGAGATTGCAATCATAGCATGAATATTAAGTTACTAACAGTACATGTATATAGATGCTACATGCATGTAATTTGTAAGACCCCGATCAGTAATAAAACTTGCAGTTACTGATGACTGAAGATAGGAATGAGATATTACATAGTGCATTATAGGTGTAAGGATAATGATAATTGATACCTTATAATTCATGGAAATCCATATATAACACAGATGAATAACTAATGAAGGGTAAAAACCACAAGCTGTGTGTAATGCTCTGGGTGGACTGGTTGGGTATTCACATCCTGCAGTGATGTTGCTATAAATTTTCAACATAGGCCATTTGGCCGATTCAGTCACAAACCTTTAGGACATTTTGAAAAATTTTCGGCCATCATTTTGACTTAAGAAATGTTGCAACTAATATTACACACAGAACACTGACTAAAAAAAATTTCGTTTACATATATTAACAACAAAACAATATAAAACTTGATGAAATGACTAGAATGGATGACTAATATAGTAAACTCTTCAACTGAACTATGAACTTAGGTCAATCCCTGATGCAAAAATAATAAAATGTACTGGCAAGACACCTGACATGACTAGTCATATCCCTCAATCTGTGAAGACAGGCTTCTAGTTCTAGGTTTACACTTTAAACCTTTTTGAGTTTAGTCTTCTCCCACACAGACAGTGCTTTGTAGGGGTCAATGCTTCCCTGATGCAGCTTGACTCTCAAAAGCATGTCCTGGTTTTCAGATGTTTTCAAGTTTCGGCTTCTTTTTCGGCGGCATTTCTAAAACGAAAAGTGTTATTGCCAGAAGCACGCCGTTCGCAACAACTCCAACTCTCTCTGCTAATGCATGTGTCATCTTCTTGGCGCTTCCTATACGTGATGTTCAACAATAACTCATAACACCTTTATTTATCTGATTGGAAATTAATTAATATGGCCAGAAGCAATAACAACGAAACAGACATGAGACAAGCATATAAAAAATGGACAAAGGGTGGCCGATTAAGGCGTAAAACCTTAGGACAGTGGGCCGATCAGAACATGACTCTTTCGGACATTTTGGAATGTTATGGTGAGTGGCCGATTTGCCGATGAAAACGACATCACTGATCCTGTAACTTATATATATATACTTACGGGGTATTCAAATTGACACAATACTTCAATAGAGGAGCTGATAACTACTATGCTTGATTTCTGACCTAGACAGGCTTTAGTTTAAGCAAATCTAGGGTCTTCTTCACCTGGTCAGTCTGCGACAGACAGGTGACTACTTCAAGCCCCGCACATGGCACAGAGAGGTCAAAACATATCTGCTTGTTTAGTGCCATTGAATGATTGATTGTTGTAGGCCGGTGAGCATGTTGATTCAAATGTTTTCAGGCAGATCGTGCATGCTGTGTTAAACATGTTACACTTAAAATTTAACTAAGTTAAAACAATAGAATTTGAATGTGAGACATACTTCTTAGCCATCATATAAATTACACAACAGGCATTGTTTCAGCACTGGGAAATACCATATTATTGCCCCAAAAAATAATAAAATAAATAAAATTGAGAACCCAACATGTTAAAGGTAGGGGTAAGTGTCATTAAGTTGTTGGCCAGTTGCTGGCCATGTGACCCAAACAAGCCATCACCCATATTAAATCTTATCTCTCACTTATGTGGTATTTTATTTAAATGGGCTTAAGTTCAATATAAATACCACAGGTCTCTGATTTTGTTTCTATTTTCATGAAAAACTTAAAAAGCTAAATGAAACGTCAGTATTGAATAGCAGTACTTCGCATAATTGTTATGATTCAAATGGTAGATCATTACTAATTTACTATTATTGTTTTTCCCATATTTGAAAATTACAGGAAGTGGCACATGCTCATGTGATCATATAATATTATTGATTTAGAATCATGTTCATGCAGCTTATTCTATCCTCTCTTATCCTGTAACTCGAAGGTCGTTGCGGCAGATGATCGTTTTACCAACGTCCTCCATATTTCTCTGCCCTCAGCAACACTCATGGCTTCGCTCAGTGTCAAGCCAGTCCATTCTCGAATGTTGCCCTCCCACCTATTTTTCTGTCTCCCTCTTCTGCCTCCTTGCACCGTGCCTTGCAGGGTGGATTTGCAAGGCCTGATGCTCCGGTGACGTGGCCATACCATCAGAGATTGTTTCTTCACCACTGTGAGCATGTCATCATGCTGTCCAGTGGCTTGTGTGATGGTCTGTCAGACTTCATCATTGGTGATGTGCTGAGTATAGGAAATGCCCAGAAGTCTCCTGTAGCATCTCACCTCCATGCTTTGTATTCTTCGGTGTAGGTCTGCTGTGAGGGTCCATGTTTTACAACCGCATAGGAATATGGAGATGACAAGGGAGCGCAGCAGCCTTACCTTGGAATGTAGACTGATCTTTCCAAATGATCTTTCCATCTTTCCAAATGGGCTTCAATTTTGTCAGGGCTGCAGTTGTTTGTTCGATCCTGGAGAGGACTTCCTGTCGGGACCCATTGTCTGATACAATGGCTCCTAAATATTTCAAGCAATGCACTTTTTTGAGGGCCTTTGATGTCCGTTTTGATGCTATTGGTGTGGTTGGTCATCGTTTTGGTTTTTTCTGCACTTATTTCCATTCTATAACATAGGCTCTGGAGGTGATGTCAAGCCTCTGTATCAGTTGTTCAAGTTCTTGTTCTTCTCCAGCCAATCCATCAATGTCATCCGCGAAAAGGAGGTTGGAGATTGTTCTACCCCCTAAGCTGACTGTGGCTTCATGATCTGCAAGGGCATCTGACCTGATGCGCTTTAGGAAGATGTTGAAGAATGTTGGAGAGAGTAGGCATCCTTGACGCAACGATTGTTGCTCTGAACCAGTTCCGGATGGCGCTGTTGTGAGGACTGCACTGGTAGCCTTGTCAAACAGGCTTTTGATGACTTCAATAATTTAGGGCTGATGTTGTACACTCTCATGGTTGCCCACCGAGCTGAATGGCAGACTCAATCAAACACTTTTTTGAAGTATACAAACACATGATATAGATGTTGGTGCTGTAGGTATTTCTTGCAGATTCTGAGGTTGAAAATCTGTTAAGTGGTAATTCGTCCTGCCCTGAATCCTGCTTGCTCTTCAGCTATGATTTGTTCAGCTTGGGGTTTCAACCTGTTGAGTATTATTTTCAGGAGGACCTTGCTGTGATGGCTGATGATGCGGTAATTTTCACCCTCCTGAAGGTTACCTTTTTTGGGAAGAGTGATGACAAGCGTGGGTCCATGGTGTAGGCAACTCCTCCCTCTGCCAGATCTTGTTACAGATAATGGCGAAGGCGTCAATCATCGCTTCTCCTCCTGCTTGAAGCAGTTCCGCGGGTATGTTGTCCACTCCCGCTGACTTCCCCTTCTTCAGCGTTTGCACTGCTGCCACAATTTCTTCTCAGAGAATTGGGAGGATTTCTTCTTCTTGTTCTCTGTTCTGGGGACATGCTAGAACTGATGGATCTCCGTTTGGTGTGTGATTGTAAAGGTCAGATCAGTACTCTGTCCATCTATCCAAGATTTCTTGTTCTTCTATAAGGCAAATACCAGTCTTGCTTTGGATCGTGGAGACCTTGGGCGGTTTAACACTTGTCAGCCGCTTCACAGTCTGGTAGGCATTCTTGCTGTTGTTCTTGTTCAGACTGTTCTCGATTTCCTGGCATTGATCTTCTATCCAGTTCTC
Source organism: Oncomelania hupensis (assembly GCA_036898135.1). NCBI lineage: Eukaryota > Metazoa > Mollusca > Gastropoda > Littorinimorpha > Pomatiopsidae > Oncomelania > Oncomelania hupensis. Next base: position 26,772,979 of record CM072511.1, on the reverse strand, counting down.
CTTTTCTGTGCGCATGCCTTTTTGGATGTAATTGTTGATTTTTCAGTAGTCATCAGCTCACTGTGAGGTGTTCTTTTTCTTTTTCATCTCTCTTCATTTATCACACAGGTCCAAAAGCTCAGTTGTGATCCATGGGTTCTTCTTTGGTAGGTGCTTGCCAAGAATCTCAGTGGCGGCATCTGTCATGCAGCTCAGGCTTTAATTAAAATTTTACGTTGGGTGTTCACTGTTGGCATGTCATATGGCCAGGGTTCATTTTGGAATCTCTCAAGGAGTCTGATGACATGCATGTCCCCTCTTTTGCTTGCACCGATGCTACTTCCAAATAATTTCTTTCATGTCAGACTTATAAACATGTACAGTAGTGAGCAGTGATAATCAATGATAATGGCTGATAAACTTTTAACATGTACAATTTCACTATGAACTTCTTAGTTCCAAACCCCCCTCTCGGATGTGCAACAGGATACATTTTAGGTAACAATACACTTTAAAGGAGTACCCAACTCTGGAGTATTGTGATAGCTTTAACCGGTTTCTGTCCTTCAAGGGATTGAAGCCAACAACTCATTTTTGAGGGTGTCGTGTTTACTATTACTGCTTTATGTACAACATTGATATTTGGAATGTATAGTCTGAGTAGAGGTAGGGAACCCTAACGAAAGTAGAATCTATGGAATTTTTTTTTAAGCGCTGACTAATGAGGAAGGAGGAAAATGGAAAACTGGTTTGAGAACAAGACTAGAACTTTTAAGTTTGGATTGTAAAACAGTGAAAGAACGTGAGTATATTGTTATGAGGACACCTTGTTACCAGGGGTGGGGTAGGTAGAGGGGGGGGGGTATTCTAGCTGGATGATTACGTGGTTGACATGCTAAGGCAGATAGCACGGCTTGTCGGGCAGTATGTTAATTCCAGATAAACGAATTCTTCAATTTTAAAACCAGCATAACTCATTTTCATAAACTGTCGTATCAGGTACATAACAGCAGAAATGTTTGATACTGTTTACCACAGAAATGATTGATACTGTTTACCACATGCACTTGATTTTTGTCTTGGGTTGGTTGAGTCTTTCCGAATTTATTTATCTCCCCTATTGCCCGTTTTTGCTCACTGTGTTGTGTTTCTGCACTTTGAAATGTGTCTTGCAGTGAGGTTTGAAGTGAAGCTACTACAGTCAATAATGACTATGTAGTACATGTGCCGAGTTTGAAGAATTGGAAGACAGGGAAGTTGCGTGAAGGGATGTTGACTAAAGCCTGCTGGCTTGACTGGTGTTTGTGTGATTAAAAAGGTTATTAACGCTGCATGCTTCCCCACCCGTCCTGCCCCCGGCACTAATCAGGCGAAAGCCAGGGAATTGTTGGGACGGGGTGGAGTGGGAGAGAGGAGAGGGAATGGGGGTAGAGATTAAGGGAGAAAAGTGGGGTTGAGAGGTTTACCAGGGCTGTGAGCCATGAGACATGCTTGAGTGGTCAACGGGAAATTTTCATGCCTCACTGACTCTGCACTGCCAGATAGAGGTCTCGCCGTGACACAAGCCTGACTCTGAGGCTGACATTGACAGTCACGTCTGCCTAGTAATTGAATTGTTGCTGCTACTAATGCGATGGTACAGTGTACTAGGCCAGTGATCTATTATGACTACGTTCCACACTCAACATGACAGTCACACCTCACTTCTACACATCTGCTGGATAGCATACTAAAGGAATTACTAAGAAGAATTAGTCTTAGGCTAGTCAGCATGATCATAATACATTGATATGTATTTATATCAGTTTCATGGGGCTCATCATATTTTTCTAGGAACTTTTAATTCTATAGGCTGTACAGTGTACTGAACTTTTTCTTCCCCCTCCCCCCCCCCCCTCTTTGAGCAAGCAAACATTTGCCTGCTTTAACCTTTGTAATGCTTTCCAGTGTATTACAGCTCCTAATTTTTTCTCACAAGGGCGAGTCCTATGTCATATATCATGGCTCAGTCATTAAAACTAATACCAAGCTAAGTTCTAAGTAGACAACTTAAAAATTTTGTATAATAAATAATCAGTTATACTAGTGAACTCATACACTTGGATGGTGATCTCGTTCGTTCATGAATACGTGTGCTTGGGAGTGCCATGAATTTAAACTCTTTTCAATGAACGGGCGAGTCTTTTCATTATCTAAACTTTCTCCACAGGTGATTGAGGTGATATTTGCTCTTTGATAAGTTGAGTGTATATTTAGTAAACGTTTTATCGCAGCTATCTCTCCACGATAACCACTTGAATTTCTAATTGTAAAAAAAATGCGTGAGGGAGATTGTGTGTTGTGGAAATGTGCTTTAACAAAATGAGAAACGAGTTGTGATAGCTCAAGTCTCTTTGTTTGTCAGTCCAAGACTAAAGGCCATGAATTACGCGATGTGATTCCACCTTGTGCACATCCCTTGTGGTGGGTGGTAAGGCCTCGTAATAATACAGGTGTCATTGTTTCCCAACTTGAGTGCTTAATCAGGCAAGTCTGGAGGCACTTTGTTTCACTATCAGCACTTAATGGTGGTTATCACCCTGATAACTTTAAAACCATTGTAACAGATATCATTTTTACCATCCGAGTAGCATTCATCACATGTAAAACAAAAACAAAAAAATTAAGTTTAAAAATATATAAGTTATATTGTTCGGAATCTTAAGCAGTTAATGATGATTCATGCAATTTGGTTTCAACAACTTTTATCATTTTACCAAATACCATTGAGGCCTTTAAGGATTACAGTGTTCGTTATCTCTCATGTTAATTGTCCATGTACTGTTGATTTGTTCATGCTGTTCCTTCATTATGCAGATGCCATCAATATTTAGTAATCGGTTATCATTTGATTTAGGTAGCTTTAGATTATGACAGTGGATGCAATCAATTTTTAAGTTGACATTATCAGTAGGCATTTTGTATTGTTTCTTGTAATACCACTGTGTGTTGCTTACCATCTGAAAATGGGATGGACTTAGCTGATTAAAATGGCCTGTTACTGTTAGTGTTCACAGCATTATGCAGAATGTTATCAATGATCACAAATCACATTAGTAATTACACGCTTGCTGATAGAAGGCTGTGTTATCAATAGTGTCATTATTAATATTAGTAACTAATACCATTGTGGCTGATACTTAAAAAAAAAATTTACTGATGCAAAGTAAGTCTTTTGGGTATTTTTGAACTTGTTATAGTCTTTGATACAACCACCTTTGAATAGTAATATAAATATCCCTCACCCCTTCCCCATACCCTCTCACCCCCCTCCCCCTCACAAAAAAGTATAAATTTGTTATTTCAGCTCTTGGACTTAACTTGCTTAATGTAATTGCTTCTAAATGGATCACAGTGTTTAATAATTGTAAACTGTACACTACAGGCTTGTCTGATTATACTTGTTTCAAAAATATAAGTTTGGCTTTGGACTTTATTTTAAAATTTAACTCATAACGGCAAAGTTCTGAGAAAACGGCACTGTGACACAAGAATTGTTATAGATGGCCCCAAAAAACTGATCTGCACCTGGTTAGTTTTGTGGTGCCACGATGTTCTTTAACTTCATTTGGTGTTTTGTTTTGTTTTCTGCCTCTGAAATTCCATGTACAGAGCTTACATGAAGAAATAGAGCTAATTTTCACTACTTGATAAACAAGGCGATTTAATTGGAAAAGATTATGTAAGATCTGTCCCTTTTAACAACACTCTCTTAATACCCTTCTGGGTTGAAAGTGTGCAGTCGTGTTTTAGTACTTACCATCAAAGCCTGTTTTGTGTTATAATAAAGATGAGTCATGAAGTCTTTACAATTCTTCAGAGACAGTAATTTGTAATCGCAGCACATAATTATATAAGTTTTATTTAGGGAAACACATTGTTGACTGACACACTCCTGTCGGAGCTTCACAATTTTATGAGAAAACTAGCAGTGCAGCAGGTTTCAGGCCAAAAAGGGGTTACGGTCACTGAAGGTTTGTTCCACACGTTTTCATTATAACACTGTGTAAAGTTTTCTGTGTTTCAGTTTAAAAATGGAATGTGAAAAACTGGCCCAAGAGAAGACAGAAATGCAAAGGCATTATGTGATGGTAAGTACTTATTTTTAAATGCAGTCTTCAAACTTTGTTGCTTTGAAGTTACTTTTAGATTTAGTATTGCAATTAGTATTAGTGTTACGTGTGTGTTTGTCTGAACCGTTTTTAATTACAAAAAGTTACACATACACTAGTGCTTAGTTATAATATTATATATCTACAAATACATCCGTGCATATAGATCTGCAAATCCACCAGGAAATAGATAAATCAGTTTCTCTTGTTTTGTTTTTAGAATCAAGTTTGTACATTACTAGTTTGTTTTGTCTGGAACAAAAACACTAAGTGATGACACTTGAGATCTTGTCATGATGGAAGTTGCATTGTCGGTTATAAAGATACTATCAGAAACCCAGCTAGCGTTGTATACAAATACTTCGAAAGCTCTAGAAATTATTTTAATTGCTCATGTAAATTCTATTTCCGTCATAGTATAACAATAACATACTCAAAAAGTCTAAGTAAGTCGGCTATATTCCCGGTGCGTGTTTATGACGTAGGCTACAAATGCGTATATTAGGGTGTACACGCCACCATAGGCGGTACGTGAATGGCGGTGTTTGTTTTAAGTGTAGGGAAATGCACTAGAAGATTATGTATACAATGTACTCATGTCCTCTTTTGTGTGTTGATACAGTTTGCAATGAACGAGTATTTAGAGGTGAACTTAAGCCCATGTATTAATGATTGCCGAGTATTGTCCTTGATCACATTTCTCTTTGCACAGGTTATTGACTGTGGCCCAAGTTGTATTAGTTTATTAATTTACCTACGGCTTGTCTGCAACGAATTTGTTTATCCACAACACACACCAAAAGGTCACACATTATTAGTTTCACCTTAGATGTTTGTACAGGGTATTTTGCCTAGTGAACGGGTATTCTGTGCGTCATTTCAAATTGATTACCGAAGAAGGAGAATTTGTGCACCAGGCTTTAAAATAGGTTTCGTGTAAGCATAACAACTCTAGTCACAAATGTTGCATATTAATGTTTATGACCTATCACTGTTGAGGGAACGTAATTTGTACATATATGTAAATACCCGCCCTCCTCCTATCTTCTCCAACTTCATTCCTGCCGTGTTAGGAAATTATTAGTAAGTTGTTCTTTTAGAAACAAAGTGAACTGTTCGCGTAACTTGGCAAATTAATCATTTGTATGGAACTCTTTGTGTGTGTGCTGGATCTAATGCGATTCTGTCATGGTGTGATTTTAAAGTGTAATAAATTGCCAGAATACTTTGGTTAGCACGATCTCTGTATCAGGGAAAAAGACTAGGATTAAAAACGGTTACCTGCATGTTAATAAATATAAGCAATTAATATGGTGACTTAAAATAAGACAGAGACCTCTTTGTTGAAAAATTTAAACTAGTATATTTTTAATATTGTCCTTGAGAATACTATGTTTAAACTTAATTGGAGTGTGGTCAGAGAACGGAAGTGACTATTAACTAATTACTTAAAACAAAAGGGGTTTGCTAATAAGTCGTTGTTCACAATCACTGCCCTATTTAAACCAAATGTAAAGGGTGAAGTTAATTGAGCGTCAGTGTGCTGTTCAATAAATAAGCAATAACGCTGCTAGTGCAGCTGCATATCAGATAGATGCCATTCGCCAAGCTGGCTGTATGCTTGCTATTGCTGTCAAGTGCAGCGAGACAATCAGAGTGCAAACAAGGCAGTGGACCTAATCTAATGAAATGGCGGTTGGTCGTAAGGCCCTAATCCCCCGGTGTCATGCACGCTAAGCCCCGCTTTGTGTCCGCCGATTACCAAGCCGATCACAACGTCTCATAACAGTCTGCCCCGCTGAGCCTTATAGCAATTTAATTCTCCCCCTTTGTCTTTTACCTCGCGCTTTTAGATTCACTTGCTGCTTATGGGGCAAACTCCACATCGTCTGAAGCCTGCCACTGAATTGCAACTTGAGTAGTTCTTGAGCATAAACATGCCAGACAAACAACCCTTTGCTGGGCTGATCTATCTGAGTTCATTATAATCATCATTGACCTATCTAAGATCATCTTTCTATGTTAATGAAGAGGACCTGCAAAAATGTTAATGGAGTAGGCCTACCGCTGAGTGATATAGCTGGTAGTGTGTCAATAATACATTGAACGCTAGATTTTAATGACTCACGTATGAAAAAATAAGAGACGAACTTTTCATTTTATTGTATGGACAGTATAAAATTTACCTAGCCCGTAATAATATTTCAAGTACGGTAAACGATTAAATGTTTTTGATTTAATAGCAGCTGGGGGAAGAGGGGAGGGAGGCTGAGTGGGTCGGTTTGGTTTTTAGTTCAGTAAGGAGCTTTGAGATTAGTGAAGATTGGTGTATTTGGACGCTTCTGATTTTTGATTTTTAATGAATCGATGTTTTATTATTTATACTGATAGATTGTTAGACACTGCGAGAAAAATTTCCTTGCTGTTTTTTGGGACAGTAAATATTCTCATTCTCATTCTGAACAGCAAATATATTACTATCTCGGGTGTTGATTGACTAGCTAGCTACGTTTACTTACACGGGTTATCTTTCTAACGTTATCTGATAAGGTGTTGAGTTATCACCCGCCGGCTGTGTTATCTCCTTAATATGTCGGTGGTATTGATTGTTGATCTAACGCAACAGCGTTTCTCTTTGACACCGTCTTACTATTCTTTGAAGAATTGTGCACTCAGTTTATGAATGAGACGGTTATGTTAAACGGGTGGTTCCCTTATTCCTAATAGCATAATCTAAATGTTATTTTTTTAAAACATATTTTATTTATTGTGTTTCATGCTTTATGGCACACATTTCCGTTTCAACTACTAGCACATTAAATGCTAAATTATTATTTTGTCTTCCTTCAATAATAATTATTGTTCTAGTGCAAGTTCAATAATTGTTCTAGTGTATGATTAGCGTGTGACATTTAAATACAATAGACATAATAAAAGGGGGGGGGGAGGGTGTTTGTGTTTATTTAACAAAAATAAAAATTGTGTGTCGTGAAAGCTTTTAGAATCCTAAAAGATAGTAATTTATGTCTTGTTTGCACACAATCGCTGCATTGACGATGTTAAGCGAGAGGCTAAATTATACAATTTACAGGTATGACAACAACACTTCACAAGTGTCAATACACTCGGCAAAGAGACTAAGAAAACAGGACTGGATTTTTATGGCAACTACCTCCCATCTCTTCTTTCTGCCTAGACCTTCCGTCCGTCTCTCGCCTCTCCCGTTTTCCCTTATGTAAAATGTTTTTCAGACACTCCTCGCCCTCCTGCCCTAACCCTTTCCATTGCATTCCATTTCCGACCTTTGGTTCACATCCAGCAAGTTTAAAAGGGCAGCCTTCGTCTCTAATAAGCCCCACCCAACCCCCATACTTCGGCGTCTTTGATAAGAACTGTCTCGGATCTGGTATTAATTTTGATTTACTAAGCCGCGCACGCTTAGTTTTAGGTAATATTGCCACAGCACGCACTGGAAAATCTGAGACCCACCACTCGTTCCCCTGGTGCGCGATCGATGGATCGCACTGCGAAGTTCTGAATGGATCTAGTCCTTCTGTCATAGTGACAGTAGAGAAACAAGCCGTTGGAAGAGCAGATGCCGATTATTGGGGTTTGCTGCAGGAGGTGTTATAGTTTGAAGCGAACACACTTCTCCCCTTCCCTTACACCGTCCTCTGTCTCTCTCTCTCACCCCACCCCTCCACCCCTCCTTAAAAAAAAATCCGTAGTTAACGGTAAGTTTGTAAGTTTATTCACTCAACGAAGTGGCGCATTGATAACTATTAATTAGTATTCATTGTTTTGTGTAGGGGCCATAACCCCTTTCTCATGCCACAATGAGCCGCTTTTTAAGAGATAGAGCAATCCATTATCATTTGAATAACCATTACGAGGGAATGAGGCTTGGACGGAATTAAGGGATGACGAAGGTTTGGGGTTGTGGGTGTGGTTCAAATATATATACCCATAAAAGCATGATGGAAGATTGCGGTATTGAATAAAGATCAGATAGAGTATAGGAAAGTGGGGGTAGGGGGAGTGGGCCGGAAGGAAGGGCTCAGATAGAGCAGATAGGATAGACGATGGGCTGGGGTATGTAAAAACGGTGTCTGTTTTCATTGCTGGAACAGCTGTGGCTTGTCTCTTGTGTATAAAGGATAATCATCAACCTGTAGACTACGCTGGTCTTGTTCTGTTACAAAGCCACCTTCCTCTATTCAATGTAGAGGATTTTTATTTTTATTTTCTGGCCTTACCATAGGCCTGATTTATTTAAACACTGGTTTTGAATGTATCTATGTACACAAAATCACATCCCCGCCTTTTTTCCTTGTGGGGAATTTTTATTTTGGGTGTGTTTATGTTGCACAAACTTCACGTAAGTGCCTTTTGCTTCTTCTGAAAAGTTCCTGTAGCATTGGCTAGTCTTAAAGAGCAGGTTTTTTGAGTACTCATTTAAAACAGTTTTGTATGCTGGAGATGGGTGGGTTTTAGAGACGTTCTCGGCTTTGTCAGTGACTATAAATCTGCTGCGATATCAACGTTGCAGCGAAATTACTAGTATTTAGGATTTTGTAAGCATTGTAAGTTTTTGCGGTATTTAAAATTCATGGGGAAAATTAGCGAAATGGGTTGTTTTTATCATCGTGCTGGTTAACATGTTTCTTTTTATATTTGTTCCAGTATTATGAGATGTCTTACGGTCTGAACGTGGAGATGCATAAGCAGGTAAGTTATTTTATTATTGGTGTTCCGTGATATAGGCAGATAAAAAGAACAGAAAGTATTGTACTTTTGTGTCTTCTCTCACAAAAGACGATGCGGGGCTCTCCACTTTCTGAAATAATAGGGCCGCTTCATTGAACTTTTTCGAATAATGATGCAAATAAGTTCTGAGCGTATTTGTCGTAGGTCAACGAGAAAGTGTATGATGGGGTTGCTGTTACTTGGTATTTCTTATTTATTACTTTATTTATACCTTGGGCAAAAGTTTGCTCGTCACAGGATGTGTGTGTTCACGGCAAATGGTGTGTTTGTGACAAACTGAGACAAAGAGTGTGTTGACTGCGAACGCGGGGATTGGAACATACTGTGTGTTTGTGCCAAACAGTGTGATTGGAACAAACAGTATGTTTGCGACAACCAAGCAATGATGCGAGTATTGACAGACATCAGGAATACCTCTGCTGTTGACTAAACGCGGTGTGAAACGTAGGAGTTGCATCTCCATCCCCTCTCGGCACAGAGGGAGCGGGGATGCCGGTGTTTGTGCAGGAGGAGGAAAGCAAAGCGACAAGCTGCGAGGGTAAATGGACTAAGACCAGGGGAGGCAAGAAAAACGCCAAGCAGCAAACTGTTTGCATCACGAGTTGGCAAGAGGCAAAGGCAGGAAGGAAGCGAGCTGGCCAGGGTTCCTCTGTCATCACACGATCAAATACACACTTTATCTGGCCTTTTAAAGTTTCGGCTTAGGCAGTGAGCTGTCAACTGAGGGATAATAGACCTTCTGTCTGAGCAAGCTTACTGTCTTGAGATTCCTTCTGACATCGTCCTTGTCTACAAATGTAAAATGTATGCATTTCATTTCATTTGGGGGTCTGATTTTGAGGTGTATACATTTCATTTCATTTCGTTTCTGGAGTCTGGTTTTGAGCTTAATTCGAGGCATGATTTGGCAGTTTGCGGTCGGTAGGGAATCTGGACGTTTCCTCCAAACCCTCTCCTCCTACCATTGCTGTTGTCTCTGTCAGCCGCTGTATGGCGTTTATTGCTCCGTGCCAGCGACTGAATCCGTTGTTGTGATGGCCTTATGTTTCAAGCTGTACCAGATTTGGGTTTGACGATTGCATGCAAAAAGCGATAACGTTGTGCAATAATATATTTTGTTTTGAATATTTCGTCGTACTACATTACATTGTACACAGAAGTTGCAGTTTGTGTAAGTTTGCACAGTATGAGCAGATTGTGTAAGTTCGCACAGTATGAGCTCTGCTGTAGTACCTAATATTGTGTGTAGATCATGTTTGTTCGGAGAGCATTGATTACCGAGGCAGGTCCATTCTGATGGTTCTATATATTGGCGATAGACTTGCGACGACTGTGGTGTTGAGTATCACTTGACACACTGCTGTCAGTTTTGTGTGTCCACATGACCAATGTGGGGCCCGACAGTATGGCCACATGGTGTTGTTTAACAGGCCATGTATTGGCAAGGATAACAGGTCAATATTGATACCAGCGTTTTCCCTCAAAACACGTCAAATGTTGTACTGAATAATAGCGGGGCCCTTGAGCCCTTGCCGCTCTTTGGGTGATCAGGTTTGCTGTGCACAAATTCCACACCAAGATCGTATTTGTATAAATAACTCTCGCTGTCCAAAGTTGCGGGGTATCATATTTACCATAGTTTTTGTTTGTACTCGTAAGCTCTTTTTTTGGGGGGGACGAATTTTGTCTTTAATGGTTTGTTTAAAAGGCCCCATTTCGAAGGCTTTGTTTACTTTGGCGAAAACGGGTTTACCCTAAAATTCACATTGTTATCACATTACACAATGATAAAGCGGGCTTTCGTTGCTCAAACCAACTGCTAAAGTTTGAATGTTGGTTCTGACAGGGAGTGAGTTCCCATGTTTTAAACGGTACATCGACACCATAGTCTTTGACACCTTTGACCCTATTTCTGGGTGAACCACGCGGCTTTATCAACCTACAACGAAAAACCTGAGGAGCATTTTTTCAAACGGGTTCGTTCTCTAACAGGCTTTGGTAGCTGCTGTCGGTTGGCTAGCCCACTGACTTGTGTTGCTATTTACAGGCACAAAAAACAACGGAATTAATTCATTTTAACAAAACTATATTTTCGAGTTATTTTTGTTTTGGTAAGCTTATTTTTTCAATGGGGCAACACTCGTTGTAAAAATTACAAGAATTTGTCAAAAGGCTTGGTCGAAGTGGGCCTTTTTAAATCTTTTGAATTCTTTTCATATTTGATAACATTGACTACTAGATGTTCATTGTTGATTTGAATCACCTACTTATTGACTGTGGGACGCCAGTGCTTGGAGTCTGTTGGTTTGTTTTATCGGGTCCCTCTTGTGTTTCCACTGGCAGATGTGATTGACATTGTCATAGGTACGCGTCTTTTGCTCGTTCTGTCGCGAGCTACTATTCTTACACCCGATATACTATACTATCAAACGAAAGGTTAAGCAGGAAGTAGCGTACAGTGAAGGTTGTATTTGGACAGATGTGGACCGTCTGTAGTGTTAACACTCCAACCAATTGGTCATGAGGTAATAGACAGGTATTTGAATGTGCTGAGTGTGCCTGCTATGGTAACGGTACTTGTATACAGTTCGGGAGTGTGTGAACAGCGATACGAGGTAATGTGTGCGTAGGTCTGTTTGGCGTGAGCTGACTGTGGGCCTCAATTAGACGCAAAGAGCTTCCCTGGGTGCGTGACCCCGGGTGGGATTCCACTGTCTTATTATGGGAAGTATGTGCTGGTCAACACGTATTTGGCGCGCAGTTGAGGGTTGTAGTTGTGTACGCTATCTGCGGGCCCGCTGGATGCCAATATTGACTGAAGCGACGCTGGTCGATGGCAGGCCACAGGGTGTCCAGGCACGGGCAAGACAAACAGCGGGATGCTGTGTGCCAGGCTGCTGGCCAAATAAACTCCATCTTTGCGCCTTGTTCCGCAACCTGCACTGATGACACGACCACTGTTGTGTGACGTCGCTACACAAACAACCAGCGCTTTTTGTCTTTTAACATTTCCTCTCATTCAATCCACCCTAGCCCAGTTTACTGTCGGCTGTGGACAGATTGTCCTGCCGATAAATGTCGAGGCTCGAGGATAAACACAAACACCCCCTCCTCTCCCACCGACCTCTCCCTTCCACCCTCCCATTCCATATACACCATGTCGGGATGATTTGAAAATAATGATGGTGATGCTGACAGGTTGAACTATAAAGAGCTTAGCATTTCCTGTGCAGCAGTCTGGGATCTGGTACGTTTGGTCTTTCGTGTCTTTGGTGGTGATAGCGGAGTGGAGAGAGCGAGATAGGCCGAGTGCTCATGAAATCCGACAGCTCCGATCAACTGATAACTTGTGCAATCACCACAGGCACTGATCGATACTGGCAACCTTGTGTTGACACGGATTAAAAGCCCTGAACTCTTTGTCTCTTGTTTTCCTTCTTCGTATTATCATTTAATGAGCTGCACACAGTGTAGGATGTTGACAGTGCTTTTACTGTTTTACTGATTAATCTTTGCTAATGTGACGTGAACAAGTTTAAGTGAATGGGAGGGGGGAGGGGGAGGAGAGGAGGAGGAGGTTCTGCTCGCAGGGGTGGTTTGTTTTACTGTCCCGGCACTATACGGTCTTTGTTATACTTCGTTTAGTTTCTTAATGGGTTTAATGGACTTTTACTTTTTACAATCTTTGATGGTAAATCCGTCAGAGGTTTGTGTTAGACATGAATGTTGATTTGTTAAACATACCGTGTATTCGAAGTGTAACGATAGTAAAAATGGGGGAACATTAATTTTTAAAGTATTGACTGACAAGCCTTGTGGTATTTCAGACGGAGATTGCCAAACGACTCAACGCAATCTGTGCCCAGGTCATCCCTTTCTTATCACAAGAGGTCAGTACTGCTTGCTAAAACTCTTCATTTATTTTCATACACAATGATTATCGTTTTGTACACTGATCAGTACTGTACACACTTCTAAGGATTACATTTCAATGTACTAAGTAACTAACGTTTCCGCATTGATGATGTAAGCTAATTAATTGTAGGCTGTGCACTTCATTATTCATTCTGAACTCTTTAAACCCAAGTGGTTGAATACCCGGGTATACATGCCATTTTTTCTTTCTTTTTTACTTTCTTTCTTTCTTGCACGGACCCCACCCCATCCCTTTTCTCTGCTGCACTCCATTCTTTTTGTTTCTTTATTTCTTTCACGCACTTGAACATTACACACACTTCATACTTACTTTGTTGAGAGTGCCTCATTCCTTTCTTCCTTTCATGCAGTTTAGAGATAGCAATAATGGGCTCTGAGCCCCCAAAGCTCATAGAGTTACTAAAGGAGGCCTTTTATTGCAATATAATGGCTGTTTTATGAGCTTTTTAAAAAGCGCTCCAAAGCACTCTGGAAATCCGCAATTTGCTAAATATAATATATATTCGTAGTCTTGCGTCTTTGGTTAAAACAAAAAAAATTACAACATTTCTACATTATGGTTGTATAACATTACACATTAATATCTGCTGGAATGATCTTTTGTTTAACAAGATAGTCCCGAGTAAATAACGATAATGAAAAGATACCAACCAGTTTACCAGCATCTGAAAGATCCATTTTTCCTAATTCAATAGGTTTCATTTTTAAAAGAGATTTTGCAATCATAGCATAAGCTGTATTTAAGCCCACTAAGACAACACTATGGTATCCAAGATTTACAATTGTTTGTTCATATGGTACACTCATTTTTTATATATAATAAAAAAAATAATAATAAATTATTACTGCATTGAAAACACATCTAATGATGGCTTCAACGATGGAGATAATTCAATTTCTTTTTCTACAAGTGGTTTTGAGGGTTTCTGTTTCTTTTTTCCTTGGCGGTATTTATATATTATGTACCCACTTGCACCCACTACACCGGCTATACATAAATAATATATGTTATTTGAAGATTGTACTGGTTGTATTGGTTGTATTGGTTCTTCTTTATTTGTTGTTAATGTTTGTTGCATTATTGTTTCTTCTTTTGGTGATTCCTTTTTTCCTAATATGTTTGCTTTTGTTTGTCTGTTCCATCTATGTAACTTGTTAAATTCTGCTAACTTCTTTCCAGCTGCAATTCTTCCTGGGCTCTTTTGTTTAGTGACTGTCACTGGGTTCTGTTGATTCTCTGAATTCTTCACCTCCATCTCCTTCTCCATCTCCGGATTGGAAGAGTCCATTTTTAATAGCAGAGAAATTTATGTGTTGAAAAGTAATTAGCCCGGCTGAAAATGGGGTCAACAAGCTTCCAAACTTATAATACAAATTTCTTGATGCCTCACTAATCCCATTAACAATAACTGGATCTTTAATCAAATCATCAAATAAATCATTCTCACAATCTAAAGTAACAAAGGCCGACACGGCTTTGGTATATAATTTCACAATCGAACGCCCTAAACTCTTAACCATTAAAGCGCCGAGAACTTTATCATATTTATTATGTAATATAATGATCTCTTCTGGCCTCAGTCTTTGCACTTGTTCAGGTGTTAAGTCAACACCGAGATAATACTTTGACTTTCCGGAAGCTACTAATGCAACCAGCCTGTCTCTTTTCTCATTGTCAACACCTGTAACTGTAACATTAATAGCTTCTTGCATTAACAAGTCATCACAATTCATTTTAAATACAAATAAAATAAAAAACTAAATTAAAAAATGGCTGGTGCTGCAATGGTGCTTGGTTCTGCTGCTGTCAACGCCTTAGCCTTTTCAGGATCAAATTATTTGTTTTCAAAACTGGACAGTAAAGAAGAATCAAAACGGCATAACTTAGCAATGGAAAAATTACAACAAGATCAGGCTGAATACGAGAAAAACAGACTAATGCAGCTTGATTTTGTTAATAAAAGATTGAAAGAAGAAGGTCATGCTGATAAAACATTTGAAGACGTTGATGAAGCTTTGCACCAATATTATTTATTCACTGGCACAACACTACCTTCATTAAAGCAGCCAGTGTTATCCGATTACTACACACCTAACATTGCACCTACAATGTCAGAAACCGGAGAATTAATTTTAATTGTGTTTGGAATAACAGTAGTTTATTACCTCGTTAAACAAAAATATAAATCTAAATAAAATATGACTTCGCGTTTGTCTAGATTATATTATTCTCAATCCGGATATTGGAAAGGGATGACGGCAGTTAATAAACTAGTAGAAAAGACTGGCTTGTCAGCAAACGTAGTTAAACAATGGTTATCGAAGCAAGCTGTATGGCAAATTTATCTTCCACCCCCGAAGAAAATAATAAGACCAAAATTTGAAAACTCCAGACCAAATGACACACATCAAATAGATTTGTTATATCTTCCCCATGACAAAATATATAGAAAGAAATACAGGTATGCCCTTACTGTTATTGATATAGCTACCAGGTTTAAAGACGCTCATGCTCTTAGGACTAAAAATTCTGCTGAGGTCGCTCAAGCCTTAAATGCAATTTATTCAAGAGGGCCTCTAAGGTTCCCTAGACTTATTCAATGCGATGAAGGGTCTGAATTCAAAGGAGCTGTTAACCAGCTTTTGTTAAAACATAATGTAACTGTTAGAAGAGGAGTTGTTGGATTGCACAGATCACAGGGTATTGTAGAAAACTTTAATCGGCAACTGGCAGAAAGATTATTCACTTATCAGTATTCAAAGGAACTCTTTACTGAAACCACTAATACAGAATGGGTTGTTAGGCTGCCTCGAGTTTTAAGGGAAATGAATTCAGAACCAACCAAAGTTACAGGATTAAAACCAGTTGAGGCTATTAAAAAGAAACAGATTGTTGTTGCCGTTTCAAAGCCTGGTCAGCCGGATCTAACTTTGATAAACAAAACTGTTAGATACCTTTATCAGCCTGGAGAAGTTGCTAATGACACTAGAAGGCGAGCTACAGACCCAATTTGGTCATTAAGCGTTTATGAAGTTGACAGAGCATTATCTACTGATCCGCCTGTATATTATTTAAGACCGAGAAGCGATCGTAGAACACCACAAAGAAACTTTGTAAAAGAAGAACTTCAGATTGTTCCACCAGACACAGTGCCATTAAGATAAATGAACTATAATCATCACCACTATTACTTAACTTCAACCTTTTTTTTTGACTTAGTGACTTACATCTAACTTAATTAAGTCGACTTTTAAAAAAACTTATAACTTACAATAATTAAATTATAAAAGAACTTACTTACTTACATCTAACTTAATTAAGTCGACTTAAAAAAAAAACTTATAACTTACAATAATTAAATTATAAAAGAACTTACTTACTTACATAAGTATTGTATAGCCAGTTGGTTGGTCAGTTTTTAATAATAATTTTAAGTGCTTGCCTTTTTTTAGCTGTTCTTTTAATTTAGTTCTTTCCTCTTTTGATTCAATTACGTCATTTTCTTTTAAACAGTTATCAAAGCTGTCTCGATCTTTGCAATAAAACAGGCAAACAAATTTAACTTGTTCTCTAAAATCCTTTAATATGGAATTAAATTTCTGCGTGATTAACCAGACACTAATTTTCACATGGCGTCCACTGAAAGCCAGCTTGCTCAATATGTTCCGTTTTAATACAATATCTTTTTCTGCACTGCAATCATCGATTAAGAATAACGTATTACCCTCATTCTCAAACAGGTTATAAAAATAAGTTAAATACTCATTGAGCTTGCCATTGGTATTTACAACAAAGATATTTTCATCTGTCCAGACATACTTACGATCTAAGTAGGTTTTATTATATTGAATAGTTGGGCAAAAAATTACTATATAATCAAAGTGTCCTGCGTAATATTTTTCTAACAAATCCAGAACAAAGACGGTCTTTCCGCATGACGTCATGCCAACGATCATTCCGCAATGAGGATCACGAGGTAACAAAGAGGTCATTTTTAATATACTAAATCTTTTAATCTTCCATTTTCAATGTTTAGCTGAGCATCCATAATAATATACATGTATACTGTAACTGATTCTGACTTAGCACTTGCTTCCCTATGCAATTCAATTGTTATACCATCTGTTCCGTTTTCAATTCTTCTTCCAGATCCATGAAGTTCATTGGTGGGTATGGTTCGAAAGTCTAACCACAACGCAAATTTATTCACCAGATAATCTTGCAGTCTTGTGTCATGCAAATGAAGATCTTTAGAAATCAAATCCACAGTGTCAGTCCGTAATCTACCTCCACCCAAGATTTTCCTAATCTCATCAAACTGTTGAAATCCCATCATTCCATTCGCGAATAATTGATTAGGTTTACCTTCAATCACAACAGACGCTTTTGAAATATTAGGGTTGATAAAATTCTCACTGTCACGATTGTAATTAGATTCTTTCACAAACAACAACAGTACACCTTTAAAACTTCGAGCAGGTGAATTTATGTTGATGGTCCAGAGTGCATCTAATAAATCTTTATTAAATTGTCTGTAGCGAACGATCCTATCATAATAAATTGCTAGTTTGTCATATTGTCCCCTGATCATCCTACTGAGTTCAGCGTGAGTGACCACTTCATATTCAAGCGTGATGTCTGTAATTGTATACCTAGCATCATTGTCAGAGCTAATTACTACTTGAGAATAATCATTGAAAATAATTTCGTAAGACAGCCTATCGTTAAATGAGCCTTGATGAAATGGCAGATGACTGTGTAGCAGTTCAAAATCAAGTGGAAAATAAAACCTGTTTTTGTATACAGCAGCTAATGCATTTTCACCTTTGTTAGAAACGACAGCATCGCCAGCTTTGATTCGAAGTTTTGCCACATTGGCGGCTTGAATCCCCTGACCAACTAAATCTTCCCTTTCATATTTACTCAGCCACAGATCTGTGTAACAAAACAAAACACCGGCGTCATCGATACTTTGGATTTCTCGCCCATCAAGTTTAATAACCATTCTTTTAATTATAGCTCTGCCTAGATTGTTGACTATGGTTCTGTTAGGATCGTCGTCAGAATTCAGACTAATTTTAAATCCCAATTTAGGACTGCCTGGAACTATTACATCATCAGGACCTAAATTTGGAAATCTTATGGTCAGTAGCTGATTAGGCTCTATGCTGCTTGGATTGTTTGTAATAATTATTGTGCTTTTCTCACCTTTGATGCCTAAAGGCGTCCTCAATCGACGTGTAGGGTCTAACAAGTTTCCGTAGCTTTGCATTTTTAATGTAATAAAAAAAAAATTATATTTAAAAATGGCAGAAGGCGGTGAAGCTCTTGATGAAGTGTTTAAACCAAATGAGCCTAATGAAGACCTCGACGTTGACACAACCAGCAGTCTTCTTTCAATGGTAGGAGATGACATGAGCCAAACAAGGCTAAGTATAGGAGAAGAATTACGTCAAGTAACTGAAACCCAAAAAGCCAGAAAAATCAATAAATTTTACAATTACATCGGGCGCGAGTTACCTGATTATGTTAGTCCCAGCGACTTCGAACTAGACAAAAATAATCACTTGTTTATAAACACTAGTGTATCCGGTAAAAAAGTGAGAGTACAGTTAACTATGTTAAAGAATCCTGATAAATTTTATGCGTGGTCTACTTTGAAAACTAAACTCCCAGTGACTGTAATACGATCATTGGGGCTTTCCGATAATAGAGTGCCAGCGTTGCATCGCCAAGCAGTAGCTTCACTTCAACGAATAGATGCATCGTTAAGTTCAGAAATAGAACTACAAGACTTAACTAACTTAACTAGTTCTGCATTAGAAGTAAATAAAGAGTTAACAACCTTACAAACAAATGAGGACACCAATATTGATCAGGTTATGGAAACTATCAATGACACGCCATTATTGCCACTGCGTGAACTTCAAGGCTTAGATAAAGCTTTACAATCTGTGAGAGGGGAGACAATGATGAATTTAGCCAAGCTCGGTGAGCTCGACAAACATATAGAAAAACAAAAAAATAAACTAGCAGAAGCTGATGACGCGAACTTAAGCATTGAGGTAAAACAGATGATCGAAAAGAGGCTCACCGACCTTTACACAGAACGTGCGGCGAGGCTAGAAGCCTTGTCCATAAACAGAGAAAAATTAATAACTAATTTCGCCAGGATAAAAGAAACGGTGCATAAAATTTTACACGAAGACACTACACTTGCAGAAAGAATTCAAACACTGTTCAGAGAGCAAGGTGTTACAATATTTAGCATTCTTACAGCTGTTGGGATGACAATAAGCACACTAGTCTTAGCACTGACTAGAACCGTAGGCATTGGTGGCGGACCTGGCGGACCTGGTGGACCTGGCGGTAGTCCGGTTAAAGACTGGATTAAAAAGACGTTACAAAGCATAGCTAACTTATTGAAACGCTTAGGTGACAAACTTGTAGACGCACTTCCAGGAATATTAGGTTCTGTATTTTCATGGATATTTAATACTGCTTCTAAAGTTGTGGTTTGGGCGTCTGAACATCTGTGGTCTTTGTTTATAATAATATTACTCTGGTTACTTAAAATAGTAAATCCCAATTAACCCAGCAAACAATAAACCCCCTGTAAGTGCTAGACGCGAAACCCCATGATCAGTTACCGGCAGGCTTGGCAGGCTTGGCAGGCTCGGACGTGGTGGCGAACTTAAAGGTTCATTATTAGGCCTAGCAGTAAATACCGTATTTGCTGTATTCACTGTATTCACTGTATTCAATGTATTTATTGTAGGATTGTAGCCTATATGAAACTGAGGGTCGGCAATCACTATATTGTTGTTGTAGTTTGATATAGTTCCTATCCTAAGCTGAAGGTCTGAAGGCAACATATACAGTCCTAAACCTATTACGTAATCTACTTTCGATCTAGCATACTTTAAAGTGTCCTGATATCTTTTAATACTCGCGGGCAAATCTACTGCCGAATTAATAGAATCTTCTATGTTGGCTAGAAACTGCTTTTGTGCATCGAAGCTAGTTCCTTCCCCAATGATATTACTTCGTGTTTCTGCTTGAGACCCCAGAATGCACCACGCATACGTACGAATAGATTCATTCAGCCTTTCCACCCCACTTTGAGTAAATCCGTTTGATGTGTCCAATATAAAAGTGCTGTATGCTGTACTTTGTTTTTGTCTGATATACAGTAAAGGAACCTGGCTGTTGTGGTTAAATGATGTAAATCCAGGTACGTAAGGCCCCGTGTATAAATTACCTACAGCGTATCTAAATAAAGTTCCCATCCCGTGATTGAGGTCTAGTTTTTGTCTGAAGTCTGTTTTAGTATCAATTCCGAATTCATTGCACAACCTTTGATACGCTTTCTTGTCAAAGCCATTGTTAAAGGGATTAAAGTTTTTGTCAGTAGGTAACGGAGCCTGAAGTTCAGACAACACCCGCCTCACTTGATAATACAAATGGAACAGATAAATAGACTTCAACATGGGATCTGGGTGATTAAGGTGATGAACGTAAGAAACTCCGCAACCAGTTGTAGCGCATGACACGGCAAAATTAATTTGATTCTGAAAGAACTGCATACCCCCGTTGTTTAGCCATTGGTTAGCTAAAAAGTCGCTCGTAATGTCTGGGTTGAGGTAATGATCAAAAATATTATGGGGGATAGTTTCGAAATGGACGTTGGCTGCCACAGCTATTGTCAGCTTGGTTAGGTCGACTGCTTTTTCGTAATAATAAGGCCCTGTAGTATACTTTGCAGCTTTGTTATATTTATAAGGCGCGTACATTTTTATTATATTTAAAAAAAATATGTTTGTAACTTTCGAATTCGTAAAATCAGGTGTGCCCATTGAACTTCAGCATCCTATTGACAACAAAAACAGGGACCTTAACGTAATCCTTCACGAAATATTCTTCACGGTTAAATGGTTAAATATTAGTCATGATCTAAACAACAACTGGATAATGATTAATAAAAAAAGGCACTTTATTCATGCCGGCTATTATGACTTCTGCAGACTTACTGAAGAATTGTTTAAACCTCATTCGATTGAAGCAAAAATGAACCCTGCAAACTTGATAGTAACTTTAACTTTCCATAAAAACCAGCATAAAGACATTACCAGCGTTACACTTGCGCCAAAGCTGGCAGAAATATTAGGTTTCCGTGGCAATGAATTATCTTTATCTGACAGCTCCAGCACTGTCGGCAGTTCTATAAGATTTATTGGATCAAACCCTATGAATTTGTTAATTAATAATAGATTGTTTGTGTACCTTCATCAACTGAAGACATCGGAAAACTTAGTAAACGGAACTCCTAGTACATTGCTAAGGATAATCTCAACTCAGAGAGAATCTTACTGCGATCCAGTTTCATTGAAATTTCTGCCTCAAAAACGCCACTTAAGTCAGGACTATCATACTAGTTTCTGCTTCAAAATAACTAACCAAAACAACGAAATTGTAGACTTTGAAGATCTTACAATTATTCTTGAGATAAAATAAAGTTTAATTTTAAAATACAATGTCAATCGGCCCTCAAATTCCAGTAACCTGTCCTACCATTGAACTGAAAGACTTAGCAGACACAATTGACTTTGATGCGAATGCTATTGTTGGGTCTATTTACGGTTTCGAATTTACACAAAATGGATATTATAAACGAGCGCTAGTGCCGGCAGTGCCTGAAGCAGTGCCGCCGTCAGTATTGCCAGAAAAACCATCTATTGATCAGCTAAAGGATTTTAATGCCGGTAAAGTAGATCCCGATTTTAAGTATGCTATTACTAAACGAGAAAATACCTGGTCTTTAACACCTGTAGACACAGAATTAGATTGGCTTATTAAATTCAAGTGCAAAAGCCCTTACACTTTTATGGGACCAGACAATAAATTTAAGAAAATTATTAACGCCGGGCCTATGTTAGTTAGTCTAGTGCCGGATGAAAACAATCGGGAAACCATAGAAGTCAAAGCCTACAAAAAAAGCAGCTATGTTTTACATAAGCGTGAAACCGCAGGGAAAAATGTCAGACTTGTTCTGCAGCCTCCTTTACAGCTAGGTAGCACAGCTATGATAGTACTGGACATAATTGCTCACAGGCCTACGCAGAGAAATTTTAATGTAATTCCGCAAGTGTCTCTAAGTTGGGTTGATTTAGATGAGGATCCCAGACGAGTTACAGTATTTATGAAGAAAAGAGAAAATGAAAATCAGTTTTCCGTATTTACTTCATCACCCAAGATAACTTTTGTCCCTGTTCCAAATCCTATTGACAGAATAGCGCAAATTAGCCTAGACAACGTAGATCTGTTAGCATTTTATTTCAGCGATCAGATATTTTCTGATAGTCAAATAGAATATTTTGCTAATAAACTAAAATCAAGTTAATTATTGTTAACCCTTTTTTTTCACACTAAAAATATGACGACAAAATTGTATCCTGCTATAGTAGAAGCAGTAGTGGATGAACAACCAATGCAGCCCAGTGCTCCAACGTTAGACTTAACTAATGTTCAAACGTTCAGGCTGGAAGAAATAAGAAAAGTTAGGACTCAAATTGAATCAGATATCCAAAAGTACTCTAGATGCAGACGAAGGTATTCCGGTGCTTATAGCGGAATAAATTACGTGTCTACCGGTCTAAATGTTATTAATGCAGCGGAAGCTGCGGTCAGCGTGGGATTATTGGTGACTGGAATTGGTATACCAATTAGTATTGGATTAGGAGTGGCTGCCGGATTATCTTCAGTAATGTCAGTTCTACTTGGTGTAATTAATACTAAAGTATCTAAGAAATTAGAAAAACACGACCTCATTTCTAGCCTGGCGATAGCTAAACTTACTAGCATGAACTTAATAATTTCAAAAGCTCTAGAAGACACTCAGATTCAGGACCAAGAGTTTGTAATTATCCAGCGAGATTTTGAAGAATATAAAAAGTTGAAGCACGACATACAATCTAAATCTAGGTCTGCACCAGTTAATGTTGAAGAAATTAAAAAAAAATTAATAGAAGAAGGGAGACTACTGGGACGGAAGGAGCAGCTAGATGCTTTGAAGAAAAAGCTTGGCGCTTCAGAATAAATACAGTTAACATTTACTCAAGCCTTACAGGCCCTCCTCCTTACTCATAGTCGCAGTCGTAGTCGTAGTCGCAGTCGCAGTCGCAGTCGCTGTTTCTACCTGTAATTTATAGTGGCCTAGAGCGTATGCGAACTCCTTAGTTACTCTTATTCTCTTTGTGTCATTAGCGCATAATGTTTTTTTGGTCATCACAGCAGTGGACACTATATGGTTTTTAGACTTTATAGTTGTATTAGGGTATGGTTTAACTTCTTTTCCATCTAAGGCTTCCAGGTAGTTTTCGTGTCTGATATCTCTGTTTTTTATTGCAGCTTTTTGGGTGCCTTTCGCTTTTGAAGATTCTCCCGATTCGTGTTTAATACTGTACTGCTTAGATCGCAGTCCTGCGTATTCTTCTATTAGTTTCCCGTTCATTTCATCTTTCATCAAACCTATTTTCTTTTGGTTTGCTTTGCTGTACAAAGGGTGGGTATCAGGGTAGTCACTAGTATCGTAATGTTGTAGTTCCGATTCTAAGTCTTTATAAATGTCTTCAGTAGGGATGTCAAGTATAAGGGAGTCTGTGTCTGTGTATAAAACTCTGGCCTCCGGGTATTTAGGTTTAAAGTAATCGTAGTAAAATTCGAACATTAATAATTTAGAAAGGTCGAGAATAGTCATCCCCATAAACACTGGTTTGTCTAGATTAACTTGCGTGGTTTTCATGGTAACTGCATACAGGGAGTCATGAAACTCTTTGTAACCAAGGTATTGAGGTTTAGATGTTAATTTAATCGCTTGATTGGGTGAGGTAATTAGCCTGACGTCTTTTCGCTTGTATGGGTTCTCCATAGTTTTACCAAAACAGCTGTTATTCAGCAGCTTAAAGAAATCTTTTTCAAACGTAGATTGCGCTTGTTTTCTAAGCTCTGTGTTTTTATTGATGTACCCGGCCAAGACATTCGTTTGTTTAAAGAATAAAAGCTTGTGAATCGCTGTGCACTTCATGCCGTGTCTGATGTAGAACTGCAGGTTTCTGTAGTGACAGACGTAATTAGATTTATTATAGAGGTTGGGAATAAGTTTAAGTTGCTTGTCTGTACCATGCAATCTTTCTGGTGCTAATGGGTAATCATTATGTAGGTCGTGTAAAGCATTAGGATACTCTAGGTCAACTTCGACAATAAACCCTATAGTATGATCTTTAGGGTGATTTAAAATACTGTTTAACCAAGTAAAGTTTGCGGGGTTTGGATTAACAAGTAATTTGAAATCTGAAACCGGTAAAAGCTCACTCATTGCCCAACCGTATAAATTGTTGGCGTCAAAGTACATTATATAATTAGATTTCTGCGAGGGGTCATAGTGCTTCAGGTATTTATTGTTGGCTTTGCAATAATTATGAGATGCCACGCTTATTCCTCCACGAATGCCCGACTCAATCATTGTCATCATTACCTGGTCAGTTATGAGATCGATTTTAGAACCGCTAAGTTTTAAGAAAGCATCCCAACTCATTCCTGGTGAAGAAATATAATGAGAAGGGTCGAGGGAATAATGATGTAAACTCGTTTCTCTGTATTTTTCAAACACATCAGCCAACAAACAGACGTCGGCTTTTAAATATATGTCGTGGTAGTCACCAAGGTTTTTACATCCGAGTGCATTCCAGACGTTGTGAGCATGTTGGTAATCGATATCACTTATGAAACTTTTATTGAGTGAAGAATAGAAGTTCTCTTTAGGTGGCAATTCTAGTTCTTCAAACACTTCCCAAGAATCCATGTATTCATAAGGATACACACCTTTCCGAATAAGTGTAACGTCTGGAAAATATTTGCTAGTGATAGGATAGCTGGGTAAGTTCTTAGCTAGTGTTTCTAAACTGGAAGACAAATGTTGAAAGCTGTCGTAAAACTTTAATTTATTCAAAGTGAAAGTTTTATATTTTTCTTCTGTCTCGGCAATACATGACACTTTGTATGCTTTCGTCACTGCCTGCATGATTAAATGGGAGTCGTAATTTCGAAGATTGTGAATGAAAATAGGGAGAGAGAAATGTTTGATTCCATATTCCAAGTTGCATTTCTGATGAGCTGCACCTCTAAATGCCCCTGTTATGTGACAATGATCTCTCACTCTTTGGGTCTTTGTGTCCTTCGGGTCAAACTCTTTATTACAAATGTGGCAATGTGTAGCTGCTTTAAAATTATGGGAGTCAGATTCAGTAAATATCATGGGCACCGGATTATCTAGCTGCAGTAAACACAATTTGTATATTTTGTTCATCTCATCTAAGAACTTCCGAGCTGCGTCAGGCCCTCTGTAAATTACCGGCTCTGTATGTTGTCCGTCGGCTCTAACAACTACATACCCAAAACTGCAGACTTCGTGAAGGTGTGTAAGGAATGAATTAGGCGTACAAAATCCTTGTGGGCCATGGTATTTTAAAATCAATGATTCGAAGTCGGCATAAACTATATAAGGCTGCTTGAATTGTTTGTTGATGTTTTTAAAATATACTTGAGAACCTGGCTTCGGTAATGCTTAATATAAAACTCTTAAAAGGCCTTTTTAGTACAATATTTGGCTGTTTTGATAGCAATTAAATTAAATTTAAATTAAAAACACTCTGTATAAGGTTGTAACATTAATGTTTGTGGGAATTCCCGATTGAATAAACTGGGCTTAGGCCAAGAATATTGATTATTTCACACTGTTCTAGCAAAGGGAATTCCAGGTTCTGTTTTAATTGGATCACATGCTTAATATAAAACTCTTAAAAGGCCTTTTTAGTACAATATTTGGCTGTTTTGATAGCAATTAAATTAAATTTAAATTAAAAACACTCTGTATAAGGTTGTAACATTAATGTTTGCGGGAATTCCCGATTGAATAAACTGGGCTTAGGCCAAGAATATTGATTATTTCACACTGGCAAAGGGAATTCCAGGTTCTGTTTTTAACTGGATCACATGCTTAATATAAATTTCTATTTGCTGTTTTCAACTGGATCACATGCTTAATATAAATTTCTTTTTATATATCTAAGCAAAGGCAAAAAACTTACTAAGGATTTTACATTCACACAGAGAAAGCACACAAATATTCCTGTACACAAATTATTTCCTCTGGTCTAGTAAAGGGGAATTTCCAATTCTGTTTTTCAACTGGATCACATGCTTAATGCATGTTTAAAATACACACAAATTATTTCCCTTGGTTTAACTTACAGCTAGTAAATGGGAAAACATGCTTTAATATAAATTTTTATTTATATATCTATTTGTTGCACTTTTAAAAATTAATATGAACAATATGTAATAAAGATTGCTGCACTTAATGGTGTATTATTTAGAATTGTACATTTAGAATAACGAATATTAATGCTGGTTTGTTGTATGTAATTTCCCAAGCCCAATCTTCTTTTATGAGCGATCTGGATGGGGATATAAAGAAAAAAGGAAGTATAGATTTTCGGTGTGGTTAGTCTTCTGTGGCATGTGTTGAATTTGCTAAGGCATTAAGGCCAAATGTCTGTCCTATTGCAATAATAGACACAGTGTACAAAGTGGCAAGTGGCTTGGATACATGTTAAAAATTGCCATGACAATGGATAAGACTGGAAGGTGCACGCTAACTCTCGATCCCTTCCTACTTAATCCAATTGTCAAGCCTCAGGCAACAAGTAAACAGATATTGAACGCAAGAACGAATGGTTGCAAGACATTGGGTAAGACTGGAGGATGCGCGCAGTGTCCTTGGAGCCTCCTACTTAATCCAACTGTCCGACTCGCAGCCAAAGTTCAGTCAGTACACCTCCGTGGGTTTCTCTAATTTCGTCTCGTAGAGATTCCCCATTTGGGGTTTGATGACAGACAACACACATGCCACAACGCTTGGGCTCACTTGGTGGAGTGGGAGATGCGTGCAAAAGGTCGAGGGGTCCGTCCCACTCCACCAAGTTAGGGAGAGAGTCCAAGCGGGAAGTGCTACCACCGGTTTTTGTAAAAATTTCCAATTTCAGTAGTAAGTTTTTTCTGTAAGTTTTCTACTTTCTAAGTAAGGTATTTTTTCTAAGTTTTATTTCTAAGTTTTTAAATAAGTTTTGACTAATAACTAAATAACTGGCTAAGTTTTGGAGTTGATGGGGAGACCAAAGACGCAAGATATACGAATGTGTATTATATTTAGCAAATGCCTCCTTTAGTAACTCTATGAGCTTTGGGGTTCAGAGCCCATTATTGCTATCTCTAGTTTTACAGTTTGACTTTGTTTATACTTATAGTTTTATTTCCTGTATTTTTTTCCCTGCTGAATCACATTGCGAAATGAACAACGGCAAAAGAAAAAAAAAAAAAGCTAGAAATAGGTGAACGGTCACCCTGATGAGGCCTACTCCCTATTAAGGCCTACGTCTGGCTGAATCGAGAGTAGGTCTCGCTAGGCTTATCTACGCCCTGTGGTGCGTGCGTTGAGTTGAATTGATGTGTGTGCAGCATCAGCAGCAAGTTGCTGCAGCAGTGGAAAGAGCCAAGCAGGTTACCATGCAGGAACTCAACGCCATAATAGGGGTGAGCATTGTCACTAGTAGCCACTCTTACCATCCTAGGATATGATTTATATATAATAATAATAATGGATACCATATACACATATATATATCTGTACTATGCTCCTTAAGGGTTGCTGTACCGTGCTAGTCTTTATGAGAGAATTTATTATAGATTTTATTTAAAAACCTGTATATACCTGTATATGGCAATAATTATTATAGTTGCGGAGAAACTGCAGGTTATATGTGAGCACATTTTGCATTGTGGCGTGGCCTGTGTTCAATTTTCTGTATAGTGTCTTTTACAGTGTATTCAACCCGATATGCGATGGATAGTAGAAGTAACTAGCTAGTGTATCGTTGAAGTTCAATGGTTACAACTGGCCAAGGTTTTGAGCGTTTTGCTGACCGAGATTAGGTAGAATTGACCTAGGGTTGGGTGTATTGTTTGTTGTAACTGTGATCATTTTACTGGCCGTTTGCCCAGCAACAGATGCAGGCCCAACACATGCCCCATCACCCACATGGTCCGCCCATCCCCTTGACGCCTCACCCGGCAGGTCTTCAGCCCCCCATCTCCGCTGCCGGCGCGTCCTCATTGTTTGGTGGAGCCTTCCCACCTGGCTTCCCTGGCATTCCTCCTCATCTGGCCGCTCTCAAAGACAATGACAAAGGTGAGCACTCGTCTGTGCATGTGAACACCTATCATTGTGCATCTCGTACTAAAATCGTAGACTGTTTTTTATTCCATCAATTATAATTTAATAACTGAATAATGAGTTAAATCATGCATTATTCGCAGCTTTAGGTTTCATTTGCTGTAAGTTTTAATAGTAGTAATAGAAACAGTTTCGTGTTAAATTACACTTTAAATTGTACCGTAGCTTTGGCGTTCCTTTACTTCAACTTTTTTTTTCCTTCCCCTCTCTCTCTCTCTCTCTCTCTCTCTCTCTCTCTCTCTCTCTCTCTCTCTCTCTCTCTCTCTTTCTCTCTCGCTCTCTCTCTCTCTCTCCCCCTCTCCCCCTCTCTCTCCCTCTCTCTCTCTCTCTCTCTCTCTCTCTCTCTCTCTCTCTCTCTCTCTCTCTCTCTCTCCAGATCTTAGTATGTCTACTATTGTAGATTACGTCTACTATTGTAATGTTAATTTGAGCTCTGTACATTATTTGCATATTGTTTTCGGAACAAGTCAGTTGCATTTAAATTATTATTTTCTTGGCAAAGCTCATCACAGTACGTGTGTATCAGAATAGTTGGAAATCAAATTAATCATGTTATTTTGTTAAGTATGCTGCTAGCGTTGTAATAACAGTTTGTAGCATGAGGAAAGAACTAGGAACGCCCTTAAGAGAGCTAATATCGTGCTTAGCGCTTTGTTATATTGTATTGACGAGTTCTCCTTTTTTTGTCTTTTTCAGAAGCAGACAAACACGTGAGTAGATTCTGTATGTCAGTGTGTGTGTGCCTGCTAGTATTACTCTGCCTGTCTCTTTGTGAGTGTGTGTTTACCTGTGTAACTATAAAGATGTGTTTGTACCTGTAGATTTTAATGTTTATTGTCCTTTTTCCTTCTATTCATTGTTGAATATCGTTTGTCACTATTTGATATTTCTGAATATATTTTAAGCAGAGATGGTAAAAACTGTTTGACTTATTTTTCAAAACCAGTACAGCTCCATTATGTCTTCTTTTTTTTTTTTTTTTTTTTTTTTTTGCACGCTTTTATCTATTTAAATGCGACACAAATGACTGTACATAATTTCTTTGGTAATAAAGATTTGTCGAAGTGAATTGAGAAGAAAGAGAAAACAACTATAAGGTTCCATTTATGTGTCATGACGTTTTAGGAGGCTTTGTGTTCGGTGTGATGTACCCTTTGTGGAAATTGCAGCGTCTTAGGTCCCTTGAGTGTTGAATTCGTAGTGAAGTAGTGGCCCTTGCTGTGCTTGTGAAGGCTTTGCAGTACATGTGTGGGAGGACAGGTAACCCCTAATTGGCCACAAGGCCTTCTGAGCCTGTCGACATATACAGTGGTGATGGTGCTGACGAGGACTGGGTAGCATGGTAGACAGTGGATGTTGGATTCTAGAACAGTTAGGGAAGGCAAGGATGGGTGCAAAAACAAATCTAGAATATAGTGTGTCAGTATGAGTCATGTACTGAACAAAAGAAAAGGGAAGAAATATCTCAAATGTGACAGTTTGAAAAAGAGAGAGTAAAAGCCAAAAGTAAGCCAGACAAATAAAAAGTAGAGACAAAAGAAGGTGAAAATATGTGTCAGATGTGACCACTGTGTGTAATAGGCACCTAACAACAAACTGAGTACAGACTGACAGTCGTCGTTCATTCTTTGGGCCCCCACACTGTGAACGTGCTCTGTAGGTCAATGGGTATGCTGCACGGAGTATCGGAGACATTCACTTGCAGTACAGCTATTGGTCGTGAACTTTGACTTAGGAAAAGTCTGCATAACTTTGACCTTTGGGTCAAATATTAAGATACCATTTGGCAAGCGTTGTAGCCGAGTGGTCTAAGGCGGGACGAACTTGCCTTGTCTACAGGCCAGAAACCAATGGCGCCTGACAGGTGTGGGATCGATCCAGCATCTGGACGTTGTGTTTCTGCGAGTATTATTAATTTTGTTTCGACTCGGTGGTTTTCTGCGGGCAAAATTTTAAAAACACAACTAACATTAGGTAGGTTGGGTTTGGGCGCGCCACAGATTGCGACTACGCCTTCACCAGGGAAGGCGGTCCAGAATTTCCGGATAAAAAGGGACAACAAAGTTTCAAGACGTCAACAACAGCAACAAAATATTAGCCGGCATACTACCAACGTACTAATAATAATTATACTCAGTTCGACCTCGACCCTCAGAACTTCAAAAAACGACGTGACCTTTTACCCTCTTCAGTGACTTGAGCTTTGTGCTGTGTCAAGAATGGAGAAGGGAGTTGCTGGTAGAACAAAGTTTGTTTAAGGGCTTGTGGTGAAATTTTGGTTCAGTGTTTAATTGTTTGGCTTGTTATCTCTGCTTGTTTATCTTGGCTTATGGTAAAGGCGTCTTGGAAGGGTCTTTGCTTAGAAGATCCAAATCGGTGGATTGGTGTTGTTATTAACACAAAAAAAGTGGACACCATACCATATAGACACAGTCACTTTTATGCCCATTCCCTGCTGAATATTTGTTATGTGACTGGATGGTGGCTCCATGATGTCACATGACTAGAGTGAATCGTCACGTGAGCGAAAGAGGCTGGACGATGACGTAGGCGAAAGTGTCCCCACAGTGGAACCCAGAGAAATAGTCCCATTAGCATGGCTGCCGTGACTGTTGGATATTTGTGAATGTCTTCACTCCCTTGCCCAGCGCGTCATTAAGTCATCATTCACAAAGCACTGCTGCTTATTGATCACCACTCTAGAAGACGACGACTGTTTTCACCTTGACGGACGCGTTTCATAGCCTGAATCCGATCCTCACTCTTTCCTTTTCCATCCTCCCATGTACGCATACACCAAATGCATTTGTGTTACGTTTACCTTCCCTCTTCTAACTGCACCCCATACTATTTTTCTGTAATAAATTCTTGTACTGAATAGATTCTGCCGTTCATTATATCATCGCTCACCGTGGTAGTCTTTGGTTTTATTGACCATGTTTCATTTGTCGTGATTGATGTCGGCAGTAAATAACCTAGTGCAGCTTCAGTCACATTATTTCACCATCTCTAAAATCTTCCTTAATACTGTCATTTACCTATATATAGTATCATTTGTTTTCGATTTGGAGAGCCTGGCTGCCAGTAATGTGATTGTATAATATACTGATAACTGACCGTAGTCGTAACAGCATGCAGATTAGTAGGCAGTTAGTACCACCAGCATGACTGTTTTGCTACCAAGTGATGAGAGTCGTATTTATCTGTCTTCATTAATACCTGTTTGGTTTCATTGTATGCACACTTCAGGTACGAATCTCTACGATGGTCTCCCTTCTTCGACAACCCTATCTACGCCACCCCACCCCGCCCAACCCCACCCCACTACCAACCGCGCCTCCTAAACTTATCTATACCGTCTTCACGGTGATATGATACGCGTACATTTTATCCTTCCTTCCTGCTCTTGGCCCTTTCAATCATGCTTCCTTTTCACACCCCTGAGAGTAATCTTCAACTAGTATTTGTACTAGTTCACGAGAGTTGTACAGAATACATGACAGATTCCTTCTTCTCTCCTACTCTACTCTTCCAGACTGCTTTCCTGTCTGGCTAGCCAACGAGGGAATGACTTGTTTAGTAAATTGGTTTCGTTAACCTTGATCGCTGCTTCCTTTGTTCTGTAATATTGCCGTCCTTTGGCCGGAGCCGTATTATGATCGTTAGCCCAATTACCGTGTAATTAAGACGCTTCCAGCTTTTCCGCTCGTTTCCGTGTTTTTTTAATGGCGTTTAGTGGCTTGATTTTCTTTGCTCAAATGAAAAACAATCGCACGCAGGGTTTTATTGTAGGCAATAATTCCTTCTTCCTATCATTTTCTCCTAAATGTTTAGTTATATTTAGATCTATGAATGGCAATATCGGGGAAAATGTATGGTCTTTTAAATCATCTGGCAGATTACTTTAATAGCGTGTTTTAGGGTTTTTCAAAGTTGAGGTTTTTATTTTTATTTCCAACTGTGTCGATGACTTATAACCATACAAAATGTGTGGTGTTAGACGTGCATGCTGTAGCTCGTTGTCCGTTCCACGAGGCCTCTGCCTGTCAACAATGCAGTTCTAGTTGATCCCAGTGCAGCAGCGCGATGTTTTTATTCGACAGCGATGTCGTCGTTGGCGTTGTCAGTGTTTTATTTGCCGTTACTTGCCTTCAGGCGCTCCGAGCAAAGTGCCGCTACAATTTGGTCATAGGGGAGTTGTTGGGGTGGGTGGTGGGAAGGGGAAGGAGGTTGCTGGCGTGAAGAGCAAATAAGCGCTGGGTGGGTGTGTTGTTGTAAGATATTACCTGTTGACTCAAGCCCCTGACCCAATATTTGCCGTCTGTGGGCCGTAATTCCGCCGCCTGTACAATCTGGGAGAGAGGCCAGCGCCCCGAGGGAAGGGAAAGAGGGAGAGTGTGGGATAGGGTGATCTCCTGTTCAAACAACCGTCCCTCCCCGAGCACACATAGCCCTGTTGGTTGTCACACAGCACAAAAGATGACTCTCAGTTTGTCTTGAAATGAGTGGCCCTGCGTTGATCCTAGACCCCTCGCTAAACCTCAACCAGCACTCTGCACCTACTAGCTTTTCGAGGTAAGAAACTGTCGGACAGGCACCCCCACCCCTCTTCCCCTCCCCACCTATCACCCTTCGTCCACCCTATTAATCAACACAGTTTCTGTGGCGATTGAAATAATTGCAAGTCGTTGTGCTAGCAGTTGACAGAGGCAAATGGGTGTCTGTGTATGTACCGGTGGCTAATCAGGGCAGGCTGGACTTTTAGCTTAATACACACAGACCTGCATGGCCGAGACCGATAGGCCAGGCAGTGTTTTCCAGCTCCCGGCACCCGGGCACACACACAAACGACGAACAGGACTGGGAAGATTGGGCACAGAGAGTCGTAAAGAGTGATTGCACTCCGCCCTGCACGGACCTGGCCAAACACTGGCCATGTAGACATTGTGGGTGATGGATCTGGAGATGGATGGGAGGGTAGGGGTAGGAGAGAGGGGTGTCTAAAGGCGATTGTCATCTTGATAAGAAGAAACTGCAAAGCTGGAGCGTGCTGCGAGGATTGTTGAAAGAGGTCAACTGCTGTGAGATGAGCACCCAGTAAAAAGCCTTCTTCCACTTCTCGGCCCTCGACTCTCTGAAGAAGCTCGTTCCGGCTTCACGCCCAATACAAAGCTCTCTCGTGGCGTCATCACGCTGTGCTGACACTCACAAAGCTCTTTCTCGCCATCTCTCATCACTTTCTGCGCAAACAAAGTCGGTCGATTCCTCGTTGTTGTTTGCATAGGCGAAGATTCATACTTTGTTCGTGAAATTGTCAAAGTCGGTCGCGAACGGGCTGAAGCAGAGTTTCGAACTAGGATGCTCTCAGTGCTATAAATATTGGTAAATATTGCAGCGATATTCCATTATTTGTTCAGTAAACACTGTCGGCGGCCGGTGCTGGTTTAGGAAAGGTTTAGCCTGTTGTTGGAAGTGCATACAGTAGGCCTATTGGGCCAAGGAAGGAAATGATGAAGGCACCAGGGGGTGCTTGAACCACACAGTGATCAAATCACTGCGACCCTGGAACAAGTGCGGACACTATTGTCCACTGGCTTTCTAGCCCGGCAAGGTGGACATTAGTAGATTAGATTAGATAATCAATGTTTATAGGGTCCAGCGGATTGCTAGGAGCCGAATCAGGACCACAGAAGATTATTCAAAAATATGACAAAATATGTACATAAAAATAACTTTACAGTTGGACTTTAACCAATCAGACAAACAAAGTGGAATGACCTAAAACAAACTAACATCACATAAAAGTGTAAATCACTAAATGAGTTTTGACCATTGCAAACTTTAAAAATCTCATTAAAAGGTACCGAACCAAAATATATTTCTCATCAAGGACATTAGTAGAAGACCTAGGCTTAAATCTGGCCGCTTTCGCTAGTAAGCGCTCCATTCGCTCGTTGCTTTATTCTAGCGCCTTTAGAAGTCATGACAAATGGCACAGATTGATGTAATGATTGTGTCAATAAGCACCTGGCATGGTTGACTGAAATTGGTCTATTTGTTCCGCAAATTCCGCTCATTCTAGATCTGGGGTAAATCATTTTTATTGGTCCTTGCTACCCGCGGTTCTTTGCAAGTACTCTTATTTCCCTGCCCTTGGGGAAGAAAATGCAGTACACGGTTGTGGATGATACACAGGCTTTGTAGAGATGGTTCTTCACAGACCTTTTGTTGGTAGTCCATTTGAGTGAATGTGATCTTGGCAATGTGATTGTATGCAGGCAAAGCATTGTAAGAGGGGAACTAAAGCCTAGTTAGTACTTAACATCAACCAGAGATGAGATAGAAGCATTGGCTGTGGAAGGGAGGTTACTTACACAGGAAAATGCTGGCCCTGTCGGCGTGCTGTGTCTACAAAGCGATCAGCAGTGGATACACTCTCTGCTTTATCTCTTGCCAGCGGATTATGTCCCTTTTCACACACCTGGGGGCATCGGGGTTGATGAAATTCTGCGCCTGTTATTCTCTCTTACCAAGCAATGATCTCCCCATACACTCCAGTTCCTGTTTGGCTGTTGCATTCTATAGCCATTGCCAGATCTGCAGTAGTCTTGTTAACTTGTTAACTATTACACCTTAATGGTCTCCATTTTATGGCCCTAGTCGTATTCATAGTGATTTTAGAGCCATCCGAAATTATTATCGGGCATGTGTGATTAAAAGTGAATGGGTTGATGGGTTAAACGAACTCGTTCATGAAGCGGTTACGTCATGTTTGCTAAATGTGGAAAGACGCTACACGTCGTAATGCTGCTGCACTTCCAACTTCCGATTGCCAATGACTGTAGATGTTCGTTCGTTTATTAGATTATTGTCCCCGGACACTTGCGCATATATGAGACATAACTATAATGATAAGTTAAAATTCAGGACCAATGTAAAAAGTAAGTAGATATCAACAGTGGACTGTAGATGTCGATGGTGTCAATTCTTATTCAAGCCTTAGTTTGTAACGCCTGTTGCAGAGAGTAAAACCTGAAGGGCTTTGAATATATTTTCAATGCCATATCTGAAAGTTGTTATCTTGTGGCATTTCTACTGCCAGTTGTTGATAGCCCGAAGTTATAACACAAACTGTGTGTTTCTGTTAGGAATTGCCGCGGCTTGGGCCATTTGGGTTTGGATCAGTGGCGTGGAATGTTATCGTGCTGTTTGGGTGGAGTGGCTACAAAAGAAAAACCGCTAGTCTAGGTCGACAATTTCACCCGATATACCACCCTACCAGGCCTCGTCCATTTCCGGCTTTTTAACTAGCATGCCTAGCAATGTGAGTCTATGTACTCAAAACAAACACACACACACACGCACACACACACACACAAGATTTTTTGCAAATCTGTGCGAGATGAGTCCTAAATAGTCCAAAAATGATTTTATTTTATAGTATTTTATTTTTTTAATCTGTTTGCCTGTTCAAAACTTGCAAGTGGATTAATATTTCACTACCTATTTCAACTATCACAAACCAAATTTGATAACAGGGTGTATATCCATGAGACCTCATAAATGACCAGTGAATTAATTATTTCACTTCAAGGTAAAGGTCACAGGGTCAAAAAATGTTAGACACAATATGAGAATTTTTCACAAAATTTCACTTTTATAAGTTTTTTTATATTGAACTTATCTTTTTTTTTTTGCGTGATAGATACCAATAAGACACACATACTATGCAAAATTGGTCAACCTCACTCCAAGCTCAAGGTCACTGAGCTGTCTAAAGTCGGTTAGTATAGGTACCTTGAAGTCCAAACGTGTTGCTTTTAGAGATGACAGATTGATTTTTCATATTTGTTTCGTTTTGTGGTTGATCTTGAAGGTCAAGGTAATTTTAGACCTTTTTTTTTTTAAAAATAGGTAATCACACGGTGGAATGGCTGTATATTTAAACCATAGTATTCAACAACATTGGGTTATTTAATCATGCATAAGAGGTCAACTGAAGGTCAAGGTCATCTCAAGTTCACTTTTTGGAGTAAGGGGGGTGGGGAGGGGAGGGGCATAATACAACTTTTGACATAGTTTATTTGATAGTATGTGAGGGTATTTGGAGCCCGAGGTCAAGGTCA
This sequence comes from Oncomelania hupensis, assembly GCA_036898135.1. Classification (NCBI taxonomy): domain Eukaryota; kingdom Metazoa; phylum Mollusca; class Gastropoda; order Littorinimorpha; family Pomatiopsidae; genus Oncomelania; species Oncomelania hupensis. Next base: position 26,736,670 of record CM072511.1, on the reverse strand, counting down.
TCTCAAGGTCAAGAGCATAGAAAGATCAAAGTTGGTATTTGCATTTTAAGGCCACCGTTTCTTTTTTTTTCTTTTTTTAGGGGGGGTAGGGGGGGCCTCATTTTCATGTTCAATATTGGAAGTTCCATAAGGAGCATGTAAGTCTAGTTATTTTATTCGGCAGGTCTGAATTTGTAAGGTAGGGCCGAGTGAAGATTTAGTAAATACCAAACATAACGTGATTTTGAAGTGGAATACAAGAAATTAGACGTGAATTGTACATTTCTTTGTCTTAATGTTACTCTTTCGTCGAAATCCCACGAATCATTTTGATCGTGCAGTTCCGTTTTTAGGCATCTACATTAGTCTATCCGTCTTTTTGTTTGAAAAGAAGTGGAGTTAAAAATACAGAATGAAAACTTCTTCTACAGTTCAAAGTGGGCTGCTCAGGCTGTCCCAATTTCAAGCACTCGAAAGAAGCCTGGCAACTTTTATCTGTGTATGGGTGATGAAGGAAAGGCATCCGAGGTATCCAAGCAGCATTGTCTCATGTCGTGAGGTCACCTATTGTCTGAGTCTCTCACTTGTGAAAGAACTACAATCGTGTGACATATCGATGGCAAGAAAATTATTAACACGGGAAAAGCCCATTTTTGTCAGGGGGGGAAGGAGTGAGGTGGAGATAAGGTAAAAGGGGATAGTGTGGGTGAAAGAGGAGGGGGGGGGGAGGGTTCCATGGGTATTCTGTCAGTAAACTCTTTTGTTCACATGGACATACCTTACATGTAGGAATCGGCACAGATTTTGTCTTGTCTAAAGATTTTATAAGGGGAGATCGATCCCTTATAAAATCTCTGGTCTAAATACATACGACGAATACTACTAGTTTGCCGTTTTACTACCTTAATTAAATAAGAACGTGGACAAAGATTTCTCTCATCATAAAATTGAGACAGGGTTTAATTGTAATCTATGGACATAGGTTTCCTTTTTAGTAGTCGGTTTCCCTTTAGAAACAGTAAGTAAAGGCCTAATATGGAGGCTAAATACTTTGTCATCCTGCAAAGTGCAACGCTATACTGATCAAAGTGTTTCGTCACGTAGCAATCCATTCAATTCAACAAATCTGTTATTTTCCATCAGAGGAATGATGGTAATAAAGTTCCGTTTAATTATAGGGGTAGTAGAGAATAAAGAATCAGTATATGCCTTGTATGCTTCATGTACTGTAGACTGGATTAAATGGATTCATCAGCCCATGATGTTGGTTTTCGAAACTGCGGAGTTACTGAAGGCTAAAATTGGAGTTGCAGATGGTTATAGTCTAGTAGGTGGCTTCACAAAGAATGTGTTGTGTTGAGCATAATGTGCGGTATGGTATCTATTTAGAATGCTGCCTCGGAAACAGATAAATTCACACAGCCTCGGTACGTTTTAGGCGAGGGGCCGGGTAGCTCAGTTGGTAAGAGCGTCTTGCTAGTAACCGAAAGGTCGCTGGTTCGAATCCCGGATTGGTCAACGTGTGATCATATTATTTTCCCCTTTACCAACAACTGGCCCGCTGGTGTCAGTATAAATCGGTCCAGTAGTCACCTATATGCGAAAGTGTCGTGTGACTATAATCTACATACAAAACAATACAAAACATACGTTTTAGGCTTGATTTGAGGGTTATAGGGACCGAGAAATGGAGCGAACGTACGAGGGGAAATGGATTTGCAGGAGATTGGCTATAGAGATCTGAGGGAGTAGGTCACACTGCGTAGCAGAGACTGGCTGAGGCTTACCTCTTGCGGGACTTGACGTGACGTAAGCCTCGGCCAGTCTCTGCTACGCAGTGTGAGAGTAGGTCCGTCAACAAAACGAGAGGAAGCATTTTTAGCAAATTTCTTGAATTGTTAAAGAAGTGAAGACTTCTCCACGACAGAAAGAGTGAGAAAGGACGATTAAGACATAAGCAAAGATACAGAATGAAGTGAGTGAGATGGGCTTTCCGATGTGTGAGTGAATGGCGGCTGTAGGCTACCACTACTGTACTAGAAAAGCTGGCAAATAAGTGTAGTCACTTGTCAGTAGATAACAAGCTTTGCAAGCAACCACCGACTAGCTCTGAAGAGCCTCACTGCAATCGATGACAGACTATTGCTTTTCATGCAGGCCACAACTTCGTCTTGAGCCGGCCTTCCTCCCTGGTTCTTATCGCTTTCCCGACCCTCTAGCCCTAGAACTTCCCTCACCGACAGCCACTCCCGCTCCCCATTTTAGTCATCTTCTCACAGTTCTCTCTCCTCACCCCTGCCCTTACCTCTCCATTACGGAAACGTAGCTAGCTCTTCTTCACTGACTTCAATGCGGTAGGCCTACTCTTCGTTTTCTGTCGGTTGTCTTGTCAGTACTGCGCGCCTGTGTATGCTGTGGCAAATGAGACAGGCGTCTTTAGAAAGGGGAAAAAAAAGGAGGGTTGAGTTGGGGTGGAAGCTGAAGATAGAGCAGACTGAAGAGATGAGAAAAATCTGCGTGGTGAAAAGAATGAGGAGTGAGAGTGCATTGGTGGAAGAAACGGTGGTGGTGATTGCAAAAATCGATGTGAACTTGCCAGAGGGGAGTAGCAGTAGGCCAAAATAGCCTAGCATAAGAAGAGGCCTGTCGTCTGCTGCAAGATTATCTGTGTTGGAGTTGTTTCCCTTGCTCCCTGCCCAAGCCGATTGCCAGTGTTGATGTGCAGATAAACCGGCAGGCTTGGGGGAAGCCTGAGGAAGTATCTTGAACAGTCGCCCACCAACGGCAGCAGCCTCATAATCTGCCCTCATAGTTTTTCCTCTCACCCCCCTTTGCCCACCCTTCTGCTAACACATTAACTAGCTTCTACCAGCGGGTAGGCCTAGCACTTCTCTTTGTTACTATACCATCGAGGATCATGTAGATGTTATTCTCAGTAATCAGGATCATTGGCTTTGTAAATTTCATTGTCAGTACTGAAAATCATGAACTGATCACATTGATATTTAATCGCGATTAGTGATGATGTCGGTGTCTATTATATTGTCGGTAATATTTCATTTAAAAAATGAATGCATGATTATAATTTGTAATTCAATATGTGTGGTATAATTATGTAGTTTTAGTTTCAGCAACTATAATTGTTAGCGTGTTAGGCAAATTTTATTTTATTTATTGTTCTTGTGTTTTGGCTTTTCTCGCCTCTAAAGCTGCTCTAGGTGCAGCCTGATGAAGGGTCTAACTCCAGCCTCCAGAGGCACCAACTTGCTGCATGAGGTGCATCATCTGACCGACCAGCCAACTGAGCATAATCCTGAGTGACCAGGGTGTAGGGTGGAAGGGACTTAGTTGGTGTTGTAACTCACACTCGCCCATCAAGAGTAGGAGTATCAGTATCTGTAAAGTTTGTGTGATGGAATGCATGTGTGCCCAGACTGTTTGCACAATCTACAGCATGTATGCAGTACTATGGGAATGGAGCAGAAATGTTCATTGGATTTATTTGTTGCGATTTTACAGAGACGATCTGCATCACCAGCTAATGACAGAGACAAGTACAGTAGACACCGCAGTCACTCTCCAGAAGCAATCGATGGCAAGAAACGCAGGCAGGACAACAAAGGAAATGTGAGTATTATCACTTCAAATTTATGAGTTTTAAAAACATTTATTTTCATTTTTGTTAACATTTTGGCAACTAGAATGCGCTATTTCATTGCAATATGCATTTTAATTTGTAATTGTAAAATTGTTATGCAAATAATTATGCTAAATCTGCACCCACTGTTTAAAATTATTGTCAAAAACACATGCAATGTTGTTTTGTTTTGTTTTTGAAATATATATTTCATTTTTTATTGGCCAGAAACTGAACTTTGATAAAGAGTTTAATTACAGAATTAACAACATAACAACCAACTAAAAAGACAAATCTTTTCATGAATTTGTGTTGCTTAGTAACAAAAGTTTAACTAACATTTTTGTTTGACAGGAAAGTGATGGGGAAAAGAGCGATGAAAATTTGGTGGTCGATGTTGGAGACGTGAGTCATGTTTTTCATCTATTTGTGTATCGTTAATGACGCTATACAAAGCTTTTGCATAACACATGACAGATTCTTTACACTGCACAGGTTTTAGAATAAACCCGTTGTTTTCCCTTTACTCGAGTGTTTGCATGGTGTGCTTTTTTTTTCTCTTGCATTTTTGTGTGTGTAGACTGTAAGGAGCACAGAGCAGTCAAATGAAGTGGCTACTGGATTAAAATATAATGTGCCTCAGTAGCTTGTGAAAGGTGAAACTCTGAGCATTATCTTGTGATCTAACATCTGGCTAATTTTTTTTGTATTTGTATTTCTTTACAACTGCTGATGCCGTGAAACTTGTGGACAGAAAGTTTAACTGGTTAAGTGTTGTTTGTTATCAGAAGTCATTGGTTCATTGCTGTTGTTTTTATTTGTATGTTTTTGCTTTACAAGGCTGTTTGCTTCAAATAACGTTGTGTAATGCAGTGCTGATTTACTGAATATTACTTTTTGTAGGACAACACATCACCACTGAATGGCAATTTGTCACCCCGGGAAAAGCTTGGGCTGAAGGATGGTCACAAGAAGGAGGACAGAATGAGTCCTCGTAGTGATGCTTCTTCTCACGGCAGTTCTTCTTCACTCAAACCAAAGACTGAGGTAAATCCTCTCGTAGGATTGTGAGTCACATCTGCTGCCCTCAAGTTGTCCTTCATTATCATAGTTTTTCATTTCCTACAGAACACTGCAAAACATAACATAAATAATATAATAACTATTAATATAGTCTTTGGCAATGGTAGAATTATTCATGCATTGCTTGTAAAGATGCACTTTTGATGTTGTTGGTATTCATAATCATGGTTAAGATGGGTTTTTTTTTGGAGGGGGGGGGGGAGGGGGGGGGGTAACGCTTTATTGTCAATTTTTATCAGGAAATTCCTCTCATGGGGAAGGCATAGTCGCAGCCTGTGGCGCGCCCAAACCCAACCTACCTAACATTAGTTATGTTTTGGAAATTTTGCTGGGGGAGCAAACCGGAGTACCCGGAGAAAACCCCTGAGACGTTGCCCAAGTCGAAAGTAAATAATATTCGGAGAAACATAACGCCCAGATGCTGGATCAATCCCACACCTGTCAGGCGCCATTGGTTTCTGGCCTGTGGACAGGCAAGTTAGTCCCGCCTTAGCCCACTTGGCCACAACGCTCGCTTTGCATTTTGCACTTAGTGCACATGTAAATGTCCTGATTTCTGAATACTGCTACTGTTGTTTGATTTTTGTGTGTGGCAACAATGCTGCTCTATAATCTATTGTGCATATTGCTATTCAAATACATGCTATAAACAGGACAATTGCTAACAGCTAATACCTGACAGTTGGACTAATAAATGTTAACTGAAGAACTGAAGATACAAAGTAGGCTATGTTTGTTTTAGGGTTCCACTGTACAGTCCTGTATTTTAAATGTTGCTGAATTGCTGCTGCTAATTCTTTTCCCCATTATATTTGTTTGCAATCTTCCTAGTGTATGGTATAAATATAATCTACTGTAAGTGATGATTCATGGCGGAGTTTTATTTCAGCCGGACAAAACTACATCCAAGCCTAACACACCGACAAGTTCCGGAAGTGCCACTCCAGGTCCTTCTGGTGTTAAACATGGTAAGATTGCTTGATGTGTGTGTGTTTGTGCATTTGTAGAATATTCTGCATGTGGTCTTATTTTATGCAGATATTACTTGTCCTTTCCAAATGGAAAGAATTTATATTTTTCACAGTATTTAGCAGTGGCGTGGCAAAATGGTGGTTTGTTTTAAATTTTAATTTCTGTAATATTTGTTTTTGTTCTTTAGTTAGCTTTTTTTTATAGTAAGTAATTATTCTGTTCTTTTTTTTCCCATTCTTTTTTTCATAAATGTTGTTTGTATTTAGATAAATAATTGCTCTGCTGTACAAGGCAAGGGAGATAATAAACAAAAATGTTTTCTCAAATAACCTCTTATTAATTTTATGTAAACAATGTTAAGCATGTTCAATTTCAACACAGCAAATTGCGTGAATAATCTGTTCCCTTTCATAGAGAAACTTTTGCAAGACATTAGATTTGGGTTTATTTCATCATTATCTGTAATTGTTGGTGTTTGGTTGTATGGTTTGTTTTTTTCTTCTTCCCCACTTCTTGCAAATAATGTGGTTTTACCCGTTGCATGTTTCTATGAGTATTGTCAAAATGTTCCCCTTGTTTTCCACCAAAGTGCAATTTTTGTTTTAATGTAATAATACAAGTTTTTGTGCAGTTTTGATCTTGACCTCGGTTGCACTTAAATTTTGTTCTTTATTTTGTTGGCTTGGGGCGCTCTATTTTTTGCACTTCAGTTATTCAGTTATTTTTTAATGTAAATTTATATGAGCAGAAGTTAAGTATATAATTCTCTGAATGTTCCTGGGTTTTCTTTTCTAGAAAGGGACATGGATGAATTTGGGGTGCAGTTAATGATAGCAATAAATGTCTGCTTGTGGGAGAAATGGTGCAGTTAGATTTCATCAAGGTGAAATAATAGGAACCTTTGTGATAAAGAAAAGTAGCTCATTGCTACAGTGATTAAAACACTTTTTTTTTCCCAAAAGAGGACCTACTTTCTCTCAAAGTGCTATAGGTACACAATAATGTATCAGCAGCAGGAATCTGCATGCAACTTTGTATTCTAGTCAAGAACATAATACTTTTGGAAAATGTGTTAAATTATCATTGTGCCAGGAAACTTGGGAACAGCCACTGCAAAGCTGCACCTCCAGAAGTTGCGCTGCTAGTGTAATGTAAAATGACCAGGGGCATTTATGTTAGATGCACATTGTTTTATCAGTGTTGATTTCGATTATTGTTTCTCTTCATGCACAACTCGATTACTTTGCATCACTTATTTTATGTTTGCTGTAAAGAAGATTGCAAAGTGATCTGTTTATTTTATGTCTTTAAATGTAATCGCAATTAAACAGTCAGTCATATCATATCCCACCAAATTGCTGAATGAAAGAGCAGCTCTTGGACAATATTCTCAAACAAAATCGAGTGACCCTGCTTTCTTTTTGTTGGACAAAGGGGATAGCGACAGCTTGTTCTTTTTTTGCACATTGTTGGTTTGCCTTATTTTGCTGTAGTTGGTGGTGATCTAGTATTGGCTGTTGTCTGATGTTCGGTGTTGTGGGTGTTGTTCTGTCTTCAGCTCCATATCCCGTCCATCCCTACCCCACTCACCCCGCCGCTATTCCTGCTGCAGAACTGAGTCCTGGACATAGTGTGGGACCACTGACCAATGGCATTCCAGGCTCCATTGCTGGCTACGGTCCCAGGCCACCCATGGTTAGTGCCTTTGTTTGTTGTTGTTTTTTAAATTAAAAATTCTTAGGCAAGATCGATCTTTCCTCTTAGTTCATGTCAAATTGTGTTGATGAATTTGCATATAATATACATAAATAATTAGTTACTTCAAGGGGTGGAAGACTATTTGTCAAGGAAGATTGTGTATTTTCAATATTTAGTGTTCTACAATGATAATATTTGTATGAAAGGATGGACGACTGTGTTGTAAAAGGGACGTTTGCATTTGTATTTAGACGGAAATTATGTAGGGCTTTTTTCAAAAATCATATAAGGTTTAACTCAAAGTACTTTTTTCCAGAGTCTTGTTTGGTGTCTAGTGGTGTTATTAGAATTAAATGCTGCAGCTGTTACAGTCATTATCATTGTTTTTTAACATCACAGTGTTACATTAATATATAATATAGCTACACAATGTAATATGACCTACGTGCTTTATGTGCTTGAAATAATGCACAACAATAAAGCATTTCAATTTGTTGCGCACATCATAGATGGGACACAATTTACTTCATAGGGTGTGCACTTAATACCCCATGGTTTTCTCCCTTGCTGAATCAAAATGTTTATTTTGGCAGATTGTTACATTTAAATGGATAGAAGAACGCATATTGTTTTGTCGTCTTGTCCACTGCACTCTGACAGGGTGCAGGAAAACCTTCTAGTCAATTTGGGTGATGTGAGGAATGAGGCTAAGAATGAGTCTAAATCAAGACTAGCCTCCCATTCTTGTAACTGTCCCTCGAGCATAGTTATATAAAATTATTGTGTCTTATTGCAGGTTGGGTTGGATGCTCACATGAGAGGTCCAATGCCAAACATACCTGGTGGAAAGCCGTAAGTTGTTTTCGTACCATATGTACATTACAAGAATTCCATGCTAGTATTCACAACTTTCCGGCACCTCTCATAAAAACTAGTGGGTATCGCCATTATAAATCAAAACGAGGTTAGAGTGAAACCAAGTTCCGGTCTGGCTTGTTTTGCTTTTCTCAAAGCTTGATGCGTGACTTTTAAATATGGCAAATTGCCGAAAACGACGATTGTTAGAGCCAGAAAACAAGTAGGATAAGTATAAAAACGGTGGAGGAAGTACATGCTCAGTGAAAGGATGCAAAAACAATCGTAGAGGCCTGTATTTGTGGCGACTTCGGAGGTGCGTTGATCACTACCCAATGGTTCATGGAGAGTGCGTGTGTCAGGAGCCCTACAAACTGCACACCCCTTCAAATAGTGACCAGATAAGAGAGTGGCTGTCCAAACTACATTTAAAACGTCCACCGAAGACAATTTTTGTCTGTTCCTTTCATTTTACTGACCGAGAGCCCACCATTCAAAATCCATCTCCCCAGCTGTTTCTTGGTTATGATAGCAAAGTGAAGATCGGCAGAAAGCCACCACGAAAACGCCAGTCGTCAGATGGAAGAGCTAGCGATACAACGATTAAAGAACGATCATCGACAGAAAGTGAAACAGGACCTGAAGACTCATGTAGTTTTCCATAGCTTCGCCGTCGCAACCTTCACAAAACACGATGTAGTTGACTATGTGAGGGTACGATACCAGTGGCCAGTGACACATGTTGTCTTCCCACTGTAAACTTGACTGTCACAACTGGGACTTCAAATCCATCAGGCATTCTCTGCAACACTTTCTCTTTTATGCTCCCACCAACGCTTTCTCATGTGATTCGACATATTCTTGAATATTTGAAAATAACTCACTCAAAACACTCTGATAAACAATATGCGGAGAAAGAAACCGGAAGTATGCTTCACGGTAACGGAAAGAGTTACTCCTCTTACATGGGGGATTCCCGTTGGTGCATAGGATAGCAGAAAAGTGTGAATTGCTAGTACTAACATTTGACAAAGGTTTTTAAGAAGCATTCACTAGTCTTGCAAATTGAGTAATACATTTCTCCCACCAGAAAATACTTTCAGCTAATATTCCTTTGTTACATGATCAAAGGTCGAATCTTGTGTAACTCGAATTCATTATCCAATCAGCCTGTTCACTCATCAACAAAGCAGGAGTTGGCGTATACAGTTTTCCAACTTTATTCAGCAAACAACTGCATCCAAATCGCTTTCCGAAAAACTTTTTTTGCTAGCAGATGGTGCATTACATGTATAGGTTCCCAGCAGTGTCAAAAAGTTCAGAACATTCTAAATGACACACCCAACAATGTTGAAAAGTTCAGAACATTCCAAATGATGCAATCAACACCCAATCAAAATAAAACTATTACGCACTGTCTTACGTCATAGAACATTCCACAATTTACAAGATGTGACTACCTATTGCGAAATAGATCTCGAGCATTTGATCGATAATAAACAAGTAATTCCAGAAAGTTTTCTAAACTACTACATCAATATCGACCGACATAAACCACCAACATCCAAGAGGCTGGAGAACTAAAAAAATTCGCTGATCTCAACGTTTTCCTGGCAAGGTTCAGGGGAAAAAAAAGATTCAGTGGGGGGAAAAAAAGGTAATTTGTCTCTGACCGTGTATTTTTGTGTGATCATGTACTTTCGTATCACTGAGTGACTATGTCTACATAGTGTAGGAGTGACCTCCCCTGATCCGATTTCAACGTGAATGTATTTGTGAGAGGAAAAAAGAGAAAAGCATTCACAGAGACTGTAAGAAACTGTTGAGTCATACAAAGTTTTTAAGAGAGCAAGGTGTGCTGAGAGAATTAATGGCAGTGACAGTTTATCAGTGACAAACAGTACTACAGAAAAAAACTACCTTCATGCAGCATAGAAACTGTCATCCAAACACCACACTCAAAACCAAGTTTTCAAGTTGAACGGAGTATCTTGATGAGAAGAAAAAAAGTAAACCATTTTCAATAGGCCTCACCACATCATTCATGGTTATTTATACATGATTTTTTTTAAAAACTTCTATACTTTCATATTCTTTTTTTGTTTTTACTTCCAAGAAAGAGGTCACAATTTTAACACTGTCTTTTGTGTGCCATGAGAGGGTACAAATTTGCCTTTAAAACAAGATTTTCTTTGAGCGTCTCAAGACTCTCCTGAGCAGGGCGTTGCCCCTGCACCCCACCTCTAGACCCCAGCCATATTTCAGTGTTTTTCTCTTGGACATTCTCCAGCCTGATTCAGGCATGAGAATCTTCGGTCTTCTGACGGAAAACCGCCTTTTTGATGAACCCCAGAGTCGCTTTTGAGATCGGTGTAAACTGTTGAGAAAAGTGGGTGTGAGGGTATGGTAACATGCGTCCACATGACAGATTCCATTGCAAAAGATCGGCGATAGTTTATTCTCATCTGGCATATTCTTATTTGGCCTGAATGTAGTTTGCCAAGAAGACTCCTAAGATGATAAGAATGCAGTCGGAAAAGGCAGAGCAAGTGGTTTTCTGCTTGTTCCGGAATGAGTCAAAGATTTCCGAAGCGCATTCTTTCTTTTTACAGATAATGCATTTAGAGATCGCAAGCCATTTTGGTCACCAATTAATTAGTAAATGTGATAAGACCCTTGAGGCCAAAACTGACTCAAGTGTAAAAATTGAATTTTGGTTGGCTTGAGGAGAGAGTGAAGACCTTGATCTTTGACGAAAGACAAAACAGAACACACTGTGATTCTCTCTGACCTAATCTTCAAAATCAACTTGCCTGCTCAAGTGTACTGCAACTGGTGTTCTGATAAGCTGAAATACAGATCGAAGGGAATTTGAACATTCTAAAACTTTGTAGACATATTCTTCATTATTACCTTGTTACATCCAAATCACATTTTCTCATCTACAAGAAATCTTAAATCAAGCACACCCGCGTAAACATGATCATGATAAACACTATTTGTTATAACAGCAGACGACGCATTTGCAATGTTAACAAGCATCGACTCACTTTTCTTTCCATCCAGTCAGTAATCACTGTTTTTGAGAGATCATTTCTTCTCTCCCACTCTTTCCAGAGAGACGGTCTTATTGATGTTTCCAGTAACACTAACAATGTCACAGAGTGAGATTTTCTTTGTGGAGCCCATAAACATCTTGGAGTTAGACTGAGGATTCAATATCTTTATGTTCATATATTCATCAGCAGTGATCATCAATCCAATGCAACTGTTCTGAAGTGACTTATTTTTATCAATAGTTTCTGAATGTTAATTGGTCTGAAAGTATGGAGATTGTTACTGCATAAAGAGTTGGCGAGTCAGTGTGTAAATTTGAACGCATTGGTGAGAAATTATTGCAGCTTGAAGTGCACTGTTTTGTAAAGTGTGAGTCTCTTGGTACAATGTAGGTATGGTAAATGTAAAATTCATCAGCTTCATGGGGCATTTGCTCCCTGAGCCTTATCTGGGGTGTTGCACCCTCCGCAGTAATTTCCTCCTCTTTGCTTATTTCCAATTCCCATGCCTGAACGTATACAAAGCTTTTTCAACCACAGCGCCACAATCAAATCAAAGGTAAACACACGTTATTATTGCATGCTTTGCAAAACAAAATGGTCATAACTATCATGCAAGTCTCAATTGTAACATACTTTTTTATTAGTCCACGTCTCCATCTCATCAGTTTGTATTCCACTCCTAGTTAAAAGTTGATGCACTATATGCAGAATGCTCTTAACAAAATTGTGTTTTTTTTTTGTGTTCCAGAGCCTATTCATTCCACGTAAGTGGTGATGGTCAGATGCAGCCTGTGCCCTTTCCTCCAGATGCACTGATTGGTCCAGGCATTCCACGACACGCACGTCAAATCAACACACTGAATCATGGGGAAGTGGTCTGTGCTGTCACTATCAGCAATCCAACACGGCACGTCTACACTGGAGGGAAGGTATGTTACTGCATTTATTGTAAAACATGCCACAGAAGAGAAGTTCTCTCAAGGGAGGAGGGGTTTGCTATCAGTGGTAAGATGATAAAATATAACATCCATGCATCCTTCCATATTTTATTTTATTTTTGTTTTTGCTGTTGCATGACCTTTGATTCCTCATTATATTAGCCATTGATTGCTAGTATTTATTATTCAGTTGAAAAAGTCATGGAGTTGCTTTAATATCTTTGGTTTTAATTTTGGTTATTTTTTTCTTATTGATATTGTTTAGTCACTTAGTTGCTTTTTTTTTTTCCTCTTTGTTACTGTACGTTCTTTTTGTATTTCAATGTATTTCGTGTGTTTCAGGGCTGTGTCAAAGTGTGGGACATTAGTCAGCCTGGCAACAAGAGTCCTGTCTCACAACTTGATTGCTTGGTAAGTGTAACCTACTCTCAGGGATGCACTGTATCTTAGTGCACCGATTTAGTACCCTATTTCTTCAACTAAAAGCGTACAATAGATATTGTTTATAAATGTGATGGTAGGCTGCTTTGCAGAAAAGTAACGATTATTCTAAATATCACGCACTTTTCCTAGCCTAAAATTGTTTGTGCTTTTTATCATTTGAGCTTCATGTGAAGTTTATTCCTGTATTAACTTGGGATGATCAGGATCCATTGGATGACATTTAAACATCAGTTGTTTTCCTTTCACACTTGTTTTTAGAATATTCTAATTGATGGAAAGAAAGGAAGCCATGTCAATCGGTCAGTAGCAAAGATAATTCTATTAGACTTGGCTATTGGTTAGTCCATTCTAACTTCTTTATGGACCTAAACTTTCAAGTTTCTACATTTCTTGTTTAAATTTTTTTTTTTCATTTTTTTTTTTTACTAATTCACACAAATCAGTCAGTGTTGAACGGTAAAAGGGGAAGCAACCCGCGCCATGATAGAAGGAATTAGCGTAATCAACCACTTGTGTGGTCTACATAAAAGTGCAACTTGCTAATTCACAAGCAATTACTTTTGGAGAATAAATACAAGTAATTAGGTGGCGTTGTATGTGATATTTTGGAGGGTTCATTGCCATAATTATTGCAGTTTCTATGATAGCTTCTCTCTATATATATTGCATTTTATCGCAGCAACGGGAAAACTACATTCGCTCCATCAAGCTTCTGCAAGATGGGAGGACTTTGATCGTGGGTGGTGAGGCCAGTACACTGTCTATCTGGGATCTTGCTACAGTAAGTTGTATTTGTAACAGATATTTTTTTATTGTACAACAAATGTTTTTTGGTTTGTTTTTTTTACTAGTGTTTTCATTGACCTGACCTGCATAACAATGTGAATCTATACACTCATCACCCTCAAAACATTTTCCAGATTTTTGCAAATCTGTGCAAAATGAGTCCTAAATAGTCTAAAAATGGCATTTAAAAAAAAAATGTCAGTCTGTGTTACGTTGAAACGTGAACGAAAGTATGTCGGAAGCGCGCACGATAGATCTAATCGTTTCGTTTTGCAAAGTATTCAATAATGGTGTTTATTTACCTTTGATTTGAGTTTGCATTGTTGTTAGGAGAGGCTTTGTATAACGTTGATAATTTGCGTTAGTCGATATTATTTGAGAATCTTCTGGATATGCGTGTTTACTCTTGATAGAAATTTCCTGATACATGTAGAAGCAAGAGGTCGTTCTGGAAGATATAAAAATATGTATTGACGTAAGTCAGTGATGACGATCTTTTATTCGATTGGTGGCAGTACGTCATTTTCTACCATGTACGAAATCTTTCCGGAAAAGAGAGAGGTTATTTAATCGTGTGCAGAGTTGCTGTTGAGAGAGTAAAGTTGTTGATAGTGATTTGGAGAGTTGCTGTGAAAGTTGTTGAGTTGAGTTGAGAATTGTATGCAGTTGTTGATGTGTGCTGAATAAAAGTGGGAAACTTCATACGTCGACTTTGTGACTTGTATGCTGTTTGGACGGGCTGTGTGAATAAACGAATCTGAGTTACACCCTATCAGGAATTCAAGCATCGGGGCTGAATCAGATACTGATAGAAAACACCAACATCGAACTTGAGTGTAACATTTTGGGGGTCAAGCCGCGATTCACGCCATAGCCAAGGGTTCAACTGCTACAACAAGCGAGTCAACGTTACGAGAGGCAGTCATCGAGGGTAGCCGCCATCGAGTTGCGTCGAGAGGGGCCAACATACTGGGACTACATCCGATAGATTCGGGTTGACTGCAAGGGCGTGTAGTCGCTGAAGAGTTGCTTCGTGAGCGAACAACAGATCGGGACTACGTAGCTGCCGTAAGACTACGTCGAGGGACAGTCTCGGAGCTACATCGCCAGTATTAGAGAGAGCGACGAGCGGACGTCGCGTCTACTTCAGCACAGGAGCGTATACATCAACACCAGCGTGGTGCAGCGTCGCATACGACGAGGACAGCGGGGCCTGCGTCAGCGAAGGCGACTAGTGACAAGCATCAGCGCTACTGCAAAGAGCGTGCTGTTCTAGAACAGTCTAGAAAGGTACAGCACAGTCAAGAACATTCAAGAAAAAGAACTCTACAGTCAAGAACTTTCTAGAAAAAGAACTTTCCAGAAAAGAACTTTCCAGAAGCATCAAGATGGCTGACTTCTGGCAGAAAGGGGTTGAACTGAATCTAAAAGGGAAACAGTTGACGGAGTACGTCAAATCCCAGGAGAGAATACAAGAACGAGAATTAGAAGAGCAGCGTCGCCGAGAAGAAAGAGAATTGGAAGAGAAGCGTCTAGAAAAAGAAATAGAACTAGAACAGAAGCGTCTAGAAGTAGAAGAGCAGCGTCGCCGTGAAGAAAGAGAATTTGAACTGAAGCGTCTGGAAATTGAACAGCAGCGGCAAGAAAGAGAAGATGAGCGCAGGCGTGAGGAAAGAGAAGCTGATCGGCAGTTCCAACTAGAGTTGGCGCGCATCCAGCAACAGCAGCATGCGCCACAAGTTATCAGTGACAACACTGCTCCAAAATTGCCAGCCTTCGTCGACGGGAAGGACCAGATTGACAGTTATCTGGCGAGATTCGAAAGGTTCGCTGAAAGCTCTAACTGGCAACCTCAAGACTGGGCAATTCGACTGAGTGCACTTCTGACGGGGCAAGCTCTCGAAGTTTACACCAGACTGTCGAACGATGACGCCAAAAACTACGACGTCTTGAAAGAGGCCCTGTTGCAGTGCTACAACTTTACAGAGAAGGGCTACCGTAAACGCTTCCGTGAATGCCGGCCTAAGTCAGACGAGACGCCAAAGCAGTTTGTGGAGCGCCTGTCGTCATATCTACACAAGTGGGTGGAGTTATCAGGCGAAATGAAGTCTTACGACAGTCTCCATGACCTGATTGTGAAAGAACAATTTCTCAATGCCTGTCACAAGGACCTAGCGACCCACTTAGAAGAACAAAAGCTGCAGACGCTTAAAGATGTGACTGAGACTGCTGAAAGATATCTTATCGCTCATGGGAAAACCCTGGGGCCACCCAGCGCGACGAAACATTTTCAGAAGACTGCAAACCATGGGAACCAGATCCAAGGAAGCCAGACGAGCCAGAGACAGACAGACTCCACGCCTCCTCCCAGGGAAGGGCATTCAAGGGGCTGTTTCACCTGCAACGCTACAGACCACAGAGCTTCTAACTGTCCTCAAAACAAAAGTAGCGGACAGCGGAGCAGTACGGACAACGCAGCGGCGGGCAACCGGCAGAGACGTTTCTCCAATCAACGGCAAACCAGTAGATCTGACCATCAAGTGTGCGGCGGGAGCGTCATTCTTCCGAGTGAGACCGAGCGCACAGCTACTCCTGCGGACGTGCAAGAGTGCATGACTGATGGCCAACTTCTCCTTGCCAACGGGAAATCCATCCCCGTCGTCGCTAGCGCAGCTGTGACCGTACAGAACATGCCTGTTTCCAAGGGACGCGTCGGAAATCATGAAGTGACTGTTTTAAGAGACTCTGGCTGCAGTGGGGTCATCGTCAGAGAAGACCTAATCGCTAAAGAACAGTTCACTGGCGATTCAAAATGGACACTTATGGCCGACAGCAAATGTGTGAGAGCGCCAGTTGCGAAGATTCATGTCAACACCCCTTTCTACATAGGCGAAGTAGAAGCGGTTTGCCTGAAAAAGCCGCTATACGATTTGATGATCGGGAACATCGACGGCGCGAGACGACCCGACGACCCCGATCTAGAGTGGAGTCCTGCCTCAACCCAACGCGTCGAAGTTGTGGAGGAGGATCCATTGCCATTTCCCGATGGAGACCTTACAGAGCTGCTACAGGACAATGTGGTTACTCCGGCTCAGCCCTGCCGACCAGAGATCGTCGGTGCTGCTACTACCAGGGCCCAGGCCAAGAGAGACAAGACGTCTACGCCACTGAAGGTCGCCGACAACTCTAAAGCTGCCATCGTGGACAGAGATAAGCTGATCCAGCTCCAGGAAGATGATAGTACTTTAAACAAGTACAGGAACCGCCAAGACCACGTGACCAAGGGCAGTGGCACGGTCTATTTTGAGGTGAAGGCCAAGATCCTGTACAGAATCTTCCAGCACCCGAGGGTCAACGGAGGTAAACCACTACGTCAAGTACTGGTACCATTACCCTTAAGGCGCCAGGTGATGGAAGTAGCGCATGACTCAATCATGGGAGGTCACCTGGGTATCAAGAAGACGTCGGATAGAATCCAGGCGGTGTTCTACTGGCCAGGACTTCATGCGGACGTCAGCCGTTTCTGCCGATCATGTGACATTTGCCAGAAGACCATACCTCGAGGAAGGGTCCCGAAAGTACCTATGCAGAGGATGCCTTTAATCGACCGACCTTTCAAGAGGGTGGCCTTAGACTTAATCGGCGAAATAAGACCTCCGAGTGAAGAAGGTCATCGGTGGGTACTGACTTTAGTGGACTATGCGACTCGGTACCCAGAAGCAGTGCCACTGAAGAAGATTGACACTGAAACTGTAGCAGAGGCACTGGTGGACATGTTCAGTAGACTTGGAGTGCCTGAAGAAATTCTGACAGACCTCGGGACGCAGTTCGTCTCTGACTGCATGAAGGAGGTCAACAGACTGCTGAGCATCCGGCATTTGACTACGACACCCTACCATCCGATGTGCAACGGGCTTGTCGAGAAGTTCAATGCTACGCTGAAGTCCACCCTGAAGAAACTGTGCAGCGAGCAGCCCAGACAATGGCATCGCTACATCAACGCCCTACTTTTCGCCTACAGAGAAGTACCGCAGGAGTCCACCGGCTTTTCTCCGTTCGAGCTGCTGTACGGAAGAACCATCCGAGGGCCGATGCACATCCTGAAAGAACTGTGGACGAAAGAAGTAGAGACCCCAGAGGTGAAGAACAGCTACCAGTACGTGTTTGAGCTACGGGAGAAGCTGGAGCAGACTCTCGAGATAGCCAGAGAAAACCTGAAGAAGTCCCAGGACTGTGGAAAGCACTACTATGATCGTAGGGCTGTGAACAGGAAGTTCAAACCTGGCAACAAAGTGCTGGTGCTGCTACCTACTGATCATAATAAGTTGCTGATGCAGTGGAAAGGCCCGTACGAAGTGGAGACCGTGGTGGGGATCAACGACTACAAGGTGAAGGTCGGCCAGCATTCCAAGATATATCACGCCAACCTCCTTAAGCTGTACGTGGAAAGGCCATCAGAGACTGTGCACGCAGCCACAGCAGCTGTGACCGACGACAGCTTTGACAGCGAAGAACTGTTGGAACTGGGAGACTTCCACAGCAACGAAGGCATCGATGATGTTAAGCTAGGACCAAGCTTGACGGAAGGTCAAAAGATGGAGCTCAAGGACCTTATGGGCGAGTTTCCCCACAACTTCAGCGATGTCCCTGGCTCTACGACTTTGGTCAAACATGAAGTCCACACCCAGACCTGGAAGGAGCATCTGCAGACCTTGAGGGAGCTGTTCCACCGTCCCGCAGAAGCCAACCTGACCGTGAGACCCAGCGGATGCATTCTGGGAGCTGACAACGTCGACTGCGTCGGACATCCGACGGGAGAGGAAGACAACGGAGGATGCACTGACTCCAGGAAAGCCCACGAGATCACTGTCTTTGACCCTGGGCCGATGACGACCGCAACTGACGAGGGCGTCGTTTCCTTGCGGATGAAAGATCATTGACTGTGTGGACGAACTAAGAATATTGGTAATGACAGACTTGAAAATGAAAAAACGTTGATTGGGTAAATGAACTGTGAACATTGACAGTATCCAGAAAGACTTGCAGATGAGAAACTTTGACTCTGTGTGAATGAACTGTGAACATTGACAATATCCAGACAGATTTGAAGATGAAAACCATTGACTCTGTGTGAATGAACTGAGAACGTTGATAGTGTTCAGACAGGCTGAAATAAGTTTTAATTCTGAATTTTGTTTTGTGCATTACGTTTCAACGTTGTTGAAAGAAATTGGGTAAATTTCTTCTTGAGTGGGGGGTTATGTTACGTTGAAACGTGAACGAAAGTATGTCGGAAGCGCGCACGATAGATCTAATCGTTTCGTTTTGCAAAGTATTCAATAATGGTGTTTATTTACCTTTGATTTGAGTTTGCATTGTTGTTAGGAGAGGCTTTGTATAACGTTGATAATTTGCGTTAGTCGATATTATTTGAGAATCTTCTGGATATGCGTGTTTACTCTTGATAGAAATTTCCTGATACATGTAGAAGCAAGAGGTCGTTCTGGAAGATATAAAAATATGTATTGACGTAAGTCAGTGATGACGATCTTTTATTCGATTGGTGGCAGTACGTCATTTTCTACCATGTACGAAATCTTTCCGGAAAAGAGAGAGGTTATTTAATCGTGTGCAGAGTTGCTGTTGAGAGAGTAAAGTTGTTGATAGTGATTTGGAGAGTTGCTGTGAAAGTTGTTGAGTTGAGTTGAGAATTGTATGCAGTTGTTGATGTGTGCTGAATAAAAGTGGGAAACTTCATACGTCGACTTTGTGACTTGTATGCTGTTTGGACGGGCTGTGTGAATAAACGAATCTGAGTTACACCCTATCAGGAATTCAAGCATCGGGGCTGAATCAGATACTGATAGAAAACACCAACATCAAACTGAGTGTAACAGTCTGCCGTTCGTTGTCCACCATCTGTGCAAAACTTGCAAGTGGATTAATATTTCAGAACCTATTTCAACTATCACAACCAAACTTGGTAAGATGGTGTATATTCATCGCATGAGGCCTCATAAATGTACAGTGAATGAATGACTTCACTGTCAAGGTCACATAGTCGACAAATGTTAGTCAAAAAGTGACAATTTTTCACAATTTTTTTTCCTACGTTATTAATATTGAACATGATTTTTTGAGGCATGATAGATATCAATGAGACACACATACTATACAAATTTGGTCGACCGAGGTCAGGGTCAATGGAGCTGTCCAAAGTCGGTTAGTTTAGGTACTTTGAAGTGACATTGATCCCAAACTATGAGAGATATAAAGTCCAAACTTGTTGTATTTAGAGATGATTTAAATATTGCAAGTTCCATAAGGAACATGTGAGTCATATGGGCTTTGCCCTTCTAATTTATTTTGCAGTTAACTAGTTATAGCTTGGTTTCTAAATTTTTGCATTGATTGAGAACATTTTAAATTAGTCCGCTTCAGCTACTTTGCAGTGTATTGATAATCTGCATTATTGATCCTGATCTTGTTTGTATGTGCTGAGAGCATTATTGTTGTTATGATGCTAAAGTGCAACGGTGTGTTCTTGCTTCTATGTCATGGTTTAATATGCGTTGGAGTTATGCATTGTGTTTGGAATATATACGTATATAATGCATGAGACAGTGCTTTTGATACGTCTTCATAAATCATTTATTATATTTAACTGGCCGCCAAACGCATGTTAGAAATTCTTTTGTGAAGTAATAAAATTTCTAAATCTGAATTAGGTTTGTTTTTTTTTTCCTTTTACTTAGCTTCACATGTTACATGTTGTTGTTTGTTTTGCAGCCTACTCCTCGCATTAAGGCAGAGTTAACTTCTAGTGCACCAGCTTGCTATGCACTTGCAATCAGCCCTGATGGCAAAGTGTGTTTCAGCTGCTGTAGTGATGGTAACATTGCCGTCTGGGACCTTCACAATCAGACACTAGTCAGGTCAGTTTGCGGACTTCTACTGCTTGTATTTTTAGATTATGCTTATGTTGATTGTACTTTTTTTTAACTGTTTTTTTCTCTACCTGGTGGCTCTGTGGCAAACTTGAAGTCAAATAAACCTTTTTTTTTTTTTTTTTTTTTTAACAAGTTCCCACTGGCTATATTTCAAAACCTATAAATAACAAATTTTGAAGCAGATTTTTTTTTTGGGGGGGGGGGGGGGGGGGGGGAAGCAAGTGGCGCATTAAAGAAAAAATTTAACTTGGCTCTCACTTGTAAAGAACAAACTACAAACTGTGCTAGCCTGATTGCATATTGTCACACCTATGCGACTCCTGGTTTTATTCTATGAGGGGCAGATCCACCTTGGTGTCATTGATGTGATAAGATATTTTCAGTTCAACATTTTTTCTGATTTTATTGAAGAAATAGAACGAATATTTAATACATCAGATTTAAACAAGATATTTAGAGAAATTGAGTGTGGAAGGGTGTTCGAATATATAAGAATGACAAGATTGTTTTTAAAGATTGGAATAGTTTTATAACATTTTAAGATAACAACTATCTGGTCCCGATTTGGCTTAAAAGAGTCTGCTGGACCTAAAACACAAAACCTTGTAATGTAATGGAATGCTTCTTAAAGCATGTCTGAAGTAATCACAACTCAGTTAAGATTTGGTGAGCATTTTCAGTTAAAATTGGTTTTTAGAATGGTAAAACTGCAGTGTTAGTTTTTTTTTAAAATTTGTTTTTCATGATGCAAAATTCAACTATGAACATGTATATAAAGCTAGTATTTTATGCATTTTGATTTATGTATGTGTGTTTGTGAATGTTTGTTTTCTAACAATTGCCTTTGCTTATGCTGTGTGCAGACAATTCCAGGGTCATACTGATGGTGCCAGTTGTATTGATATATCACCTGATGGCACAAAGTTGTGGACTGGTGGTCTTGACAATACTGTGCGATCATGGGACCTTAGAGAGGTACACATATAACATACTTATGCGTGAGTTGGTGTGCAGGGGTCACACTAGGGATTTTGACAGCATGTATACTTCATACAAAATGTAACAGAATGTTGACAAGAAACCAGTACCACCAAAAATGTTTCTTGTAGACACTCACCTCCACCCTCTCTCCCTCCTCTTTCCAGCTCTGTAGCAATAGAAACTCGGCTGCATGTGACTATTATAAACACCAACTAAAAAATTAAACTAATATGCTCACAAACATACACAAGGAAAGAAGAACTGAGTTTTTTGTTTTGTTTTGCTTAATGTAAAGGAACAGCCTGACACATTCTATAGACAGCAGGGCTCGATACAACCGACTGTCCGGGACAGATAGAACCGGCTGCCGGACAGGTTGGATCCGCTACCCAACCTTGTCTGACGAGACAGGTATTTTTCAGCTGCCAAGTCAGTCGGCGTCAAAGATCTTGTCTTGGCTTAAAACTGAAAATAGACCGCTATGACTTCACAAGCGACAGTGAAACAGTAGGGAAGATTTCGCAAAAGATTGGACGGAACAGAAGCAGCTGTACACAGTCGGCGCCGGTACATCATCTTTGATTTGATGCTATTTTAAGCTGAGCCAATGAGAAAATACATCTCAGCCAGACATGAGAAGTTTCCTATTTACTGCAAGGGGTGAGATCAAACAATATGGTGCAACCCATGTTGTTCGCACTAAATTTCACCTCTTCAAAGCACACCACTGAAGGGAAAGACGAGAAGAGAAAGAAGAAGTGTTTCAATGTGCAATGTGCAGCAATACAATTGGCGTAAATATCTTCTTGTGTTTCTTCATCAAAATTGTAAGGAAAGTTCGGACAGGCTGGACATGGTTGTTAGTAAAATATTTCACCTTTTTTTTTTTTTTTTTTTTTTTTTTTGCTTTTGATCCCTGGACATGAATTTGCTTTTTCCTTACAATGGATTCAGCTCTTAATTCATTCTAGCGGAGCAAGAAAGCCACTTTACCTCTGGTCCAGCAAAGGTATTTTGCTACAATTCATGGGTACTGCACACCCAAAAATTATATTTTTGAAACTACTGAGAAGTTTTTAATAAAATTTGGAGGTGTTTTTCTGGAGTGATTCGTCGGGATCATCAGAATCATTACCATCGTAGTTCATAACCATCTCTGCAACTTCGCTGGTGAAGTAAGACTGTTTCTGACTCGCCATCATCGAAGAAATTTGCCCAAAAATATTTTTAATCTAAATTCAAGCAGAATCAGTGAACTAAGCATGTTTGTTGTTCGCCGGAATTCGTAGAATGGGTTCAACCCTTCAAAGTCGACTGTGTGCGGGTTAGAACCGAATGAGGGCGCATTCAAAGGCACTATCATCCTTCCCCCGCCCCTTACCCCCCATCCTACCATCCAGATTAATCTTTGCTTAATATAGATAGTGTTAACACTTTTCAGGGAGATCAAATCCTATAAAAACTGAGAGTGATACAAACAGCTTGGTTGTTGCTTTTACCTTCAGCACTTTACAAATGTAAATGGCCTTAAGATCATACCTCCCAGCCTCACAGATCCATTTCAGATTCACAGTGAGTGTTTCCTCACTATCAAAAAAATATCATTAAGCCCAAAAATAACCTTGAAAAGTACACTTGTAATATAAATCAATGAAGTCATTGGTTTATGTGCCTATTCATAGTATCACAGTCGATTCCCAAAATAGCACCGCAGCGATTTCTAGTGTGTACAGTAGGCACAGTTGTTTGTTTACATAGCAAGGAAGGGATGCCCCAAACTTTAAAACTTAGCTGTCAGTTTGAGCAACCGTTGCTTTTTTATTTTACCCTTCCGTATTGTGACAGCAATGCAATTTCCAAGTTAACTCATTGTCGCCAAAACAAAACACAAAATAACAAACCAAACAAACAAAAATTCCTTGAAACCATGGGCCTTTTATAATTATTTTTCTGGATGTGGCCTGTTGTAACCCTTGTGTGTGAATATTGTTTAATTTTGTTGAACCTGGAAAGTATTCATACTGCAAAATTTCCTACGTAGATTGTACGTACATTGCAGTCACCTTTCTATTGCTATTAATCCTGTGTATTGTGTTGCTATTACAGTATTACCTTGTATTGACGGCTGGTTTTACCAATAATTTTCAAAGCCAGCTATGTATGTAAATATCTAAAAGTTTGAACTTAGGACCAGCAAATATTTTGTGCCAGCTGTGATGACTTTAGCACACAGCATGCACGTTGATCAACCTGTATTTATTTTCTAATGTGTGCACAAGTTGGGTTTGTGTTTCAGGGGAGGCAATTGCAACAGCACGACTTCACCTCCCAGATCTTCTCGCTCGGTTACTGCCCAACTGGTGAATGGCTAGCTGTTGGGTATGTGTCCAGATTTTCATGGTTTAGTTTCCTCTTGTGTTCCCATATTTAAAATTAAAAAATGACATCTTATTATTTCATATTTCGCGTCCCAGAAATGGACTTGGGTCTAAATGACGATAAGACCTTTAGCTTTTTCTTTCGTTTTATTTTTATTTTTAACAGCAGCGATTTATGAGCATGGGGCATCAATATGATGTTTCTGAGTCTCTAAGCCTAGGGCCTTCTGCAGCTCCATATCCAGTAATTGTCTTTTTTCTACATTTCACGTCCGCCTTTGATCTCTCTACGCAGACCAACAAATTATCTCCTGTGTGTTGGTAATTGTGGGAGTCAATAGACAGCCATTAGTGGAAGAAGATGGTTCGTGTGCTAATTACAGGGCTATACTTCCACAGATGGTTCTTGTGACAAAACCTATACAGGGCTATACTTCCACAGTTTGAATGGTCCTGCATTTAAAGAATATTTACTGCACTTTTCATAGTGTCAATCAAACCTCTAAGAAGACCTATACAAGCTACAATAGGAGTCCCCAGTACTCGAGTCCCAACCAGCTTAGCCCGCTCCATTTTATTGGTCCTTATAGAGCAAGTGCCCCTAATATATTATTGGCCTATACTCCTAACCTATTCATGGAAAGAGTGATTTTAGATTTTAATTGTTGTAAGATATTAGGAGAAGGATGCACAGTGAAAGACTGCAATAATACTAGAAAATGATATGATTATTGTTACCAAAATTTTGTTACATTCCTAGAAAATGTACGTTTCAGAAAGGTAGTAATTAGTCCGTATACTTCATGAATAACACGTTTTTGGTTATGTTGCAGCATGGAAAGCAGCAATGTGGAAGTGTTGCATCACAGTAAGCCTGACAAGTACCAGCTACATCTGCATGAGAGCTGCGTGCTGTCACTGAAATTTGCTTACTGCGGCAAATGGTTTGTGTCGACTGGCAAAGACAACTTACTCAATGCATGGAGAACACCCTACGGTGCCAGCATTTTCCAGGTAATTATTGTCTCCTGGGATAATTAATAATGGTAACTTATGTGGATTGGTTGTTGTCTCAGAACATAGTTAGCGGTGATAGTTTATGGTGAGGATGGGGGTTAGGAGGGGGGGTATGGGTGTTGTTGTCTCAGAGCATCGTTAGCAATGATAGTTTATGTGGGATGAAAAGGAAGTAATGCGGATTTAGATTGCTTGACAGGTTCGAACTATCATCAGTAAAGCTCTGTAATGTGCGGGGAAAATGATAGGAAATATCAGGGATAATGCATTGTGGTGTGGACGACATGCTTTGATGTTTTATAAGGATGATGATGTTTAATTTAAATGATAAGGTGGTAAGTAGCGCTTTATTATATCGCATCTCCAATGAATGCGATGTCAACACCTATTATTATCTATGAACTAAAAAAATAGGCAGTTAATCAGATTTATCTTATGTTTTGAGTGGAGATGGTAAACCTTCAATTGTTTATGCAAGAACTGTCACGTTTGGTAACCTACAGATTTTCTTTTGTTTTTCAGTCAAAGGAGTCATCATCTGTGTTGAGTTGTGACATTGCAGCTGATGACAAGTACATTGTGACTGGATCCGGAGATAAAAAGGCCACTTTGTATGAAGTGATCTTCTAATTGTCTCCCCATCATTGACAAGGACAGCATTTGTGACCTTGGGTGTTTAATGTCTCTCGGATTACAATCAACATTGATTGGGTCACTGACTCTTATGATTGGAAAATACGGCATGATCCAAAATACAAACGTTACTACTGCGCCTATGGTATCAAAATGTTGTTCTCCGAAGTTATGTGGTAAGTGAGGAGAAATTTGTGAGGGGGGGAAAAAAACCCAACAACTGGATCTTGTGCTGCCTCTTCCTCTCCCCTAACCTCATCAAAGTTGAATCCAACTTCCTGGCGTGGATGGGACGAGAAACATTTAACATTTATTATGACATAGAGAGTAAGTTGCTGCTACAAGGCATTTGTCCAGCAGTCTTGGGCATTGTATTTACATGCAGCATGACATCTGCAGTATGCAGTGTCAACAAGTGTGAGAGAGTGTGTTTGGATTTTAAGATGATTATTGACAGTGATTTTTAGGCTGTTTGGATTCTGGAACACCTTCACAGTTTCTTCTAAGGAATATGCCCTTAAACATGTACTGAATACTGTTCAGGAAATAAACAGTAGCCAGGAAGTGGGACTAGCAAAAGGGACTGAATGATTGAATTGTGAATTGCCACTGTGAAACAGCAGTTGGGTGACCAACACACACACTTTAAAAAGACAGCTGTGGGACTCTGCATAGAAGTGTGATGGACATCTGTAAGTGAGAGCTTTCCCCAAGATACCTTTGTCTGTTGAACTCGATGAAATATTGAAAAATGTACCTGATAATGCATTGTCAATATTGGGTGGAATTATACTGCCTCAAGTGTTTGAAGACTCTGTAGCCCTGACATTTATTGTGTATGTGGTGGTTTTTCCCTGTGCTCACTTCAGTCTCATCCCCTACAATCCTACTTACCATCCTCCATCCATTTTCATACTGCATCTATCTTTTTTAAAAATATTTTAAATGCCTCAGCCTCCTTCCTCTGTGCCCTTTCTTTAAGTGGTCTCCCAACCGTACAGGAATCCATGTATATATGTGTGAATGTGTTGCGTATTGCCAACTTTACTTGTGTGTTGTATATGTCATGGTGATTCAGGGAGCTAACATTCTATGCTTCTGTACCTTCTGCCTCATGCTACTTTATTTTATGTTCATGGGCTCTGACATTGACAGTTAAATGTTTTTCTTTAATACATTATGTTTGGGATGTTTAAAAGACTTCTGGGGATCATGTAAAATTAGGAAATATGTCTTCACCGTAAATGTATATGTTGTACACTGTTTAATTCAAAATAAATATTCCATTGCTGAAACATACTTTGCAAAAGGAAGCAAGGTCTTGTGGAGTCTGGTTACATTTCTAGGCAACACAGATTACCTTTCTAGGCAATTCAGGTATGTTTCTAGGCCACCACAAGAATTAGCAGCAGTATTGACGTACACATACAGGATTCGTCAGTCGAGTCCCTATTGTGTATAGACAGCATTTTAAGTTGTAGCAACAACAAAGAACAAGATTTATTCTTGTTGGTATTCTCATGTATCTGCATTCTAAGAAGTACAGACATTTTGGTGAAAGAATGTATGTTCGATATATTTGCGATGTATAGAATCTGCAAAACAGAACCAGACAAGATGGTAAATTTGCAATATAAAATTACTGCTTACAAATTACATCCATTCAACTAATTCAGTGCTGAAGAAAAAAGAAGTGTGACGTATGTTGTGTATTTTCTGTACGTTGTCATTGTAAGATGTTTCACTGCCATCTTGTTTTATATAGATCTTACCCCACTGCAAACTGTGCTGAAATGCATTATTATCAACTTTGTGAAGAGAGAAGGTCCTGAGTTCAGATGGAGATCTGTGAAATACCTACTGTTCATTCTTCAACTTTCTGCCTGCTGCCACTTCTGATCTCAACAAAAGTTCAACAATAAGCAAAAACCTGTGTGTTAATATAGTGCGAGTGGTAAATATATTATTATATCGGCGTGCAAGGGGTGTTTGTTTTGTATGTCATAAAACCTTTATTTTATTTATTTAATTTTTTTTACGAGAGAGTGAAAACTCATTATTAATGGAAGCTGTGTGAATAGTGTGTCAAGTGTCATGTGTATGTGCCGTAATGCATGTTACAGAACTCTGCGTGCAAACGGTGATGAGCGAGACTGAAGCGAGCTATTTGAAATATGAAGACTTCTTCTTAATTGTGTGTTGTCCTTTGGACCAGAATTTCTAACCCACATTTCTTGAACATGTATGTGATTGTGTTCGATGTAGTGTGCTAACTGGATCAGTGGATGCTTCTGGGAATGCTGTTAGGTGACGATGAATTTTGTTAACATGGTATTTTTACATGAAAGCCGATTGTGACTGGGGACAAGCATTGCAGCATGATTTTTTTTAATTATTATTATTTTTTAATCCTTTTCTCATCTTTACCAAATTATTCATATTGTTGATGTCAACCTTTAATTTCAAATTGACTTGTGTGTAAATATATATATATTTACATATATGTGTGTCCTTGATCGTAAATGTTTTCCAGCAGCAAACTATGCCTGTATACATGTACATGTCACACTGGCTTTTCATTGTATCATTTGCACCGATAGTAGAAAACAAAGCACAAACTTTCATTTGAACTAATTAAAAAAAATTAAATTAAAAAATAAAAACACATATATTGTATTACTATTAGATGAGATTTGTGAATGAATTGAAAGGGCGGGTGTGTCTGTGTAGTGTGGTGTTTTGTTTCCTGTCCATAATTTCAACTTATGCTTGCTGTCTTTGGCTGCAGGTTTTGCTTTACAACTTTTACGTGATGTTTTATGTTGGTTAGTTGCAACAAAGTAAATCCTCATCTTAAGCATCCCTTGGCAATTGCTTCGTAGTTTTTGGGTGCAAAGTCACATTTGACAGCATTGAGCACAGCTGACACTAGATGAGGCCTCACAAGAGAGAGAAAGAGTCTTGGCAGACGTTTGATTTCAGATGGCAGGTTTGCTTAAGTATTACGTAATTTCATCGACATCGCATTCCTTTCCCACTTAGGTATGTCACCCGACTTGGAATGTAGGCCTTCTCAATATCTGCGGAGACTAGAGAGAGAGAGGGAGAAAGACTGGACTAGTCTCGGTCACGCTGTATGATTTGATAGATTATTTTATATGGACCATTTTTTATGTTTAATGTGTTGTTTCTTTTTAAATTTAAATGTTTGAATTACACACCATTAATACATTTGAACGGTGCAGTTGCAAAGATGACTGACTGATGCCGTTTGTACAGAAAAAAATACATCAGCTTACTCAGGGTAAACTTGTTCAGAGTTCTTTTTTTTTTCTAGTAATGTAAGGTAATCCATACATTTTATAGGTCTTCTGTTTCAAATAGACCTATTTTGTCGTTATATAACTGCAGGACCTAAGCCAAGGGAGTTGGGGGATGGGAGGTTGAGAAATTGAAATTGAAATTCAGAATAGATAGAAGTTATTTTAATGATAATGCATTTATTTTTAACACTTTGTTATTTTTGAGCTCTTGCAAAGTTCTTTGAAAAAAAGAAGATACATTTATAATATATTTCCAGCCTAGGATTTTGTTTAGAATTTGATTTATAAACTTTTGGGGGTTAATTATGAACCATTGATTTAGCACTACCTGTGTTTGAAAATTTCTTCATAAATTTTTTGATCCTGTGTGTTGATACATTAAGCTTGATCTCACAAAGATGATGAGTTTCAATAATAAAAATTAATATTTATGAGATGCCTACCCCTTGAATGTAGGTGCACAACTAAGAAAATGGATCTATGAAGTTTGTGTGTTATATTTTATATCTTGTCCATTCGTGTGGAGATATGACTTAACAGGATAAGTAAGGAAATAAAAGTGTAACTACAAAATTACAGAAAAGGAGGAGACGATGAACTATTATGAAAAAAAGAGCTGTGCTACTTAAACTAGCTTGGTTAGTATCTATCATAATAGTACTTCTGTTATTAATGTGTTTACTTCAGAAATGTTAGGTACAATCTGCAATCCTATATTTCACTATTGTGGCAATCTTCAGTTGAAAGTGACTAGATCTAATTCTGAATACTATTTTGAGATAAAGGACTTTTTTTTTTTAAATGGCCTTATAATGGATATAATATTATTATACATAAAAATGTTTTAATTTGTGTGCTTTATTTCATATATTGTTTGTGATTGATTAATATTATAAAGATATTGCCGTACACACATTATAATCGTGTGAATTGAACAGTATTGAAATCAACTGTTGAAAGTTGAGGAATTAATTAGTCTTTGATTTTGAAACAAGCCTAGGCATTTTATGATTCTGCGAATTTTCTGTTTGTTGACCGTGTGTGAAGTTGTGTGTGTAATGATTAATGTTGAATAAATTGTGTGTTGTGTGGTACGACTTGGATTATTTTTTGTTTGTTTTCATCTTAGTTTTTATTTTTCTTTGTATTTCGTTCTGCTCTGTCTCATGCATGGTGAAACAAGGTCTACTGACTGTACTGGGTTTGGTGCAAAATGACCCACAGTGAGCGTACTATATGCTTCGTACTATATATACATATTGTGCACAAGGCCAAGGGGGTTGGTGGAGGAAAGATGTATTTTCCCCGGCATAATAAATCACTTGCTTTTGACGAGTCCAGCTCTCCAAATGGGCTACCTCTCTTCATGTAACTAATCTTGACAGATGTAATTTGTTTCATTCAATCCCCTCCACTGTTTTTGTTGTTCATTTATAGATTTTAATTGCAAAGATACGGAGGTGTTTCCACCTCATACCCTTCAGCCGTTATATTGGAATCTAAGTTGAACGATAATTTATCTTTACAAAGTCTTGTAACAGAGGACTTGCTAAGTTGATTAAATTTGCACATTAGAATGGCCCATTTCACAAGAAAATGGTGCACATGTTTTGTTTTATTTTATTATTTATTTGATTGAAAGTAAAGGGTACAGTTGATCCGTAAATCACATCCTCTGTGAAAGATGCTGCTCATTGGAATGTCAAACATCTGGATCCAAATAAGAAAGCGTTAGGTATAGGAGCAATGTTGGAAGAAATACAACGTATAATGAATATCCTACATTATGCCATTAAATTGCATTTTACTTATATGTGAGATTTCAAGGTCTCGTCAAATTTAACTAATCAGGTTGAATTCTGTGAAATATTTATTATCCATACTGTTTTATTCATTTATTTATTGTATTATTTCTATTTGTTTATTGATTAATTATTACAGTTTATTTAAATTTCATTATTATTTAAAATGGCATACATTCTGCAGCTCTTGCTTGTTTAAACATTATTTGGTTTAATTTGTGGGGGTTGAGAGTGTCATGTATGAGTATGTTTTAACTGACAGAATGGCTTATTTGAAAACAAGGAGTACCATGTAAACGTGTTCCTATTATGTATCAATGCATATATAATTATATATATAGGTGCGTGTGCGTTCAGTCATGTGTGTGTGTGTGTGTCGCTGTCAACCTCCCATTTAACTATGTAACCTGTGTTTTATTAGGTATTTTTGACTCGCACACTAGCGGCAAGAAAGATTGGTGTACTCATCCCTAAATCTTTTTTGTTATTGTTCTTTTGTGGTTTGTTTTGTATTTCTGGATAATATCTGGAAATACTTCGTAATAGTCGGTATTCAGAGCGAGCCAAATGTCAATCGGTTCACAACGCGCCTTATCTCAAGAACCGCTAAACGGACTTGGACCAAACTTCATAGGCACATTGCCTAGGTTAGTAGCCAGCTTCTCGTCCATCATATTTGCTCTAGCACAAAGGTCAAGGTCGTTGGAGTCGCTTAATTTTTGCTAAACACATTTTGTTCTAGATTTCAGAAATGGCTGAATACATGTTTATTTTATTTTTGGCATACAGTTTCTTCAACTCATGGCTAATCACTCATAAGTCCGGTTTTCAAAGGTCAATGTCACTGTGGTTAATTATATTCTGAGCTCGTTTTGTGCTGTGTACATACATGTTCATTATTGAACCGATTTTTAATATTTTGCTTTAGTTTGAGATAGTGGTCCATCATTCCATGTTTTTATGTTGCTTCTTTATGGTAAAGCCTTTGGCTCGGAAGAGTCCGCTGGACCTAAAGCATCAATCAATCAATATCATGGTAAAGCCAATTCACAACGCCGCCAAGAACAGTAACACTAATCTTTTGAAAAAATGATTTTCAACTGTGTGAGAGTGTTTGAAAATATGGTTGAATGGCTTGCTCTTTTTTTTTTCTCCCCCATCTCTTCTCCATAGATAGTCAATCATAAAACTGCGGTATTCATCATTTCATGAGAGCGGACTCAACTGCCATTTGATGATACAATTGTGGACATGTAACCGTTTTTAACTTAAAGCATTTTATTTTTAGTACGATGTCGACGATGAAGTGTGAACGTGGTAGCAGCTTGATGAAAAAGTGTGAACGTGCTGCCATTTTATGACGTACATTTTACCAAAAGGTAACGGTCTGTCATGAACAAAAAGAATAAATATACTGTACTGTGTACACGTGTTGTTTTTCGTCATTTTTATTTTGTTGTGTGTGTATGTATTGGCCCCGGCTGTTTGACAGTGTCCATCATCATCTTGTCGCGATGTTTGTATCTGCCATCATGAACAAGTGTGAAATGGATTGGAGAGGAAAAGTACATCACCAGTCACCATGATCTGACTTTCCCGTTATTTTTATGTGTCTGTCAGCATGTACCTGAATTGTAGAATAAACAAAACTGGTACGATATTTGTTCTTGTCCGAGTTAGATTGATGGATTTATTTTATTGCGATCTATTTCATTTTCTCCTACTATTGCTGTCTTTGCTACTGTTACATATTTCTTTCGTCTCTTTTTCATCATTGGGATTTTCCATTCAAAATGGTGTACTGCGCATCTGTTCTCTCTTAAGTATTTGAAATGTTGTATCTATGATACGATACACTAGCGATCGAATATTATGGAAAAACACCGACTTAGCAGCTGCTGCTTGATTGTGACCTTTCGGAAGCGAGTGATTTCGTTGAGAAAATGATTCCCACCTATTTTCTCTTTTCGTGGTTGCCGCGAGGCAAACTAGGTGCTAAGTCTCAAAACAAGTGCAGACCCCCATTTTCACATCTAAAAATGTTTGTAGATTATAGTCACACGACACTTTCGCATATAGGTGACTATTGGACCGATTTATACTGACACCAGCGGGCCAGTTGTTGGTAAAGGGGAAAATAATATGATCACACGTTGACCAATCCGGGATTCGAACCAGCGACCTTTCGGTTACTAACTAGCAAGACGCTCTTACCAACTGAGCTACCCGGCCCCTCTAGGACCCGAGGACAGGACTCGGTCAATAAAAATTACGATAAAAACTATACCCACTTGGCGGGACACAGCACAGCTGGCTATATACCACCAACCAATGGGGTGAGATTTCAGTCTCTAGGGGGTCAAATAAATAGTAATATTCACCCAGATGCGGCGTAAATATTACTATTTATAATATTCACCCAGATGCGGCGTACGTCAGATAGCTGGTGACGTTTGTATGAAGAGGACTGTCTTCTCCTACGCTCCGTTTTAGCAGGATTTTACTCCTAACTACACAGGGTGTTATTGTGTCTGGACTATGGTGTTTGAACATTTGTGGAACGATTTTTCTTTGACTTCAGTCTTCACTTTTGTGGTGTTGGACTTGCCATTGAATGCTTCGCTAATCATCTAAAAATGGTTGAGTAAGGTCCCTTTTATAAAAATCCATTTTGGAACTTTCACCTTTGCATACCAATGAGAGCATAAACAGCTGACGTCACGGACAGAAAGTAGTGCAGTATCGTTTTCATAACGAAAATCACTCGCTTCCGAAAGGTCCACTCTGGTGACATATTCTATCATTCTGAGCACGAGATCGATCAATAGAAGCTACAGAGTAGCTGGGTGTTAATAGTAAATAACGAACCTACTGTAAATCACTGGTGTAAAGGGTCACCGACGTCACGCCCGTATAATGTATTTTATTTTTAGAACAGCATGAGCGTATCGAAAGCTGGCTATTGTTTTTCTAACGCATCCGAACTAATTTTGGTAATTCTTACACGTTATAAATTCATAAGCTGACCCTAACACTAACGGAACATACGAATACGATCACTTTATTATTTCAATCAAAGAGATCCTGTCTAATTATTGTTCATATACTATGACAATTATTTTCCCCTGGGGAAGATTCCTTTAGGAATATTGGGCCCTTGACTTTCGCGATGTAGTGACCTTGGCCGTGGAGAGAGTGGGTCAGCATGAACCTAGTATATGTTTGCCAAATCACTGCAATGATTTCATCACCTCGAGGTGCTTCAGTGCAGTCCTTCCGAGGAGAGGGAATGTCAAGGTCAGCATTAAGCACAGGCACATCATGAATGAAGGCTTTATTAATCAATAATAAAATAATGTGAGATATAATATATAATGTTAAATCTGGTTTTTCCTTGGACATATCTGACCAGCTTAACGGGATATATATATATATATGCACAAACCAGCTTTTACCAGCGCCGCAAGTGTGCGCAAGTGTATTGTGCTTTGTCTGTGATCTTGTGACGATCCTATCCTATCCTATCGATCCTATCTCGTAACTCGAAAGTTACGTCTCATTAACTCACATACCCCCGTTGGGGTGCCGGGGGTTTCAGTATAAATAGTATCCCCACTTTCTGGAAATTTAGTGCTTTAAATTCCCACTGTCACTGTCTTTCTCATTTGCTCTTTCTCATTCCTGCTCTGTTCTATCAATCTGCTATACTATCTTCTTCTTCGCTAGACCAGTCACCTACCTTTTTTCTTGAAAACTCTTCCAGGACAAGACTCCTTATTTGTGTATAGGGTCTGTTGGATCAGCTTGGAAATATTGGACACTTTCTGACAGGTGGTCACTAGGGCTTCCTATGATGTTATTATTTAGCAATGTAGGCATTTTATATGTATGTGTTTTGTTGATAATTTATAATGATGTTTGTATTCTATTTTGTTTTTGTAAACGGGGGTTCGATAAATTAGAGTACAGCCTCAGCGTCCCCTGCGTGGGATGTCTTTATTGTAAAGTGACTGGCTGGTGGAGAGCTTTCAGTTTTACCACTAGGGTTGTTTCAGCAGATCTTTTATGCGGATCGGGGGTTGTCCGGTCTTGATTTGGCTCGGAAGAGTCCGCTGGACCTAAAGCAATAATCATGTAATGTAATTTATTAACTCACATTCTGTCCGCCACGAAATGTATGCAGATGACACCCAACTTAATCACTCTGACTCCCCTTCTAACTACAATCATTTAGTTCAGACCCTTCAAGATTGTGTTACTGAGGTAAAATCTTGGATGTCAAACAACCGTCTCAAGCTAAATGATAACAAAACTGAGGCCCTCCGTGTTTCTCCGTCATCTGCAGACCCCTCTTCTCTTCCCTCAACTATCACTGTTGAAACTACTTCTATTTCTTTTTCTGACACTGTTCGCGATCTTGGGTTTTTCCTCGATCAGGATCTCTCCATGCAGCAACACATTGCAAAAACTTGTCAGATTGCATACATTGAACTTAGACGCATAAGCTCCATTCGACAGTATCTCACACAAGAAGCAACAAAAACACTAGTTAGCGCATGCATTCTGTCTAGATTGGATTATTGTAATTCACTCCTTGTAGGTTGCACACAGAAAGTCCTTAGACCTCTTCAGCAAGTCCAAAACTCTGCAGCTAAACTCATCTTCAAAGCACGGAAATCACAGCATTGCACGCCTCTCTTTCAAGAGCTACACTGGCTCCCAATTGAACAACGAATTAAATATAAAACCTCATGTCTCTGCTACCACATCATCTCTGGAACTGCTCATAGCTATCTTTCCGAACTTTTGACTGCCTATGCTCCTTCTCGGTCTCTCCGCTCCTCTGCAGATGAAAGGATGTTCCCTGTACCAGAATACCACAGGGTGAGACACGGTGGTAGAGCTTTCAGTTTCTTCTCCGTTCAGACCTGGAACTCGCTACCTCGGTCCGTCCGTCACAGTCCTTCACTAGCGTCTTTTAAAAACGAACTTGAAGACGCATCTTTTTAGAGAGGCCTTTTCTTAGGTGCCATTCATGAGTGAGTGTTGTTAGTTATTTTTGGTGTTGAGATGTATTTGTGGTTGCGTGTTATTGACCAATGTACGCATGTTGTGTTTACATTTGTTTGTGTAAAGCGCTTTGTGATTTTGGAAAGCGCTGTATAAATTGCCTGTTATTAAGTCGTTTGGGCACCACAGATGATCGTTTAACCAGCGTACTCCATCTTTTTCTGTCCTCAGCACCCCTCATGGCTTCGCTCAGTGTCAAGCCAGTCCATTCGCGAATGTTATCCTTCCATCTCTTTTTCTGTCTCCCTCTTCTTCTGCCCCCTTCCACCGTGCCTTGCATTATGATCTTTGCAATGCCTGATGCTCTGGTGACGTGGTCATACTATCGGAGTTTCGTTTCTTCACTGTGAGCATGTTATCGTGTTGTCCAATGGCTGCCGCTTGTTTGATGGTCTGTCGAACTTCGTCGTTGGTGATGTGCTGGGTATAGAACATGCCCAGAAGTCTTCTTAGCAGTTCATCTTTATGCTTTGTATTCTTCGTTGTGTTTCTGCTGTGAGGCTCCATGTTTCTCAAACGTATAGGAAGATGGAGATGACAAGGGAGCGCAGCAACCTTACCTTGGAGTGTAGACTGATGGTCCGGTCTTTCCAAATGGGCTTCTTCAACCTTGTCAGTGCAGCAGTTGTTTGTGCGATCCTGGAGAGGACTTCCTGTCGGGACCCATTGTCTGATACAGTGGCTCCTAAATATTTGAAGCTGTGTGCTGCTTGTGACGATAGACGCAGGCATCCTAATCCCATCCCATCCTATAACTCGGAGGTCGTAGGGACACCACAGGCATCGTCCTGTCTTTAAGCAAGGCGAAGGTTTACACACACGCACGTCGTTTAATAAATAATGCAGAAGTATAAGGGTATTTATATAGGCTTAGCTTACAAATGTGTCTACACATGGGGTAGTTTTTTGCAATTTATATGAGTCCGAAACTCTCAAAATTAATAGGGGAGCGATATGAATGGAAGTATTCAGATGTATACAATACTTTGTTTACTCTTTTTGTCGCTATCTCAATTTAAATTAAAGAGACACCCGCATTCAGCACTGCTAATTTCGACAACGTTTTCATTGATTCATGGTACATGCCGCTGGAAAATTAATGCCGCATTCGTATGAAAAATAGTGATTTCAGTATTATTTTGTGGATGGAACAAATGCGCGTTAGATTCTGTTACGTTGAAACGCGCATGATGGTGCGTGTGAAATGCGCACGATATTATGTGTGAAGCGCGTGCAATGGTAGGCATGCGTGTGTGACGCGCGCGATAGATCTGTTCGTTTTATTTTGCAACGCATGCAGTAGTGGAGTGTATTTATCTTTGATTTGATTTTGCGTTATTATTAGAAGAAGCTTTGTATAACGTTGGTGTTTTTAGTTG
The DNA here is from genome assembly GCA_036898135.1 of Oncomelania hupensis. Lineage (NCBI taxonomy): Eukaryota > Metazoa > Mollusca > Gastropoda > Littorinimorpha > Pomatiopsidae > Oncomelania > Oncomelania hupensis. Next base: position 26,699,686 of record CM072511.1, on the reverse strand, counting down.
CTCGATATTATTTGAGAATTTTCTCGAGTCAGTTGTTTACTATCGATCGAAGCGTATGGATAGTTCTAGTGGTAACCATGGAAGTTTCCATGCCAAATAGGGTTGTATGACGTGAGACAGTGATGATGAAATTAATTCTGATTGGTTGAGGTGTGTCACGTTGGGGGGGGGGGGGGGGGGGGTTCTCGCTCTTTCTGGAGTTTAGAGAGACTCTATATATATATAGTGCCGCACTGTTTAAAAAGGTGGTTTTTAGAGAGAGTTGACAGTAGAGAGAGCTGTTGTTTTAGAGTTGAGAAAGTTGTTAAAAAGTGGAAAGTTCAAAGTTGAGAATTGTAGAGTGGAAAAAGCGGTTGAGCGATTGTATGCAGCTGTTGATGTGTGCTGAATAAAAGTGGAAAACTTCATACGACGACTCCAGACTTGTTGATGAGTGAACGGATTGCGTGGATAAACGAATCTGAGTTACACCTATCAGGATTTCAAGCATCGGGGCTGAATCAACTACTGATAGAAAACACCAACATCGAATGAGTGTAACAGATTCATTACCATCAGTCTGAGAGCAGTTCCTTTCAACATCACCATTATCCAGGCCTACGCCCCAACATCAGACTATGACAAAAGCGAAGTCGTAGACTTCTATGAAAATCTACAGGCTGTCTTTGACCAAGTGTATGTTGGTATAGATCGCCGCGCTTTGAGCCTGAATGATTTGGGGTAAGGCGCGTATAGCATCCTGTATTATTATTATTATTATTATTATTATTATTATTATTATTATTATTATTATTATTATTATTATTAAGTGCCGAAAAAGGACATAGTTATAGTGCAAAGCGACTGGAATGCCAAGGTTGGCCAACTAGTGAGACACATGTGGCCCCCATTGCAACAACGAGACAAATAACAGAGATCTGAGATCTTGGAGTTTGCTAGATACAACAATCCAATACTGGCAAACACGCTTGTACACCACAAAAAATCCAGACGATAGATCTGGCACAGTCCCAGCGGGAAGCATCACAACTAGATCGACTACATCATGGTCAGGAAACGCTTCAGATCAAGCGTCAACATTGGCAAGACATGCACTTTTCCAGGAGCAGAAATCGGAAGTGATGATGTCTTTCCGGCTCCATTTGAAGAGAATGAACAAAGCAAAGTGCACCAGGCTGAAGTCCGACATGGACAAACTACAAGATACGGAGGTAGCAGAAATATTCCAAGCCACAATTGGAGGGAAATTTGCACCACTGCTCATTTTGGGAGCTGATAACATAGATTTCAACACCATGACCACTATCTTCAAAACAGAAGTGACAGATGCCACCACTGAGATCCTTGGCAAGAGGAAACCATAGATCACGCCTGCACTTTTGGACCTGTGTGACAAACGAAGAGGGATAAAAAGAAAAAAGAACACCTCTCAGGGAGCTGATGCCTACCGAGAAATCAACAATGACATTCGAAAAGGCATGCGCACAGCAAAGCAGGAAATAGATAATAGTCTGAACAAGAACAACAGCAAGAAGCCCTACCAGACTGTAAAGTGGCTGGCAAGTGTTAAACAGCCTAAGGTCTCCACGATCTACAAGTCTGGCATGTGCCTTACAGAAGAAAAAGAAGTCTTGGATAGATGGACAGAATACTGCTCTGACCTTTACACTCACACACCAAATGGAGACCCATCAGTTCTAGCATGTGCCCAGAACAGGGAAGAAGAGCAAATCCTCCAAATTCTCCTAGAAGAAGTTGAGGCAGCAGTGCAATCATGGACCCTATATTACATATATATAGGGTCCATGGTGCAATCGCTGAAGAAGGGGAAATCAGCGGGAGTGGACACAATACCCCATAATTAATTCAAGCAGAAGGAGAAGCGGTGATTGACGTCCTCACCATTATCTGTAGCAAGATCTAGCAGAGTGGCCAACACCATGGACCAAGTCGCTTGTCATCACACTTCCCAAAAAGGATAACATTCAGGAGTGTCAAAACTATCGCACCATAAGCCTCATCAGCCGTCCCAGCAAAGTCCTCCTGAAAATAATACTCAACAGCTTAAAACCTCAGATCATAGCTGAAGAGCAAGCAGGATTCAGGGCAAGCCGAACTACCACTGAGCAGATTTTCAACATCAGAATAATCTGTGAGAGTTACCTACTGCATCTATATCATGTGTTTTTAGAATTCAAGAAAGCGTTTGACCGAGTCTGTCATGCAGCTCTGTGGGCAATCATGAGAGTGTATAACATCAGCCCCAATATTATTAACTTCATGAAAAGCCTTTATGACAAGTGCAGTCCTCCACAAGAGCGCCTTCGGGAACTGGTTCAGAACAACCATCGGCGTGCGTCAAGGATGCTTACTCTCTTCTACACTCTTGAACAACTTTCTAGAGTGCATCATGTCAGATGCCCTTGCAGATCATGAAGGCACAGTCAGTGTTACACTCGAAGTTGTTTTTTTATCAGTTGTTTCAGCCCCGATGCTTGAAATCTGATAAGTGTAACTCAGATTCGTTTATCCACGCAGCCCGCTCACTCATCAACAAGGCAGAAGTCGTCGTATGTAGTTTTCCAACTTTATTCAGCGAACATCAACAACTGCATACAATCGCTTTTTCCACTCTCACAGTTTTACTTTCAACACACCTTTATTTTGAAACAGTGCGGCACTTATATAGTCTCTCTCTACTCCAGAGAGAGAAAGAACATTCGGGCAAGATACAATTATAACCAATCAGAACAACTTTCGTCATCACTGTCTCACGTCATACAACCATATTTAGGATGGAAGCGTTTCTAGTTACCACTAGAATTATCCACATGCTTCGATCGATAGTAAACAACCAACTCTATAAATGTCCTCAAATAATATCGACCAACTAAAATTATCAACGTTATACAGAGAACTCCGGATATAATAAAGGCCGGATAAAGTAAATATTCGGTTTTAGTAAAGTCCAGTCTTGGTCCGGACCAAAACTCTTCTTTGTTTCTGTTTTTAAAAATCGGATATAATAAAAAAATATAGTAAAGTCCGCTTATAATAAAGTGTTTTCTAAGGCCCCTGGCGAGTTTTGCTGCCGCTTATAATAAAGTTTCAAGGGAGAATACTGTATTAAAGTTTCATGAGAGTTACTGACGTTCATAATGACGCAACATCGTCACGTCACGCTTACCCTGAAGCCTAAAATAGATCTAATTCACGCACTTGAAAATGAAAAGATGAAAAAAAAAAAGAAAAAAAAAGAAATTGCTGAACAATTTGGAATTTCCGCATCAACAGTAACAGTGATTATGAAGGAGAGTGAAAAACTGAAGGAGAGATTTAACTGTCAGAAAAAGAGTACCTAGCTTAGAAACTTACAAATCAAATTAGACTTCACTTTCGCTATACATGATGAAATGCGTTTATGACTAAATAAGGGTGTTATAAGTTGAACACATTATAATTATACCTTTTGTACTGAGATGAATCTGAATCAATGGAGAACTGGGAAACCAACGTTTTGACTGGACTGCACTTTCAAATGAGAAGTAAAGAAGAGATTTATTCCTAAGCTGTTGCATGGCTTTGCAAGACAAACCATATTTTTTTTAAATCCACCATATTGTTTAGGTTTTGTTCATGTCTTTGTTTGCTTTAATTTTGTGAGCTTTTTGTTTTTTCCACAATGACGATAGTACAACATGTACAATTCATGATCTACTTTTATGATTTATCCTTCCGATTAAAGGGTTGGTTTGAAATAATTAGGACACGAAGGCTCACATGTTATCTCTTATCGGTAATGGACTCTCTCTCTCTCTCTCTCTCTCTCTCTCTCTCTCTCTCTCTTTCTCTTACCCTCTCTCTCTCTCTATCTCTGAACATACACACACGGACATAAATAATACTGTAACATTTCAATCAATATACACAAACTGGGTTATAAGAGAGGTATTCTTGAAGAGTTTATAATACCCGAGTTAATAAACAAAAATAATCAATCAACATATGTGAGCGTAATGGAATCCAATAAGGGACAATGGACCTACTGCAAGTGTTCATTAAAAAACGTATCTTTTTCAGCTATTTCCCGTGGATTTCTGGTGGCTTCATACGAAAGGCTAAAAGGACCTTTTCACTTTCGTGAAATATCACTTGTTATCATGTGGCTGTGTCCAGAAACAATAGATCTTGACGATGAGTGCATATTCATAATGTTCACTCAAGTAACGTAATTGCTATTTACCTGTAATTACGATAGCAATAGGTAATACCTATTGGGGGGGGGGGGGAAGGGAAACACAAAGAAGAAGAAAATCTAATTTTGAAAAGGCCATGTTCGACAAAGAGAGAGAGAGAGAGAGAGAGAGAGAGAGAGAGAGAGAGAGAGAGAGAGAGAGAGAGAGAGAGAGAGAGAGAGAGCTTGCTTGTCCAACCACTCAAATAAATACTTTGAATTTTGTTCTTGGCAACTCTGGTAAAGACAAACGTCTCCACGACGACTTATAAACGGCTGTCCGGGGCTGTGGGGCAGGAGCTGGGGAGGGTGGGGTGATTTTTAAAATGGGAAAACATAGTTTTCGTGTGGAATTCAGCAAGGGACAACAAACCAACACAGAAATATTAATCTAAATTAAAATATGTAATAACGAAAGCGATTCGTTCGATTTGCACTGTCTTATTTTAACTGTTCAACTATGTGAATCTAGTCAATTAATGGGATCCAATTCCAAGGTACATGTATATAACGCGCCAAATGTCAGCTCAATTTAGAACGATGTTGAGTTACGTGAACACACAGACAAATAGACACACAGACGATTACAGTCTGCAGAAATCCTGGTAAAAGATGGAAATTCGAGAAGTCATTATTTTGTTCACTGATTTGTTTTGCTTTTCTTCTTCTTTACTTGCACCAGGGCCGGATCCAGGGGGTAGGGGGGGGGGTGCTAGGAGTGCTGCTGCATCCCCCACCCCCACCCCTTGGCAACAAACAAACAAAAAAAATAAATAAAATAAAGAAAGTAGAAGATGGAAGTTTTTGTTCAACTGGAAATACGTTATGTAAGGCAGTTAGTTACAGGACAGGACAGGATGCTATGCTATGTACGCGCCTTTCTGCCGTGATTTGACAAAACCGAGTAAGTCCACCTAAGGTCGAAAATGAGTTTTTTGCGCCATCAAACTTGCAAGAGAATGACGCATCTTACCTGTAAAAATCAAATCCGAACTATGTTTAGATTTGGAGATATCATAGAGTAAGTCCTTGTTAAAAAAATTTTAAGTGGGGGAATAAACTGATAAAACCAAGCAAGTCCACTGCGATTTTGTTTCGGCGATCCTCTGCCTGATGCTCGAGTTGGCATGATGACGTCATTTTCTACAATAATCTGACAAAGAAAAGTAAGTCCTCCCGACCAATGAGAAAGCGCCTTAAGATAAAGTGGACCAGTGAGAATCCATGTTATTGCTGCTGTGCAATATTATTTTCCTGTGAAAATGATGACGAAATTTCGGTCAGCAAAGGACGTGTTCGGCTTTTTCAAAAAGAGTTTTCTTCATGTACTTTCCTGCCCACCATGAAGGATCCTGTAGATCTTCCGCCTACGCGGCAACTTCCACGAGGTGTGGAAATAAACAAACAAACTATCCTATCCTATCCTATCCTATCCTATCCCGTAACCCTGAGGTCGTAGGGGCACCACAGATGATCGTTTAACCAGCATACCCATCTCTCTCTCTGTCCTCAGCAGCCCTGATGGCTTCGCTCAGTGTCAAACCAGTCCATTCTCGAATGTTGTCCTCCCACCTTTTTTCGGTCTCCCTTTTCTTCTACATCCTTGCACTGTGCCTTGCAGAATAGTCTTTGCAAGGCTTGATGATCTGGTGACGTGGCCATACTATCGGAGTTTCCGTTTCTTCACCACTGTGAGCAGGTCATCGTGTTGTCAAATGGCTTGTGTGATGGTCTGTCGGACTTCGTCGTTGGTGATGTGTTGGGTATAGGAAATGCCCAGAAGTCTTCTGTAGCACCTCATCTCCATGCTTTGTATTCTTCGTTGTAGATCTGCTGTGAGGGTCCATGCTTCGCAAGCATATAGGAAGATGGAGATGACAAGGGAGCGCAGCAGTCTTACTTTGGAATGTAGAATGATGGTCCTGTCTTTCCAAATGGCTTCAACCTTGTCAGGGCAGCAGTTGTTTGTGCGATCCTGGAGAGGACTTCCTGTCGGGACCCATTGTCTGATACAATGGCTCCTAAATATTTGAAGCTATGCACTGTGTTGAGGGATTGGCCTTGGACTTTGATGTCCGTGTTGATGCCATTGGTGTTGTTGGTCATCATTTCGGTTTTCTCTGCACTTATTTCAATTCCACAAGCTTTGGAGGTGGTGTCAAGCCTCTGTACCAGCTGTTCAAGTTCTTGTTCCTCTCCAGCCAATCCATCAATGTCATCCGCAAAACGAAGATTGGAGATTGCTCTACCCCCTATGCTGACTGTGCCTTCGTGATCTGCAAGAGCACCTGACATGATGCGCTCTAGGAAGATGTTGAAGGGTGTTGGAGAGAGTAGGCATCCTTGACGCACACCGATTGTTGTTCTGAACCAGTTCCCGATGGCGCTGTTGTGGAGGACTGCACTGGTAGCCTTGTCATACAGGTTTTTGATGACTTCAATAATTTTAGGTCTGATGTTGTACGCTTTCATTGTTGCCCATAGAGCTGCATGCCAGACTCGGTCAAACGTTTTCTTGAAGTCTATGAACACATGATATAGATGTTGTTGGTGCTGTAGGTATTTCTCACAGATTATTCTGAGGTTGAAAATCTGTTCAATGGTACTTCGCCCTGCCCTGAATCCTGCTTGTTCTTGAGCTATGATTTGTTCAGCTTGGGGTTTCAACCTGTTGAGTAATATTTTCAGGAGGACCTTGCTGGGATGGATGATGAGGCTGACGGTGCGGTAATTTTCACACTCCTGAAGGTTACCTTTTTTGGGAAGAGTGATGACAAGCGACTGGGCCCATGGTATAGGCCACTCTCCACTCTGCCAGATCTTGTTACAGATAATGGTGAGGGCATCAGTCATCGCTTCTCCTCCTGCTTGTAGCAGTTCCGCGGGTATGTTGTCCACTCCCGCTGACTTCCCTTTCTTTAGCGCTTGCACTGCTGCCTCAACTTCTTCCCGGAGAATTGGGAGGATTTCTTCTTCTATGTTCTCGAGGGACATGCTAGAACTGATGGGTCTCCATTTGGTGTATGGTTGTAAAGGTCAGAGCAGTACTCTGTCCATCTGTCCAAGACTTCTTGTTCTTCTGTAAGGCATAAGCCAGACTTGCTTTGGATCGTGGAGACTTTGGGCTGTTTGAAACTTGTCAGCCGCTTTACAGTCTGGTAGGCCTTCTTGCTGATGTTCTTGTTCAGACTGTTCTCTATTTCCTGGCATTGATCTTCTATCCAGTTATCCCTTTGCTGTGCGCATGCCTTTTCGGATGTCATTGTTGATTTTTCGGTAGACATCAGCTCCCTGTGAGGTGTTCTTTTTCTTTCTTTTTTTTAATCTCTCTTCGTTTATCACACAGATCCAAAAGTTCAGGTGTGATCCACGGCTTCTTCTTTGGTCGGTGCTTGCCAAGGATCTCATTGGCGGCACCTGTCACAGCTGAGTTGAAGGTGGTGGTCATGGTGTTGACATCTACTTCACCAGCCCCCAAAATGAGCAGTGGTGCAAATTTCCCTTCAATTGTGGCCTGAAATAGTTCTGCCACCTCCGGGTCTTGCAGTTTGTCCAGGTCGAACTTCAGTCTAGTGCAGTATTTACTCTCTTCAAGTGGAGCCGGAAAGATATCATCAAGAGATCGTGGTCACTTCCGATGTCTGCTCCTGGAAAAGTGCGTGTCCTGCCAATGTTGATGCTTGATCTGAAGCGTTTCTTGACCCTGATGTAGTCTATTTGGTTGTGATGCTCCCCCCTGGGACTGTGCCATGTCCATCGTCTGGAGTTTTTGTGGAGACCAAGCGTGTTTGCCAGTACCAGATTGTTGTATCTGGCAAACTCCAAGAATCTCAGACCCCTGTCATTTGTCTCGTTGTTGCAGTGGGGTCCACATGTGTCTCCCCAGTTGTGGTGCGCATCTTGGCCAACCTTGGCATTCCAGTCGCCTTGCACTATGACTATGTCCTTCTTCGGCACTTGGTCAAGGACCGCCTGTAGATTTTCATAAAAATCCTCCACTTCGCTGTCGTCATAGTCTGATGTTGGGGCATAGGTCTGGATGATGGTGATGTTGAAAGGGGCTGCTCTCAAGCGGATGGTAATGAGTCTACTGGGCGGCAACCCATGACAGTGGCTAGAATGTTCTTGTGGACCAAGAATCCAACGCCGTGTTCGTACCTGTCATCTCTACCGCTGAAATAGAGCTTGTGGCCTTTGTCTGTCGTTGTTTCACCTAGGTCTTTCCAGCGCAGTTCGCTAATGCCTAGAACGTTCCATCGATAGCGGTCCAACTCGTGGGCCAGTTCTTCTAATTTTCCTTCTGCAGTTAGGGTCCTGACATTCCAGGTTCCTATGACGATGTTGTTTCTCGTGCGGATCTTGCTAAATTGTCCATCAGTAGCATACTTAACACCTCCGTCCTGGTGGCCAACGGAAGGCGCGGTCCTTGAGCAGGGCGACGACCTATCCGGTATGGAATTAGTGGAAATTGTCATCATGCATGTAGTGTGTCTTGGGCAAAAAAGGACCTGGCGGTGCCCAATCCTCTCCAGGCTGTTGGGCACAGCCGAAATCCACGAATACAGTGTGGCTCGCCTTGGCCCCGAGCACGTGGTCGTTGAACCTGTAGCAACGTGAGGTTCCTCGCCCTGGCCGGTGACTTCTGTTTAGAAGACTTTCGCCCAGTGATGCCGTGCTAACATTACCCCTGTTAGTCGCCTCTTACGACACGCCAGGAAACGTTGGGCCTATTCTATTCAGTGCCCGAACCCATAAACAAACAGCAACAAATATATTACAGACACACAACAAGGGCAACAAAATACAAGACATACACGTGGTGTAAAGGCAGGAAGATCGCTACAATAGGAAACTGAAAGGAAAATAGTTTTGTATTTTTAAAATTAAATTGGCTGCATCTAATATTATTTTGAAGGGAGAGCAAAAAAAAACCATGACTCCTGCATACCAACCCAGGAATATTAAGTGAAGAATGGCTAAAAACAATAAACAGGCACACATATACACTCACTGTAACTGCCGCACCCACATCTTACAAAACCCAACTTATGTGACTCATCTCGTCAGACTTTTTAACAAAGAAACGAAACGGCCTATGGGACTTACTTGGTTTGGTGAATTTTGAAAACAAAGATTTACTTAATAATAAACTGACAAAACCAAGCGGATTTGACTTACTTGGTTTTGTGAATTTTTTTAACAACGATTTAATTCAATAATAAACTGACAAAACCAAGCGGGTGACTTGCTTGGTTTTGTCATGTTCTCAACAAAGATCTATCTCAAGAATAATCTGACAAAACAAAGCAAGTCCACAAATAGTCTTAAAACATCAAATCTATCAAACATTTCTTTAACATTCAAGGTATGCACTCTTAAATCGAGGAATTGCATTATAATATGCCCTTAAACTTCCAGAAACGATCGCGTAATATAGCGCAACACAAAACGTCGATTTTCTCGAAAGTAGGTTTTGTGGACTTGCTCGGTTTTGTCAGTTCACGGCAGCTTTCCCCAAGGCTCAAAGCGCGGCGATCTATACCAACATACACGCTCACCTGTCTCATTTTACCCTCACACACACCAAATACACATACATCACTAAAAAAGGTGGTGTACAGGCATGGAGATCGCTATTAGAAGACGGAAGAAAATATAATTTTTATTTTTGAAATTTTTATATTGACGGCATCCTGTACCATTATTGAAGAGAGGGAGGAAACCGGAGTGCCCGGAGAAAACCCTCGATGACCTCAATAGTCTCGTACCTAAGTCACATACGTTCGCCCCTTGCGGCAATCGAACCCGCGACCTTCGGCATAGGAAACCGGCGACTTATCCACTGCGCCACGAGTTTTACTTGTGGTGTTTCACCACTCTGTACCATACATTTTAAAAAGAACTAGACTAGCACCCCACTTACCCCCTCCCTCGAAAATGGATTGATCCGGCCCTGTGCACCCACATACACTTTAGACCAGCGTTTTCTGTCTCTTTATAATGAGAGTGTCGGATTAGTAAACGTTTAATTAAAACAAAAACAAAGTTTCGGTTATGCTAAATTAACCCTCTAAAATCGTTATTATAAACGAAGTCGGTTATAGTCAAGTAAACCTCTAAAACTGTATTATAAACGAAGTTTCGGTTATAGTAAAGTAAACTTTAAAAACTTTACTGTAAACGGATTTTCGGTTATATTAAATATTCGGTTATACTAAAGATTTATTTGGTCCCAGGGCACTTTACTATATCCGAAGTTCACTGTACAAAGCTTCTTCTAACAACAACGCAAAATTAAATCAAAGGTAAATACACTCTATTATTGCATGCTTTGCAAAATAAAACGATCTGATCTATCGCGCGCGTCACACACGAACAATCGTGCGCGTTTCAACGTAACAGTCAGCATTGGTCAAACCTCCGTTTTGCGGATGACATTAACATATTGACTGGAGAGGAACAAGAACTTGAACAGTTGGTACAGAGGCTTGACACTACCTGCAGAACTTTTGGAACGGAAATAAGCTCAGAGAAGACCAAAATGATGACCAACAACACCAATGACATCAACACGGACATCAAAGTCCAAGGCCAATCCCTCAGCATGGTTCACAGCTCCAAATATTTCGGAGCAATTGTATCAGGCAATGGGTCCCGACAGTAAGTCCTCTCCAGGATAGCACACATCACTGCTGCCCTGATAAGACTGAAAGACTGAAAATTTGGAAAGATGGGGACTATCAGTCTACACTCCAAGCTAAGAGTGTTGCGCTCCCTTGTCATCTCCATCTTCCTATATTCATATGGCATAAAATAATCCTTAATGATCAACACACACACAAACACACAAGCTCACACACACACGCACGTACGCACACACACACACACCCATACGTATACACACAGTCTTGGCAAAACAGGAAGGAGGTGGCATTGTTTTATTGGATTATATTTATTAACACTATTTATCACTTAAAGGTTCATTTCTCGTTGATCTTAAATAACCCTCGAAACTGACGACTGGCTACATGCTAAACTTACCGTGCCTGTGGCACTCGACTGTGTACGGTTGCATTTTATCTGAGTACATACTGATTAAAGCGTGCCCATCCCATGGCCTTCCTGACACTGAAGTGGCTTTGAAAAAATCGACCTCAAGCCGATCGATGATGGAAGGCAGCTAAAGTCCCAAAAACAGAAGTGCTTCCTACTTGCTAACTTGTTTGCAAAGGGATCTCACACGTTAACTAAGTCAAGCACTCGTTACAAGAAGTTGATAACAGAAGTGGGTGGCAGGTGCGACGGTCTCTTCTATATTATCTCCCACCACCATCCCTTTCCTCCCCACCACAACCATCTAGTATAGTAAATGTGTAGGCCTGGAGGTGATTCGATTCGGCCTTTCCCCCTGGTTTAAAGGTCTGCTTCCATAACAAACAATATTTTAATCATGTGTAGAGGTGCTGAAAATAAGAACATATTCAACAGTTTGGCGACTTAAATCACAGAGGTATTTTTGGAAAATACACACCTAGATCTTTTGAAAACAGGAGAGAGAGGGAAAAGTAACGGAAGTGTCTCTGTGAACTTTATAACTAATACACTTCCGTATGATTGATGAAACGTTTGTCATAAATACTGTCAGATTGTAGGCTCTAGGGGGTAAAAACTGCTACTAACTGGGTTCTGAATATAACTCAGTATTGTCATACCTGGGGTTACACTTTATTTTCACACAGACCTCCTTTTTATTGTAACAATTGTGGATGAATTGGAAGCGACTGATCACGCTTGGGAGAGATTGTGTCCCTTGAGGCTGCCCTTTGATGGGTTAGCCTGGTCTTGGGTGCCTCCTGCTATGCAGAATCCTTTGGTGTGGACTTTGGATTATGCAGAACAAGGCGACGCGATGTATGTTCTCCCCGTCTGATCATTCGTCTACTGCTTTTGGTAGTGGAGCAGGACTACATTGTCGATTGGCATTTTATGCAGGTTTGTGGCAGTGACCTGCAGAGAGTGTCGTGGCACTATATTAGCCGGCAATCCGGTTTACTATCAACAGGCTTCCCCGCCTTGCAAGGCAACCATTTTTTTACGTCCCTCCTACGATGGATAATGACAAAATAACAGTTGAGGTTGGGCCGTGAACGAGTGTCGGAAGTCAAATACTTCGGCGGGCTACATAATTATTGCTCAAATTCAGGTTTCCTTGTGAGGTGAAGAACAAACAGCGTATGACGGTGGACGCAGCTCAAGCCAAGCAGGATCGGTGTGGCCTGGGCCTGTAACGGAAATGGCAACTATTTTAACTTTCAAATGTGGTGACACCTGATAACTTGATGGTGGAGATTAATTAGAAGAGCCAATATCCACCTGTCATCCACTTCTGTTATCAAACTCTTGTATGGGGAGAGTGCTTAAGGTTAAAATGAGTCTGAGGTCAACATAAAAATTGCGCAAAAAATTTATTAGGCTTTAGTAGTAGTAGTAGTAGTAGTAGTAGTAGTAGTAGTAGTAGTAGTAGTAGTAGTGGACACTGGGGTAAAATGGGGTATCGAGGTAAAGTGGGGTAGCAGGATATTGTACCCTTGCAGGGCCCTATCAAGGGCACGCTCTCATTGGTTCGACAGATCACATGACAAGACTCAGTTTCCCGTCTATGTTGCTTTCGCGCGCTCTCTCGCTGCCGAGTAAGAGGTAAGACATTATTTTTGAAATCTTAGATCTATTTTTCAAATTACACGTTTAGCGTGAAATCTCCGGAGCATGAATAGTTGAAATATTGTTTTTGGCCTCTATTTCTAAGTCGTCTTATTATCTACAAACTGTCATGTTGCATTTAGTTCTCTTGTGACTTATAACGTAGCAAGCACATGTGTTTCATTTGCACTAATTGTGGGGTAAAATGGGGTATGGAGGGTGGGGCAAAACGGGGTGCTCTGAATGCCAGCAATGGGCACACTATTCCTGTGCCGGGCTTGACGAGGATACGGAACTTCCCTGTCTTTAAGTGCGACCTGTGTGATGATGATTGACACATCTCTGTTCACTTGTAAAATGCACAGTTATACTTGAAACAAACGAAAACAATCGAAAAGCAACACGTCGTAATTTTCAATTTTATTTTATTTTAGCAACAAAGGTCTTTTTCTATCAGCTTAATTAACTGTACATAGTTGTAAATAGTATATTTTTGTCTTTTTTGTAATTTATGTACATAGTTGTAAATAGTCTGTACCTTTACTGTCCCGTCTTTTGGTGTATTGTAGCAAAAGTGATGTTTCATCGAGTGCATGTATTTATATGTAATGACTATGTAAAGCGTGGTGAGTCTGGTCATAGGCTGGAGTACCCGCTATATAAAAATCCGTTATTATTATTATTATTATTATTATTATTATTATTATTATTATTATTATTATTATTATTATTATTATTATTATTAATTTCATTTTTATGCTTCCCCATTTCGCCCCAGTGTGGTACCCCATTTTGCCCAAGGCATGGGGCAGAATGGGGTGCAATGGGTTATGTATTTTGAAGTTCAATAAATCATTGAAATGACTTGCTACAATCTTTTTGCTTTGCTATAATGTTGTGAGATAACCAAGGTTTGTATTCATGTAAAGCAATTATTCTGCGTCTTGATGTGGGTCATTCTTTTTATGTTTTTGTGTTAAGTACCCCATTTTACCCCGTGTCCATACAATATCTAATTCGCGCTAAGAGAAGACTACTCGTGTATTATCATACGTTGTGTGTGTGTCTGTGTGTGTGTGCGTGGGTACCCACAGAAGCGCACAAATGGGTAGCAGACCTTGTCTTTTCTAGTAACAAATGGGTTTATTTGCTTGGAACCCACTTTTTTTCCAGGAACCCACTTTTTTCTAAGTGCGCGGGAGTGCTCTTTTAGTGCATGGGAGTGCAGTTGTAGTGCATAAGAGTGTTTTAAGTACATAGGAGTGCACTATCCGGGACGGAGAAAATACAGTGAATTTTTGGAAAAGTTTGAAGCAAAATTCGACCTATTTCGTCGCCTATAGGAGACGAAATAGGTCAACTTTCTAGAGAAGGGTTAGGGTAAGGGCTAGTTGCAGCGCTGCAACTAACCCTTGCCCTAACCCTTTTCCATCAAAAAATGACTTTCTGATTCCTACATTCTTAAATGAACCCATTTGTGATGTATTGCAAGTATGTGTGTGTGTGTGTGTGTGTGTGTGTGTGTGTGTGTGTGCGTGTGTGTGTGTGTAATATTTGCGAAAATGGAATCTAAACTTCGTGTCTGACCATTCTCAAGTTGTATGCTATAAGGAGCGCAGTTAACTCAGTGGTGTATGCCGTGTACTCGATTGCCATTGCAGCATGTAAATGCAGTAATTCAAACGCCGTTAACAAAGAGGGGAGGAGGGGGTAATAAAAAAAAAACAACTGAGACACAGCGTTCGTACTCCTTCAGATGAGAGTATAAACCGAGGTATAGTCTGTGCACGCACGCATTCCATCGCACGGACTTTAAAAATCCTGAACCTCATGTTCTAGACTGATAAGTGCCGGCTACACAAATACACTTAGCACTCACAAGGTCCCTTCCCGCCATCCCCAGTCACACAAGATTGTACTCAGTCGTCTGGACGTCAGAGTATGTGCTCAAAGGCTGCAAATTGACGCCTTAGGCGGCTTGAGTTAGATCCTGTATGGGCCAGCGCACTGAGTATTCAAGATTCAAGATTTATTGACTTCATGTGAAGAATTTGTTTTGCGCATATGGGAATACATCAGAATATAGGTTATAAGTTCATACGCAATACAATACATTACAGCACAGTGCAAGCAGACACTCACATTTACGCAAAATAGGCTATCGAAAGTAAACAATCAGACATCACACATCAGGCAATCAGATCACAAAATAGAACCGCAAACGCTGTCAATCATGCACAAACAATCAATACATTTTCGCACACATTCATACAGCACTTGATGGACAAAGATTCCATTTAAATTATCATGACTAATACACAATATGACTAGTAAATACATAGGCCTAATGCGCAATTGATATCATCACCAATAATACGTTACATGACTAGTGAGTATACATTATTCGCACACAATCGATAATTTTCGCACACATTCATACGGCATACAGTAAACAGAAAGAGACTGATGAAGGTAGCTCTTATTGAGACAAGTTACAGTTTGTCTTACCCCACTCCCACCCACCCCCACCCCCTTTACACTGCCCAAATGCTATGGAGATTTATTTTAACTGCTCGTTGAGTAGCGTGATTGCAGAGGGGACAAACGTCTGCTGGAAACGGTTGGTCCTGCACTTGGCAACCCTGTACCTGCGGCCAGAGGGGAGCATCTGGAACTCGCCATGCAGTGGGTGCAGCTCGTCTTCCGCTATCTTGCGAGCCTTTCTAACAGTGCGGCTGCACTCCAGCTCCTCGATACTGGGCAGTTGCGACCCCACCACCCTCTCCGCCTGCCTGACCACCCGTCTCAGTCTCATTCCACAATGGCTGGAGACAGGCGCGTTATAAATGGACATCATGGACTCATCATCTATATGCGCTGGGTGTCTTATCTCCCTAATGACCTGTTTTACTTGGAAAGTTCGTGGAAGATTCGGGAAGGTTCAAAAACCATTTTTCGAGGATCTCGGATCCGGAACCTATAGTGGCTGAACATTTTGGACAAAAAAAATGTTCAGGAACTTAGGTTCGGGGTATGAGATCCTCGAAACAAAGTTGTTGAACCTTCCCGAACCTTCCATGAACCTTCCATTAAAGACAGGCCATTAGGCAACCTATACAGGCGCTCGCTCACACATGGAGGGGAGTTACGGCGGTGCGTGACCCAACGCTACCAGCCTGTGTTGGAGGATTTTTGCCCACAGGCACTTGTATCTGGACACACGAGAGACTATTTACACGCTAGCGCCTATGAGCAAATAGGGTCGCTCGCGTGTCCAGATACCAGTGCATGTGGTTTTGCTGTGGCTGTTTCTATGCGACTAGCGCGAAGCGAAGCTTTACGTCCTTTTAAAAATTTAGTTTAAGGACAAATTAAAACTGTGCGACTGGTTCTGGGCTTGTTGTACCTGGTTGACGCGTAATGATTGTATAGAAAGAGCCCTTTCACTAGACTCACGATCGAGGTAATCGAGGTTAAAGAGTGATGGAATCTTAATTAAGTTGCCTTATTATTTGAGAACTTTCATCTCAATAATTTGGAATAATAAACCATTCCATGATCGTTCATGCTTTCTAGTGTAAATGTTTGGGGAGAAAAAAAAAGACCTCAAACTCACTGTAAATGGCAAAATCCGTGCTTGGTTAGATTGGTTAGTTAGGGACTCGAATCCGAGCGGACTTCATCGAATAAATAAGGGAATTTTCTACGTCTTGCGAAACCACACACAATTCCTTCTGTCCATTAAAGACTGCAATAGCAGATACGGCCATGTTTGAGACCCTTCTTGAGCATGCTGCGTAGCTGAGACCAGCCGAGGCATACATTCGCCTCACCTCTAGGCTATATCAAGTCTCAGTGAGCAGTGTGCCTTTAGTTACGTATGTTCAGAGATGCAGCTGAGTCGAAGTGCCCAGTAGTTGTAAATCTCACGTAAAACAAACAGCTTGGCTAGACGATAACGTTAAACCCCTGTTCTGCGTTGTTGTGTACGATGCTGAGTCATAACATTGTCAGGTAAAATGTAATTAATCCTGCGATTTCAGACAGATAGATTCAAAACAATTTATTTTGTCCACTAGCTGTCACGATTCCTGGCCCTTCCCTCAGTTTCAGTCTTTCGCAACCGACCAAGAAATTTACACAACTTAGATCTGTCGAGCTGTTGTTTGTTGTTGTAGTTGATGATTATAATGATGATGATGATGATGAGTAGTGGTGGTGTAACAGCATAAATATTGACGACAAACATGTAGGAAATTAGCTTAGCGAAACAGAGATACCAGCGAAACGAAACTGGACATTAATACAACAGTTAGCTAACAAGCAGCACACACATGGCAGATTAACCTCCTTGAAACAGTCACACCGCCGCCAGCTATCGATACCATCAACAGGCTTGGCGACCAAGAATGTTAAATAGCATACTTTAGTCAAAAACTAACCATAGCGTTGTCTTCGGTTAAATAACTTACTGCACCATGAGACACTAAGTAGCTCACTCCAGCCAAAAGTTACCAAGATGATGTCACCCGTATTGGGCAGACACCGCTTATCGTTATTGAATCTGTTCTTCACTCTATCCCTGATACTCCACTTGAAAGATAATTATGCGTGTCCAGTGACAAGAGAGAGGGGGAGGAACTATTCAAATTAGAACCATAATTCTGTAGATGCGAGAGTAAAGAAAACGAAAGCTAAAAACGATTGGTCAGAAGACTATTGGGAACTTTTGCATACCTTTGGGGACCAAATCTCAACTGATCAGTCGCAAAAGAACTGTTAAGCTGTGAGGGTCGACCAAAGGAACAAACTGCAGTGTTCGTCTATCTCCATCTCATCAAGAGGGTGCTAGAGACATAAAAGACGATTTCACGAGTCCCAGAGTCTACAAGTCGGGCCTGGGATCATCACGTTTGTGGAGACGAACGCCTGACCGTCGCTCCCGTGGAACCAAGGAGAACTACCACGATTCTACCTGACCACGTCCAAACCCCACAGCTTCAAGAGCGACCCGACTTACCTTAGCTAAGTCCCCCACAAGAACTGAGTCATACCCTCGAGAAACTAGAACCTTTGAAACTTACGAACAGTGAAAATCGTAACCGCAGGTAGCAAATGACGAAAGAAACCTGTTAAGACATTTTCCCCGCACTTGGAACTATATTACTGATTAATTTACCGATTAATGCAGAAATGTTAAAGTTTGTGTTGAATATATAAAAAGTGAAATTACATACATACGACTGGTGTCATTCTATTTGTATTGTTGTGTAGTTATTAGTTTTCTTCTCTTGAGACATAATAATCTAGTCTTTTGATTAGTCATCACCGGTTCTCAAGTTGAGCCAAATGATACTAAAATTCCCGAGAACAAATATAAATTTTATGTGACCAAAGTACCGTGATCTGTCTCTCACACCACTTTAGGACTTCTGGTAAAAGAACGATCGATAGTGGTAGCGCATCGCCCATCTATCAATAAGTCTTACCCCCTAGTAAGATAAACGTATCTTCCCCAGAATATCATCACATATGGGGGCTCGTCCGGGATAATAAATTTTAGTATCTATATCTTGAGTAACTAAAGATAATAACGAATAGAAAACATTATCTCACTTAGGATTCGTAACAGTGGTCTAGTACAAAACCCGAGAGTTGACTCAGTTGCATAGGGGAAAAACATTTTCTTGATTTTTTGAATTGCATGATTGTATTGATTGTTGTATGCACATGTATGTATTGATTGATGTAAGATAATTGTTTCTTATGCATTGATTGAAAATTGTTGTGGATTGCTGGTAACATCTCACATAGGGATAGTTTGATTGTACTTGTGTTAAACTAGATTGACTAAGAGTAGTTAGGTTATCTTGCTTTTGGACTCTGGAAATCTAGAAATCTATCATGGCCGACTTCATAAAAGTACGCCGAGAATTGAGAGAAGAGGGGATAGCATTAGGTCTGGCAGGGCAAGATTTAATCACGTATGTAACCTCAGAATGGGATAAATTGGAAAAATCCAGAGCAGAGGAACGAATCCATGCCGAAAAAGCTAGAGCAGAGGAACGAATCCATGCCGAAAAAGCTAGAGCAGAGGAACGAATCTGTGCAGAAAAAGCTAGAGCTGAAGAAAGAGATCGTGCGGACAAGGCTGCTGAAAGGTTAAAAAGCATGGAATTAGATATGGCAGAACGCCTAAAAAAGATGGAAATTGAAGCAAGGGAAAAAGAAAGGGACCAGTTGATAGCAGCTCGGGCAACTGACCCGAATATTAGCCTACTGTCAAACTCATCGGACAACCCTCCCCAACCTCCGTCCATCACTCCAGGCATGAATTTTTTTCTAAGTCCATTTGACGAGAAAGTTGATAGGATAGATGCATATCTTGATCGGTTTGAGCGCTTAGCACAGGAATTCGAACTTGACTATAACAAATGGAACATAAAATTAGCTCAAGGATTGAGAGGTACAGCCTATGACGTGTACGCGAAATTGCCCACAGGACAAAGTAACGATTACGCAGCTCTCAAGAAAGCACTCTTGATTTGGTTCGAGTTGACCTCCGAAACCTACCGGAAAAAATTGCGCAACTCGCGAAGAGAAAAAGGTGAAACTCACAGTCAGTTTGTAGACCGATTGGAAACGTACTTGCGTAAATGGTTAGCCTTATCCAACCTAGAAGAATCATTCGAAGATCTTGCTGAACTAATCCTTAGCGAACAGTTACGCGATGCAATGACGCCAGAAACTAGGATGTTCACCGCGGAACAAGGTGCCGAGAACTTAGCTGATCTAATCAAACTAGCGGACCGTTACACCACCGCGCATGAAAACGAAGCTAAACGCAAGGTAACAGATAAACCCAGCAGAGATGGAAACAACCAGAAACTCCACCCACAACAAACACAGCAGTCTAATCAGAATCAGCAGAATTCGGATAACAAGAAAACCCACAACTCGGTGAAACCGCCCGGTCAAGGTCAAAACCCCCGGAAATATTGTTCTAACTGCAAAAGAACTAACCATAACACCGTTGATTGCCGGAGAACAGCGAATCAAACGCACACAGTGGCTGTAAGTCAAACTAGTACCGTTGAACTGGAGACTTCAGATAAGTCCCGACCCCCAGTCAGTGAAACAGTTGAAGTGAACGGAAAAACCGCGTCATGTCTATACGACACCGGGTTATCGTACGATGCAATCGTCAGTCGAACTCTTGTAGCGACTGAAGACATCACCGACGAGACCGTCACTTTGCAAGGCCCTGATCGATCCATACCCGCCTCCACCTTACCAATCGCGATAGTCCATGTAGACTCCCGATATGTGTCAGGAAAAGTAAAAGCGGCAGTAATGGATGCACCTTTGTATGACATCATACTAGGGTGTAAATATGTGTATTTAGGGACGCCGATTGCGCCTCAAGTGGTTGCATCAGCCCAAACTAGAACACAGATCAGACAGGACGCTGCAGATAATCTCCCTGCTAATCCGGCACCAGCCGAGATGAGGGCAGATCAACTAGCTGACCCCACATTAGCTAAATGCTACAAAAAACTCCCTCAGGCGCATAACCCACCTAAGAAAGGAGAGTTCTTTGAGAAAAACGGACTACTGTACAGACAGACAGACCACGACCACTCTCAATTAGTTGTCCCTGCCAAAAATAGACCACAGGTACTAGAGGTAGGACACGCCATTGCATTTAGCGGGCACATGGGCGTGAGTGCAACAATTCAGAGAATTACCGCTCACTATCATTGGCCGGGAATAACAGGAGACATTACGCGCTTTGTCCGCTCTTGTCCCCAGTGCCAGAAGGTAGCATCAAAGAGATGGACCGTCCCAGTAACGCTAGGCGAAATGCCCGTCACCGGTACCCCATTCCACAGAGTAGCAGTAGACATCGTAGGCCCACTGCCACTCACAAAAAAGCGCAATCGGTACATCCTAACCTTAGTGGATACTTGCACCATGTGGTGTGAAGCAACACCCCTTCCTACTATCGATACCAAACGAGTAGCAGAAGCGCTGGTCACTATGTTCACAAGAGTTGGATTTCCCGACCAAATCCTAACAGATAACGGATCGCAGTTTACGGGAAAGATGATGCAAGAAGTATTCTCTCTCATTCAGACGAAACACGTTCGTTCATCTCCCTACCACCCTCAGAGTAACGGTCAAGTCGAACGGTTTAACGGTACGCTAATTTCCATCCTGCGCAAACTCGTAAACGAAAAGCCAGAGACTTGGGATACCTACGTAGCCGCCGCGCTGTTCGCGTATCGTGAGGTTCCACACGCGTCTACGGGATTTCCCCCGGCAACCTTGTTATTTGGTCGTCCGATAGCCGGTCCACTGGAAGCACTGAAGCGTGGATGGACAGATTCTCAGGTAGACGAAGAGGTTAAGACGGCTACCCAGTACGTAACGGAGTTACGTGGCCGCCTACACACTACCTGGCAACTAGCAACGTCTGCCATCAAACAAGCTTGCGCGCGCCAAGCTCGGCACTACAACAAAAACACCAAAGAGCGAGAATTAGCTGAAGGAGACAAAGTCCTACTCCTACTCCCCAGCGGGTCCAACAAACTAGAAATTGCATGGCAAGGCCCGTACGTAGTCACGCAAAAAGTGTCGCGAACAAACTACCGGATCAAGGTAAAGGGAAAAGAGAGAATGTATCACATCAACTTGCTCAAACGGTACCTAGACCGCGATGACGCAACATCCACAGATCATTTAATGGCTTTGTCTATAGCAGAAGAAGTCGAAGCAACAGAGGATTTAGCTATCGAGTATCCGCTGAAAAGTAGCGAGACCTACAGAGACGTAGCTATCAACCCAAAACTATCGACAGACAGACAAAGACAGATAATGGAGATAGTTGCACAACACCAAGCAGTGTTGACGGACATACCTGGACAGACACCGTTAGTTGAAGTGACAATGACCTTGACTGACACTACCCCTGTCCGAGTAAAACCGTACCCTATCCCTCTTGCCAAACAAACCGCTGTCAAGCAGGAGATAGCCACCCTATTAGAGGCAGGAATAATTTCCCCCTCAACCTCCCCATACAGCGCTGGAATAGTCCTATTACGTAAACCGAGCGGAGAACACCGTCTATGCATTGACTACCGGCGACTAAACGCCGTGACGGAATTCCAAGCCGAACCGCTACCAGACACAGCACAGCTGTTCGCGAAATTGCATAACGCAAAATACTTTTCGCGAATAGACCTAAGCAAAGGGTACTATCAGATACCGGTGCCAGAGCACCTAAGACCGTATCTAGCCTTCAGTACAGCTGATGGCCACTATGAGTTCAATGTCTTACCGTTTGGACTGAACAACGCACCAAGCATTTTCTCACGCATGATGAAACAACTTCTCGCGCCCATTCAAGAAGAAGAACTCCATCACTTTATGGACGATATCTTAATCGCGACCCACACCTGGGATGACCATTTAAGACTTCTCTCTACCGTTCTTCAGCGACTTAGGGAAACCGGACTCACAGCCCGACCGACAAAGTGCCTGCTAGGATACGAAGAGATAGAATTTCTCGGTCACACACTCAGACACGGCAGTCTTCTTCCGGAAGACAAGAACATCGCGAAAATGAACAAGGCACCGCGCCCGATAAACAAAAAGGATGTGCAATCGTTTCTAGGCCTATGTGGCTACCACCAGAAATTCGTTGCCAACTTCAATTCCATCGCCGCGCCATTGTCTGATCTAACCAAGAAGAAAGCGCCCGAGAAAGTAGAATGGAATGCCGAGTGCGAAGATGCGTTCCAAACCCTGAAAGCTAGACTCACCTCACAACCCATCCTGAAGTTGCCCGATGCAACCCAACCATTCGTGCTACGCACAGATGCGAGCAATCAAGGTTTAGGAGCAACCCTACTACAATCTGACCCCAATGACCCTACACTTCTCCTGCCAGTCGCTTATGCCAGCCGGAAATTAAACAAAGCGGAACACAATTACGCAACAGTAGAAAAAGAATGTTTGGCATTGGTCTGGGCCATCCAGAAATTCCAGATGTATTTGTATGGCGCTCATTTCAAGGTGCAGTGCGATCACCAACCCTTAACCTTCCTTGCGTCATCGCAGAAACTCAACGCCAGACTCATGCGTTGGTCACTCTTGCTACAGCCCTACTCATTTCATGTAGAATACATACCCGGAAAGAGTAACCACGGAGCTGACTACCTCAGCAGATACCCCGTGCCCACTGTAGACAAACCTAACCTTGCTTCCAACCCCTCACAGTTGCGGGTGGATGCACCCAGCTTTGTACCCCAGTGACCTCTTCCCCAGTACTCTATGTAAATAATGCATGTACATATTTGCGCCACCATTTCAGTACCAATTCTTACCCACGTGTAAGAATAGTTTTTGGGGGGCCTATGTAACAGCATAAATATTGACGACAAACATGTAGGAAATTAGCTTAGCGAAACAGAGATACCAGCGAAACGAAACTGGACATTAATACAACAGTTAGCTAACAAGCAGCACACACATGGCAGATTAACCTCCTTGAAACAGTCACACCGCCGCCAGCTATCGATACCATCAACAGGCTTGGCGACCAAGAATGTTAAATAGCATACTTTAGTCAAAAACTAACCATAGCGTTGTCTTCGGTTAAATAACTTACTGCACCATGAGACACTAAGTAGCTCACTCCAGCCAAAAGTTACCAAGATGATGTCACCCGTATTGGGCAGACACCGCTTATCGTTATTGAATCTGTTCTTCACTCTATCCCTGATACTCCACTTGAAAGATAATTATGCGTGTCCAGTGACAAGAGAGAGGGGGAGGAACTATTCAAATTAGAACCATAATTCTGTAGATGCGAGAGTAAAGAAAACGAAAGCTAAAAACGATTGGTCAGAAGACTATTGGGAACTTTTGCATACCTTTGGGGACCAAATCTCAACTGATCAGTCGCAAAAGAACTGTTAAGCTGTGAGGGTCGACCAAAGGAACAAACTGCAGTGTTCGTCTATCTCCATCTCATCAAGAGGGTGCTAGAGACATAAAAGACGATTTCACGAGTCCCAGAGTCTACAAGTCGGGCCTGGGATCATCACGTTTGTGGAGACGAACGCCTGACCGTCGCTCCCGTGGAACCAAGGAGAACTACCACGATTCTACCTGACCACGTCCAA